>JALPQD010000557.1:472500-1072500 GCA_023101885.1 Typhlomys cinereus | reverse complement strand
TTTCCTCTATGTGCTCAGAATCGTAAGTGTGCGACGCACCCCACCTGTTCTAGTGCTGGACGGGACATTCACTGCCACCTAGTTGGCTGCCGACAGAGACGGCCGTGCCACAGTCTCTGCCCTCTTGGCTTGTTCCTCGGGTGCATCAAGTTCTTTTAAAGGGCATGTGTGGCGGGCAAAATGTACTGTCAAGAACAAAGCTCATTTCTGGAGCTGATTTGTGGCTTGAGACATCTTCAAATTACAGCAGTTGTTACAAAATGTGCCTGACTTAGAGTTCAAAAGAACTGGCTGTAACACGGCTATTTCTAGATGGGCTTTTTCAGACCTGATAATCAAAGCCTTCTTTTCCACTCTCCTCCCACCGCCCCCATTATCTCCCAGGCCTGGTTGTCAGTAAGCAGTTGGCTGCCATAGAATATACCCTGGCTGGTGTGATTTGATATGATGGAAATGTCGTCGTGGACACCCAAATTTCGGGACATCTCTGGAAAGGAGGTTTAAGGGCACATCACCATTTCCCAGCTAGGGACTCCTAGGAATCCAGCCAGGATGGCTCCAAATGGCAGCCAGGAGATTGAGGAATGGGGTCCCAATCCCATTGTCTCTTCATACAGTAAGCTGAGCAATGCCCTCTAAGATGCCCACATAAGGCTGGGATATGTATCATTGTAAGTGCTCACCTAGCATGAGCAAGGCTTTGGTTCAATCCCAGCATCCTCTTCACACACAGGCTCTACTCCCTGAGGTGAGAACACAAGGGTGGGTCTTACGTGGCTGATGAGACTTTAAAGCTGTGGTTAAACTAAGGATGTTGATTAACTGTCCTTGATTAACCCAGGCTACTATGACAGTTCCAACTTGCAAGGATCTAGAACCATGGAAGAGACAAGTCTCTGGGTGTGTTCTCTAGAGAAGGAAAGACCCACTCTGAATGGATGGCACCATCTCATGAGCCAGAGTCCTGGACTGCATGGAAAGGGAAAGCTGCAGGGCCGCTGAGATGGCTCAGTGGGTAAACTGTGCACCGTACAAGCTGAAGACCTCAGGTTGAATCCCCAGCATCCATGTAAAACAAAGTCAGACTTAATGGTGTGTGGCTGTAATCCCAGCACTGGAAGCCAAAGCTAAACAGACCCCAGGAGATTGCTGGTAGCTATTGGAGCTGAAACGGTGAGCTCCAAGATTAGCAAGAGACCTTATTTCCAAAATAATAATAGTAATAATAAATAACAAGACGAAAGTGATAGAAAAAGACATCTTGATGCTACCCTCTGACCATATGCAATAGCACAGGCAAATGCGCCTATACACACTCACACCCCCACCACCACCACCACCACCACTGCCACCACCACCACCGCCACACTTACATACACACTCAGCACCAGCGTTCATCTATACTTCCTGACTGCAGATGTAAGCTGACCAGCTGCCTCATACTTCTGCCGTCATGCCTCCCCCACTGTGACAGACTGCACCCTCAAACTACGGGCCAAATTAAACCCCTTTCCTTCAGCGCTCTTCTCAGGTACCTAGTCAAAGCCAGGTAAACGATACAGCCACCCTACTCACACGCATCCCTGACAGCCAAGAATCTTTTCCCTAAAAAGGTGTGGTGATGGGAGGAAGGTTGAACAGATGCTGCTTTTGACTTGGAAGAAGGAAAAGGGGTCCATGAGCCAAAAGTACAGATACCTCCTAAAAGCTGGAGATGGTAAGGAAACAGATTCTCCTTGGGGGCTTCTAGAAGGAGTGCAGCTCCTACTACAGCCTCAGCACGCCAGCTCGGTGAGACCCATCCTGAACTTCCAGCCTGTAGTCAGCCCTGTGATATCGTCAGTTTGGACTGACTATGCGCTAGATTTGGGGCAATGCCTGACGCGCAGTCACAGAAAATTCACCCACTGGTTATCTGCAATCGAACGATGTGATGGGCAGGCCATGAAGCCGAGCGACCAGGGCTGTGATTGTCCGGTAAAAACCATGAGTGAAGAATAACTAGTAGTGCGACTCACAAAGACGTGCGGGTGGCAAAGTGCAGAGCCACACCTAGGCCGTCCATCAGCTTGTCCGACCAGGACTACGTACCGTCATGGCACATCTGGAATGTCAACTTGACAGGCCTGAGAGACACTCGGGAGATTTGTAGCGCCCACCTCTGGGTCTGTTTATCAGCATGTTTCTAGAGACAGTGACAGACAGGTGGAAAGACAGGGGAAGGACTCTACGTGGACGTGGACAGCATCATCCAGTAAGCTAAGAGCTCGGAAGGAACAAAAGAGGAAGACTACAGACGCTTCCCACCAGAGCCAGCTTCCCGTTTCGTCCGTCTTCCCTTCTTGGTCGACGCAGGCTGAGCTTTCCTCTGGCCCAAGCTCCTGCCGCTCTTGTGGTCTGTGTCCTCTCAGGACCCAAGCACAGAGCCAGATGGGCGGGGACTAAAACCTCTGAAACTTTGAGTAAATCTTTCCTTTCTTACGTCGTTTCCGGAAAGTAATCTGTCATAGCAATCTTGAAAAAGTTATTTTCTCTGTGTGTCTGTGTCTCTGTCTGTGTCTCTCTGTCTGTCTGTCTCTCTCTCTCTCTCTCACACACACACACACATACTACACACTTAATATGAGAAAGGTCAGTAGTACTTTAAAGCAATCAGCAAACAAAGTGTTATAGAAATAAGCAGCAGACACAGCAGACTAGAGAGAAAGAGCTCGTAAAGTGCTTTCCATGATAGCATAAGGACCTGAGTTCAGCGCCCCCCCATGCCTCTCAGGCATGGTGGGGCGGTGAAGACAGGTGGATTCCTCTGTTCCATGAGAGATCTGTCTCAAAAATTATGGTTCGGAGAGACTGGGGAAGACACCTAATGCTGACTTCTGACCTCCTCACACATACTCATAAGTGCTCACGTGTATGCACACACACGTGCACACACCCACACAAACATACCTGTACCATACACTCATACAACATTACGTACACAAAATAAAACAATAAGAAGAAAGCAGCAGTCACCGCAGCAAATGCCTTCCATAAGATACAGAGAGGAGGGACAGACACTCAGTAGAAGCAGAGTTGGGAAACAGAACGTCTTTGGCTCAATAGAGCATGTGTGTGTTTAGAAGGGAAGAAGCTGGACACCAAAGGGGCAGGGCTAGGTTTTAATCTGGCAAAGGCTTTCAGGATGATAACCAAAAATGTCTGAATCTCTCTCTCTCTCTCTCTCTCTCTCTCTCTCTCTCTCTCTCTCTCTCTCTCTCTTTCCTCCCTACCTCTCTCCTCCGCTTCTCTCAATGAGTAGCCAAAAAAATTTCTCACAGAAAAACAGTATTGTTCACAGTTTGGCTGAATTCCTGGTCAAGGGTAGGTGGACTTAGGAGAAAGGGACCAAGCAGTTCCAAGATGTGTCCCCCTGACTTTGTCCAGAGACTCTGTAAAGTGTGACTGACAGCCCAGAGTCTAGGCTCACTAGCTGTGTCAGACAAATTGAGTTAAGCAAATTCCCCAAGCCTTGGGTTCTTCCCACCAGAGACAAGAATGTGATTAAACTAGCTAGTTAGTGGTCCCGCTCACATCCACTGCTAGCTTGTGGTGGTGATTCAAGGTCACCAATTTATACACATATGGAAATTGTGCCTTTGTTTCACTTAAGGCCTGGAGATAAGTCTTTCTCTGATGACTTGGATTCACTGTGGATTCTGATTCTATAATTGATAGGAAGCATATTTTAATGTGTGTGTGTTAGATAATATGCAGTAAAGCTTCCTGTTCGGAAGCTCCATTGATTAGATAATGCTTTCCTTTGCTAGCCTTAATAAAGTATTTCCTCTTTTGCACTTTCCCAAATTCTAGACCTTTCCCTTTTTGTTTTAACTAAAAACAGCTGCCAATCTCACCAGCTCACCTGCTTAGGGAAGGAAAATAATGCTTGGTAATATAGCCATAAATTTAAATTCTAATCGCAATATAAAAGCTAATGCCCTGAGACAGGTATTACTTCACATTCCCAAAACAGCACCTAAAGCAAAACCTCAACACACAAGCTTATCTAAACCGAATTCCACCAAGTTGTGAACTAATGCACTTTCTTTTGCTGATTGAACTAGGTAGTTAGTGGTCCCAGAACTAGGTAGTTAGTTGCCAAAAAAAACTCTTTGTGGCTCTGGAACTGGGGAGATAACGCAGCATTAAAGAGCCTGTCATGCAAGCAAGAGGACCAGTGTTCAAATCCTCAGGTAACACATAAAATGTCAGGTACTTGTGGCAGCCTGAGGGTTCTAAGCTCAGAAGGTAGATTCCCCCCAGAGCAAACTGGCTAGCCAAACTAGCCTTGCTATCAGCAAGCTCTGGACTGGATTGGAGACACTGCCTCAAAAAGAACATGGTGGAAGAATGGTTAAGGATGATTCCTGGTATCAACCTGAGGCCTTCACACAACCATGTACACATGAGAACACACACACACACACACACACACACACACACACATCTACAGTGGATACATTTACTAGATTACCACCAGATCTAGCACTTGATCTTAGACCAAAGCAATGGAGTTGATTGTCAGTATGAAACTTGGAAGCGGGACCGTGACCATCTGACTTTTTCCTAAATGCGTTGCATGCTCTTCTCTCCAGGGAAGAAACCTTGGACTCTGAGCTGTGAGGATTTCAGAGAAAGAGGACGCCCTCTGAGTTCAGACTCTCAAACCAAGAAGGCTGGACTCTGGGTCGTGCTAAAATAAACAGGTTAAAAATTAAACACACTCCATACAGTTCAGAAAGAACGTGAGCCAAAGCCTCCCAGATCCCCTCCTCCCTGGGAGTATACATTACAGAGCGAGACGCTGGCAGCCCTCCAGAAGAGTGTCGTGAATGGCTGCTGGGTGATTTAGAGAGATGAGTATTTTAGTGTGTCTTGACTTCTCTTTAAATATACACCATTTAAATGAATCCATTTATTGTAAATATCGAGGCATTGTGTTGGAAATTTCATACCTGAAGTAAAAAAAAAAATTCCTCTGCCATTTTTCTTCAGGCATTTTAAGATCCTTAAGTGATTCCTAATTTTATTTAAAAAAAGAATACTAATCCCAGTGTTAAATGATGATAAAGGGGTTGTCTATTTTTGTAACAACTCACCAGAACAAAAAACTATTATAGAGTAATTAAACACCACATTCAGCATAGATATGGAGAAAAAGGAGAATTGCAAATTACTTTTTTACAGCTTGTTCTGAAGTTTTCAGAAGTGGAACCTGTTTTAATCATTAACTTCCTCAAAGGTGTTAAAAAGTAATCAGGAGGGTTATATGTCAACCTTCAATCCCAAGGTTTTGAAGCTGCAGGACTTCCCAGGGTCTCGGCCTAAAACCTGGGCAGCAGGGAGATCCCAGGAAGACCCCCCCACCCAGCTTCCATGTGCCTCTTTATGTACCACCAAGATTCTTCCATGTATAGTGATGCCTGAGGAGCCCCTCATGGGGGATCCTAACTTTGATCTTTAATTCAATGAAATTTGCTCATTCAGGTCAAAGAATTGGTTATTTTAAGTTCCTGACTAAACTGAATTCTAAAGCAAGCCCACCATCAGATCCAGTCTTTGGTGTTATTATAAAGTGATATATGTGTGCGTGTACGTATTCGTGTGAGTGTGCATGAAGATGTATGTGAACATGTGTGAGGGGACTCTAGAAATCAATGTTAGGTGTCTTTCTCAATAGCTGTCTCCTTATTTTTCATGTGTGTAGGTGTCACTGTGTACGTGTGGGTGTAGGGTGCGTATATGTGTAGAAGAGGCAGTGAATGTGCCTATGGACACTCAAGGGTAACTTTGGGGATCATCCTGGATTGCTCTTCCTCCTTATTGTTTTCCCAGGCTCCACCTTCCAGGGGCTGCAAGTTCAGAAGGTCACTATTTCCCCCCAGCATTTTTTATGTGGGATCAAAGATCTGAACACAGTTCCTTCTACTTCTGAGACAAAGCTTAACCCCTGAGTCTTCTCTCCAGCTCTCTACCTTATTTTTTAAAACAGAATCCGAAGCTCATTAAATCTACTACACTGTTTGGTCAATGAGCCCATGTATCTACCTGTCTTCACCCCCCTTAACCAGCACTAGGGTTACAGACTTATGCCACCAAGCCCAGCTTTACATGGGTACTGGGGATCTGAACTCAGGACCTCATGATTGTGTCACAAACACTCTGCCCACTGAGCCTTCCCAGCTCAGCATGATCATGTTCAATGGAGCTACTCAGATTTCTGAATAAATGCAGGGTAGGGAAGTATGATAAAGTAAAAGAATTCCCTTCTTAAAGGATCCCCAAGATTAATCCCCACTATCTCAGAATAATCCAGTTAATGCTTCCTCCAGCTAACAACTGGACACTTCCTGGAACGTCCCG
Source organism: Typhlomys cinereus (assembly GCA_023101885.1). Taxonomy (NCBI): domain Eukaryota; kingdom Metazoa; phylum Chordata; class Mammalia; order Rodentia; family Platacanthomyidae; genus Typhlomys; species Typhlomys cinereus. The sequence continues at coordinate 1,066,095 of JALPQD010000557.1, read as the reverse complement.
GTCTGGCCCAGGCTAGAGAGTGGGTCTCTCTACTTTAAGCACCCCCAGCACAGTGCCCTCTATTGAGTCATTCTCCTTTTTAGACCACCTGCCTTCACCCCATGTCAGCATGATCATGTTCAGTGGAGCCACTCGCCACCTCACTAGGGCTGTCAACCTCCATCATCAGCACCTTCTTTCTAGAACATCTGGTTTTCCCGACCAACTCCCTCTCTCAAAACAAAATTGTCTAAGTACTCTGCCTCATTCCTTTAAAATAAGCACACTGGATTTGTCGTTTCCTCACAACACAAAGTACACACAAAAGGGGCAAGGAAAATTCTTTCCCTTAGACTATACTAAGCATGACTTTGAGGAAGAGTCTGCCAGTTACTATGATATCAGGATATTGGCTCCTTTTATCTCTTTCCTCAAGCCTTGGAGTCACAAGAGCATTTCAAATCTCTCTGCTCTTGGGGAGAATGTAGACCTCTACATATTTAGCACCCCAAAGGCCGCAGGCTTCTGCACTAAGTCAAACCTCAGATGGTGCAGCTGAAACGTCTCTAGTCTCCTTTCCAGCAAAGTGCCTATAATCAGCCTTTTCATTTCCTTTGGGGAAAACTTTCGAGTCCCTAGAAAGAGCATCCAGCTATGGGAACCCAGTAAATTCCTAGCTTGGGTCAGGTCAAGCCCATTCCTTACTCAACAGCATCCCGGAGGCCAACAGAAATAAAGGAATAGCCTCAGCGGGCAGGCGAACAAGAACTGGAATCCTAAACTGTAATTAGTGCTTCTCTCTTTGGCCAGGGGCTCCCGAATCCTCAGTGTATAAACTGAGAATACTCTCAACCCAAGAGACTGATTCTTCCTAAACATGAGCCTGGAAGCCTCACCGCGCCCTCAGATCACTCAGCAGCACACGCAGCCTAGTCAGATCCCTCTACTGTAAACACTGCGTAATGTAAATTACACTATACATGCACGCCTTATATATTTGAGGGCCCCCCATCTAGAGCCCAGGGGTGGAGTGCCCACAAATCTGGTGCAGAGTTGGGAAACACGATATTTAAACATCAGATCTCAATGCACAAACAAGCCAGAAGACTCTCCTCCCCCATGCTGTTCAGCCGTGGCTGATCAAAAAAGACATGCATCACTACAGTGGCCACCGCAATCACAACAAAACATGCCTAGACTGAGACTGTCCCGGCTTTAGGGTATCCTTACCATTTTTACTCCAACAAATCAGTCTTCGCATGCATAGTCCTTCCGGCTGTAACACTTGATTGGCTATTCCAGGGCCTCTTTGATATCCTGTACAAAAGCTACCGTGTCCCCCAGCAGAGAGGCACATGTCACTACCACCTACTCGTGGCTTCTGACAGAGCCTGCCTGTGGCTGTCCACCTTGCCGGGAAGTGCGGATCTACCGTTAATCACGGGGCCAGCACCTTCACTGGGAAGCTACACATATCCAGTTGTAGTGTCCCCCCCCACCTACGTCACACACTGGAGTCCTAACCTCCACAGTGAAGGGGCGCAAACTCTGGAAGGTAATGAAGTTTGGGAAGGTTATGAGGCTAGGCTCGTTGACGGTGAGATCAGTGCCTTGTAAGAAGAGATGCCAAAGAGCTTTCCTCTTTCATCGCCTGAGCCCACACAAAAAGAAAGGCACATGAACTCCCACAATGCAATACTTACAGGTCAAAGGAACTGGCCTCAGAATAATAGTTTCCTTTCCGGCACACCTTGCTCGTGGACTTCCCAGCCTCCAGAAACGCGAGACATACCTTTCTGTTTTTAAACCACCTGCTCAGCCTACAGCACGGTGGTGCGCTGAGCACACTAAAATATGAACTATCTCCGCGAGTCCTGTCATGCCCGATGGAACAGGGACAGAGAGGGTATCCAAGAATGTCACCCCTCTTCTGATCAGAATCTACCTTCGGACGTTAGTCACAAGTCCAAGCATCTATGAGCGTGGACTCCCCCTCGCGCCCACTGAGAGTAGTAATCTAAGCACCCTGGCCTTAGTGGCCCAAGGAGTCTGCTCACAACATTGAGGCCAGCACTCCTTACTACAACTCGCCAGCTCTGTTGGTCCCCTCTGTTCAAGGGGAACCCCTTCTTCGCTTCCTCGATGTCCCAAAGTCTAGGCCTCTCTCTGAAAAATGGGTAGTTAAGGCAAAGCCTAAGGAAGCTGCCGAAGAGTATCTAACTCACGTGAGAAGACTCAGCCCATAGTAGGAGGACTCATTCCCTGGGCAGGTGGATAAGATGGGGGGGGCAGTTTGGCACACTGTGGCATAGTTTGGCAGTCTCGCTGCCTGGCAAATCAAGTTTGTCCCTCTCTCAGCCATTTCCGAGGACTGGGTGTGTCCAATGTCCTTGGCTCCTGGTGTTAGCGTGAACTCTTCTGCCAAGCAGCACTGTGCACTGTAACGGAGAATTGTAAGCAAGAATAAAGCGCTCTTGTTCTCCTGAGCTCTTTGGTCGTGAATTTATCGGCAACATGCTGGCAAAGTGTGACAAAGACCTTTTTTACCAGGAACCACAGAAGAAGGAGCAAGAATTCTTTCCAGAGGGAAAGGAGGTGGTAGAAAACTTCATCTCCAAGACCCCAGAGAAGGTGGCCAGAACTTGTTCCTACACAGAAGAAGTAAAGGGTGTACAGTCTCCTACTGATAAGCATGACCAAGTCAGAACAAATCACTGGGAAGAAAAGTCAAATTAATATAGTCCCTGACTCCCAAGAGGCAGGCGTCCTGAGTAAAAACAGACTCAGGAAATATGAGAAACACAGGCAACTAAGGAAAAAATATATACTGAATAAATCAACAACAACACATACACAAACTGAACTACCTTGTGCAACTCCCACCCAAGGGTGGGTGCAAGAGTTCACGCAGAGGAACAGGTCTATTGAATCAAGAAAGGAGCTGAAGAGGAAATCAGAGCAGGCAGACGTCCTGATGTATCTCTCTGAGGGTCTTCCTCTCTGAAGACAGGGCGCAAACTCATCTTTGGCCTTCCTCTGGCAGAGCTGGCAATATCCTGCTCTGCTCTAGCTCCTCCACAAAACAGGAAACTTTTATACCTCTTTTCTGCGACTTTGTTTCAACAACACAACAGTAACAGGCTCGTTAAGATGTAGCCAGTGTTTCTATTGAGCAGAGTTAAACCCAGGCTGGCGTTTTTAGGGCCTTTGTCTTCTAAACCTATGATGGGATCCCCAAATACTACATAAAAATGCCAGGTGGGTCGGGTAATTCCAGCCCTGGAAGACAGAGTCTTTGAATTCCCCATAACAACAATAATGTAGAATATTTGAGGATGACTCCCGATATCGCCGTCGGGCCTCCACAAGCATGCCAAGGGCATTCATGTACATACACAGATATGCACAAACACATCCATACACACATGTGAAAGGAAAAATTTAACAATTAAAAAATTTAAAAAGAACTGAAGCTTCATTTATCCCCACAACACACAACAATGTCATTATTACTGTATAAAGAAAAATACATTTCAAAAAATATAAAAACATTTAAAAAGAACAAAAAGTAAAATAAAGTTGAATGCCTATCTCCACTTCTGTGTCTACCATAGGCAGAGTAGCCACACCTCCTTCAACTATAACTGCCATTAATATGTGTATCTTATATATCCATGGAGAGAATTATATGAATGCAAATGAGCCTCCATATTACAAAAATTGTTCTCTTTGAAATGTTCACTTATTCTGGAGAGTTATAACTAGAAAGCCATACTTTAAAAAAATGCACAGTATTCTACTCTAAGATCAAACCATAAAATATATAGCCATATATCTATGAACACACATGATTTTTTATTCTTTTTTTAGAGAACACTGAGGTTCAGAGAGGTCACATGAATTTACACATCTGGTATGTGGCTGAGGAAGGAATGATGTTGGATCTGGTCTTTTATACCTCTTTTCTGCGACTTTGTTTCAACAACACAACAGTAACAGGCTCGTTAAGATGTAGCCAGTGTTTCTTTTGAGCAGAGTACTAGGCTCTTAAGTAGTGTCATATGAATGGCTGGACACAAGATATTCAATACATAACCCAACAAATCAGAGTCAAGGTAAAGGAACAGAAATAAATAGAGCTCTCTCCTCCACCTTCCCCTGCTACAATTGTTCTTTGTTCATCTTGAGGGGTCTGCAGCTGCAGACACTAGTCCCCGTGGGACTATATCAAAGCCAAAGAACAAAGGCATTTCCTGCCATTTAGCATCCTGCAAAGATCCACCCAATCCTCACACCTTCCTTTAATCCCAAGCAATCCCTAGAAAAAGGACATCCTCAGATGGATGCAGACCCCCTTCGACAATTGACCCACACAAGACCCCAAGGCAACAAGGTGAAGGGACCCCTGGGTCCCTCCCCCGGTGTCATGAGGCCACATCTCAGAGCCCCTGCAGATGAGATGCTAACTTTCCCTCCTCGCCCCACACACTCTGACACTCTGAAAGCCTTCAATGTGTTCCAAAGGCACCAGAAAGCTGATGCTGAGAACCTCATTTTTACAGTGTTTCCATTAGGCTCAGCCTTCCAATAGATTTAACAGCAGAATTATGTACAACGTGAAGGGAGGAATCCCAGCCCAGCTGAGGTCTCCACGGGCGTTCGTGGGAGCAGCTGCCGGAGCAGGGATGTGTCTTTCATTGTGGCAGGCCCCAGTGGGAGCCTTTAGCCAGATAACCTCCCAGCGATCTCACAAGGGATGAACAAGGCTCGTTCCATGAGATTCTCTCCGAAGATCAGGACCTCCGCTTTTAGCCTTCCGGACCCTTGAAAGTCAGAGAGCACCTGCCTTCCCAAGTGCCAGGCAGGCATGGGACTCAGAGCATGGTGTACTTACACTCACGACACAGGCCACATGTTCCGTATACGCAGGCAGTGTCTAGAGAGCCAGTCACCGACGAGGAAAGTATAACACCTGTCTTCCCTCTGACATGACTGAGCACAAGAGATATTTATTTAACAGGGGCTCGGAATTACAACTTAATTGCTTGTAATCTGCTCAATGAAGGAATGATGTTCTCTGCAATTATTCTAATCTGCTCCATTTAATCTAAAAATCTATGAGACATTACAGATTTTTTCCAGAGACACAATATTTAAATCTCTCTACATTTCAGTGCCAACTATGGACATACAAAACACATGGCGCTCATTTTTAAAAGTGATGATACCCTCCCCCCCAAAAAAATCTGTAATTTTTGCCCATGAGGAATGCTAACCAACTAGCTATAAAAATTAGCATCTGCAATTCTCCTTGAATGAGAGATTTCTCAAGCTTCTGTGGTGGTTTTCTGTTCTCTTTTCTGGGCTCAAACCAAAATACATAGGACAGAAATTTCGTTATTTACTATTGTTATTATTATTTTACTATATGTGTGTGTTGTATGCACACGTATGTGTGCGGAGGCCAGTAGAGGATGCCACAGTGTCCTGCTCTGTCACTCTTGAGACAGGTCTGCCATCGAACCTGGAACTAGGCTGGCAGCCAGCAAATCCTACATGATCCTTGTGTCTCTGCCCTGCACAGTGCCAGGCTTTTCGCATGGGTGGGTTCATGGATTCACATTTGAGTGACCACGCTCTCACAAGAAGCATGCTCATCCACTGAGCCCTCTCCCCAGCCACAGAAACAGAAATTTCAAAAATATTGGATTGGGAAGACAACTCAGTCATTAACACGCCTTTGCCTCACAAGCAAAAAGACCTGAGATCCCATCAAAAAATTCCGAAGAGTTCGATTTGAGCCAAACTATCAAAGCAATTTTGATCCAATCCCCAGACCCCACATAAAAAATTTCTGGCTGACGAGATAGTAGCCTGTACTTTCGGCTTGGGAAGTGGGAGTCTAGAAAACCCCTGAGCAAAGCAACAAAGGGGTTGAGCAATCTAGGATGGTTCCCAGTGTCACCCTTGGGCTTTCAGGGGTACCACACTCAAGTACACTCTTGCACACAGCTGTGCACACATGTATAAACACACACACATGCAAAACGTGTGTGCATGTGTGTGTGTGCGTGTGCGTGTGTATGTGTGTGTGTGTGTAATCCACATCCAGCTATGCTAGAAACCAACAGGAAAATGCATTTACCAAAATGACCAGAGGGGGGAAGGAGGAAGACATCAGCGAACAAGCATGCTCATCTTCATTTGTGGGCTTCCATTAAAAAATATTCAAGTCTGTGGTTCTTCCTACTACATTGTGTTGGTAAACTTTGTTCCAGCAAACTTGTGTCCAAACACAGTAAAGTTTTGGGCGCCTTGGGTATTTCCCAAGTTTCCTCTATAGTCAAAATGCAGATCACGACACAACTATTTCTTGACATTTTTGTTTTATAATTATTATTATCACAGTGCAATTCTAGTGGGGGTTTGCTGGCTGTATATCAGAGGTGGAAATCTTTTTCAAGTAAATCATTATGAAACCCCTTTCCCTTCTACCCTGTTGGTAGTGCAGTGTCTAAAGGTCTTTGGGGAAAATAAATAATGGAAATTTCGTTATTGATCTCATGCAGAGGCAGTGAATCTAATGAGTTATTGTTATTTTACCCACAGCAAATATTATGAGGTCCAAAATAATAACATTCAATTAAAGAAAGAACGCCCGATAGAATGGAAGATAAAAACATAACATAACAATGAATTCCTTTCAGGACTTCCTAAATGCTAATTTAGCCTGTCATACATTCAGAATGAAGTTCTTTTTAAAATGTAGTTTCCCATGCCACCGTAATAATTAAAGTTATTATTTATCTTGTGATAGACAAGTATCATCTCTAACAAAAGGAGACTGCTGCTCTTCATTAAAAGATAATTTATACTTTAGGGTTTTCTTTTTTTTTTTTTAATCTACCAATAACAACAAAGGTCCTAAGCTGATAGCCAAGTCTCCCAGGACTTAGCAAAATTTTTGAAGAGTTCAATTTGAGCCAAACTATCAAAGCAATTTGGAACATGTTGCACAATGGAGCCCTGTTCAACAGCCTCTCACTACAGGAGTTGAGGGTCACTGAATTGGAAGGTCACAGCCTGGTCTAGGGAGCCTAAGTGGAATCCGAGAAATCACAGCCCTTCAGAGATGGAAAAGGGATGTTGCAAAGCGCATGTCCATCCCTGTGATCTGATATAAAAGATAGGAAACTTCGCATGTTCCATCAGGCCCCCAAGAAAATCCAAGTGACTTTTGAGCTTTAGGAAGCAGCTGGTAGCATCTTAGCATCTCCTGAACAAAGCCCCCACTGTTTCTCCCCACACTGACCTAATGTGTCTGTCTCTTGCTCTTATAGTGGTGACCGAGCTGCCCCACAACTCTGGTTCTGACACCCCAGGGCAGCTCCCCTCACCCCTGCATCACCCTTCCCACAGCTCAGAGTAGCCAGCCCTCCCCAAATGGGGAGCACGAAGGCAGAAGCCGTGGTACCCAGTCGCTGCTTCGTTTCTCAAACACGATCACAAAATGGCACTTGCAAAGAGACCCGTCCCCCCTTCTAGAGTTTAAGTCCCATCTCTTCTCAAAACCCAAGACTCACGGAGCCTAGACCAGAAGAGGAGCAGTGAAGTGGACAACAACGGCCGCCAGAATGCAAAGTACCCAGAGTACCGGCAACCCGCCAAGGCTCTCCCAGAATCAGGCCATCCTGATCACTCCCCATGCTGAGGCTTGGGGCATGGCTGACTTCCCAACATGCCCCACAAACTATAAGAACACAGTGGGAACCTTAGGGACTAGAGCTGCACGAGTAAAGAGAAAGGCCCCGCCCATGAGGCGTCCTGAGGAGGGTCAACTTGGTATGTCATAGAGGCCTGAACCCCCACAAGAGTAGACAAGCCAGAGGGAACCCTGGAGGGCGATGGGAGGGAAACAGGGATTTGAACTTAAGTAGCTTGTAAAACTAAAAACTAAAGACTCTTACGGAGCAAATGAAGGCTAGGGAAAGGCTCTGCGGGTAAAGTACTGGCCACGCGAACACATCAGACACTGGACCCCAGCGCTGAGGGAGGAGGACATAAGTAGATTGCCAAGCAGTCTAGTCAAATAAGTGAGCTCCAAATTTATTAAAAGATAGTGTTTCAAAAACCAGGTAGAGGGTCAAGAAGGTAGCTGGGGGGTAGATGGGTAAAATGCCTGCTTGCAAACCCGGGGGCCTAAGTTCGATTCTCGGAAGTCCACACGGTGGGAGGAAGCAAGTGACTTGTGACTTTCACTCATCTGTCATAGCATACATGATGTTTCTCTTCTCTTCTCTCTGACAAGTAATTAATTAAAAAGAAACAAGGTACCTAGTGATAGAAGACAACCAAGGTAGATGTCTGGCCTCCACCTGCACATACACACGTATAACGGTACACACATACCTATAAAACACCCCTCACGCCCCCCCTGCACACGCAAGCAAATAATTCATTGAGCGCATTCGTCCTTCAAGGCCACCACAGGCACAGCACAAATCAGGTCCTAAGTATGTAAGGCGTCTCTGGAAGAGGACCTACCTGCAGATCCTGGGGCTGTTTGCTCTTCCCCCCTCACCCCACCCCCAAAGCATCCCAGTTCAAGCTTTAGTCCCTCCAGATGCTAAAGTCCCACACAGTGGGCTCAACACCCAGCGTCTGCAGACAGAAGGGTACCAGCGAAGAGCTCACTGTCAGCAAGGGGACGCGGCATCTCCAGCTTCAGGACACACCCCCGAGTTAGGCGCAATCAAGACTTCCCGTGTAACTGATAAGGCACTAGGGGACTTGGTGAGGGTAAGGTGTGAAGCTAATATTAAACCAGACCCGGGGCCCTCAACCATGTGCTCCAGGCTCGACAGGCTTTTGAAATGGCTGTGGGTCTCTCCTCACAAACAATCCCTTACGTAAGACACACCCATTTCACACAGTGGAGAGCTTAACATTCCGTAACTCCTGAGATTTCTGCAGCATGGGGTTTTGCAAAACAAAAATACTCTCAAGCACTCAAAGTGACCCTGTCTTCTTGCCAGAAGAATCTAAAGAACGTTTAAAACCACCAAGGGGGGAGGAGGGGAGGAGGGAGGAGGAGAAAGCTGACGACACCTTTCCAAAAGCCTGTCACCAAGAGGCGCATGGTCCGCATGCTTTTGGCCAACTATCTTGCAAGCATTTCAAATCGCCTGGAAGAGACTGAGAAAACAGACGGGCCTTGGAGAACCCAAACCTGTCAAAACAAATCTCAGCCGCGTGATTTCACAGAGCTTCACTGGATGCAAAAATGCAGGGTCTCGAGAGAGCCTCCTGCTGAGGTCTCCTCCTTGTCTCTTCTGGCCCTCGGCTGATCCACGCAGCGACACTATGGGTATCAGTACTCACGGCCACGTGGCACAGATGAGTCTGGGGTGGAATTAAAGGTTCCACTCTGGCATTCAACAGAATTTCATCAGAAACAGGTAGCATCTGGAAGTGATGGGATGGTCCAACTGGATGTGTTTCCACACATGGAATTGCTTTGTCACGCTCATCATGATCTTTTTTGTTGGGAGGGGGGCACAGGTGGAAACTGCCATTGCTGTTATGAATAGGACTAAACAGCACTGTTGGAAAAATGATTTGCTTTTTCTAGAGAGGAGCTAAGATATCTGAAGATCCAGAAACATGCTGCTTCAACATTAAGAAGCCAACACAAGCATCATTTGCTACCCGATATTTCTCTCTGGAAGAGGGTGCTTAAGAGCCCCAAAGTGGAGTCAGCACACTGTCCATGAGGCAGCATTGAGATTTGGGGGCTGGAGAGACGGTTCAGTCAGTGAAGTGCTTGGCGTGCAAGCATGAGCCCCCGAGCTCGATTCCTAAGACTCTCGTCAGAGCCGAGCACGGCGGTGTGTGTCTGCAACACCAGCACTACGAAGATGGAGACAGGCAGATCCCTGCAGCCTCTGACCACTCAGTCCAGCCAAATCTGGGCACTCCATGTTCGGTGAAAGGTTCTGTCTCTAAAATCAACGCAGAGAGCGGCTGAGAAAGATGCTTGAAGTTGACCGCTGAGCTCTAAACACATGCATACGTATGCATGCGCACGCTCATTCCACATGCATGCACCCACACAAACATGTACACACACACACACACACACACACACACACACACACACACACACACAAGATGTGATCTTAAAAACCGGTTATTTCCAAAGGAGAGATTATTTTTTTTAAGTTGTCAATCATATAACAGCTGTGTTTACACATACAAAGTAAAGTGGAAAACTCGGGCAATTACCCAGATAATCTTAATCAAAACATCCGTGCAACTGAAATATTCAGAAAGCTGAAGCTGTCGTACGGGGATTCTTATTTTTTTGGCTGGAATCATCCAGAGAGTTGCTTCATCTCTTCGGGCCTAGCCCGAAACACATCCTGCACATTGGCAATCCAGAGTGCAATTATTTGCAGACAGTCATACTTGGGGACACTAGTGTCTACAGTTACAATGCTATGCAGATGGAGATCAGCACAGACCAGAATCAAGGCTAAAGTTTTGGAAGCCTCATTTTGAAAAACCTAACTATAAACAGATAATTCCTTCTACCCAAGTCTTTGAAAAAAGTCATTTAGGCAAGTAATGACACTTTTCCCAGACTAATTGAATAAAGTGAAATGATTCCCTAAAGTGCCCTATTGTGATTTTGAAATATCCGTGGAAATGGAGGGTTTTTGTTGTTGTTTTTTGTTTTTAAAATGTGCAGTGTGTGTGTTTGAATACAAACACACACATGGGCCGTGCATGGGTGTGTGAGGTCAGGGACAGCTTTCAGGTGTGGTCCCTCTTCTTTCCACCTTGATTGAGACAGAACTCTTCATCACTGCTGTGCAAGCCTGGCTGGATGGACCAAGGGCTTCTAGAAAGTCTTTAAATCTCTGTCTCCATTTGCTTAGACAGTCTGGGATTACAGTCTCTTGCACCATTCCGTCCGACTTTCACATGCCTGTGGAGGTCCAAAGATGACTGGGAATTACCCTGGATTGCTCTGTCTTCTTATTGCTTTGCTCTGGGGATGCCCAGCCTCCGCCTGCCATGGTCAGAATTACAGGCAGACACCATATCCATCGGCAATTTTACCTGCGACCTGGAGATCTGCACGCAGGTCTTTCTGTAAAGGCTTTACCCACTAAGCCGTCTCCCCAATCCTCTGCTTCCCTCTTTATTACTGCGTAAGTTCAAGATGTACAACAGCACGTATCAGTTCATCAGCATAAAATTTTCACTGTGGTCAGCAAGGGAACTTACTCATCTACCTTTTCTTCTATGAAGCACCACTTTTTTACCTTGATTTTTCAATGATCCACATTACCCTCCCCCCAAGTAAAACCCTTCCATCATTTCTTATGTGGCATTTAATATCTTACTACATGTATGTTCTGCCCCCACTATAACTTTATAATGTATTCTCAGCTACAGAATATATTAAAGTATTAGTATCACAAAGCAGAAGCGGAGAATGCTGTTGCTAACTCAAAGCCAGTCCCAAACTATAAATTCATTTTAATTAAAGATGGTTGATAAGCACCCATGCTGAAAGAAAGGAGGTGGGGGAGGGCACCAGGAAAAAAAGGGGGAAGAGTTATCTTTTGCAGAGAAATTAAAAATCACATGAAGAATTCAATAACCCAGGGAGGCTTCTGGAAACCTGTTTAAATCCTTTTATCTATCTGTGATGGTTAACATTTGGTACTTCTCCTTGCTGGTCAGCATGGTAACTTGAAATGATACAGCTTTATAGTCCTCCTTACACACACACACACACACACACACACACACACACACACACCAAAAAAACTAATTAAATAAATAAACTGGAAAAAAAACTAAATGATACTTAGCTACCAACTAAATTTGGAAAGCAAGAAATAACTGGGGAACTGGGTACAAGTGATCTTTTCAACCCGGGATGGACTACAGAATCACCTGGAAGTTTTTAAAAATGTTTCTCTGCAAGTCTATCTAGATGTCAGATTACTAGAGTTTCTAGATAATTCCAAGGAGCACCCTGTCCTGAAAGGAACAGTGAGGGGGATCTTGCAAGAGCAGCCACCAAACACCTTCATGTTCCTACCCTCATGGAGGAAACTCCTACCAAGCTCCCACGTGTGAAACCAGCGACTGCAAGACAGACTTCTTGAAAGCAAGCCAGAAGAAGACGACACAGGAAGATGCATGAATCCTTAGAAGTTATGGGGCCAAAGACTACCCCAAGGGGTGAGGAATTTACTTAGAAATGCTAGTACCCATGAAACTTTTGAAATACCTATCATGAAAGTGTAGATTAATTCCTAAGGTTGTCTTGAAGACTTTGCATAGGAATCCCACAAAAGGTCAAGGTCCCAAGGCAAACTAGAGCAAAGAATCGTGACAGAGTCCGAGGAGATGGCAAAAAACAGAATGTGACATGTTGGTCTGAGGGGAGTGATAAATGACTAAGTCCATTGAGAAGAGAAAGAATAGAAATCACAGAATGCATCATTATCATAAAGAACAGGAGCTTTTAAAAAATTATAAAGGAATTTTCAAACTAACATAGAGATGACAAAATTTAAGAAAGAAAAAATTCATTATCTGTGGGTTCAATGGGACACAGAAGAGGAGAGTTAATAAGCAGGAAAATAGTCTTGAACCCCTGATCCAAAATGAACTTCAGAGAAATAAAGACGTGGAAATTCTGAATCAGAGTTGATGAGAAACAGGTCAGAGTAAGAAGCCCTGGGCGAAGCCTGAAGGGAGCCTTCCGAGAGAGGGGAGCCAGCTGAGAGAGGGGAGCCAGCTGAGAGAGGGGAGCCATCTGAGAGAGGGGAGCCATCCGAGACAGGGGGGCCATCTGAGAGAGGGGAGCCATCTGAGAGAGGGGGGCCATCTGAGAGAGGGGAGCCATCTGAGAGAGGGGAGCCATCTGAGAGAGGGGAGTCGGGAGAGTTTCAACACCAAGCAAAGAAGAATCAGCCGCCATGAAAAAATAGGGGGAAAAATCCAAACAAAGCCATGACTGAGAATCAGCGAAATCAGAGAACACAACCCACAAAATAAACGCTGAAAATATCAGCAAGCAAGAAAAATAAGGGGATCGTGCAGAGGAATCATAGTGAAACCGACAGCCGACTTCGAAGACAGTGGAGCAATACTGAAAAAAATAGGAGTGAAAACAACTGCCAAAGTAGAATATTATGCCCAAAGATAATATTCTCTGAGAACAATGAGCAGACATTGCGAATATGCACAAACCAGTGGGAAAAAATCTTTCTGAAAAATAACATTTGAAAGATACAAAGAACTGTTAAAGTTTTAACTGAGTTAAGTTTGAACAGTTTTTAAATTTTTAATTTGGGGTGTGTGTGTGTGTGTGTGTGTGTGTGTGTGTGTGTGTGTGTGTTTGGCACTTTCAAGAAGCCTGTCTTCCAGTCACTGGTTTCACACGTGGGAGCTTGGCACTTGTATATGTAGTGATTGTGGGGGACATACACACGGCTCTGCAAGTCGTAGATCAGAGACAGCTTTGCTGAGTCAGCTTTCCCCATCTTCCTCATGCCCTGAGCTAACTCATTGGCCTTACAACTCCATTTTTTATTCATTTTTATTTATTTACTCTGTGTGTGTGTGAGAGAGAGAGAGAGAAAGACAGACAGACAGACAGACAGACAGACAGACAGAGAGCACTATGTATCCCTGTGGAAGACCAAGGTTCTTCCTCGGGAATCATCCTGAATCACTTATACCTCTTTCTTCCTTCCCTCTAGGATTTCCCAGGCTCCACTCACCAGAGCCAGAAGTACAGGCCGCCACCTTTTCCACCTGGCATTTTTACTTGGGACCTGGGATCGGAACTCAGGACCTTGTGCTTGCGAGGCAGAGTCTTAACCCCTGAGCCATCTCTCCAGCCCACAAGTCCATTTTTCAAATGATAAAAAAGTGTAAGACATCTCACCAAAGAGTATAAGCATATTAAATTCACAAAGAAATGAGCATATAAAAAAGATGTTCAGGGTCACAGCGTATTTACAAAGTAAAATAGAACAACCATGAGACACTGCTATACATGCATGAGAATGACTCAAATCCAGAGTTTTACAATGTCAAATGCTGGTGAGGATGCTAAGCCACAGGGCTGCTCCTCAGTGGTGGAGATGCAAAATGGTAGTGCCAACTTGGAAGTAGTGTGACAGCTCTTACAAGCTCAGCTTTGCCTTCAAATACAAACCAGCAGTCTCACTCCTAGGTATTTACCCATGGGAGTTAAAAAATTACATCTTTCCAAAAAAATCCCTGAGTATAAATGTTTATAATTTTATTATCAACCCTCAACTCTGAAAGGAGCCTAGAATGAATCCATCCTTCAACGGGAATGGATAAACAAACTCTCCTGTGGCCTTACAGCATAACACATGGATTCAGCAACTGAAAGACATTAACTAGGGAGCCAAAAGAAAGACATGTTGCTGAGTGAAAGAAACCAGTCTGCAAGACTGTATCATTCTACATTCTGAACAGCCAAAACCATGCAGACAGGGGAAAGATCTACAGCTGTCTCAATGCCAAAGAAAGGGGAGGGACGTCTAGGGCCACTATTCTGGTTCTATGATGGTGAGAGGGAGGCCTCCTGGTACAGGCCAAGGCAGAAGGTCTCCAAGTCCAAGGCCAGCATAATTAATTTAAGGAGAAGCTGCCTCAAAACCAAAAAGGACAATAATGGATACACGACTTTATGCACTTGTCCAAGCCCATTGAACCTTTGAGATAAAAGAAACATGTAAACTTTAGTTGGTGATAAAGTATTCACATTATAATGTTAGCCAACTACGAAGATGATATCATTGTAACAAATGTATCACATTAAAGCAAAATGTTAATCATAAGAGAAACAAAGTGTGGGAATACTATGATAGTTTTTTTTTTTTCCTGTAGGTAAGACATTTTCTTAAAAATAAAGTTTAAGGGAGCCAGGGAGATGACTCTGTTAAAGCCTTTGCCTCCCAATCAAAAGGACCTGAGTTCAGATCCCCAGGTCCCATATAAAAATGCCAAACTGCAGTCTGTAATTCTGACCCTGGAAGGCAGAGCCTGGAAAACTCCAGAGTAAGGTGATAAGGGTATAGAACAATTCAGGATGAGCCCCAGTGTTAACCCTGGGCCTGCACAGGCACACACACACTCAAGTGAACTCTTGTACACCTGCCCACACACACACACACACACACCCACGCGCAAACATACACACATGCTTGTGCACGTGTATGCATGTGCACAAACACATAAAAACATATAGCTTCTTAAGAAAACAGAAGAAAAATTTGAAAAGCTAGTGATGATCCAGTCTGGGCACTTGTAGATGGTTCCAAACTGTCTGAAGGAACATCGATAGTCTGGATTTGCCAAGCCTCCTGCCCTGAGATTCTCTCCTGGCAAGCAGGCCCTGAGCACAGGTGAAAAGAGCCTCAGCTGAGGAAACTGATGCCCGAAAGATTAGGGGAGCCTTGTGAAAGAAGGGACCGTTCCCTCTGAAAAGCAAGCGAGTGGCATCTCCACATGCCCACCCCATGCCTCCCCCAGATGGGTGCATTTGTTCCTTCTCAAATGTGACAACGACGACACTGGGCTGCGAAGACCGAGCTGGCCGCACAGTTCCTGCCACGGTGCATTCCACGGGTTAGGCCCCGGGCTGAGTCTGCACCCTCGCTGCAGGCCGCCAAGCAACGGCTGCCACTAACCCCAGATGACTTCTCCGGTTCCTCCACCCTGGCCTGCTCCCTCAGGCCACGCACGCTGCCTTTTTCTTACCAGAACGTTCTTTCCTGCCCCGACCAAGTCAGTTCCTCATTGAAGCCCCTTCTCTTCTAGAAGTACCTGCCTCCCCTTGAGAGCACGCGCTGCACTTGGGATTTTCCACACATCCTCACTCTGCTGCCCTGTAAGCTCCGGAGCCAGCACCCGAGCCTTAACTTTGGTCACCATCCTATCACAAGCACCTGACTCCCAGTGCTGTGGGTGAAAGATTAGGAGATCCAGGAGCGCTTAGCCCCATCTGTACCCCGCCCCAAAATAGATGAAACTGCTGGGAGATGCCACTCGGTGGATAACTGCCAGATGGCACTTTGTAAAAAAGGACACATGCAAAAGCTAGAGGTCAAGAGATAACGTTCTTGTTGACAGCTTGCTCCAGAAAGCTGCACGCTTGTAGACCTCTTCGAATTCTAAAACCGAGTTCTCAGCCAGTTGTGGTGGGATTTGTCTCTAGTTCCAATCATCCAGGGCACTGAGGCAAGAATCACTTGACTTCAAGAATTCTAAGCTAGCCTGGGCAGCATCTGAGACCCCCCCACCCCAACTCAAAAAAAAAAAAAAAAAAAAAAAAAAAACAAAAAACCCAGCAAGGTCTGTATCATTTAAAACTCCCAACAGAGGGGCTGGAGAGGTGGCTCAGGGGTTAAGCCTACGCCTTGCAGGCGGAAGGTCCTGAGTTCGGATCCTAGATCCCACGTATAGACGCCGGGCAGAAGCGGGGGCGGCCTGCGTTTCTGGTCCTGGTAGGGCGGAGCCTGTGAATCCCAGGGCAGAGTAAACAAGGAGGAGGTGGAGGCATTCATGGTGGTTCCCGAATTCGAATTTATCCGTGGTTCTACACACGCACATACACACACACATAAATACATGCGCACATATGCATACGTGCACAATTGAATAAATAATAAAAAATACATATATATTTAAAAAAAAAACTCCCAACAGACACTCCTTTGTGAGATGCGCTGTTTGGCAGTCTCACAGTGGTGATGGTGCATGGTTGACCTCATTCACCAAGGTGTTGGGCACCAAGTAACTACCTGGCATAAGCAGTAAGGTGTCTGTTTGCACCTACTTGACTCCCACCCACTGTATTCTTTCCTCTATTCACTCAACAAATATCTGCTAATGCCTCCTGTGTGGCTTTCTTTGAACAGGGAGGGACAGAAACATGAACAAGCCAGATGAGGTCCCTGCTTTGCAGCTAGTGAAAGACCCGTAGGAAACACACCAGCCAAACAATTTTGATGGGACTGAGCTTGTGAAGGCCACGAAATGGGTCAAAGGGGAGAGAAAAACCATTCCCATGGTGGTCATGGAAGACCTCCAGGTCAAAGATGACAAGAAGTCAATCAGCAACAGTCATGAAGGAGATTATATCAGGTAAGGGGGGAAAGTAAGAGCAACGTCTCTCAAACAGAACAAATGTATTACATTTGAGAAGGAAGTAAGACAGGAGAAGATGGGGAGAGGGTGAAGCCAGAAAACCAGACAAAATAAAAGAATTTTTCTGAGACTGGGTCTGGGGAGGTGACTCAGTGGGTAAGAGTGCTTGATATCCAAGTATGAGGACCTGAGTTCAAATCCCCAGAATCCATTTAGAAAAAAAAAAGTGTTAAACATAGTTATCTGTGCCTATAACCCCAGGATAGTGTTGAACATAGTTATCTGTGCCTGTAACCCCAGGAGTTCACAGCTCAGACAGTCTAGCAGAACCTGTGAGCTTTGGAATCTGTGAGACTCTTTCTCAAGGGAATAGGCAGAGGGCAATAAAGAACTCTCTGGCTTCATAGGAGCGCGCATGGGCAGATTCATACACCAGTCCCCAATCCAATCATGAAAGGATTCTGAGATTACGAACATCCTCCGAGACAGAATCTTTCTGTCAGCTGAGGGGAGAGGAAGCCCTTGCGAGTCCTTCAGTCATCCTGGTCTTTACATTCATCTTGCGTCCATCTGTCAAGTTACTGTCTGGACTTGGGGAATCACAAAAGACTCTCCACATCGATAGTCTATCATTACCTTCTTTTGAGTGATCGCTTTTTCTCTAAATGAGACAAATCAATCAAGAACATGAATGCGACACAAAGAGAGAGAACAATCACTCGAGAAGGACAGTTTCAAAGCAAGTACCCAGAATGCAGCAGGGCCAAGCAGGTCGCTCTGAGTCGCAATCAAACCAGCGCGGAGAGTCTCCAGTTCAGACAGCAGCGGCTTGGCTCTTTTGTAAGCGGGATGTGGCGTAGGCTCCCGGGAGCATCAGTGTGGACAAGATAGATGAGGAGCTTAAACGCAGGAAGCTAAGATTCTAGGGAGAGGAGACAATGGGACGACTTATGCAAGAATTTAGAGTGGCAAAATGCGGCTATGCATGCGTTCAAGGCCAAGGGACGTGATTTCTGTCCTCCCAAGCCGATGCCATGGCTTGAACACTCCCAGTACTCCTGTGGTGCCCAGCTCTGTACCCTGTCCTGAGCATGGGTACTAACCTGGCCCATCTCCAGCCCTCTTGCTGCCCCAACAGCGCTCGCTGACATGCCCATAATGCCCACAATGCCCAGCTCTTCTTCATCCTTCAAGGACTCAGTTCCAATGGAGGGGCTCTTCTTGCCTTTTCTGGGCAGCAGGATGCCCCATGCCCTCTGGTCACTATCTGACTGCCATCAGATAGATGTCATCCTGCATCTCTCCTACCAGACTGTCAGCTTCTTGACATTAGACACCGCAGCTATGCTGTCCACTCCAAAGTCCCCAGGACTCTGCACAATGTCTATGTCATAGTGTGAAAGTGAGCTGCCCCCTCTCCCCCCGACAGGCCCAGGTGTTTGCATTTTTAGCAAATGTTAATGTTTAGGAAGGTGGTAAGACCCTGAAGGAGGTGGAGCCAGGCTGGAGACAGGCAAGTCCAATGGGGCAGGTTGTCATAGTTAGGCACAGATGTCAACTTGATAATTGAGGGTTTGAGCTCTGTGCACATTTGTGGAGAATGAGGGGTTGAGTGAAGCCCAGAGCAAACCTGTAGGAGATTATCTGGCTGATGGGGAAGGCCCAGCCCATAGTGGGTGGGACTAGGCCCTGGAATAAATCACAGAGAGCTGGTTGAGAGAGTTGGCATCTTTGTGTACACTTGGTCAGACATTCTGGTCTGGCAAGTAAGGATTGTCTCTCTCCCAACCATTATGGAGAGATGGTGTGGCCAGTTCCTTTGGCCCTGGTTTTGGTGCATGCTCTCCTGTCAAGCTGGACTATGAACTGTAACCGGACTGTTGTAAGGAAATAAACCCCTTGATGGTCATTTATCAGCAACCATGCAGGCGAACTGCAGCACAGGCCTTGAAGTGTGACAGCCCTGCTTCCTCTGAGTTTATTCTCTCTCTCTCTCTCTCTCTCTCTCTCTCTCTCTCTCTCTCTCTCTCTCTCTCTCTCTCTCTTCATGATGATGGTGGTAGTGTTCTGCCCCAAGCTATGCCTTCTGCAATTCCTGCCATAGTGGACTACACCCCCTCATTATATACGTCAAGTAAATCTCCCTTCCTCCCTTAAGTTCCTTCTGAGTGTTGTCTCATAGCAGCACAAAGAAGGTAGCTGCAACAGTCCAGCTCACACACCCAAAAAAGAAAGAAAATGTGACTTGGCGAATATTCATCAATGAACTGAATGAAGAACTCATTCAAAGATCCTGGTCAAAGCAGCGAAAAGCACATGGCAGGTCTGCAAAGTTCCTGGGGAAATCACCTAGCTAAGACATAAACAGCACATGGCGGGCTGGTGGGCGTTAAAATAGTACGTGTCCTCCCTCCATCTTCAGCCTCCCCCTCCTGACAATGACAGCATAAGATGTGTCCCATCGTAATTAGAACCATTGACATGGGGCCTGGGGAGACAGCTCAGGGGTAAAAGCCTTTGCCTCACAAGCAAAGGACCCAAGTTTAGATCCCAGATCCCCCAGATAAAAATGCACGTGGATATGGCAGCAAGTCTGTAATTCGGGTCCTGGAAAGTGGAGTCTGGGAAACCCCAGAGCAAAGCAAGAAGGAGGTAGAACAATCCAGAATGATTCTCAGTGTCATCCTTGGGTCTCCACAGACACTTTACATACTCAGGCGCCCTTGTGTATACACACACACCTGCATACCAATTAAATAAATAAATAAAAATGACTGAAAATTATACTAGAAAGCAGTTAATGTAAAGGGCAAGTTCAGAGTCTGAACACGCACGCACGTACACGGGCACACGCGACTTTCTCCCATCCAACGCCAGCCCTCCAGGAATTCAGACCCTTCAACCAGAAGACCTTTACTTCTTGGACTTCCTGAGGAGGGGGTCACATCTCCAAACACCTCCCCCCCCCCGCACATTGGGACTCTTCAGAGTAACAGGCACGAGAGGATAGGAGAATACCAACCTGAGATAGAGGTAGAGACAGAGCCTGACTCATAGTTAGATACGGGTGTCAACTTGATGGTTGAAGGTTTGAGCTCAGGGCACATCTGTAGAGAACTAGTCATTGAGTTAAGCCCAGAGTGAATCTGCAAGAGATTGTCTAGTTGATAGGTCAGACCTAGTCTACAGTGAGTGGGGCTGACCCTGGACAGGTGAATAAAATACAGAAAGCTGGTTGAAGAAGTTGGCATCCTGTGTTTGCTTGGCCAGACATGCTGGTTTGGCAAGTAAGGATCGTCCCTCCCTCAGCCATTACACAGAGATGGTGTGGCCAGTTCCCTTGGCTCCTGGTGTGAACGCAGGCTCTCCTGCCAAGCTGGACAAAAAAAAAAAAAACTGTAACTGGACTGTCAAAGGAGAAAATAAAGCCTCTTGTTCCCTTAAACGGTTTGGTGGCAACGCGTGAGCAACGACGCAGAGTAACATTGAGTGTGTACACCTCAGTATCTGAAGGAGACTCCTTGCAGCACCGTGGCCTTTGGTTGTTTGTTTGCTACCTTTACATAATATTGAACCCCAAGTGCAAATTCCTGTTCTAGGGTGGTCTGAACATTTAACTTTGTGGGTATTTTACATTTAGGGTAAATATTTGCTAGACACTGAAGGCTTACGTAAGAGTGCTTATCTAAAAAGCTGGTTGATCCTGTTCTTAATAGGAAAATTGCATATCGAACCCAGGTTATTCCCCTGCGTGGGAACCCACACACATACTCGCCCCCCCTCGCCCTGCAAGGCTCACAGCAAGCTGAGCCGTAGGCCAGATGGGCCTTAAGAACAGATTCTGAAAGGCTGTTTGCGTCTCTGTTCATTTCTCTTAGGGTGAGGGGCAGGTCACATCAGCTTCGCCTTCTTACCGGCCTTTCCCAAGATCCCGCCACCCTGGCAGGGGGAACTGCAGGTGAAGTATGCATCCAGATTGACATCCACCACATGGCAGAGTCACTTTGTTCTAAAACACAAATCGGAACGAGTGCAATGGCAGAGAAGCGCTGGAGAGCAAGCAGGAAAGTCTGAAATACACTTGTGTTCACTGGAGCAAGCTGGGAAGACAACACGCGGGTCAAAATGTGGCAAAAATGTCTAGAGACTGGCCGGACTCTAATTTTTGTTTGATAGGGCGCATATTCATCATTGGGAGAGCTTGTTTCAATTTCATTACACATTGCTGGAAAGAAAAAAAAAAACAGAACAAAAAAATCTAGCCCAAGCAACTTAGGAGGAGAAAGGACTAATTGACTCACACTTTCAGGTTACAGTTCATCCTATGAGGAAGTCACAATGACAGAAGTCCGAAACGGCTGGTCACATCGCATCCGCAGCCAGAGCAGTGGCTGTGTGCTGCTCTTCTACTTCTCTTCATTTTTATTCAGTCCTGCTCCCCCGCCTGGAGAATGGGGGTGTCCGTGTGATAGTCTAGGTCTTCCTGCATCAGTTATGCAGTCAAGATAGTCCTTCACAGGCATGCTTAGAATCCGGATTTAATCCAGAGACTCCCCCTCAGGTGGGATGCCAGGTTGCAATGAACACACAGTTCCCTTCAGATGGAGTAATGCACTTCAACCTACGGTGCATAGACCCAACCTGGCAATTCTGCATAGGAGATGCCGCATCTGAGACTTCACAGCGGTTAACTTGCCTATACAGTACATTAGTGAAGTCAGGCAGCAAAGCAGATGTGGCTCCAAGTCTATCGGCTTTCAGTACAGCCCTGTTTGCTCAATATATAAGAACACCTCCCTTAGAGTTTAGTATGCCTCTTCCTCCTGTTCAGACTAAGAGTGAAGGCCAGGTCAATAAGGAACGGGTGTGAGTTGTGGCCAGTTATGCTAATAAGTGTATTGGACAGGCAGCTGAATGCTGTCCAATTATCAAGGAGGAATTTCCAGAGACTTCACAGAACACTGAGAAATCCACATGGGAAAACACTTGTTGAAGCAAGAGATGCCACAGAAACTGGAGGTGCGCTAAAGGCACCCACGTGAGAGCAAAGATCCCAAGAGCCTCTACTTAGAGGGAGCCAAAGCAGGCACTAGCCACTAAGTCAAGATAAGGACAGGGAAGTGTCCAGGACAAGTGGCCACTTGCAGGGCTTCCTTACTAAACTTTCCTAAAATGAAGGGACGCAACTATTTTTCTGTTCAAATATAAAATGAGCCCTTAGATTGGGGGTAGCTGCAAATCCTTCTGACTTGCATTTTGCTGCGGTGTTTTTTGGAACACGGGCACCAAGGCAGCGAGTGGGATGGCATGCAAGGAGCCAAGCCCTTGCTGCTGACCAACTGAGCTGCACCGGCTACTCGTCCTTACACAGGTCACTGGGTGTCACAGTTAGATACGGGTGTCAACTTGATGGTTGAGGGTTTGAGTTCTGGGCATACTTGTAGAGAATCAATTTAGTAGTTAAGTACAAAGTGAATCTGTACAGATTATCTAGTTGATGGGGAAGGCCCAGCTCATGATGGGTGGGACTAGTCCCCGGCCAGGTGAATAAAACAGAGGGAGCTATTTGAGAAAGGGGCATTCTTCTACGTACTTGGCCAGACTTGCTGGTCGGGCAAGCAAGGATTCTTCCTCTCTCGACTGCTATGCGGTATTGAGGCAACCATTTCCTCTGTCGCATGGTAATCATCTTGTAGAGAATCAATTTAGTAGTTAAGTACAAAATGAATCTGTACAGATTGTCTAGTTGATGGGGAAGGCCCAGCTCATGATGGGTGGGACTAGTCCCTGGCCAGGTGAATAAAACAGAGGGAGCTATTTGAGAAAGGGGCATTCTTCTACGTACTTGGCCAGACTTGCTGGTCGGGCAAGCAAGGATTCTTCCTCTCTCGACTGCTATGCGGTATTGAGGCAACCATTTCCTCTGTCGCATGGTAATCATCTATGTTCTCCTGCCAAGCTGAATGAGGAACTGTTAACCAGGGAACATAAGAGAAAAATTAAGCCCCTGTCCCTTTAAAACTGTCTGCAACACTGGGCTTCACTGGGTTAGGATTACTTCTTGTGCAAAGTGTAGCAAATGTCCCATCCCAAGACCAACTATCATGACCTGTGTCATGAGTCACTGAAATCACCTAGGGACCCTCTTGCCTCCAATGTATGGGCACCTAGCAGGTGTGTCATAGTGAAATCTCTGACGGCCATTTCCAGCTTGGACTCTGACATCAGGGTTGAGACATACATGGAAGGC
The DNA here is from genome assembly GCA_023101885.1 of Typhlomys cinereus. NCBI lineage: Eukaryota > Metazoa > Chordata > Mammalia > Rodentia > Platacanthomyidae > Typhlomys > Typhlomys cinereus. Next base: position 1,042,649 of record JALPQD010000557.1, on the reverse strand, counting down.
ACCTTAACAGTGTTCTGGGGAGCCATCCCAGCTCAACCTTTGAGCCTGAAATTTTTCCTGGAAATCACATCCTGCTGGCGATGCCTCCCCGACCCCCAAGAAAGAACCTGGTCACCAGAAACTACGCCTTCGAAAACCTCCCACATCAGTCACCAGCCAGCATTCAAAGGAACATCTGCAATCAACCCCAGAAAGAAGTCACGCCCGGGCAATGTCCCCCAAGAAAGGATCCTAGAAGGATCTCGACACCAGACAGAGGGGATTGAGGTAAGCAGGCTGTGCTTAGGAATTCTGACCCTCACCTGACCCCAGGCATAGTACAGTCCCAGTCAGATCACTTTCTGGGCAGAATGACTGAGCCACTAACAGCTGGGGAATGTCAAAGAACAAGGCTGCGGGGCCTTAAAATGGCCCCTCCCCCACAGGAGAGGAAGGAAATGTGCTTCCAAGCCTCTTGACTTCACATTTTGCTGCTGAGGAACAAATGTCCACAAGATCTAGGGTACAGCGCACGGCTCGCCCCCACAGAGCATGGAACCTAATTTTATATGAAGCTACACCCGCTTAATTGTGATGCATTAAGTATTACGTTCATTGTTTCTCAAAGCGGGTGGAAATGAATAATTTATTTCAGACAAAGGAAACTCTTGAATATGAAATGCCTCATCTTTTAAAATTACAATTTGGAAGACAAGAATGAAAAAATACCCAGAGCCAGCGAACCTCATACTGCTAATAGAAAACAATGTTCCGACTGTTTCTACTTTGTTTGCAAACATTACATTTTTTAAGCATTCTTGAGAATAATCAGGGGGGAAAGAAGCCACTAGGTTTTTACCACATTCACATCTGCTCAACACAGGGCTCACACAATCAATGTGAATATTCTGTGTTGAGTGAATACCCACCCTTTCCTCCACACTAATGTGTTCTCACTCACCTAAAGTCCTCTCCCCACATCTGCACATTGTACTTCCAGAATGTTCTTTCCCGAATCCTTTTTTTTCTCCATTACTCCACCCATTGGCACCTTATCCTACTCTGTACTTTTTGTCTCTTCACTACCTCCCCATCAACCAGGACAGTGTCTGGCACACAGAAAGTTCTGGAAGCATTTAAGTTGCTACTGTTTTCTGAGAAGACAATCTCCAAAACTGGTACAGCCACTAATTTGTCTCCCTCCCTTCCTCCCTCCCTCCTCCTTCCCTCCTTCCTCCTTCCTTCCTTCCTTTCTTCCTTCCTCCTTTCCTTCCTTTCCTCAGCCCCCCAAATCCACCCTATCTATTTTCTTTTCCTGTTAATAAACTAAGGCAGGAGGAGGAAGGGAACGCGCAGAAAGAAAACACCCTGGAAAGCACTTGCTTCTCATCTGGCAATGTCAGCATATCCTAACCTGGCTCTGTGAACGCCAACACTTGCTATTATCCCATTGATAGAGAGAAATCATGTAAAGTTTGTAAGCAACTGTTTATCCATGTTTCCAAACTAACAAGTGTTAGAGGGTAGGCTCCAACCCCAGCATGCTTCACTGTAAGATTTTTGTTCTTTACCACTGTGCAAGGCTGCACTGCGCGGCCTCCAAAGACCATGAGGACCATGTCTGTCTCTCTCCGACCCGACCCTGGCTGGTCTCTGGAAGGGCTCGGTGGATCCCCATGTGGTGAGAAGCTGCCAGGTTCTCGGTATCATCTGGAAGCAGTGGGAGCTCAGGAGTGCAGTGCCAACCTGTTTCACTCCCAGTCCCAGGAGGCCACACCCCAGAAAGGACTCGAGATCTCCCTGCATGCTGGGACATCAAAGTGAAGGCACCTGAGGAGGACTACCTGCAGGGCCCACAGGCATCCTGCCCTCATCAGGCGTGCCCTGGGCTCAGCAAGCATTCCTTGCCAACGAGACATCTCCCCACATTGAGAACCTCGGAGTTCTTATTCAAACATTCTTACGAAATATCCTGGATCCGATTGAAAATTTGGCACAGGGAATGGCCAAGTGACACAGGGGGACTCAGGGGCCAGAGGAAGGAAACAGTAAATAAATGAAATGAATGAAAATAAGCCATGCATGGCGTCACCACCCACGAGGGTGACAGAGGTTCACATCCAGGCCGACCAGTGCCGTCCACTCGGTAGGACAGCGCGGGGCGAGCGAGTCAAAGCTCATGCCTGAGCGCCCGTCTCCAAGTGAGACAGCAGAGGACCGGAGGGAACCCAGGACAGAGATCAGTCTTCAGCTGGGGTTAGGGTACCCCAAGGAAGCAGGTGGTCAGCCACGAGGGATGCAGCCAGTGCACATTTCTGGGGGTCACTAAGAAAGGACTCTTTTCACCAATCATATGACGCGATGCCTATGGGGTTAACCCACCCGGGGCCTGTCTCCTGTGCTCTGTCTCCTGTGCTCCTCCTTCAAGGATCTGTCTGATCCTCCAGTGTCCGCCGGACATGCACCCCCACCCAGCTCCCAAGGGACCACCCAGGGGGGTGCAGGCATCCTCACCTATTCCATGGGCTCTGCTCCTCAGCCTGCCCTGGGCACTTGACAGTCCTTCCTAGAGCCCTGCGCATCTATCCTAAGTCTGGGAGAAGAAGCTGATGCCGAGTCTCCAGCAGGAGGTGAGGCCACTACATGGCGCCCCTGGCCTGGTCATTTACCTGCCCTGAAGGTACCCTCCAAGATGGGATGTCACCCACAGCAGGCCTCAGACTGTTCTCTAGTCTAGAAACTTCCAGATCCCCACTGCTCGCTGTTGTAACATAAAAACATATTAAGTTGGATCATGTGGAATCTCAGTTCTTCCGCCATACTAAGCTACAAACCTGATGATTTCATGTGGTTCAGCGATGCTGAGAGCCACAGCCTGCTCCAGTCACTAAGATAAAGAAAGGCCAAGCCCCTGTGCTTATTAGCAAATCTGACTTTTTACCCATTCTTTTCTCCTACTATGCCTCCTGCCTGGTACTCCTGAGAGAGCAAATGGTCTGGGATTAGCATCCCAAACACACAGTGCCCCTTCCCATGCTGTTTCCTTTGTCTGGAATGCCTTCCCCAGTCATCTCTGTTTACCAAACTCCTGTTCATTCCACAAAACCCCCTTCGGCAAACCTTCTGACTCACAACTCCATCTAGTCAATTATTGTCTCCATTTGAATGGAGTTCTACACACTCACCATAACTTAAGTTTCTTCATAACTATCCTTAAAACAAAACAAAAAAGAATTAAAGAAGGCAATAGAAGGGGAGCGTCCTATTTAGCATGAAGTCATCAAGCCCCGCCCTCCCCATGCTCATGGTAAGCTCTCCGTAAATATTTAGTGAGTGAATTTGGCAGAAATGAAGTTCTATCACACTCCAAAACTGAAAAGTAACAACCCAGAAACAATCAATAGTCTTCTTTCTAAAATAAATATATTCAACATATGTGACATAGTATATATAGAACATGACCATCCAAGGTATGGCTTGTTATACATCATATATGATATATGCTATGACACGTAACATATATGCTGATGTAGACATGCAACAATGCAATATGTGACTGTATATGTCACATATATCACATGTGTGTGGCACATAAAATAGACACCACTTACAAAGATATATGTCACCCAGTTAAGCGTCATCTTCACACAAGTTGTGTTCTGAACTCTCATGGATAGGTCTCCTGTTACACTTGTGTACATGGATGTGTACAAGAACAAATGAACATCTTGGATGAGAGAGAACACTGGCTAGACCCAACATAGGAATAAGCCTAGGACTTGGATTTCTTTATCCACCACTGACAGCTAATGGTACTGGACTCCTCAACAACGATTAATCAATTCATCATATGTGAGATGTCTACTGCCGCGTCTCAATGTGTCATTATCATCATCACAGTCATCAATTTCTCTTCGTTGTCAAGGGGAGGATCATTCACTTCCAATTGGGAGCATGCCTAGTTTCAACCTGGTCCTTTTCCTGTGCAAATACTATTTAACGTTTCTAAGCTCAGAAAGAAGAAAAAAGAAAAGCCCCAGAACCTAATGGTCTGTCTTCTGGTACTGGCCTCAGCAAGGGTTAATGTGAAGTTCGCAAGGACAGGATCAATGAAACATTTCATAAACACGGGCTTTCAGAAACCTGCCGGGCTGCACTAGCAATGCTTATTTTCATACATTATTAAGTCTTCAGGAGATGAGAATGGCAGAGGGTGAGGGGAGAGACAGCTGGGGAGGGGCATCTCGGGCGGTTCGCAGGGATGTGAGGGAAGGGAGCGCCCACGTGGTGGAAGACAAATGAATAGCATATTAGGTCACCTTAAAGTGGGACTCGACTATCTATTCCTTTCTTTACCACTGTGTAAGGCTATTTATATGACAACATGACAAAAAAAATGGCCTTAGGCACCGTGCTCTACTTTAGACGCCTTCCATCTCACACAGGAGGAAAAAGACAGAATCCAGAAATTGCTTCTTTGGTTAATATTTCTGCAGTTCCGCAGGAATGGTTTTAATAGTGTGCGTGTTCTGGATTTCGGCTGTCAATTAAGCGCCCATCAGGATGCACAGCTAAATATTAAAATAACAGGTAGTGGCTTATATTTCAACTTTAAAGGGCCTTTGTCAAATGGTGTGTCAAGGAGGAAGACAGAAGAGAATGTAGGAATGAAAGAGGCACAGAAGGGAACTAAGTATCTGTGTCTGAATGAAGTGCAGGTCTACGATTGAAATGTCACCACAGAACAGTAGAGCGAGCACCGCCTAAGGAGTCATAGAACTAAATGCTCTTCCGGTACTGCCTGGTTGACTCTGCGAACATGGCTAAGCCTCTCTGTGCTCAGGTTTCTTCTAAAATCAGAGGCCTGGAGCACAAGAGCAAATCATGGATGGATTAGACAAAGACCCCCATCAGTGACTCCTCTAAAAGTCTCCCAGGGGCCCCTCTCCTTTGCCTTCCCCTTCCCCACTTCAAAAGACTACAGACTTGGAATCATGAAGGTCTGGGTTGAGTCAAGTCCCAGAGAGAACTGTGTGGTTGGACCAAAACTAGGCCAGTTGACCAAATGATTAAAAGTCTGTCGCATGCTAATGCATGCACAGGGCGGACCTTCGCCAATTTAGCAGGAGTAAATTGCAATTGATTTTCGAAGAAAATTACGCGTTCTCTTCTCTTTTCTCAGCTCTGCTACACCCGGCTGCTTCTGCCTTTGTCAGGGCCAGGACTGTCCAAGCACTAGTCCAGCAGGACCTTTTTGACTCAAGATGTTTGATAAAATAGACATTTGCATTTGTACGCACTGCACTGCACATATACACAAGCCGCAAGCAGGCGGAGAAGCAAAGGTTTCAAAATCTCTGTGTGCACACATGCTTCTATAATTGTTTCAGGGGACTTGAACTGACAGGCCACCCTGCCACCAGCATTAGATCCTTTATGTGTTTGGAAAACCCCTCTGCAGTGTGAAAGCAAGCTCCCCTCTGCTGTTTCGGATTCTTACAGCTTGAAGCAAGATCCAGGAAAAAGCACACCCCTACAATCCTCTCCCCACCTACTCCGCAGACCTTTCTGAACTCCCTGGCATGAGGAGAAACGGTTAAAAGATCACAGTAGATAAGAAATCATCATAAAGGTTAACAATGGCTGCTTTCACCCCCTAATTTCTGATATGGTGATAGACCCTCTCAGAACATTAATTAAAAAGGAAAGAGAGATGAAAGAAATGCCCCGGGGACATAATAAATTAGCCCTTTATGCAAATTACCCATTCGTTTCCATCACTGACCCAGCTAGTTGAGTCTCTAAATTACAGGAAGTGGTTAGCTTCTTTAACAAAAAAATTCAAGATGAATTTTTTTTTTTTTTAATCTGAGGGCTGGGAGGGCTGAAAGCAACAAATAATTCCTTTTTTCCAGACCACCTCAAAAGGGGACAAAAGATAAGAAAATTAATGTTCCATCCAGTGGTTCCTGCTGGCTAGAGAGCCACTCATTAACCCTTGTTCCAAAGCAGTGGTCAGCTGCCCCCTTCCCGGGAAGCCAGGCTGCATCATTTGCCCTCACTCCCAGAGAGAGCCAGAAGGGGGCAGAAACCTGAGGGGGTCAAAGACAAGGGAGAGAAGGCGGGGAAATGTCAGGACACAGGACACAAGCCTTTGGACATTGATTGGGAAGCAAATGCACACCTAATTTGACTTGTCCCCACTGTTCCAGACAATTTATGTTCCACGATCCTATAAATTTATGAAGCTGTTTTCTTATCAGTAAAAATGAGGGGACTGAACTACAATGACCTCCAAGAGTCCTGCTGTAGCTGTAGTCCCAATGATAACATCTATCCCAGTAAAACATGCACAACCCTTGTGATCACGTGACAGGCTTAAATGACCTCTTATGGCACGCATGCTGCCACCAGAGTCACTCCTACTTTCATTTTCTCCTTTTGCCTTATAGTCTCCATTTACTGCTTTATCAACCTTATCTTCTTCTATGTATTCATGTAAGAAGCTTAAATACATTTGAGTTCAAAGTATACAGTGACTGAATCATGATTTACAAATGTTATTAGTATGAAAGATATACATGACCCCATCACCAGTCACCTTGATATAAAGAAAATGCTAGAAAGAAAATCAGGAAGTCTCTGAACGGTCACTGATTCACTATACTCTTGAATTAAGGGAAGGAATTTGTTAAAGACCAGACTCTGTCCACTGGCTTGACATTGGCAGAGAGGCAACTGGCCTTCAGAAAGGGCAAAACCAGCCCACCCTCCCCCACTTAGCAGTGCTACACAGGATTTTTAGCACCTGGACCAGTACAACTCATTGAACCAAATCGTTTTGATTTGGTATCTTCTTTTGAGAATTTGATGCTGTGTCTTGGGAAACAACAACAAAAAGGACATCCTTTGGGAAAAACAAACTTCGACAGCAGAGAAATTAAGAGACGGTAGAAAGAAATACTTCTCAGGACTAAGGAGAAGGAATGAGGACAGACATATTGGCTATAAATAATTTTGCACCCTGTAACAATCTTCTGCTCATGCAATTACCTGTCACTCACTGATGTTTTATCTCCTTTTTGTCCCACTGGTATCGGGACCTACAGTAACTCGATGCAAAATATTTTATTGTCTCCGCCTTCATCGCCTTCACTGGAGCATGTAGGCCTCTGCCATGAGAAGTTGGAGACCAGAATGTTCTACTGTGTCATTTGGGCAAATTCTTGAGGTTGAAATTCCAAGGCTCCTCACATCAGCAGGCAGGCAATGAATATATGCAGACTAGGAGCTCAGTGCTACTAAGAAGCACTTATGTGGGGCTGGAGAGGTAGCTCAGGGGTTAAGCCTCTGCCTTGCAGGCGGAAGGTCCTGAGTTCAGATCCTAGACCCCACGTATAGATGCCGGGCGGAAGCGGGGCGGCCTGTGTTTCTGGTCCTGGTAGGGCGGAGCTTGTGAATCCTCGGGCAGAGTAAACAAGGAGGAGGTGGAGGCGGTCCATGGTGGTTCCCGAATTCATCCGTGGTTCTACACACACACACACGTACACACACACATATATATACACACACGCGCACACATGCATACACGCACAATTGAATAATAAAATAAAAACATTTTGAAAAAAGGAAAAGAAGCATGTGTGTGGAATGGGGAGATGGCTCAATGGTTAAAGTTTTTACCTTGCAAGCAAAAGGACCTGAATTGAACTCCCCAGACTGCGCATAAAAATGTCTGGTAGATATGGTAGCAACCTGAAACTCTGATCCTAGAAGGTAAACCCTGGGAAATCCCAAGCAATAAGGAGGTGGACCAATTCAGGATGATTCCCAATGTCACCCTTGAGTCTCTACAGGAACGCACTCAAGCTTCATCTTACATATGCACACACACACACACACACACACACACACACACACACGCACGCACACACACGAAGCATGTATGTGCGCAGGTGCATGTACACACATATATATGGTCAGGTATAGGAAAGATCTGAAAAGGCTCTCTTTTCTTTTCCTTTCACCCCTGTTTGTCATTTTTATATTATTACACAATAAAAATGAGTCGCCCAGTGGGCAGGACGGGGAGAGAATTAAGCCAAAGCACAGGTCCTTGAAAGGGAACTGCGCATGTACCGGGAAGGAGCAGCCTTCAGAGGCGGAAGGTTCTCCAGGGTCCCAGCCATGCCGTTCGCAGGGAGCAGTAATTCTTCTGCCAGGAGGGGAGCTGGGAGGAAGATTTATGGGGTGAGACTGGAGGAAGGGGAGTCAGTGAAGCTGAGCCGGGAAGGCTGATCACAGGGCTGTTTACGCACAAGAAGAACTCCTGCCTCTGAGGGGGGGAGTGCAACAAGCTCACCTCCCACCAAAAAGCCTGAGGATGGACCCTCAAGCTGAGCAACAGGGGGTCAGGAGGGGGAGCTGAACCCCCTCCACACTGGGCCGTGGAAAGGCAAGACCGTCCTGCACGACCTGTTAGATGCGGGACTTTTTTTTTTTTTTTTTTTTTTTTTGCATTCTTGCTCATGGTACTTCATAGTCGCCTTTCTGAAGATTCAGGGTTGCTACCCTCTTCAGTCTCTGAGTAAAAAATATGCTGTACTGAAAAAGAAGGCCCAGTCTTTGAATCAAGATCAAGCCACCCACTAACAGGGCCTAAGCAATCCATTAAAAGTGACCAAGACATATGAAGGACCAAATATGTAACATCGTTAACCCACAAGAACCCACAAAGAGGGCACGAACATCACCCATTTTCTATTCAAGGAAGTGGAGGCACAGGGAGCTCAAATGATCCACCAAGATAAGGAAGCAGCAGAAGAAAGCCAAGGGTACTGACCACACCATACCCACCAGAAATGCTGAGGGAAAGGAAACCTCCTCATTTGCCAAGCTGCAAAGCTGCCAAACTAACGACCCCCCTCTCTCCATCTCATCCGGCGTCCAGGGAATAGTCACACTCACTACACACTACGGGCTGGGTTCTTCCACATCGACTAGACCATCTCCTGCAGGCTTGCTCAGAGCTTACCTGAACTACTAACTCTTCACACATGTGCCCAGAGCTGAGTCCCTCAATTGCCAAGTTGACACCTGGCACAGGAGGAGAGACCGTTGAGATGTTTTAGACGTGCTGGGTTTGAGGTAACCAATAGATACGGTCAGATGGTGGTACCATCCAGGCTCCAGCTGGAAATGAGTGACTTAGAGATGCCCACGTAGGAAGGCAGGCTCTGGGTTATACATAGCAACTGAGGTCCCGAGGGGTGAAGGGTTGCATCCAAGCATGCAGCAGAAGGAAGTCAACCCACCTCCGGAACAGCAACAGCCTGACAAAGGCTACCTTCCAGACGTGGAACCCTGGCCAAATCCCTTTCCCTCTCTGAGTTTAGCATCCGCAAAAGCAGAAGTTTGGACGGGATGTCTAGGAACAATTCCCTGTCGACCAGCCCCCTGCGGATGCATCCGTCTGGGAAAGATACTGGGTGCTGAGCAGATATCCGATATAACCTGCAGTCCCTGACTCTCCAGTGGGAAAGACAGATGCATAAATAAGTCTTCTCGCCGTGCCATGATTAACGGCTACCATGAACGCAAGAGCATGGGCAGCGGGAGGGAGTCCGGGGTGGAAGGGCCCGTCTGAGGGAATTCCAGCAAGACCGTCAGAGATGAAATCTGATCACGGCCTTCAAGAACTAATAGACGATTCCCAGGCAGAGGCAACAGCAAGTACAAAGGCTCAGGAAGGTGAGCATGGTTAGAAAACCCAGGGGATGGTTTGGCCCAGGAAAGCGTGAATAGAGAGGCAGTGTGATGCTTCAAGAAGGGTAGTGATTAAAGAGCACAAAGTGTCCCTAGCCTGCCAAGAAGTGACTGCAGGTCAGGTCAGTAACAGGAAACTGGCAGGTCTCTGTCACATAGCAGCAACTCAATGGAGAGCTGCTTTCAAGAGCTGGGTGGTAACATGCATGTCTAAGTCTTTCTCCTGTTCTACAGATATTGTATTGTAAGTTGTGCAAAGAGTATGTTGGGTGTGTGTGTGTGTGTGTGTGTGTGTGTGTGTGTGTGTGCACGCGCGCCATCCACAGTGATGGAGTTTCACTGGCCTGTAGACTAAGCTGGGTGGCCAGTGAGCAGTGAGTTGGAGGAATCCTGTCTCCAGGTCTACAAGCACACACCACCACATCTGGCTTTTTCCTTTCAAGGTGTATTCATTCCAAGGATCAAACTCAGTTCCTTATGATGGGGTTCCTCATAAGCACTTCATGAACTGACCTATCTACCCAGTCTCTCTCTCTCTCTCTCTCACACACACACACACACACACACAAATTTAATGACTTTTTTTTGAACCACAGCCTAAAGATGAGAGTGTATTGAGTCAGAAATGCCAAGTGTGGCTAATGATTCACACAACCTTAGATGCTTAGGCACATCTCATTCCCGAATCCAATCCATTTCCAGTTACTCAGACTCAACCTCCTGAAGCTTCCAGAAAGGTCTCCCTGGCCACTCATAGGCCTTATGAGGGAAGGAATGACAGAGCTTGATGTTGAGACGTCACCTTGCATCTACCCCTTCCTGGACTGTTCATACTCTAATGTTATCAACTGATTCCATGCACAGCGGCTTGGCATCTGCTGTCCCTCTCAAAGTCAATCTCCCAATGGATGCTTTGAACCCTTCAGGGCTTCTCTGTTTCTTGCTGCCCAGATCTCTTCCTCAGATCCTCCACCCTCAGGCTGCTCTCTTGGCATCCACTGTGTGTTCCATTCTTACTGCTTTGTTCTCCACCTCTAGACACACACACACACACGCACACACACACACACACACACACACACGCACGAACACACAATTGTCAACGGGCTCATCATCCTTTCAAGTCTCTGTTTACTGCTTGCTGTTGCTTGAACTCGGGAAAGAAGAAAAGGGGAAGGAGAGCAGAGGTCGCAGGGCAGAGGGTGGTGGCCAGGAGAGAAACGGATGTTAAACACCACGTTACACGGTGACCTCGGCCCCAACGCACCCACATCGCTCTGCCCTCTCATCTCCCAGGAGTCTCTTCTGCATTCCTTCATCTACTTTCTCATTGACTCACTTTTTCTTTTGTGTACTTCATGTTCCAAAACACTGCAAACCGTGCTGGTACCAGCCTGTGGTCAACATTCTGCCCCATATCCTTCCTTGGACCTTAGAGGCCCAAGACTTCTGCTACTTGCAAGCCTAGGCCCGCCAGGTGCCCACTGCAATGCTGGCCTGGCAAGGCCGCACCATTTGTACCATTTCCCCTCTGTAGTTCAGAGCAGAGAGGAGTTCTACATTCTGCCTTATTATTTTGCTCACTTCCTTATTCTTGACAAGCCCTGGACAGCGTCTCCACATGGCCTTTTACCTGGTTTTGAGAGGAATTGAAAGAAAAGGGAAACACAAGTGTGCCAAGCATTCTTCTTTATAAAGGTGTATTGTGTATGTGTGTGCACATGTTCACTCATGGGTGCCTATGCAAAGGTCAGAGGTCAACATCCAGGGTCTTCCTCTATCTCTCATGACCTTACTTTTCAAGACAGGGTTTCTCATTAAATCTAGAGTTTACCATTTTAGCTTAGACTGGCTGGCCAATAAGACTCTATGACATGCCTTTTTCTGCCCCTCCCCCCACAACCTGTCCCCCACCCTGCTGGGGTCTCAGAAACATCGCTATGGGGAGAATTTATAGGTGCTGGGTTCCCAAGTCAAGTCCTTGTGCTTGCATAGAACACACTTCACCCAGTGACCACCTCTCTAGCAAGAATGTCAAACTTATCTTATTCTGTGGGTGAATTCAGCTCACTCTTAATGTATGTGGATAAGCACACTCTTCCCACCAGGCAGAGGAACCCAACTATGGGAACTCCAGCTGCTACCACATCCGTAAAGGGCAGAGACCCTGCCATCCTGGATTCCTCGGAGACACGTCCGAGACAGAAGATTAAGCTCTTGAAGCTCAGATCCAAAGCATGCAAAGCGACATTTATCACCCCGCCTCTCGGAGCTCCATCCTACAAGCTGACTGATGTGCATTATTCAATGACTTCAAACCTCTCAAAGGCTCCATTTGGCTTTCCTATACCCACTTCAAGAACAAAGTCACTGTCAGGGGTCAAAGCTCATTAGTGCTGGGACCTAAATCTAAGGCCCTCGAGATATAAAATGCAGCTGTAGACAAGGACTTCCTGTCTCTTTGACTTCATTACGACTTCTGGGTACTAGGAACAGCTCTCCCACACTCAGACTGGTGTTGTGAAAAGAGATCTGGTTGAGAGAAGAAGCCAATAAACGAATGAACACACTCATAAAAGAAATTCACACAAGCCAGTGGTACCCAAGAATTGGCCAAGCCACCTGAAGGACCCAATGCAGAGAGGTGACATGAGTGCTCTAGAGTAAGGCGTTCTGGAGGTCATATGATTTCAGAATCACAGACAGGATTATAGATGACTTACTCCAATTGCCTCAGCATTCCAAGGTGAAAAGAGTGACCCCGCAAGGGAAGAGGAGTCTTTGGAAAACCCCAAAGCTCACCAAGAACTGAAGCTAAAATCCAAATGGCTCTTCCTTCTTCCTGCTTCCTTACTTCTTCCTGTTCATGAGGAGGGTCATTCCCTTCCGGTCATCAGTGGGAAGAATAGCAATCATGTTCCCACTAGCCAGCAACAAATCAACTGCACTGCCCCTCTAAAGCACTAAGTTCAGATTCCTCTCTGACACCCCACTGGTCATTCCCCACCTTAGTTCCTACAGGTCTACCCCCATGCAAACCCAGCTGGCATACTACACGCTTGTCTGACACCCTTCTTCCAAACATAGGCCACTGAGAGAGAATGAGTAGAATTTGTACCCTCATTATTCAAGATAACATGAACTCCCATTCCAACATGTGTGCACACACGTATGTGTACATACATACACACAGACACACACACACACACACACATATTTCTCTAAACCATAAGGTAAACATGTGCCTTATGTATGTCTCAAGCTTTATGTATCTATGAAGGATCTAGTTAGGGATCTTATCAAAAATGCATACTGCAGGGTGCCTGCCCTTTGTGGCACTCCACCTGTGGAGTCTGTGAGTTCTTTTCCAGCTCCGTGCCCCTCATGGATTCTATGACTGGAGTCCACGAGTTCTCCAGGGCACTCTTGCCTGTCATGGCACTCCACGTCTGGAGTCTGTGAATTCCATTCTTTCTCTCCTCTAGTAAACTCTACCTTAATCCTCTAAAAAAATGCAGACTGGGATTCAATAGGTTTATGATCTCAATCTGAGATCCTGCACTTCTAATGAACTTCCATGATGAGACTGCCAGTCTGTGCCAGGACCGTGCCCAAGCAACAATCAGTAGAAATTAAAATAAAAAAAATTAAAAAGCTTACATGGGCTTTGGAAATAGCTCAGTAGGTAAAGCACTTGCTAAGCAAACATAAGGACCTGAGTTCAGATCTTCAGCAGGTAGGGACAAGAGGATCCAGTTTAGCCAAAACATTGAGCTCCAGGTTTGGTGAGAGACCCTGTCTCAAAAGGGAGGGGTCATTAAGGAGGACACCTAACACTGACCTCCAACTTTCACATGCATATACATACGCACACACATGAATGTGTATACAGACACATGCGCGCACATACACCCCACACACAAGCTTGTAATCGAAGCAGATCTGGGTTTAAATTCTGGTTCTGCCATTTCAGAGCCTTTGGATTGGACTACTTTCCAACTTTCCCGTGCCTCAATCTGCTCATCTCTAACGTGGAAATAACACCTAAGAAACACTGGATGACGGATATGCAAATCAGTGACATCATCACTTAACAATGTTTGGCATACAGTAAAGGCTCAGTAAATGTCAGCAGCTGGCTATTCTAAGATTCATGAGGGTATGGATGAAAACTGGCTCAAAGCCAAATCCAGAGTAACCAGGACATAGTAGATGTTCAATGAACATTTAGCAAATGAGCGATACCTAGAACACACATGTAATGTCAATATCTACATCATCCCTTGTTTCTGTGCATGAAATAGAAAGCATTTGGAACACCAGAACAAACTCATCAGTAGCAAACCTTCGTCTCATAGACTTATTAACCACTGTGTTTAATCAACAAGAAATATGTAATTTGTGGTAGTTAGATATCACTTGAGAAAATGTCTCACCTGTAAATAAATAAAAAAATCAGTCTGAAACCTGTATTCCATTAAAAGAAATTACTGTTTTGCCTATTATTTATGAGCTGTCTGAATGCAGGTGTCAGAAAGATCTTAATTCTAAAACTCAAACTCACTTCCAAACTGAAGAGAAAGACAAAACAAGCTGCAGGAAGCCAGGTCATATTTTAAAGGGCACATGAAAAGGGAAGAACAGAAGAACATTTCTCTTAGAAACGCTCACACTTGCTCAGGGGAAAAAAAAAATAGTAAGAGAAAGAAATGTTAACAAATGGTAGAGCTTCATCCTTTAAATCAGAGGCAGGCAAGTGAGTCCACCCACGATTTTTCCACAATTTAAGGTTATCTCCCATGTTTGCTCAAGAAAGTGCAGTCATTAGAACCAAGGGAGGTGCCGAGTAAGGCACGCCGCAAGGAGAATACGATTGCCACCTATAGACAAGAAGCAGCATCTCTTTGCCAAGAAGCTGGCCAATCGCCTTTTAATGTAAAATAAATAAATAAATTCAACTCAGTCATGTCCCTTCAACCTCTTCCAAACCACCACACACACTTCCTTCACTAAGACTTACTTGTAAGTCATCCAGTCGCTGCTAGACATTCTGCCTCTTCCATTATTACCGTCCTGTTTCTAATGTCCCAAAGATATCATGCCATTCTCCTATCTCCTTCAACACTGTTTGAGCACCAAAGACAAAGCAAGCCAACTGCTTTCAAGGCGACAAAGGCATCCGAATACAAGTATCAATCTGCTTACCTGATATGAATGGGACCACCCGGAATATATCTGACAATCTGCTGTTAACTGGTTCGTATGGGGAGTCCTCTAGCAGATCATTCCCTAGAAGGGACAGCAAGAATGAGGTCAGATAAGAGCAGCTACATCATAGGCAGCACGTTTCAGTGCTGAACGGGAATGCTGATCGTGGTATGGCTGTGCGACAACAAAAAGATACTAAAACTTTCAGGGATTTCACATGCATGGATTTGGCTGTGGGTATTTCTCTGTCACTCCTCTGCCTTTGTGGCCTTGTTCTTCCCAGAGTGCCATGAAAACAGTGGAGCACAACTTAGCCCCAGCTTGCCAGAAAACTCTCCCACTCTGTGCAAAGGAATGAAACCTGAGAGGAAGGAGCCAGTGACATCACAGACAATGCCTGTCTTCAGGAACCAATGGAAAGTGACCCAGGGAGAGCCCGCCCCATGTCTATCTACTCCCAAACTAAGGCGTGTGGTCAGTAAGCAGGTACACTGGCCATTCACCAGCTGTATGTCTGATACAGGTGCTAATGAATAGACTTTGAGCAACACCCCAGCGGCCACCGGATCAAGTGTAAGTATAATAAACTTTCAGTGTGAGTGTGCCAATGGTAATGGAGGTACTGCATGAGTGTGTTCCATTTACAAACACCTGTCACCTCTGGGCACACAAGCACCCAAAAAATTCCCTCCGGAGTGGATAGCTGTGACATGTGGATCTCTCACTCTGTCATTCAGCTCCTTGTGTGTTAACCAAACTTGAAACACAACAGCTGGTTCAAGACTCTACTAATCTAAGATGACAAATGGTTTTTCCACACATGGGCCTTTGATCAGGTTTGAAGGGGGTAAAGCTAGATGAAGGTTTCACTGGACTTTTTATACTTCTTTATCCCAGAACTCCAGACAGGCAAGATGCAGAACAAGCCTTCCTGTATCATGCTCTGAAACTAGGGAAAGCCTCAGGTTGGCTCACCTTGGAGAGAGACAGTAGGTTTCTCGGGTGGCCTTTAATAGCAACCCCCCCCCCCATCTGATGCTCTGACTAGGTTTCTGAAAGGTCAACAGGGTCCCAGGGGTGTCTCCAGCCCTCACGGATGGGTTTTTCCAACAAGCAGCCCCAATAATACTGCTGGGCGGCAGCAAACACCAGCTGCAGCTGTCCCTGGGGGCCAATGAAAGGCCCTCGTTCCGCAGCTGG
The DNA here is from genome assembly GCA_023101885.1 of Typhlomys cinereus. Lineage (NCBI taxonomy): Eukaryota > Metazoa > Chordata > Mammalia > Rodentia > Platacanthomyidae > Typhlomys > Typhlomys cinereus. The sequence goes on along the minus strand of JALPQD010000557.1, from coordinate 1,026,497 downwards.
GGAGGAGGGCGTGGAGGAGGAGATCAGCAGGCCCCGGCCAGTGAGGGGGAGAGGGGGAACAAGTGACCACCAGCCTTCGGAGCGGGTGGGGGCCGGTGGGAGCGTACCTTGCAGACTCTGGTACATGCTCCAGTAGATGCGCAGGCAGTTCTTCTCCTTCTTCATGCCCCGCTTGCAGCGACAGTTGTAGAGCGACTTCTGCTTCAAGGCTTCCATGGCGCTGCGGCACTCATCCTTGGCCTCGAGGCCGGACGCCAGGCTGAAGTTGGTCTCCTTGCCCGCCACGCACTGTCTCAGCGTGCGGTACTTGGTGCTGCAGCTCTGTTCCTTTAGGCACTGGTCGCTGGCTTTCACGCAGTCCAAGCGGTCCCCGCCGCTCACCTCCACAGACAGGAGCAAATCTGCAGGGCGGAAGCCAAAGGGCCCTGGAGTGCGACCGGATGGGGACCACCGATTCCACTCCCGGGAGGAAGGGGGAATGCACTCCTGAGACCGAGAAGCTAAACCAGCTTTCCGGGATGTCTTGGGCAGGGAGCTGGTCCACTCCTCTGCTCCAGGGAATCCATTTTCCCGCCCCTGGAACTCCCACGGCCATTCCTTTTTCCCTGGGCCCCAGGGGGAAGGTGGCCTGGGCTAGGATGGCAAGCTCTGCGGGATTTGCACACCACTCCGCACTGTCCCATTACCCGGGAGCAGCGGATCCTCGGCGGCGACTGGCTGACCCCCTTCCCAGGAGCCTCGGTTTGCAGCCTCTGGCTTGGCGGAGCCAGGCGGGTCGGTGGCAACCCGCGGGCTCTCTCTCCGTGGCACACTGAAAGCCCGGCCGTACTGGGTTAGGGGGTCGACAAGTCGCGGTCCGCGGCTGGCCTCGGGGACCGCTGAGACGTTCATCCGAGAAAAGTTTTCCCTCCAAAGTTCTCTCTCTCTCTCTCTGTCTCTCTCTCTCTTTTCACTCCCCCCCCCCCAGAGTTGCCCACACTCCACCTGCCCGCGCTCTTCCGCGAGGTCCTGGAGATTCGCGAGGAGCACAGAGCTTGGGCCTGAAGGGTTTGGACCCATCGGTTCCTCGCCCGGCTGGGGCATTGAAAACCACAGCAAAGTAAAAATAGAAACACTAAAAGCAGCACACAGCACCGCGCCGCCACCGCTCCCCAACCCCGGGGAGTCCTGAACAGCTTCCCCCCAAAGGAAACTTATTTCGCTCACATCCACCGCAGCCGAGTCGCAATTTGGGGGAGCCCCTGCAAGTCACTCACCCACAGACTGTGTGGGTGAGATAGTGCGTCCTGGCCTTGACTTACCCAAGAGGGGCAGCGCGAAGTACAGAGTCGCCAGGAACATGGTGCCGGCGCGCAGCTGGTCCCCGCCCCCCCAAAAATCCAGAGCCGCCGCTGGGTCGCGCCGAGAGAGCTCAGCATGCACCGATCCCCGGACAGCCGCGCTCCTCCTCTGGCCGCCCAAAGTCCAGCTCCATCCAGGACAAGAGGAAACTCGCGGTCCGTCAGCCGCCCACCTCTGCCCGCAGCGACTCAGCTCTCAGCCTGCGCGCGGGCGGGAGGCGGTCCCGCTTTTAGGGGTTCAGGTCCGACCCAACCTGGAAGGGAGAGCGCGCTTTGAAAGGAGAACCCAGAATGCCGAAGCCTATCCCTGCTGTCCCTCTCCCCTCCCCCACTCCAGCCTTGGGGGACTTCCTAGCGCCACCCCATAGGCACACACACACACACAACACCCGGGTCGGGGTGCGGGAGGTGCTTGTGCACCTATTCCCGAAGGTGGGGAGGCGCCGGAACCCGCGGTTGGGAAGGGGGAAACAGGAGAGGTCGGATCAGGACTCCTAAAGTCCAGAGGGGGGTGTCTATCCGGTACAACCCAAGAGGCAGACCGCAAGCAAATAAATTAAACGTTACTTTCGGAGCGCCAGGAACGGGGCCGGTCCTGCCCAGAGTCGGAGACCTTGGCGGCAGCTCTCAAGCCAGCTCTGGCGCGGAAAAAGCCCCTTTTCCCGGGAAGTTGGCCGCCCCCTTCCTCTAGCCAGCCCGCCCGACTGCTCGCCAGCTCTCGGGCTAGAGATCTGCCTCGGGTCCTCCGCAGCCAAGCCACCAATCGCCACTCTCCGTCCTCGATTATTCCCCCTACCCCCGTCCTACACACACACACACACACACACACACACACACACACACACACACACACTTCTTGGGACTCGCCTCTATTCCAAGGCAGTCCCTCAAAAGCGAACCGATGTCCGGGCTGAGGCTGAAACCCGTTCGCAGCGCCCCGACCGGCCGCGCGTCCTGAGCTCCGTTCCAGCCATCCGTGCTTCCCACACGCTGGTTCAGCGCCCTGGACCCCGAAGCATCCACAGCACCGCCCGGGAGCCAGCGTACGGCCCGCAGCGTCTATCTGCGCTCCCCGGCAGGTGCAGCCCCGCACCACGAGCGCCCCCCGGCCCTAAAGTTGGAGGATGTCTGCAGCGCGAAAAGGGGTGGCTGGAGCAGGAGGGGAGGTGACGATGGATTTCTAAATAGAACAAGAAAACTCCGAAGCCACCAACCTGCACTCGCTGACCGGTCCAGCTGCGGCGAGGAACCAGTGTTTGTTTATGTATTTATCCTTTGGGGGGTGTTCCCGCCCGGTCCTTCCTTTCCCGGCTCACTTTCTCTGCGCTGGGGGGGGGGGTTATGCAGTAATCTGCCAGAGCTCGGGGAGCGGAGTTGTCCAGGACGATTTCCCAGCAGAGCCCCGGGCTCGGATGTCCTTTAGGGATGCTAGTGGTTATTGGAAGCCGCGCGGAGGTGGAGTGATCAGATTTCTTCTGGACACGGGACCCTCAATCGACTGCTGCTCCTGCTCCTGCCGCTCAGCAGCGAGCAGTGCAGCGCCCACCCGCTCCGCTCCGAGGCTTGAGTGCACCCGCGCCGCTCGCTCGCGGCGGGACCGGGGACGACCCCCACGCGCGCTCTGGCCCCGCAGCGCTATGCAGCGGGCGCTACCAAACTATACTAATCTCTCTCTCTCTCTCTCTCTCTCTCTCTCTCTCTCTCTCTCTCTCTCACACACACACACACACACACACACACACACACACGCACACACGCAAGGGCACAAGAATTCTTTCTTCTTAGTACAATCCAGCCAGAACCTTTTTCTGAACTCCAAATCCCACCTCCCCCACTCGCAGCAGTGATTGAAGACTTGGCCAATTAAAGACGCACTCAAACCCAAGCCTCCGAGCGGCAGTCGTGGGATGCACACACCCCTTGGTCCACGCCAGTGCGAGCGCGCGCGCGCGCACACACACACACACACACACACACACACAAGCAGCCAATCTCTACCTCTCGAGACAGACTCCGGCTTAAGACAGGGAAACAAAGCGAAGCCCCCAGCCCACTGCACTGGTCAGACTCAGCTTCGGGAAATGTAGAAGGTGACCTCCATCTTGGGCGTTTCAAGAGTAAATTTTTAAAAATTATAAAAATCCTTCACCCCTCAATCTCAAGGATTGCTCTTCTCCATTCTCGCTGCTGAACTCTGTGCTCCGCTCCCGTCCCCTTCCCGCAATCCCAAGAGCGCCCAGGGCACTGAAGTCTACTCTGGGTCCAGAGATCCTGGACTAGAGGCCAGCGGCAGTGGGTGGCGGCCCCGCCTTTTCAGGTGGTGTTTCGATCTATGCTGACGTCCAAGTTCATCTCTCAGGAACAAGGAGTTTGAATCAAGTCTATGTGAGCCCAGCTGCCAAATCTGCAAACCCATTATAGCAGACAATGGGCCTTCGTGGAGCACAAAAAAGGAACGCTCGTTTTGATGGAGGGGGTTAATTAAAAAGGGCATCGGCTTTAGTTTAAGTTTGAGGCCCGGGTGTAAGGGCAAGGAGAAGAGGAGGGATGGGTAGCTCTCCATTCAACTACACGTCAGCCAGGCGTGTGCTTCAGCTGCCGCTGCTCCTAGTGCGCTAGCCGGGCTTTGTTTGGAGGTGCCAAAGAGTGTCTGCATCTCAATGCGCGCCCCCAACCCTGGGGACATCTTGCTGGATAAGTGCTCCTCCAATGCTGTGCGAGCTTGCTGAGGGGAGGGGGCAGGTATGAGAGACTCACGCCTTCATCAGGAGCCCCTCCCCCCAACATCACACATAGTCACACCAGGCACAGATTTCTAGTTCGGTGTATCAGTTTACACTGGGTTGTTGAGTAAACAAAGCAAACATATGTCACATTTTTCGCGACAGATGGTTCAAACCAAGGGCTACTTAAGTTCTCCTTCATAGCATCATCCAAAATACACAGTGTGGACTGTGGGGAAATGTAATCGAATGCTCCAATGGGCTTCTTTGCTTACAGCTTATTCCCATATTTCCACGTGCAAACCACAAGCACCCTGGAGAACTAGTGCTCGATAAAAAGGTTGAAAAGAAATTAAGAGTTTATCAGAAGATGCCCATGGACACTCAGAACATGAAGTGCTTTTCGTGGCTCCATTTTGTGAGAAGTCAGGGTTTATCTTTACTCAGCACTTGGAGTGAACCACAGTGAGATTTCATGTCAATCATCACCCACATCTTGTTCAAGTATTCTTTGCTTACAAAACAGTGTTACTCCACATATTCTGCAGAAATCTTTTAGATCAACTTTTAGCAAGGTAGATGAAGGCTAGCCTAAAAATTCTCCAAATGGAGAATTTAAAACTTGGAAAATAGTAACAACTTCGAGGATGCTTCAGACCCCTTCCTCATCTCAATCTTTGTATTCTTATTGATGATCTCCTTAAACTTTTGCTTTGCTAATAAACCACCAGTTGTGTTCACCAATGACCAACATCACTGGCCATAAGGCTATGTCAATGAATAATTAAAATAACACACTAGATCAGTGTAGTTCCTCAGTAGTAGCACTAATCCATAGCCAGATATGACTACCCTATTAGATAGGACAGATAGAAAACACATCCATCATTACAGAAAGATAGAATAATAGAACTACCTTCTACAGTTGCTGTGAAATCAGTGAATACAGATTCTCTGGAAAGTTCTTAGTATGGCTGAAGCAGGCATAGAGTGAGTGACTTATAAGTAATGCCACAGTAAGAATTTTGAGGATAACGTTGAGGATGAGGATGATGATGAGAATGATGATGCTTTGTTACTGTCTTGGAGAAGCTGAAAAATCCATGAAAATCAATCCATTCCTGGCATTTTGTAGCCTAACATGAGATCATTAGGCAATGAAACCGAGACTAAGAGGAAGTTGTCAAATTTCATCTCCTCCAGAAGAGCTGCAGATGAAAAAGATGTGACCCATATTCTATTCCAAGACTTCTTATAGTTGGATCCAATAAAGAATCACTTCCTTATAACTATATATTTTAACATTAAATGTGAGGGAAACATGCTGCCTGAAAGCCTGTGGAATATGGAGATCGAAAAGTGTTGTGACTTACTGTTATTGATAGTATCTAAGGTTCCTTGGGGTATATGTGCTCCCATGAATCTGGGAGTGATCTCCGGATGAAAGGTGACATTGAAATATCAAATATTAATCATTATAAAAGTTCATGCAATCCTTGGTGACATGTTTTCTCAGTGGAAAATTGGTTTTAATGCTACAAAATTAGGTTCAATCTACCCATGAGCATGTGAAGTGAGCAATCTTCTTGCATTTCTTGATGTAAGTGTATTTTCATAACTTAACAGATGAGTCATGAGGAGAATGACAGTTTTATTTCATCCAGCACTTTGCCTCTAACTCTCATTCCTATAGCACACAACGTAAAATATATCCATCTCCTAAAATTACACTGCTCAACAATCATTCAAGTTTTAATTCAAACTAGTTCATCATTTGACATGAGGCAGTTTGACAGGCTTACCTCTGTAACTACACAAAACCAGTAGCTCCCAAATGTGCCATGCTTTTATTTATCTATTTAGTTTTAAATGCTTTTTAAGTTTGTGTGTGTGTGTGTGTGTGTGTGTGTGTGTGTGTGTGTGTGTGTCGTGTGTGTTTATGCGTGTGTGTTTGCAATGGAATTCCACAGTGTGCATGTGGAGGTCAGGGAACAACTTCCAGGAGTCAGTTCTCTCCTTCTACCTTGTGGATTCTGGGAGTCAGACTCAGGGTACCAGACTTGGCAGCAAGCACCTTTATCTGCTAAGCCATCACACAGACTTTTGTTTAGTTTCTGCTGCATCTTTTTTTTTTTTTTTTTTTTTTTGGCCATTCTATTCCTTCTGGCCATGAGCTCTTTCCCCCTGATTTTCAGGTTCAGCTTGGTTGAGCAGGTCACTAAACATGGCAAGAACCCCTTCCATGGGAACTAATAGTCCCTAGCTCCACAATGCCACCTCTGCTCTCCAATCAGCAGCAACACTGCTTTGTAGTCAGGTGCTCTGTTTGTCTCAACTGGACTGTGAGCTCCTTGAAGGCAGGAAGATATCTGACTCATTACTCCTTATATCACCAGCATGGAAACTTATGACTGACACACACTCAGCCCCGACAAATGCCTATTGATGGCATGAATGAGTGGTACTGTTCTCATTTTTTTTCTGACACCATAATTTTTACAGAAAGATTTACATGCAATCCCTTTACTATTTGAACAATACCAAATATAAGTACCTCATGCAATTACTGGTATTGCTGCTCCAATAATAGTATCAGATATGTATTATTCCTCTAGGGATTTGACATTTAAATTTTTTTAAACAAAACCCATTATTATAATAGAATGCTCTTTTTCCTGGTTCACTTTAATAGTAACATATGACATACTTCATTTCTGGGAAATGATAGCTTGCCTTAGGTCATATTTGAAGGCATAAAGCCAGAAGCAGAGTAGATTCCCACCTGAGGTTCTCTAATCATCTAGAAATGCACCTCTCTCTGGGAGAAAGGCCAGATCTCAACCACCCTAAACAGCCTTCATCTTCAAAGGCAAATTTTTAAAAGCCAAATTGGCCTAGAATTATTATCCGTTAAAAAAAATGAATCATCTCTAAATACACAAATTCTCTTGCAATCTTTTAGGGAAAATGAGAAAATACTAATTACATGAACCAGAAAGCTGGTGTCAGGACCTATGTATACTGGCTCAGTCTCACCTGCCAACACTGCACTTTGACACCCGCCAATACTGTGCACTTTGACTCTTGCCCTTGGGCAATACGGGAAGAATCAGTAGCTCCCAGTCGCTCTTCCAGGTGGACTATATTGATGAAGGGAAGGGAGAGAGATAGAAGAGAGAGGGGATGGAGGGAAGCAGGGACGAGTACTCAATATGCTTGTAAAACTAGAAAAATAAGATAATGATTTTTAAAAAGATGTGTCTTTTTGCACATTGTTTGCAAATGGTCGTTTCTTCTAGACTGTTTGGGGGTCTGACCTCTAGGAACCTGTCTTTGGACATCTTTCTTCCTCTGTGGTTTTCAGGTGATTTTCATTTCTTTGCACCAATAAGTCAGTGGCGAGGATTTTAATGCATTTATGGGAGAATATTCCTGAGAGTCGAAGTCATTTGTGCTTTGGCCTCCTGCCACAAAGCACATAAGGTGCGTAGCCTTGATGAAATAAAGTGTCTGTCATGCCTCATCACTTGAATATATGGCAAGAGATACCCGGTCTTCGGGGGACTTCCAAAGCTTTTCTTGTGGCTGCCAAAGGTGTGCCCTTAAAGGCCCTATACATTTTGGACAGGGGTGGAATGGAAATGCGGGCTCTCAAGAAATACCCCTTCTCGTCCTTGCCATCCTGATCATCCCAGATCCTGTAAGAAGGACCAGAGGGAAGCTTAATCCCCAGCTTTGTCCAGTAATTAGCCTCTCTCTGTCTCTGGAGGCAAGCGAACACAGATGCCGATCCAGATGAGCTCCAGGACCAGACTAAAAACACTGACTAATTTCTTCAGAAGCCTTTTAGCAGCCTGCATGGCCGTCCAAAGTTCTTGTTTCTAAAGTCAATCATTAGTGGCAAGACAAGGCTTTCGCCTTTCCTGATGGCTTGGGGAAAAACAGCAACACCCACCACAGGCTTGGAGGTGAGCAGCCTGCACACCCCCGTACAACAAAGAGGACTCTGTGGACCGGGGCTGGGTTGCCACGCCTCTTACCCGGGCGACTTTCAATGAGGGTCATGGAAATGCACTGTTTAGCACAATGCAAGCCCTCTGGAAGTGGCTGGCTAACACAATTATCTTAGGGTCGAGGACCATGCGCCTGCCAGAACCCAGGAGGCCAAGGGTGCTCTCAGCACAAAGGCTTTGGGGTCTGTTTTAAAGTACCCATGGTGACATCATTTAGAAGTCATTTCAAACTCCTCCGACACTGTTGCTGAGAAAAGAAATGCAGTGCAATGTTCTGTGAGTTGTTGGGTTTTATTTTCCCCTGTCAAAAATCTGACAAAAGTCAGTTGCAACTGTCAAGGGAAAAAAAATCACACGTTATGAGGTTTTCTTCAAATCTGAAGTCTACAGAAGGAATGTCAAATTTGCTATACAGAAGACTTTAGCTCAAAAGTAAATTAGGAAGGTCCAAGAGGCAACAATCACAATGCAGAGGGGGGAACTGCCCTCCACAAGGGTTCATATATCCAAGACCATGAGAGAGAATTGAAATGAGACACAAAATTTGAGTTTAATCTGAATCGTCTGGTATGCCTAAAACACAGAAGGATCCATGGGATGGATACTTTGCGTGCATAATTTTTATACACATGAAAAATATTGAGAGACAGAAGTTCTCTTCCTATCCCTAGAAGATCTCTCAGTAGAGGCCCCTGCAGCCACCAGATTTTTTGTCTAAGTGTCAGCAGACACTCCACCCATACTCAGTCATATTTCATTGATCATTTGGCTGATGTATTTATTTTTCTTGTATCAAGTCAGTGGCTAATGCTCTGATGTGTGTGGGAAGGTACACAGGCAAACGTTCTCACCTATGGTGGAATAGCGTGCTTCCTTTCCTGTAGTGAGATTCACAGAGACGTCCTAGAATTCTTTTCCTCTCCTCTCGTATTGCAGGTCATGTCCCATTTGTACGGTAACAAGCAATGTTTCATATAGAAATATGAAAAAGCTCATGCTAAGTAGAAGAAATTATTATTTCATAAGATTCTTGTTTTATTTGGTGCCTTTGCTGAGCTATTTTGTACAAAACAATTCCTTCCTTGCTTTTTTATTTACTTATGAGAGAGAGACAGAACGAGAAAGAGAGAGAGAAAACCTTGTGGACCTCCAGGGATGGAACTCAAGTTAGGAGCAGGCATCCAATCTACTGAGCATCTCACGACCCAGTACATTTCCTTTATGAATCATGGCTTGAAACTGAAAACCGCTAAATTATATTAATGGCACTTTTTGTATTTTTCATTTTTTTGCATGGACATTTTCCATCCAGAATGAAGACTTCATTTCCCATGCTCCTTTTCAGCCAGTTATGATCCCGAGGACAGGATCTGGCAAGCAACGTGGCAGAAATGAAATGAAAAAGCACAGTGAACCCCTTTTCACACATTTCCATCTTCAACATGCATTTGATTTGCCACTTGGCACGCCAGGTTCAACCAAGCTGGTGAGGACCACGCACTAAGGGTGGTACAATGACAAGGTACCAGGGGTCTGAACCCAGAGTGTCTTTCTAGAATGCAGATGTCTGTATTCTCTGAACCATGTACTCCCTAGCATTGAACAAGAAACAAATAAACTTGTCTTATTTTAATCGCAAATAAGAGCTGGACTGATGGCTCAGGGGTTAAAGCCTTTGCCTAGAAGGAAAAGGACCTGAGTTTGTGTCTCCAGATTACTTGTAAAACTACCTTGTGGAAATGGTGGTGGCTTGTACTTCTGGTCCTAGAAGGCAGAGTCTGGAAAACCCCAGAGCAAAACAATAAGGAGGTAGAGCAATCCAGGATGACTCCACAGGTACACATGTTTAAGTGCCCACTTACACATACAAACACACATACACCTATGCACATGAAAAATAAAACTAATACTTAAATCATGAATATATTAGATCACCGATACATGCATATCATCTTGTAGAACTAGTACATCCAATCATCGATGAAAGGACAAAAAAATTCAGTGAGCAATTATTTTCTGAATAGCTACCATGGACCAGACTTCAACAAAGCTGCTTTAGGAACTGCACAGAATATTGGATCTGAAGGGAAGTGCAATCTCATTTGGAAGATGGGCTACATATCTGATATGATCAAATAACATTGTAAAGTGCAGGATGTCAACATGAGTGGAAATAAAAAGAAGGTTCAACACAGAGAAGGAGGTGGATAGAAAGGTGGAAAATGAATTGCGAGATGGGAAGAAGAGAAAGTAATAAATAAAGTGGACTGCTCCTGAGGGTTTCCCATCTCGGAAGCACTGAAAGGAAATTAAAGGCTTTCAGAGCAGAAGTGGTGCGTCCCTCTGTCTCTCTCAAGCTTCCCTTCCCAGTCCTGAACTGCTCTCAGCCACGGCGACCCACAGCGGTCGGTGCTATGACAAAGCCGACAAGCTACAGCTTGCTGGCCATCTGGACGGGGACCCCTGCTCCCTCGTCTGAGACTTTTCTTACCACGGGGCAGACCAAAGGCCCAAGGCCTCTCGTCGGAACATCACACAGACCAAGAAAGTCGGTGTGGAAAGCCACCCTGGATTTGGTGATGATGACTTTCTTATGGGGTCATCATTCTCAGCCCGCCCAAGCACACCCCCAGATTTTTCAGTTGCTTTTTTTAAAGCAAAGTTTGAGTTTATTAAGGAAAAGATTTTTAAATTTTTGTATTTATTTACTTAAATGAATGAGTCTCTCTCTTTCTTTGTGTGTGTGTGTGTGTGTGTGTGTGTGTACACTATGCTCTTATGCTATGGCATATACAGAGGTAGGCAGGGAGAGTCAGAGTTGGCTCCCTCTCTCCACCATATTGGTTTTGGGGATTAAATTCAAGTCATCAGTCCTGGCAGCAAGCACATTTACCCAAGATTTGAGAGGGGATGGGGGAGGGAGAGAGAGACTGTAACACTCAAGGTGGTGCGGGGGTCTCAAGAGAGCTGCCAGGATCTCTGCTTTAAGAAGCACTGGTCGTCCTGATCTCCAAGACACTGGTAGGCTGCTGACATTTTTTTCCAGGTAATTTGTACTGCTAATGATATGGATATTCTAGAATTCTGTCTTCCGCATACCAACTAGAAGCTGTTTAACATTTGGGCCTGCCCCCTTGTTGGAAAACACACACTTGGAGATGCCTGGCTGGCAAGGCCTGCGTACGTCCAAAGGAAGAGTGTTATTCCAGCTGACTCACTCATCACAGAGGTATGTGTTAATTAAGTTAATTGTGCCATCACTGATGTAGGCAATGACAGTAACTATCTGCGTAATGGGGCTGGGTTATGGCCATCGTTTATTAAACGTGCTGGTTTTCCTGAATGCGGTCACTTCCCCTTATTTTTTAAGCATGAGCATATACATACATACAATGTTTAGCTTACCAACCATTTAAAAAAGTATTTTATTTATTTATTTATTCATTCATTTATTTATTGCATGTGTGTGTGTGTGTGTGTGTGTGTGTGTGTATCAGAGGACACTGTGTGTCCCTGTGGAGGACCAAGAATAACTTTGGGAATCATCCTGGGTTGCTTCTACCTTCTTGCTTCACTCTGGGATTTCCTAGACTGTGCCCACCAGAGCCGGAAGTGCAGGCCACCGGTTTCCACCTAACATTTTTTAGGTGGGATCTGGGATCCGAACTGAGGACTTTGCTTACAAGACAGAGTCTTAACCCCTGAGCCATCTCTCCAGCCCAATTTTTGCATGTATTAAATTATATTATTTGATCTTTGAACCTACCCTGTGACAAAAGACAGGAGTTATCTTCTGCCTCAAACTGGCAAGGGAACCGAACAGTTTCACAGTGACTCCCCCAAGGCCACCCAGCTTCTTAGTCTAGGAGCCAAGATCTAAGTCTGATGTCCCTCTCCACTGGTCACATTGTCTAGCCATGAATCCTGATATTCTAATGAGCAAAAATAAAATTAATGTAGTCTATGTCCTCTAGCATATTGAACTTGAGAAGTATGAAATAATTTATCTTTGGAATTGACTGGTAAAATCAGCTAATTGTTCTGTCCATGAAGTTCTTAAGGCGGATGAAACCAAATGCAGTCTAAGTGAGCAGAAATTGAATCATTTGGAGTTCATTTAGGTCCCTTTCTTATCTGTCCAAAATAGTAGAGAACGTTTGGCTTAGCCTGAATTATTCCCACTGTAATGACTGTGGGGGCCATGAAATGGTTAAAATGGTCAAGTCAGTCCAGACTTGCATGGAAAGAGTTGAGACTTCTGCTGGATGTTTCCAGATCTTCCTTGAGTGCCCACTCAGGGGCACATCAAGTGATCATTTTAACCAAAGCGATAGCCTGCCTTAATGATTACAGATGTTCCCTTAAAGCTTCTAAACAATCAGTTCCCCATCAAATCATACACATCCATGGAGTGTTAATTCAGAAGCAATTGGAGACGATTGCATTTCACTGTGGCAGAGTGTGCAGCCCCTGGGATGGACAGAGAATGAGCTGTATCCTCATCATACACAGAGGTATGGAGTGGATGAACATACAGCCCTCTCAAAAAGGCTAGATGCTAGGAGCTGGTGGTCAGATATGGGTTGCGACTCCTAGGAAGACCTCAGCTATGTCTACATTGCCCAAAGCCTTGAATACAGTGTTTCTAGAAGAAGTGCAAGGACATCTCACTTTTATTTCATGCCCAAATCAGTTGTAGAAGCCAAGATTGATTCTTCCTCGGTAACCATAGCTCAACTGGTGTGTCATCTTTTGCAAGCATCTGAGAGGAATCATCTTAAGTGAATGAACAGAAGGAATGTGAATTGACAAACGTGTCTCCTCAGTCTGAAGAGGACACAGCTGATTTGTACCTGTGATATAGCATCTCACTATTTCCTGAGCGTCAACACTTACTAACACTAGAGATTGGGTATATGCTAAGCAGAGGATGACTACATACCATTCCCAGCAGAAACCTTGGACATCAAGTCTTCAGTGAGCTTCCTTAAGAACACGCTGTGTGCCTCATCCAGCAGACTCTCTTATGACTGGTTCCATGAGGTCTATGCGATCACATGGGTTCCCACCTCAGAAAGGTCTGTCTTGAGCTTGTTTCAATGTGGGCTGCTACCATTCTGAAATTCTTCATCCCATTCTCTGACAGTTTCAGACATGGAGACAATGAGTTTAAGCCACCCTCACTCCGTATTAACCACATCCCCATGCCATCTCCCACTGAAAACCTTCTGAAGCCAGTCTCCCTCCTCCTTTCATGGACCCACCCACTGGGTGTAAGAAGGGTTATCCCATGAGCTGGGCACTTGCTGGTGGCTATGTCACTGAATAAAGTAGCTCCCCTTCCCACAGACTGCACTCACCAGTCACACGTCCTTTGGGGGTGGGGGAGCCCCATGAACTCTTCCTCCTTTCAGGATGAAATGTTGGCAGGCTCATTCTTGTGAAGGGTAAGCAGCCAACATCTAAGGTCAAAGTGATACTTAGAGATATTCAGATTTACATGATATTCTGTGTGTGTGTTCCTTTTTTAAGTAGGACACCATATAGTAAACTAGAGCCCACTTTAATGATCTCATTTTAGCTTGACTCCTCACTCCATATTTCTAAATAATATCACATTCTTAGGTAGCGAGTAAGGGGTTAGGATTTCAGCATAAGAGTTGGGAACAGACACAATTCAAGATCTAATAAATGAACACTTTTTTTCTTCTACACAATTGATTATTTGGGCTTTGGGGGACAGTGGCTGTTATTGATCTTTCATGGGACTATTACTTCTCAGAGTAGATGCAAAGATATGCAGCTAGATGAAGGCAGGAAAGACGACACGATTGGGTGATCATAGCACGGGATGTTGGAAGTTGGGGTGGGGAGGAGGGGCAATGATGGGGTGGCAAGGGGTTCAAATAGACGGCTCTGGATTCAGTACTCTGAGCAAAGCAGATTTAGCAGAGGTTCACCTGTGATATCCAACCAGGAAATGACATTATGAAACCAGGAAGTACAGAGTACTCTGGAGGAGGCCCTGGTAGAAGGACTGTGGGTTTGAGGCCAGCCTGGGCTACATATTGAGAACCTAGTCCCAAACCTAGTCCCAAGAACAAATGAAAAACACCAAGAAGCAGATTGGAAATTTGCAAATTTCCAGGAGGCCGGAGGCAGGGAGACCTAAGAGGCTGTTGCAGAGTTAGGAGTGTGAGGAAATGGAACCAAAGTAAAAACCGCGGCCTGAAGAGACTCAGCCTAAACAGTAGTAGTAAAATGTGCTGCGTGTTGATAACCACACGTGCATGCATGCACAGATCCGCAGACAGGCTTTGTCTGTGTCTTCAGCTTCGCCTGTCTACACAGCATGTTGTAGATGGAGCCTCTCCTTTGCCTCCTTGGTGGCTCTTAGTGTAAAGTTCCCAGAGGGGTGGTTCAGATGTTCCGTCCCACAGGGTCCTGACTGCGCTGTGGATTCTACCAGGCAGACGGGAACATCATGATCTTCCCCCCTTTTTACTTCTGTGAGCTCCAGCCATATTGATCTCTTTCCGGGCTGTCTCAGAACGTAACGCTTACTGTGCCCTTTGCGGGGCCTCTGATTTAGCTGGCCCAGGGGCTCAGACTTTCGGACTTCCTCAGGGAAGTGTTTATCCCCGGCCCTGTCCTCAGACTTTCAGTCTTGTTCAGTCGTTCTTTCCTCCACAGGATCCTAAACTCAATGAAGGTAGGGAGTATATTTGTTGTGTTCTTTATATACAGATTTTATATATATATAAAAATATATATGGATATATTTTTGGTCAGATATCAGATCCTATCATATCAATATGATATGCTCATTGAAAGATATACATATATCCTATTTAGTAACAGCTAAATACAGCAAGTGGTATATTTTGATAGTTTATTTATGTGTATAGTGTGCAATGTGGATCCGGGCATGCATATGGAGGTCCGAACACTACAATGGAAGTCTTCCTGTGTTGGTCTCCACCTTACCGAGTTGAGACTAGATCTCTCATTGAACCTGAGAGTGATTTACTGGCTGACTAGGCAGCTCCTGGGGTCTGTCTGTCTGCCCCTAAATGCTGAGGTGAGAGACACAGTCATGCCAGGCTATTTACGTGGATGCCAGGACTGCATCCCTTACCCACTGGCCATCTCTCCTGCCCCTCCCCCCTTGCAGGCATTCTAAGTGGAATGATTTATTACATGAAAAGGACTTGAGGCAATGTATAAAGGAAATGACAGAACTAGAGCAGCCAATGCATAGTTCTTGAGTCCAGAACTCACCTGTAACAAAATGACTTGGAGTTGATATATAAAGTCAAAGTTAAATTTTAAAGAGTTTATATTAATTTAATATTATCCCAAAGAAACCTTCTTTTTTTTTTTTTTAGGAAAAAAATGAAGTAGCAAAATATATTTTAAAAGCTTCGTAGACATCAAATCACTTTTATGAAGGAAGGAGGAGAGTCACTCCAGACAAATGTATTTGAGTGTAAACATCCAGAAACATGTGGGTTGGGTTTTTCTTAAACTCTCTGGGGTTTGCAAATTGGAAAGAAAGGTCTGGAATAAAATGCATTTTCTATTTCCCTGAAGTCAGTGTATTTGGGAAACTATGATATTGGAGATATTCAGGGAATTGAAAATATGTGTGGGTACTTGTTTAAGTGCTGTTATTTCCAGTACTACATTAAAGTAGCTGATAAGAAAGAGGAAGTAGGCATTTAGCATCTGAAAAGAACCAATTCAAAAAAAGTGTATTTTTTTTTCTTGTGTGGCTCTCACTCAAGAGAAAGTTCCCTCTGCCCTCCCTTCACCCCACCCCACCCCACCACAATCAATATTTTTCGGGGTGGGAAGCAGGAGCTGGGGAAGAGTTTATTCAGTCTTTTGTATGCGACTGAGCTGTAAAGACAGGATGAAGATTTGGCTAAATCTGTCCATTAAGTGCCTCTAAGTGCTTTTAAAACATGTCTCAGAGCAGAATGGAGGGCAGGAGAAAGAGAAACTGGGAATTAAGGCTAAATTAGTACATTTCAGCGTCTTGATAGTGGAAATGTCAAGAAAAGTGGCAGGAGCAACAAGCGCTTCAGATGCTCTACTTACAGATTCTTTTGTTGAGCATCCTTAAAAGCAGAGAAGTTGTTTGTATTTTTAAGCACCGACATTATGTAATTTTCATGCAGAATTTATTTTTCTTGCTCTCTATCAGTATCATATGCACTTGTTCATGGCTTCTGAGAGAACAATCAGGTTTTTTTTTTTTTAAAAAGAACTACCAACTTAAATGCATAGTATGTACTGGACGTGACAATGATTTCCAACATAAGCAGATATTTCCTCTCTAATTTAGGTGCTGAGAAGACTGCATAAAATCAAAAAGTTCATATGCAAGGGAGAAAAAGTGAAATAAAGAAGATAATTTTGATGAAGAATACCAGCGATTTTGTATATTGATTAAAATCTTCTATTATGTTAATGTATTAATATTCTAGGTAATAAGAAGAAAAGCCATCCAAGTTTAGACTTGCAAATTAGAGCATATCCATTTGCGGCTCAAAGGTGGACTGCTAGAGCCCCCTAGCTGTGGGAAATGATTCTGTCTTGCCCATTCTGTATAAGAAGCTAACTTCAAAGGCAGAAAGTAGTTCACCAAGAAACCTACTGGTGGTTCAGTAACCGCACACACCACCATCCCTTCCCAGCCCTCTGTCCTATCCTACCCTGTGGATTAGTAGTAATGCTGACATGGCTAAGAGCGTCTACAGACATCTATCCAAGCCTCCTATGCTCTCGAACTTCACAACCGACCAGTTATCAGGCTCCCACAACCACCCTTTCCTCTATTGTTTTGATTGGTTTGAACTAGATGGTTTCCCTAATCCATGAGGACAGTAAGTCTGTCCAAGGGAGACAATTCCAGATCTTTTTTCAGTAGAAGGATGATCTATCCCAAGGAACTGGCGAACCCTGAACCTTGGGATGAATCAGAAGATAGACTCATACATGGGATGCATGTTTTGTTTTGGTGTGGTTTTGCACAGGACTTGAAAACCCTTTAGCTATACAACTTATGTCAACTGGAAAATCTCAAATGAAAAATTTCTTGAATAATCTGGTAACTCTGGCTACCAGTTCTCATGTAGCAACAACAGGAAAGCTCTGAATCACGTGGCATATGCAACGGAATCCATCCTAATTCCCTTCATACCCGATAATATGACCTCAGCACACTGAATGCACTCACATTGCCTGTTTGGTGCCCGCAGGTATCTGAACTTGTAACTCTTAATTTAAGCCCTGATTAATTAGATTCCTTCTCCTCATAGTAAGAGCAAGATTGGACTGGTTGGATGGCTCAGTGGGCAATGCAAATTTGGTAACCTGAGTCCACATGGTGGAAGGAGAGAAATGACTTCCCAAAGCTGTCCTCTGTCTTACATGAACACTCTAACATATGCATCTCTCTCTCTCTCTCTCTCTCTCTCTCTCTCTCTCTCTCCCACTCTCTCTCCACTTAAAATGATGATGATGACAAGGGTTGGATCTCTATGGACTCATTATGAATCAAGGACAGTGCAGAGTTCTTAATGTTCAATATATCAGATTTTCATATCTGCCATTCAGGACAATTTTTGCTTATTTTACGAATAAGAACTAAATTAAAGAACTCTATAATAAAGTGCCACTCAGACACGAGCATTTAGTAAATACTGAAGATGCAGTACTGAAAGTCACCAAAATGTACTGATTACAAAATGAGGGTGAATTGCCTTGGGGTGCAAAGCCAGGAGAATTTAATGTGGGTCATATCACTGCCTTTCAAATTTTTCTCATCAGATGTACTTGAGAATGTGCAGTTTCCCTTTGCCTTCTCTCAGTTTCTGACTGAATAAGTTTAGGTAAGAGTCACAGATCTTCACTTTGATTCTAAAATTGTGGCAAAGTATAAATCACAACACTTTACCATCGAAGCCACTTTTTTGTTACTGATTTTTTTAAAATTAACATTTTGTTTTCTTACAGCACTTTTGGGTTTATTTTTAAGGATACATGTAAACAGTAGCACATAGATTCATATGGTGTGTAACCATTAATATGATCCACACCCAGAACTTTTCCTGTTCTGGTCTCCAGAGAATTTCCCACTGTCCTCCCAGAATTGCTGTGTCCTCAAAGGCCATCTATGTTCCAACATGTGTCACAAGTTTGTTCCTTTTCAAGGCTAACATTTGCTTGTCTTCTTTGCTATATTTCATTTCCACTCATCTGTTGATAGACATTTGGGTTATCAATGTGCACAGAGCAATGTCAATTCAAACAGAAATCTTTGTACTCACCTCATCACCAATCCAAGTGACTCTGATACAGTTAGGCCATGAGATAGGCAAGTGTTGGTTTTGGGGGTCAAAGAGAAGCCTTTTGAGAAATGGGCTTCCAAACTGGGTCTCAATGCTTGCATAAGAGGGGGACATTCTGGACGAAGGGAGTTTCCGTTGGTGATATGGAAACTGAGTGGACTCCCAGCATCCCCTGGTGATTTCCAATGAGCACATTTGTCAGCACTGAGATTACAAATGAGTACCACAACTCATCCGAAGCAAGTGTTTTTCATCAAACCTTTCCTTAACATGGACAGGTTAAGGGCCAAACCTTATGTGTGCTAAACCTTACCAGATGTAAAACTACATCATCAGTCTATTTATCCATTCACTTGCAGTAGGCCAGAACCAGTGGTGGGTGCTGAAAATTGATTTCTAATTCATACGACTAATAACCTTAATCATTTCACAAAATCCACATGTCATTTTGTAGTATCAATACCTTTCTTCTGCTACGAGTACACAAGAACCCTAAGAATCACTTAGCAGTTAATGTGCCTATTCCAGGCATTCTCTGATGATATCTCATATTTTCCCCATCAGCTACAAGTGAGGAAATCATCAATGGTGATGATTTCTGAGTTTTTGAGGCGCTCTTTATTTCAACCGTTAATACGTCCTTTTGTTGCTGACAAAATATCAGCATTGATTTCTCACTTTCCTCATTGAAAAATGATTCCCACTTTCACTACAACTCAGGGATACTGGAAGGGTTATCCCAATACATTAATGAGAAAGCAGTGATTCTTTGAGAATGTGGAGGAAGTCTTTCATGTCCAAATCACTTTGAAAAGGTCTGATAGCATGAAAAAAAAATATGTCTGGTGGCAGACAAATTGAAAAGGCTTGAATCAGAGACAAGTAGGGGAGAATGCTTTTCTGATACAGACATCATTGAACTGGGGTGGTATTTATCGTAGACTCTCTCCATCCAATCACAGGTCGTCTTATGGATTACAAGTGTTTTAAAGGTAGGAACGAGTTTGTCATAGTTAAGCACAGGTGTCAACTTGACAGTTGAGAGTTTGAGTTCTGGGCATATTTGTAGAGAATTAGTGTTTGAGTTGAGCCCAAAGCAAACCTGCAGGAGGTTGTCTACATGATGGGGAGGGCCCAGCCCATGGTAAGTGGGACTAGGACCTGGAATAAAATACATAGAGCTGGTTGAGGAAGTTGGCATCCTGGTGTACACTTAGCTGGTCTGGCAAGTAAAGATTGTCCCTCTCTCAGCCATTATGTAGAGATGGTGTGGCTAGTTCCCTCGGCCCTGCTAAGATGGACGAACAATTGTAACCAGGAATTGTAAGAGTAAACAAACCCCTTGTTCCCTTAAGCCATTTGATGGTGATTTTATCAGCAATCATGCACGGGAACTGCTACACGGTTCTTCTCCATCTCTAAGTCACCCGGTGACTTATAGCAGGAAATAACTCTCAGTGTATAGTATGCGTAACACTGCTACTATAATAAAATAGAGAACCAGTAAAAATTCAATGATTAGGGCTGGAGAGATGGCTCAGGGGTTAAGACTGCCTCACAAGCAGAAGATCCTGAGTTCAGATCCCAATCTCACATTAAAACTTCCGGCCACGGTGGGCGGAATATGGAAAAATCCCAGAGTGAAGCAAAAAGGAGGTAGAAAGCAGTCCAGGATGATTCCTAAAGTCACCCTTAGCCCTCCACAGGGATATACAGTGCCCTCTGATACACACACACACACACACACACACACACACACACACACACACACAAAATGAATAAATGAATGAATTAATAAACTTTAAAAAAATAAATAAAAATTCAATGATTAGACATATAAAGAGTGTGTATCTCAGAAGAGAAATTTGGAAAGAGGCAAAAACGAGCTAGCATTTGTTTAAAATGAGCACACATTTATATTACAGAAGATAGGTAACAAAATAATGATTTTACTGTGGCAACAAAATCTTGCAGATCGAAACCCGCAGATCAAAATCTTAGGGTTCATACTTGAGAAACAGCGTTTCTCAGAGTGGGGTGACTCCTGTTCCATCTGGAAGGGCAAATCAGATGAAGCGGCAGGTCAGGTGAAAAGTTGAGAACCCCCTGCAACCCCAGAACGCTGGGGGCAGTTCAGTCATCTGCATGTAAACGGCTGTGTAGTAAACTACAGTGTGACCAGTGCTTTGGACATGGATGGTAAAGAAAGAGGAAAGGATTAGAAAAGAAGAGAAAAAGGATTAGAAAAGAAGAGAAAAAGGGAAGAAGAAATTACAGCTTCATCTCAAAAAATGTATTCCCTCTATAGCCAGAGAGTAGGCACAAATCTCACAAAACAGTCAAAAAAAGAAAGAAAACCAAGCTTCAGAAATATTATTTTGCACCTGTGTGTGTGTGTGTCTGTGTCTGTGTGTGTGTGTGCATGCGTGTCTATGTCTGTGTTCGTGGACATGGGTGTGTCATGCTCCAGTGAGTGTGTGCAGGTCAGAAGATGATCTTTGGAGACAGAATTTCTTTGTTGTTGGGTCAGCCAAGTTAACCAGCCCTTGAACTTTTGGAGATTGTCTTGTCCTGCCTCATGTTTCCTGTAAATTCCCTGGGATTATGAATGCTTATACTATTGGGTCTGGTTTTTATGAAGGTTCTAGAGAGTCAAACTTTGGTTGTCAGACTCGCATGACAAGCACTGTATTGCCTGAGCCATCTCTCCAGGTCCAAAAGTATTATTCCAAATGACTTCGACACGTCTGTGTGTGTGTGTGTGTGTGTGTGTGTGTGTGCGTGCGTGCGTGTGCATGTGCTCTCACACATATAACACAATTCAGACTGGCGTCAAAGTTATGATTGTCCTTCTTTGACATCCTGAGCACTTGGACTGTAGTCATATACCACCATGCCCAGCTCTCATTTTTTTTTTTTAGAGGAAAAATTCTCCTAAAACCAAAGGTGTTTATGTTGAAGCTCACTCGTGCCTGCTCATCTCCCACCTTCTATTTCTGAGTGCTAACTCACATGAGTACAACTACTTTACTGGTCTTAATGAGAGTTTGATAAAAGTTGGAATTTGTTTATTTCTACAGATTCTTGATCACTGTCACCTCAAATCTTTTATCCTACTGTACAATGCTTCCTAGTTTTTAGGGGAAGGTGAATTAGCAAAATAAGAGGAGATGGTATGAAGTGAGAGAAGAGGACTCCGGAAGATGGAAGGAACCGTTCACAAATATCTCCGGTGCTCTCCAAATGGAAAACCCCTTAAGGTCACACTGGCTGATGTGGTGGAACTTAAAGCTCCCTGTTTTGGAGAGGATACTTATCCATTTTTAAATCCTATCGTCTCAGGAGGATGACTTGGGGAGTCTGACTGAAGGGTTCAACATGTGTGTCAGTTAATCAAGTGTGTAGAATTCACTTCAGCTGGGATTGGTACTGTGTCTTATGGAAAGCAGAAATAAAGCCGGAAATACAACTTCCCCTCTACCATCTGACGTCTCATATATCATTCTTCATATGTCACTGACGCTGTGAAAAAAATGTGTTTTTTTAAATGTGGGAATTATCAACATAGAAGAATGGCTACATGCAGCAGTCTACTGGCTCTGAGTTTCCGGCTTCCGAAAGAAACACTCTGCACAGGACATTCCGCGTAGCCATCTGGTCTTTTATTCACCTCTCAATACGTGATTCCTTAAGGAAGCTTGGGAACTGTGGGTGGGATGGGCTGGGATGGCGCTCAACAAGGCTCTGCACAGCATCACAAAGCACAGAATCAGGAAGACCTGGTTTGGAGAGCACGCCGTTGTCCGTGCAAAGTGATTACCCAAAGCAATGATTGTTAATTACTCAGCTTCTTAGAATAATTTGATTTTTCCAATAGCATAGTGTTTGTATTAGATTGAACCATACAGACTTGTCCACGTTTGTCCATTTTAATCTCCAAAATGTCTTTTTCAGATTGTCCAATCTAGTATGCTAACAGTAGCCATGAATTGAAGAACCTTGTGGCTAGCAATAATTGCACAGCTATATTATTATAATCTATTATCTATCTATCTATCTATCTACCCACCCATCTATGTAGATATTATATAGTTGTTTTGAACCATATAGTAAAATCAGTCACTACCACAGAGGATACACCATGTTTACCAACTGCTCAGCAGTTCTTCTATATTATTCCATTTAATCTCATGGGTTAGGCCTTAATAGTATCCTTCAAACCCTTGTGACTGTTCCTGGAAACAGTAAGACAAGGTCAGCTTATCCAAGGAAAAGCTGACCGGACATAAGGAATGAAGGTCGAGGCCTCTTTCTCCTAGGACAGCAAGTACACCAAGATAGGGTCCTGAGACTTGCACCCCAATTCTGTGTTTTTAGAACACCACCGTGGCTTTCATTTATGGTTTCCAGTTGGTTCCTAAGATCTGAGAAAGCAGAGGTAGGTGGGAGGCAAGACACATGCACCACACATACACATACACATTCACACACATACATATATACGCACACATACAAACACACACACATACACACATATACACATACACAATTGCACATATACACACATACATATGCACACACACATACACACTCACACACATACACATATATGCACACATACAAACACACATACGCACATATACACACATACATATGCATACACATATACACATTCATACACACATATACATGTACACACATATACATACATACATACACACATGCACACATACACACAAATGGGGAGAAACGTCACAGATACAGGGCACACTGAAAGCTAGGGAGATTGTATGCATGTCCCATGGTGTCCAGTGAAAACCGATTCGTGACTGCCGTTGCAGAATAACTACTGAAGTTTCCATGTTACCCCTGACAGCAGGGTTGGGGGAATGGAGGAAATAAATTTGTCTTGGGTAAAAGTTTAAGGAGTGCCAAAATAAACTCAGTAATCAAAGATTTTAGGAAATACTTTAAAAACTAAATTTTGTAAAAATATCCATGATTAGGAAAATAGCATTTTAAACAGCAGAGGAATCAATTGGAATGACTTTCCCTTTCACTGCAGGCTCCCATCTGATTCCAAAAATACCTCACAGGCTGAGCGTAGTGGCCATTCTATGCATTCGAGCAGCTGAGGCAGGAGGACTGCCATGAGTGTGAAGTCAGCCTGGGCTGCAGAGAGACGCCCTATCTCAAAACAATAGTAACAATCATGACATCAACAAGCACATCATTTCTTTTTTTTAACATTTTTTATTATTATTTCTGCTCATACAAACTTAATAGGTACACTACTTCCCTCCCTCCCTTCTCCTCCCCCCGAACCCCCTGCTCCCCTTCCCCTCACCCGTCCCTCCCCATCCCCCAGTGCCTCCCCCCCAATCCCCAGAGAGTCCTTTAATAACAAGCACATCATTTCTAACATGAATTTAGAGTAATTCATAGGATGAACACAAAATAATGATTACTAGAGTTCAAGTGTCATTTCTGCATGTTTGTGTGTGTCCGTATGTACACACCAGGTCACGCATGGAGAGGTCAGAAGATCACCTTGGGTGTCAGTCTTGGTCTCCCACCTAGTCTGAGGAAGGGTCTCTTCCTTGTTTACCACCCAGCAGGTTTGCTGGCTCTCGAACTCCCCGCTATTGTCCCGTCTCTGCCTCCCATCTTAATCACTGAGACTACAGACATCGTGACCGGGCCAACTTCTCCTGGCATCCAGAGAGACTCAGTACTTAGACCCTCACATTTGCATAGCAAATATTTTACCCAGGGAGTCCTTTCCTCAGTCCTCTGCATGTTTTAACTATGAGCTAAATACTGCAGTATTCCCGTTTACAGCCAAAAAAGCAAAAGCAAAAACTGAGGCTGGGAAAACTGAACATGCAGGCTGCACGAAGCTGCCCAGCAAGGAGAGGGAGGCCAAGATTTGAATCCAGGCAGCCTGGCTCCAAGATCCTCGGCCAGTACATGAAGCCGAGGCTCTGAGAAAGAGCTCAATAAATGTCACTCCCATTAATGTGATTATAAATAATAAAGAGAGGGAGGACAGGTCTGGGAGAGGGTGGCGGGAAGTAAGGAATGGCTTCACCTACTTTTCAGTTGGGACTAAACACAGCCCAGAAGGCAGCTGTTAGCTGGCTGTCATCTGACTTTCTCTGGGCCTCTGCTTCCTGTCAAAAGAAAAGATGGGACCTGCTGACGGTTTGAGGTCTCTTTCCACTCCAAATAATCAACTTGCCTTCTACAGATCCCGGTTAATACATAGCATTGCTCTGGCACTCGCTAGAGGTTCAGAGTGCGTCTTGTCTTGCTCTTCTTCTCCTTCCTTCCTCTCTCGGTCCCTCTGTGCTCCTCCCATATGTCAGTTTCTCTGGGATGATCTCATTCGTTCTCACAGTTGCGGTACTCACAATGGCCCACTCCCAAGTCTTGATTTAAGCCCCAACTCCCCCCCACCCCCAAGTCCACACTGGCATTTCCAGCTGCCTGCTGGAGGTTTTCCTTATTACACATCGGAAGGTGGATGTCAACACGGCCACAAACAAGCTCCTCGGCCCCCACCATCCTTCATCACCCCAGCTTGATCCCTTCCAGTCTCTCTATCCCTCATATCCCCCATTTGTGCAACTCAGACATAATGACTGCCCCTTTTCCAAACATGTTGGCTGCTCCCCTTCCTTCCACTCCCATGGCCCCACCTCTGTGAGTTCCATGCCTTCTTTCTGGAGGTTTCCCTGCAGTCTTCCCCCATCCCTGCTACTAGGGTGGGCTTCTTGGACTGGACGTGGTTCTCCACCTAAGATCACTTGGTGACTTCCCCGTGTCTGTAAAGAAAAGGCCCAATTCTGTCTGATTCCAACTTACGTTTCCATTCTTGCCTTCCACTTCTTCTCCTTGCTGTCTCACTCACCCATACTTTCTGAAATATGTGGGTATTTTGCCACCTCTGGCATATGATATTCCTTTTGCTTAATGTTGTTTTTTTTTTTTTGACCTCCATTTATCTTTGCCCATCTTTCATGAGCCAACTCAGAAACACCTTTCTTTACAAAGTCTTCTCAAATTCCCTAGGCGGAGATCATTTTTCCTTCTCATAAATATTTATAGTGCCATATACATCTCTTCAGCACTTAAGCCATTCCACGCTATGTTATTGTTACATACATTTGCTTTCTATCCTGCCCTATCAGAGCGTCATCTATTGCAGGCGTCCTACATTCCACCTCTGTAACTCTAGCCCTATCCCCTCCCCAGGATCCACACATCATCACATAGAAAAATCTGGAGAAAAATCAAACAGTGAATCACTGGTTTTAGGGTTTGGGTTTTTATTTAATTTTATCTGTAAAATAAAGTAACTGATCTAAACTTTTGCATGGATGAGGAAAAGGAATCTAAATTCCCAGTCTTCTCTCTGTCTCTCCGTCTCTCAGTATTACATATGCTGAAGAGTATGCCTCTCCAACAAACAATGATCTTGGAGGAACAAGTTTGCCCCCTCCGCCTAAATCCTGTATCACTTTCAACCATTTTAGAGCATCTCATTTCTCTCTCTCATAAAAAATCTGGAGTCTTCCCAAGAAACTGCCAGAGCTCTTGGGCAGCAACTCTTTGGTCTAGTTTTTCCCTGAGGTATGCTAAACTCAGATGTTCCTTAGAAAAGACCATTGCTCTGATTAAGTAGGCATCTCAAACCCTCCACCTATAAAGAAGAAGCTTAAAAAAATACTATCCCAGTGAGTTTGTGTATGAGGTAGTATATTTAGACCAGACAGAGAAAGGCTTTGAAAGTAATCCTAGACTACTCTTGAGATTACCAACAGAAAGTACTAGCAATACACATGGCTAAGGTGACATCCCATGATGCATTTCTAGTTGAGCTCAGAGCAGACTCAAGAAATGAGTTGCAAAGATGCGTAGAGAGGATGTAATCAGCAAAGGTCATTCTTTCTTAATCC
Source organism: Typhlomys cinereus (assembly GCA_023101885.1). Taxonomy (NCBI): domain Eukaryota; kingdom Metazoa; phylum Chordata; class Mammalia; order Rodentia; family Platacanthomyidae; genus Typhlomys; species Typhlomys cinereus. The sequence goes on along the minus strand of JALPQD010000557.1, from coordinate 1,000,102 downwards.
AAGAACTAACGGGCAATGTTTTTAGTTTTTTTTTTTAATGCATTTATTTCCTGCTTGACTTTGTCCTTGGACTAACAACTGGATCTGGAATTTTAATTTAATATTACAGCATATGTTGCCTTTCTGAATTTAAAAATCCATGACATGACTCCAAAATCTTTCTGAGTTCTGCAGAAGAATATTCTCACAAAAATAAGGTCACTCGTGGTAGTATTTATAATAAATTTACAATTTCTAAAAAATGGAATCAATACATACAATTAATATTGCAAATAAACGTCAAAATGATCTACCTCCACCATATAAACGACCCCTGTTTCACACATAAATGTGCTTTGTGGCAATGGTTCAAAATCCTTTTTCTTCAACAGTAAGCAGATTGAATGAAATAAAAAATGATGTGCCAGGACTTAAAGGTACAAACGGTACAAATTTCAAATTATTGATTGCTGACTGCGCTTACAGACATCAAACAATACTTTTTCAGGCAGCTATAATAGTCCACTTCAATAGAGATGTGATATATTACAGGAAAATTGAAAATGTGGGGAGTATTTGGCTGGTCCATCATAATTTTAAATTATTAAAGCTTTGGTGTTTTTTTTTAAAATATATATATATAAAATACAAACTAAATGGAATCTCATTAACTTCTAACTTTTTTTTAAAACCCAGCACCTTTATTAGAGCTTGAAATGTACCAAGATGTTTAGTCAGAATAGAAACTCACTATATGTTAGAGAAAGTGCACATTTGGGCAGAATCCATTGGCAGTGACATCTTTTAATGCAAGTCCTCGCAGACAAAGCAATCACTCTTGGGGACTCAGAATACATTTATGTATATAAAGGTCTCACTTCAGATTTATGAGCAAGACACATGCTTCAACAGAACATGAATCTGAACTCTTACAACACGCGCACTCCTTTATCTTCCCCCAAATGGTGGTCAACGTACAGCTTCAAAATGAAGCCCATGGCCTTACACTGGAATGTTCTTTCTCTAATCTGGAAATGGAAAGCAGATTTGCCTATCGGGAAAATCAATTATTTGAACCTCTGTCAGTTGTTAGTGACAGAAACCAAATTCAGTCCAGCGTAAGCCTAACAGGATAATTTATTGTCCTGGGCTATTGGAAGGTTCAAGTCGAGCTGGGCGAAGGAGCTCAGGTGATGTCATGGGGAATGTCTGCTTCTCTCCATGTTGCAGCTGTGTTTTTTGTACCAGAGTCCTTTCCAGTCGGGCTGGAACCACATGGAGGATCCTTTAGGGTAGGGTGCAGGCCTGGAGAAATCTTTTCTTCTAGGTATGCCCAGCAAGAAGGCACTGGTAAAATACCTTTGCAACTGACCATGTCCTTGATTGTTATCGTAGGGCCCAGGGTAGTCTTTGGATCTCTTGTCTGTATTATGGTCCCATATGCAAGCTACCTACTTGGATCCCCTGAACATTGTGCTCAGCTTTGTTCCTTCATTAGCCAGACTCAAAGCTTCATGCTCTTCGCTTAGGACTTTAGAGGGAGTTGCCCACCTCGGTCTCTTTTGCTGTCTGCCCTTCTCCCTCCTCTGCTCTGTCATGGTTGCATGTGATTTGTTTCTCACAGACTCCTGTGTTTGAATCCTTAGTCGTCGTTTGGGAAGGTCATGGCACTTTTTGGAGGTAGAGTCTGCTGGAGGAAGGCATATCACAAGAGGTGGGTCTTAAGGTTGATTACTCCTGCCCTGCTTCCGCTAGGAGTCTGCTATTTCAGCTTGCTCTCTCCGCCTCCATGATGTCTGCAGTGACGTAGGCCGCCTCCAGCTTCCGACAGTCCATGATACCTTCCTTCCATCACGGTGGAAAAGGAGTCTCTAGAACTGTAAGCTAAATAAATCTCCCTTTCTCCCTCAAGTTGTGATTGAATGGCGTCTCACAGCAACAGAAAAGAGTAACTAATGCATACGCCCTATTTTTTTTTATCGGATTTAAAGTTGGAAATCATTGATCCTCTTGGCTAACCCTAAACCCTGGATACTCACAATGCAAGATGGAATTTTCTCTTGCACCCAGGGCACGACCAACCCCATGGAACTGGAGCTGTTCTTGCTCAACAGTCCCAACAGTTACATATAAAATGGGGTGAGGGAAGCAGTACCCTGAAGGAAGTATTCCACCATAGAAACAAGAAACTTCTGTGCCACTCAACGAAGCATTACATGGAATCAGAGTAGGTCATCTAATTCCATTTTCTGAGAAACCAGCTTCCGATGGAGCTGAGAACCACAAAACCAGTTGAAACCAGTAGAATCTAGAAACCCTCATTAGCTGCTAGCAGGATGAAAGTTTTTTTTTCTTCGTGCAATGGCATTGAGTCCCTATTTACCACCAATGCACGACTCAAATGTATCTGTGAACCTAGGCAGCAACATGTGAAATGAATGTGGCCCGAGCACTACACAGGCCAGAGAGCCTTGAAGCTGACAGTTAAAGCAGAGATGAGGGAGGGGGAAAAAATCTCTTTCCCTGGAATTTGGCGAAGGAAGTAAAGATGCCATTTCTGGTGTCACCCAGTCAACTGAAGAAGTGTTTTCTGTTTGCCAGGTACTTTAGGCACATTTTGGTGGGTTCTAAAGAATCTCCCCTAAGGTCTTCACCCTATTCCTCCCTCCTACCCTTTTCCAATGGTCCCTTTCAAGTTTTCTAGCTATTACAGAAATTCCAAATCAAGTACATAAATTAGGAAGTTCAATGCTAATATCTGCATATAAAAGAAATGTGGTGTCTGTCTTTCTATGTGAGAAGGATGGATAGGATAAAAAGGGTAAAGATTTTTTTTCTTGTGTGCACACACACACATGTGTGTATGTGTGTGTGTGGTGTGTGCAAGAGGGCTCTGAAGTGTTTGTTCCTGCAGAGATTCAAGGGTAGTATTAGGATTCATCCTGCATTGCTCTACCTTCTTATTGCTTTGCTCTGGGGAAGGCTCTGCCTTCCAAGGCCAAAACTACAGGCCACCAACCACATCTGCCTATCATTTTTACATGGGATCTGGGATTCGATCTCAGGTCCTATTGTTTGTGAGATAAAGTCTTTAACCCCTAAGCTATCTCATCAGTCTAGGGTGAAGACCTTAAAAGGGTAGATATAAAAGACTAAAGGTGGTAGAAAGGGGAATGATGGGGGACGGGAATGTTTAAGGAGACAGATGAGAGATAGAATACAGGAGGGAATAACAAATAACACTAAAGTTGTAAGATACAACCAGACTGAAACCTCCTATATCATTTAGTAGATTGCAAACATTTTGTTTTTAAAAAAGAGAACAGACATATACTATACAGAACAATACAGAGATAGAAAGATAGGATAAAATGAAAAATGTTCACAAAGTTCCAACCAGAACCCACAGGCAATTAGGGAACGTTCCAAGAATCAGGTATGTGATTCTTCCTAATAAATTGTTGGTCAGAGAAGTCTCAAAGATCCCTCAAACAGTATAGCCTTTTGCCATTTCTCTTGGTTGCCCCCAGATCACATTGCTGAGGACCCAATATACATTGATTATAAGACAAAGATTTAAAAAAAAAAAAAAAAACAGCAACTCGAACTGGCCTGGAGGCTTCCTTCTTCCTGGCCAGCTTCCGCAGTACCGGAAAGTACTGCGAAAGCTGCTGGGGGAAAGAAGTCAGTCTCATCTATCCGTGCAAACTGCAAGCTGCAACAACAGCCACCCTGCAAAGAGGTGGCCGTCAGTGTAATAGGGGTATGGGTGTCAGGGTGTAACCAACAGCTTTCTGATTGAACCTGAGATCTGCTTTTCAACAGTGGACCACATTCCTGGCACTATAAACCAGGACACAGACCTATGAAAGAGACAGAACATAGGTCCTAGGGTGATACGAAATATCAAGATTTAACTATAAAGACATCATATCAAACCGTTCTTTATCAAACTGTACATTTATCATTACACCCTTGGATCATTACACCCTTGGATTTGACGGAGCACTCAACCTGAAAGCTTCTCTTTGCAATGGGAGGTGTTTATTACAGAAAATCACAACTGACTAAAGTGCAGAAAATAAACAACTGAGGACTGATCAGTTTTAAACAGGACATATAAATTACACCCCTTCCACCCCAAGGCTCAAACATGGAGGAAAAGAGGGCTTGTAAGGGTCTGAAGAGGGGGGCAGGGGTTTGGCCAGACATTGTCTTCTGGATATGACAGGGATATTGCACCCATGACTTCACTGCAGTTATGTATATTTCCACAAGAGTTACACATGGTTTATCCTGTTAGTTCTCCGTGGAAGGGAAAGATTCTCAAAAGGTCTCACTGAGAAACTGATGAGGGTTAATGATGATAGGAGCGGGGTGAGAAGACGTTTTCTCAATGGTATACCACGGATATGCTCCGGGAAGCATTCAGGCTCGTGCCATCAAAGGTAACACAGATGAAACTCAGTGGGTCACACATGCTGTGAGAAGGCATGAAAACAGTAGAGAGACGGGCAAAGAAGAAGCAATGGGAAAAGGAAGGGGGTGGGATTGGCGATTAAGGTATGAAAATATCATACATTAAGTTTTTTTATTCTTTTAGAGTTTTATACATGAATATTTCTGCTTTCAGAAAATTCATAGCTTCCGGGGGATCATAGAAAAGGAAATCACTAGTCATGTATAAACACGATGTGACTAGTGGCGTGGTATATCAGGGCTGAAGGATGAAAGAGGAAAGGGCATTCATTTTCTGAGAATGGAGAGACTAAACGCTAAGCAGGGGAGAGGAATAGAGGGAGCATCAGTAGAAATTCCCGTGGGGATGACATCTCACCTCAATCACGAGAGGGAGGGTGAGAACTTAGCGGGGGAACTGCATTTCAGGCAGAGGAAACTGTACAGGAGGGAGGAGGGAAATCAATGCAACACTCTTTAATAGTTGCTGGCCAAGTTTCCAAGGCCGGCACAAGAGGGAGGATTGAAGCAATTATTGAGAAAATTGTCTCAATCTTTCCTTTTCTCCCGGCTGTGGAAAGTTGGCCATTGCTGCATTTTTGTAAGAGAAAGAGCCTTGATTCCAGAGACCACACAATGCTAAGTGATGGAAAATTTATTTATTTTTCTTTTAGAGAGAACAGAGGGAAAAAAAAAAAAACCACAGCACCTGAATTCAACTGGGAAGAAGCTGGAATTTGTAAGAAAGGAAACAGAAAATATTGCCTCCCTGTCTCTCACCCAGCCTACTCTCCAAGGCCCTCCCTTTGTTTTTTATTTCTTTTACTTTTTGACAGTGAGAAGAAGATTCAGTTTAGCAAACCCACTGAGCAAAGAACCACAGATATAGATGTGTTTGATGTTTGTGAGAGTGTTGTAAATACTTGCAGTAAGACAATGGTAGTTATCCAAATAATTTTTCAAAAATATAATAACAACAAAATCAACATAAAATACAATCCCAGGAATCGATTCCCTTGCCCTTTTCCCATTGTACTTCCCTCCCAAATGTCTGAGTAAATCGTTAGCATGCAACACTTCCTTTGAAGATTAAAGGGCATTAAGTTTTGGCCTTGCAAGAAACAGGATTATGAGCTTATGTGAAAACAAGATGAACAGAAATGCATGCAGAAATCTGAAGCCCACCACATGATACCACAGACAAACAGCAACTGGATAGACTTAGTTTGAATTTTAACGCCATCATTTAGGAGCTATTTGATTCCGGGCAAGTTTCTTCAAGTCTTTAAAGCTCAATTTAAAAATCAAGGTAGAGGCAGTATCTCCTGCAAAAAATTGCTTTGTGGGTGAAGAAGAATAATCCATATGAGAGACATTCACACAATGCCTACTACACTATATCACCTTGAAATTAACATAGCCAATACAGATCAAATAATTAACATAGTATTGTTATCATTCACAAAACAGACATCATATCAAAATTGACCTAGTATCATTAACTTGTTTGTTTCTTTTATTAACGTCTTGACATTAACATGGCTTTTGAACTGTTATGACATAGATCCATGTTCAATGCCATCAAAGAGCCAAGGAATGACCTTTAAGGCTTTGCTACATTTTACCTTAGTGGTTTTGATCCACCTAATTTTGTTGAAAGGAAAAAGAACATTAGGTTCCCTTCTCTGGAATCCTTAACCTTTTGACATCGCAGGAGGGAGTTTCACTATAAAGAGAAATGGGGGAAAACCTACTATGGGAGGAATGTTGATACTAATGCTTTGAGTCTGAAGCAGAACACAAGCTCTTGACCAAGATCAAAACTTCTTTTGTTGTTTTTTTTTTTTCATTTACTTATTTTTCTGAGAAGCCAACTGTATCCTGGCATGGCCTCAAGCTTGCCCTTTAAACAAGGACAAACTTCAGCTTCTAATCATTCCTGCCTCTTTCTACTAAGGGCTGCAGTTACTGATGGGCATGTAACACCAACTCCATTTATTGCTGTGCTGAGATTCAACCCAAGGCTTGGTTTAGGCTAAGCAAGAACTCCATCCATTGAACTATATTCCTGCTCCAGAACTATTTCTGTTATCTGAAAATACATTTCAAATAGATCATGCATACCCCTTTAATGGCATGAAGTTTTAAATTTGCTTATGTTCAACATTTGCCTTAGCTGCAAATTGTCTTTATAAGGCAGAAATATAAGCTTCTTACTAAGCAGCTGTTGCAGTCGCCTACATGGTTGCTGATAAATGACCATCAAACAGCCTAAGGGAACAAGGGTTTATTCTCACTTATGATTCCTGGTTACAGTTCTCAGTCCAGTTTGACAGAAGAGAACACACCAATACCAGGGCTGAGGGAACTGGCCACACCATCACCACATAACAGCTGAGAGAGGGATGATCCTTACTTACCAGACCAGCAAGTCTGGCCAAGTGTACAGAAGGATGCCAACTCTTTCAACCAGCTCTCTGTGATTTATTCCAGGGTCTAGTCCCACTCACCATAGGCTGTCTTCCCCATCAGCTAGACAATTTCTTGCAGGTTTGCTCTGGGCCTAACTCAACCACTAATTCTCTACAAATGTGCCCAGAGCTCAAACCCTCAACAGTCAAGTTGACACCTGTGCCTAACTATGACAGCAGCAAATGGTTACCATGATGTAGCTATAGTTCAAAAGGGAGTGTAAAACTTCCCTTTATACTATCCTTAAGAAGTATATGTAATTTAGTACTGTGTGTATTTAAACTCTATCGCTCTATTAGGATCTTGACTTTGGAATTGATTTCTTATGAAGGAGCTAAAATGTTCTTCAAAGGAAGAATATTTGCAGGAATAGAAGTCATGATAGGCTTTCTGGCAGTCTGCAATAGTAAACATACTTTATTAATAGTTGACTATTTCAGTATATTACTAATTTGCTGCATTTCATACCCAATGAATGCAGCATCAGTATGAAATTGAAACTAAACATTGGGGAGGGAGTGTTTAGGGTTATGCATGTGGGTAAAACTTCCCATGGTTTTGTTCACCTGTCTGCCACTTAACTTTACATTTAGCTGGGATCATGATTTGAATGTGAGTTCCCCCCACAGACTCGTGTGTTTGAGTCCTTAGCAGGTGCTAATGTTTGGGGAGGTTGCGCTGCCTTTAAGACACAGAGCCTTGCTGGAGAAAAGCACGTCACGGGGGGGGGGTAAGTCTTGAGGTTTAGCATCAGCTTTCCTGATGACTACAGTGACCTGAACCAGACTCGTTCTTCTGTCCCCAGCCATTCCCACCATAAACCAATAGAGTACACCGCCCCTCGGAAGCCAAATAAATATCCCTTTATCCTCTAAAACTGGTTGTTTGAAAGTGTTTTCTCACAGCAAAAGAAGGACAGTTGCCATGACTGGTTAGTTTCTTCAAATGGATGAATTCTAGATCCATCGAAGGAAGCGAATAGCTGCAAGATAGTTCCTTTTTGTCACCTGTCATTCTGAATAATGATGAAGTACAAGAGGGAGACACAGTTTGGAAAAAAGAACAATATGAAGTTGGATGAACAAGAACAGACTCTCACTTCCACACCTCATGAAATCTGAGGAACCATAATAGATGTGTAAGATTTCACAAAGTTAAGGAAACCTGACTATGCATAATGGACAAAAAAAATGATTCCTATCACATGTCTGTTTCTTAAATACTGTTTTTTTTAATTTTTTATTATTATTTATTCAACTGTGTGCATGTGCGTGTGTATGTGCACGCGTGTGTGTCTGTGTGTGTGTGTGTGTCTGTATATGTGTAGAACCACAGACAAATTCGCGAACCACCATGGACGCCTCCACCTCCTTCTGCCCCGGGATTCACAGGCTCCGCCCTACCAGGACCAAAAGCGCAGGCCGCCCCCCACTTCTGCCTGGCGTCTATACGTGGGATCTGGGATTCGAACTCAGGACCTTCCGCCTGCAAGGCGGAGGCTTAACCCCTGAGCCACCTCTCCAGCCCTTAAATACTGGTTTTTTGAGATAGATTTGCCCTTGACATTGTAATAGTCTTTGTCTATAACTACAAAGAGTTTTCACATCCTGAGAGAGAATGAAGTTGAAGTAATTTTTTTCCCCAGTGAACAAAAAGGCTTTCAACTTACTAGTTTCAAACGAATATGGGAGTTAGAATCAGCTGTTGCTCTGTAGATCAGAGCCCCAGTTGTTTTAGCTATAAAATAGTGAGAGTGACCTGGAGAGATGAGTTGAGACTCTGCCTCGCAAGCACAAGTTCCTGAGTTCGGATCCCAGGTTCCACATAAAAATGCCAGGCAGAACTAGTGGGGCCTGCACTTCCAGCCCTGGCGGATGAAGTCTGGGAAATCTCAGAGTGAAGCAAAAAGGAGGCAGAAGCAATCTAGAATGATTTCTGAAGTCACCGTTGGTCCTCCCCAGGGACACATAGTGCCCTCTAACACACACACACACACACACACATGCATGTGCACACACATGCATGCACACGTGCACACACAAAAACATATATGCAAGCAAAATAAACAAAACTATAAAAAATAAAATAATGATAGTATCTATGTCTAGACCAGGATCACAGTCTTTGGTGTTTCTGGTCAGAGAGAAGCCGAATGGCCCATTCCAAGGTCTCTGTAGCTGCCTGAGTAGAAATCCATGTCAAGGTTTGAACCACAGATTACATTTCACAGAGCACATCGTCCCTAACGCAGTTAAGCACACAAAAAGGGTTTCATGGCAAGTAAATGGCAAACAGATTAGACGGAATGAACCAGGTTTCTCTATTACGCTGTCTCAGAACTTTTAATAAAGTAATGTTTATTATGGGTCTCCAGGGGGATAAAGGCTACTCAGTTCTGATTCTGTTTTTTTTTCTTTCATCTATATGTGGGGGCATTTGCACATGCATGCATGTGTGTGTGTGTGTGTGTGTGTGTTTGTGTGTGTGTGTGTGTTTGTATGTGGGTGGGTATATGCTACGGGAGTGCACTTGAGGGTATCTGCCTCTGGAGGCTCAAGGACTCATTCTCCATTTCTCTTCTGTTTCACTGTTACGAGCCTGGGTCTCTCACTAAATGCAGATCCCACCATAAAGACCAGTGTGACTACCCAGCTGGCTCTGGGGATTCCCAGGCTCACCCTGAAGGGCTGGAATTAAAGGCAGGTGGCCACATCTGACCTACATTTTACACGGGATCTGGAGATTCAAACTCAAGCTCTCTTGCTTGGGAGACAAAGGTTTTAAGCACTGAGACACTTTCCCAGCCCTTCGCCTCCGTCTTATTTTCATAGGGAAGCACTGCTTTTGCTTGATAAAGAATGGGTGGGGACATCTGGAAGAAAAATTAAGGGTTCCTTAAGTCACGACTTGAAAAAAAAAACCTCTTTATTGAACCTCACTTTTCCTGAAGTTTGGATGTATGAGGGTGCTGCATTGTAAAGTCATGAGATGATAAAAGAACTAAATGCAGTTTGCCAAATGCCCTTTGGGGAGGAGGTTTCCCAGAATTCTGCACCATCCACTGGAAAGTCTTAGACAAGGTTGTCTTCATTGTAATGAGTCAATTTGGCTTGTCGGGGATTTTACTTTTTACAAGCACACCTCCCAAGCTCTAGAGATTGCTGTGGAACACACCACAACAAGCCGCGTGAAAACCAGGCAGAAGTGAGATCTTTTTGGAGCCCTCTGCATAATTTAGAGATGATGAGAATTTCTTTTTTCTTTCTTTTCTTTTTTTTTTTTACAGAATGAACCAAAAATTGTTAACTGCCGAGCAAAAGTCAGGTCAGGCAGATATACTGCTCCTGAGAATGTGCTGATTACGATATTTGTTTTATGGGAGCTGAAAAGTGTGAGTTGCTGCCTAATGAGACCAAGTACCGTTACATATCTTCCTGGCAGTCTCTGAAACTGCAGAATCATTTTGAAGCATCTTCCTGCTACATTTGCTCAAAGCCTTGTCTTTGTCTTAAAAGAATTCACCTACTTGTTACATTTGGTCTACAATGTACTACGGATAGCATAAAGAAATCTTTCTGCGTCTCTTTGTCTGAATTCAGAAGCCATACATTTTCTCTGAGTTCCTTTTTTTCTCCCGAAAACTAGTTGTTGACAAATACAACTGTCAGTGATTGTAGGACTGAATTACTCTGATGATTTCCTAATTCGCTGCTTGAATTGTAATGTCTCAAAATAAGTGCAATCTCGCTAAAATATTTTGTCATCTACACTGTTAGAAAGCTAAATGGTCTTAAACAGGATAGTGGCTGAAAGTTTTTGCTGGAATCAAACTCTCAATATCAAGGTCTCTAGCTATGAGAGTGTAGATGGCCAGGACTGCTCTTTCAGAGGGAGACTTTACTAATTTAGGAGTGTTCTGGAGTCAAGCGCAAAGAAAAAGCAGAGGATTTCCAAGTTAAAAAGTCCTCACTCATACTGAGAGACCTTGTCACAAAAACAATTTATGTGCATGTGGGAGGGGGGACTGGAGAGATGGCTCAGGGGTTAAGACTCTGCCTCACAAGCACAAGGTCCTGAGTTTGGGTCCCAGATCTCATGTAAAAAACACCAGGTGGAAATGCCTGCATTTCCATCCCTGGTGGGCAGAGCCTGGGCTATCCCAGACCAAAGCAAAAAGGAGGTAGAAGCAATCCAGAATGATTCCTTAAGTCACCCTTGGTCCTCCATAGGCACACACAATATCCTCTGATACACACACACACACACACACACACACACACACACACACACACACACACACACTCCCACATACATACACATGAATACACAAAGATACATGTACATACACACAAGCATGCGTACATGTACATAACAAACACGTACACATGTGCTCAGACACATATACACACATTATAATAATGTGGGTACAGTTTTACAGCTAGTGGCTCCTCTTCATAGCTTTCTTTTCTGTCCTCTTGTTTCATACCCAATCCATGCATGCGTATGCATACAGGGGAACGCAGTCGAGTATACAGTCAGGAGGACAACCTAAGCTGCTGTCCTTTGGACGCTGCCTGCCTTTTGCTCTTAGACAAGATCTCTCACTGACCAGGGGTTCGCCAAACAGACAAGACTTTCTGATCAGTGAGCTCCAGAGACCTACCTTCCTCACCCTCTGCAGTGCACGTGTGCATGTGTGTTTGTTTGTATGTGGGTAAGCGTACGTGTGTGTGTGTAGGCCTTATACTAGAGGGCACATGGGCGTGTGAGCCTGTGGGGGCCCAAGGGCAACTCCAGGAATCATCCCGGGTAGTTCTACCTCCTTATTACTTTTTGCTCTGGGGTTTCTCAGGCTCCGTCTTCCAGGGCCAGCATTACAGGTGTCCACTACATCTGCCTGGAATTTTTACATGAGTTAGGTGAAATGTTTTAACCACTGAGTCAACTCCTTGGTCTTGTTGCATTTTTCTTTTCCCTTCCCTTCTTCCTTCCCTTCCCTTCCCCTCCCCTCTCCTTTCTTCCTTTTTTTCCCCTTCCTCTTCCCCCTTTCCTTCACCTCCTTTTCTTCCCTCCCTCCCTCCCTTCTCTTTCTTTCTCTCTCTCTTTCTTTCTCTCTCTCTCTTTCTTTCTTTCTTTCTTTCTTCCCTCTCTCTCTCTCAAAAACACAGGTTCTAGAGATCAAACTTGAGTCCTTGTGCTTTCAAAGCAAGTACTTTACCAACTAAGCCATGTTTTTGAGTCCATCTTTGAAGTATGGGCAGCCATACTGTCTATCCTGATGTTTTTATTCTCCGGCTACCATTCCACATGTACATTAGCAGTGATCACTGCTTTGAGGAAAACAGAATCTGCAAATTGGACTGAATTTTCTACCTAGAATTTAATATATTGCTGTTGTGCCTAAAATTTTTTTAACTTTGCTCTGTCTCCAAAGGGCTTTTGCTCACTATGCCTACAAATGAAGATATTAAGGCTCAATGCCAGCAAAATTTCAGGGAAAAGAGAGAAAATTATTGAAAGGACTCCTTTTTGATAATGGCAGGGTTTTGACAGTTTTTGACAGGCAATTTGGAATAATGTAGCCTTCTGGACTACAGCCAACCTCTGAAATGGGCTGTAATTTAGAATGATGGTAGCTCTGTGACCTCTGCATTGGAGAGTCACTGGAATTAAAACAGGAAAAAAACTTCCAAACAATTGAGGTCTGTATTTGGAAACCTACTTTAAATGTTCTTATATGGAAACATCTTATCTATAGAAAAGATTTTCTTGTTCAGTACACAACTACGAATCTTTATTCTAAGGGTGGGGGGTATTTTTCCTTTCCTTTTTTTTTTTTTCATTGTGTGTGTGTTAAAACCTTGATTCTACTCCCAACCAACCACATTCTGGATATTTTAATGAGCTGGTTGTCGGTATATCCACCCATTTTATCCCCTAGACAAAATCAGAACCATTCAAGTGTGGGGAACTATATTGTGCTGTCATCTCTCAGAAGACAAAGCTCTGAGCTATTTCGGCTCCCCAAACTTTCTTTTTTACACAAATGTGCTGTCTCAGGTTCTGAGTTTGGTTCTTAAGGCTCCTTTGAAAAGTAGATTCTATTACTCCTTTGATTCTAAGAGTTAAATGCTTTTTAAAGAGTTGCGTAACTTAAATATGAGCTGGGTGCGTAGGGTAGGGTTTTTAACTGAACCACAGTTCTCCAAACATACCAATATATTCCAAAATTGCCAGTTGCAGGCCATAAAATATTTACATTACAGAGTTAATAATGTATGTTTAGTAAGGAACGATGAAATATTTACAGTTTTTCTAAAGATACTGTATGGCTTTCCCCCACCCCCTCTGCCACAGCCATTTTTCTTAAAGTAGGCAAAATAGGCAAGTTCTAGAGTTCTGAGCACACCATGGAAACAAGTCTACAGGGAGAATCCCTGGGGACAGTAAGTGAACAGGTCTCCATGAGAATGAGGCACCAGCTGATGGAAGGGCAGCTACGGAGACACACGCTTCTCTGACCGAGGGCTTGGAGAGGTATCAGCCAACACTTTGGGGATCTTTACCATTTCATTGAAGAGTGGCTAGGCTCAGAGGGTGGTTTTTTTTATTTATTCAATTGTGTGTGTGTGTGTGTGTGTGTGTGTGTGTGTGTGTAGAACCAAGGGTGAATTCAGGAATCATCATGGACTGCTTCGACCTCCTTTTTTTTTTTTTAAACCAATGCTCTCCAGTGACCCTCCTGGATGCATAACTCTCTAAGCTTACAAAGAAAGACTTCACGTCTCCCCTCCCTCACACCCTCAGGAACCTTGAACTTGACAGTGTCCATAGCAGGTGCACAGGAGGTTTTTCAACAGAATCACCTGCGACACTTACCAATAAGGAGATCCCAGGCTTTTTGTCCTATACAAAGTCGCAGGGCCTGACCATCTTGGCTTTTGCGGAGCTTATTGATGATGAGACTCCAGGGCTGGGGAGTGGAGTAGGATGAACAATGGCTTCTCCCCTGGGAGATCCAAGTTTGGGTCCCTGGAAGCTGCCCATGGCCCACTATCTTGCATGGCAAAGGGAGGTTGTAGGCACCATCAGAATTCTGGGACAGGGAGATTGTCCTGGATGAGCTCAGAGGGCCCTACAAGTCATGGAAGTGTACCACAGAGAACACGAGCTAGATGCTTCTACACTGACGGTGCGGAGCTGGCTCTAAAGATGGCTCTGCTGACTGCAGCTGCGCTCTGGCCATGGGCAAAGGGCAGGGAAGAGATTCTGCCCCAGAGCTTCCAGCAGGAAACTTCTCAGCTGACTTTTTAAAAATAATATGTCATATTTATATTTTGGCTCTGCTGGGGATTGGCTCCAGAGCCTCACACAGGACAGGCGAGCACTCTACCACTGTTATAGCTCTAGTCCCTTGACTGGACTTTGGCCCAGCAAGATTGGTTTTGGATTTCTTGTGATCTTTAGAACTTCAAGAGAATAAATGAATGTTGTTTTTCTTTAGGAAAGCATTTCGGAGCTTGTGAAAGTGTAGAGGTGTTGTTATAGGAACCCCGGCCCTGAACCATTTCAATTACAACAGTCCTCTGTGCAAAGCCCAACATGTAAGCCCAACTCCAAGGCCTTAAGATGCAGGAGGCACAAAATCAAGCCTTGTTTCTAGATGTTCCAGCTCTCTCATCTCATCTTCTTTGAATTCCATCCCCCCAAACCATCTCCCGCATCTCCCCCCCACCACCACAGCCTGATCCCCTTGGGGATTCCATAGCTGCCAACAGTCAGGGCCCATGGCTAGCAGCTGTATCCCTCAAATCTGAGCCATAGGCCACAAGAATTCATCATTTCCTTCCCCTCTGCATGGCCAGGATTCTGCTAGCTACTAAAGGGAGCCCAGAGAACCAGCCAAGGTCACTCTGCACGCTTCTGCTGCGCTAGCGATTGCAAACACTTAGCTTGCATTTCCAGGAACGTCATCGTAGTTTAAGGGAAGACGATGATGTCAAAGCATGGCTTACCAGTTATACTCTGATTAAAGGAACTGGAAATCAAGCCATTTGAAAAAAATGTTTCAGAATCTGAGAGTATATTCCAAGATGTGCGTGTGTGTGTGTGTATGTGTGTGTGAGTGTGAGAGAGAGAGACAGAGAGAGAGAAAGAGAGAGGGAGAGGGAGAGACAGAGACAGAGAGACAGAGACAGAAATAGAGACAGAGAAAGATAGAGAGACAGAGAGAGACAGAGACACAGAGAGAGGGAACCTGTATTGTTTATTAATTTATTCTTTGACATTCACATACATATATAATGCATTGTGATCTCATGCCTTTACCCTCTCTTATCTTCCTCACATTCACCCCCTCCACACACACACTCTGATTCCTGCTACCAAGCCTCCAGCCCACTTTCATGTGTTTTTGCTTTGTTCTGTTTTTGTTATTGCTCTGTGACCCCCTCGGTTTAACCAGGGCCACTGGCCCAGGCATGGGTGTGAAGCCATCCACTGGATCGTGGGTAACTCGTCTGCAGCCATATGACCGAAGACAATGATTTTTCCCTTTCTGAGCAAAGCAGCTTTCCCTATCAGAATGTCTCAAAGTGAAAGAATGAAAAAAAAAAGAGAAAAAAAAAATGGCAGCTGCATAGAGCTGGGATAGCATCTTGTTTCTATGACAACAGAGTCCGCTCTGCTTCTCAAGCTCCATCTGGAATTTTCAGGCCTACCAGCCAGGTAGTCTGTAAACATTTGATTGGGGGTGGTGGTGAGAGGGAAGGCACCAAGACAGCTTCTTTAGATTGGGCACAGATGAAACACGGCAGTACTAGACTCTTTCCAAGAATAACAGTTCTTTGGTCTCCCCAGCAACAAGGTAATCTGAAGACTGACCGCCTCAAGTCCATTTTCCAGATGGAACAAACACACTGTGCATACAACATATGGTAGCTTTGGGGTCCAAGACCGGGAACTTTCTCTTAATGGCAGGTTCTCTGTGCTGTCTGGAGATGAGTCTTCTCTTCCCCCCTTGCTAATTTTATGGTCCCCTTGATGGAACTGTATATGCCTCCTGTAACATGTATATAGCAGTTCTTACCTGCCTCAGCGACATTCCCTTCGGATGCTTTCCCTGCTGACTGCTATGTGCATCAGCATCTTTGCAGAGAATGCAAGAAGCTGAATTTCAGTCTTCTCCCATGCCCTGACACTCAGAAAGACACAACTGATCTCCGCCATCCCCTCACCCTGAATTTATCCAGTGAAAATATCTGTTTGCCTAAGTAATCTTATCCATAAAAGTAGGATATAATTACATGGTTATAGTTTGCATACAACACAATATAGCACAATACAATACAATACAATGACTTAAAATATATCA
This sequence comes from Typhlomys cinereus, assembly GCA_023101885.1. Taxonomy (NCBI): domain Eukaryota; kingdom Metazoa; phylum Chordata; class Mammalia; order Rodentia; family Platacanthomyidae; genus Typhlomys; species Typhlomys cinereus. The sequence continues at coordinate 983,820 of JALPQD010000557.1, read as the reverse complement.
CCATGCTATATTTGGGACACAGTGACAAATCATTTGTTGTTTATCACACATCCAACTTTAACTGGATATCCTATATTTCTTATTTGATGGATCTGGCAAATCCATTTATAGGCCGGAATATAGGCTCTTAAATCTATTCGATCTGTTGGACTTTGATAGGTCATATTAAAATGTCAGTACATTTCATTGAGTAAATGATTTCCAGCCTCTTCTGGTTATTAAAACAAGCATTTAAATGTTCTCTGTTAATACTGAAAACTGTTGTCTTGCTACACCTCGACATGCATCCATTTTTCTTTATTCATTCAGTGCAGAGCAGCTTGGCATCTGTCCCTCCAGAAGGTGCCATCCGTGGAAGCTCAGAGACCCACGGGCTCATCCTATTGTTGGATGCAGCTCCTAGATTTCATCTCATGATATACAAGTCACTGTCTGACATGCAAAGATCCATTAGATGTGGCTTCTGCCTTCCCAAGAAGATAAAGTATGCTTGATTAGCTATCCTTGACACATCTTAAAATCTCCCCAGATCTAATCAGCCAATCCCATGGGCATTCAATTGTAGAATACACTCCGAGTGCCATTACCTTCCTTGACTCATTGTTCCCCCTCAGTATCTCACATTAGGAAACCACTGACTGTGGAAGGGGTGGGGCTGACTGGTGCACCCCTCCCTCCCCCAGCAGTGTGTAGAGTCTCTTCTTGAATGGTTGATGATTGCCTGGTGCACCCTCACCATTAGTACATCTAGTCTTTTCTTGAAGAATTGGCATTGTAGAGTTTCTTCTTGATGGATTGGAGGGAGACTCCTTGGTATATCCTCACCATTACTGGGCAAAGTCTATTTTTGGGTGAGATCTATCTACATGAGAATCCCTTCTCTGCTCTGTTGCTTGTCTGAGTAATATCAGAGAGATTTAGTTTTACCATTGAAATGTAATTTTTTCTCTCCATTTTTCAATGTAAGCTCAACTCTTCCATTTTTAACTATTTAATATTGCTATCTACTCACTCACTAAGAATTAAAAGTCAGCAATTTCCAGAAAGTTCTTGAGACATGAGTCTATTCTAATTAAAAAATTTTTTTCTATGCAACTCATTTTTCCCTCTCATTTCTCATTTTTTGATTGTGACACGTGTGTGTGTGTGTGTGTATGTGTGAATGGGATATATGCACCCAACTGTTTGTGTGCATATGCGCCAATGGGTGCATATGCTGAGGGCAGCTCAAGACATTGGGAGTCTTCACCTATTTTAGTCCTCCTTGTGCTTGAGACAGTGTCTTTCTCAGAACCTGAAGGTTCAGGTTCTGTTTCTGCTAGACTACCTGGCCAGTCAGGGAACTCTTAGGGTTCCCCTGTCTCCATCTTCCCACCCCAGGACTGCATATATGTGGTATGTTTTATGTGGTATGTACCTTATTGGACATACTAAAGTATGATAGTTGAAACCTTTGACCATCATATAGAAAGAATAATGACCCACAAAAATATCTACATCTCAAATTCTGGAATTCAGAAATATATCACTGCTCATGTCAAGAGGAACTTTGGGGATGTGATAAGTGAAAGATTTTGAGATGAGGAGATTAAGGTAAATTATAAGGGAAAGCATAATGGATCATAGATGTAGGATGGTACACAGCTTTGAGGGCCTTACCTCTCTGAGAAAGGAAGAGCCCACAAATCAATGAGTTTACGAAGTTTTCCCAAGCTGCAAAAGGCAGAGAAAAGGTATTAGTTCTTAGAGCCCATGGAAGGAGTAATGTTGATTCACTGAAAACTACTTTCAGGCTTCTGACACCTGGAACATTATCATTTTAGGGTATGATTTGTTATGGCAGTCATGAGACACCAAAACAGTTTGGGCACAAACAGAGCTCAAGTAGAGCAGAATCCTCAAAGCCTTACTTAGTGCAAACTGGTTACATGAGAAGTTGGAGTAATCTGCATGGTTATGGGACAGCAGAAGCAGTAGGCTTGAGACTGGATGGTTAAGCAATCCTAATTTACAATAATTATGTGACTATTTCAACTCTGGACATCCAGAGTGAGTATACCAAAGAATTTCTACCATTTACATACTTACAATTAAATTTAAAGGATATAAAGAGAAGTCTGGAATGGATCTTGAATTTTTCTTCCCTGAAGCCTCGTTATTAGCTTATAACTAAAGTGACCAGAACAATAATTTTTAACAATTTTATGATTCTCTTTTATCTGCCCTATAGTCTGAAAATCCCATTTGTAAGCATTTAGCTTTTATTTCCTTTTCTCTTTTCTATTCTCCTCTCCTTTTAAAACTCTGCTTATCCTATCTATATAACTTATCCCTCTCTTTCTCTCTGTCTCTTTCTCTCTTCCTTCCTTTTTTTACTCTATTTTCCCTGTCTGCATTGAAAACCAGGTACAATGGGAAGAAAGTCAATCACTTGTGTCATGGCTGGGCACAGGTGTCAACTTGACAGTTGAGGGTTTGAGCTCTGGGCACACTTGTGGGTTAAGCCAAGAGCAAACCTGCAGGAGATTGTCTAGCTGATGGGGAAGGTGGATGGGACTAGGTCCTGAACAGATGAATAAAATACCGAAAGTCAATTGAGGAAGTTAGCATCTTTGTGTACACTTGGCCAGACATGCTGGTCTGGCAAGTAAGGATCGTCCTTCTCTCAGCCATTATGTGGTAATGGTGGCCAGTTCCCTTGGCCCTGGTGTTGGTGCCTGCTCTTCCATCAAGCTGGACTGTGAACTGTAATCAGTAATTGTAAGAGAAAACAAACCCTTTGTTCCCTTAAGCCATTTGATGGTCATTTATCAGCGACCATGCAGGGGAACTGCAACAACTTCCTCAAGGTCATACAATGACTTGCTCATCAAGGTCACACAGCCCAAGGTCACACACCCAGCTAATCAGCCAAGGTGAATCCTGGAGTCTGATTGCATGCACTGTCCTATCTGCTACCACCTAGGGAACAGGTCTTTGTTTCATCATCTTTCCCATTTTCTTTTTTTTTTTAATTTTTTTTATCTTTCCCATTTTCAAATGTCATCATTCCTCCATAAACAATTAGGATCGTCTGCCAACCTCTATTCTGCCAATCTCCTCTATATTGTCTTTAGAAAAGCTTTGCACGATTGGACCCTGATCCTTTGGGAAAACCCATCTGTGAAAAAATTCCACTGGCTTCTTTTCCTGTTTACAGATGCCAGGTCTGTCCAGTCTAAGGAACTGATGGAGTGCAGATGCATGATATTCATTGTCTATAGAAGTTTCTTTACCCACATGTGATGCTTGATATATCCATTCATTGAGTTTGCATTAAACCAATGAACATTTGTGCTTTCTTTCTTGATGCCTCTGTAGAATCAATAATGTGGAAAGCTCGCTGTTTTTTTTGCCTGCTAAGGCCACAGACCTCCCTCAAGATACAAAACAGGAAGTACATATTTTTTTCATTTTTAACCTTATTTATTTATTTAGCACACACGTGATTTGTGTGTGTGTGTGTGTGTGTGTGTGTGTGTGTGTGTAGTGTGTGCATGCCTGTGGAGGACCAGGCTTGACTTCAGGAATCACCCTGGATTGTGGTATCTCCTCTTTTCTTTACTCTGGATTTTCCCAGGCTCATTCTACCAGGACCAGAAGTGCAGGCCATCATTTCTGCCTGACATTTTTATGTGGGCTCTGGGATCCAAACTCAGAACCTTCTGCTTGTGAGGCAAAGACTTAACCCCTGAGTCATCTCTCCAGCCCTGGAAAGTCATTTTCAGACCTCTGTCTTAATCAGCCTACACTATGAAGCAGGAGATTTGAATTTCCTTATCTAGTCCTGGATGAGAATATTATGTTTCATTTATAGTTACAGCCTATTGGGCAGAAATACCATATTTTATGAGTAATAGCATCTGTAAGTAAGATAAAAGACATCACAAAAGAAAATGAAAGCATTTAAAATACAACAATTACTGAAATAAAATTGTCTTTAGGACATCTCTCTGACAAGTTCTCTTTGGCTTTATTAATTTCTTATAAGAATATGATCATGAATCTTTTTTATGAGCATTTGGATCCTGTATGCACAATTTTTGCATCTATCCACTGGAGGCTAAGCTGTGATACCATGAGGAATCTCATCTGTTTTCTGCTCTTCTCTGGGTTACAACCTTGAAAAGAGAGACACCAACAGTTAGATTAGTAAATGGCTTTGAGAACCTGTGCATGCACACATTTTGTAAGCAACATATGTGATACTTCAAGTGCAGAACTATGAGTGTCAGAAGAGAAAAGATACCCTCTGTGATCATTTTACTATTCTGCAATGTAGCTTATATGTCTTCAGACATTAGATTCCTTTCACTCTTCATTCCGTTCAATTCTGCTTCAGAACTGCATATTGTTATCTGTGAGATGCATGGGGTGTTCTTCGTGAGTATGCCCGCAAGTGGGAGATGCATGCATTTATGTGTGTTTGCATGCATCTGAGTGTGAATTTATGTGTGTCGCATAGGCGTGCACATGCACATTTGTGTGGGAGTCCAAGGTTGATCACAGATATTTTCTTCCATCTCTCTGCACTTTCATAATTGATGTGGAGTTTCCCACTTGAACCCTGGACTCCTCTAGGCTAGCTAGCCAGCTGCTCCAGGGAACCCTTTGCCTTTTTCTCCAAATGCTGGGATTGTAAATGGCTGCGGCCTCCCAAGCTTTTACATGTGTCCTTGGAATCTGAACCCTGGTCCTTGTGCTCGCAGGGTGAGCTCCCCTTCCACTGCATCATCTCCCTGGCCCACTTCGGGTATTTTTAATTTGAAATGTTTCTTAGTGGGCTCTTTCATTTAAATGCTAGCTAATTATTTCTTTGAGCTATCTTCCAGAGCTCTCCATATTCTGTTATCAACATACCTGCAATGTCAAATAAAAGATAAGGTTTATGAGCCATGTACTCTATGATAAAACATTTTGAGCTGTCTGTAGCATCGTGGAGGGAAAATAATGTGCATGTCTGGTTTTTATAATGCAACACTATTGTACTAAGGCCACTAAAGTCATTTTAAGGATTGAAAGCATGAAGCAACTTTATCTTGATAAATGAACAATTTAGCAAAGTGTTTTAAGAATAAACAGATTTATAACTCATTCTAACTACACACGTATAGGTAAATATATACATTGAATTTTTCAACTTTCCAGAGTCATCAATTAAAGGAAAGTAATAGCAATATTAAAATTCATCAGCATACAAATAGCAACTATTCAATTGAATTAACAGAAAAAATCATTTATAGAAACTGGAATAAGAAACTAGGGAAGAGTAGAATGTCTTGTTTGTTAAAATTTAAACTTATTCAGGGTTGGAGAGATGGTTCAGAGGTTAAGCCTTTGCCTTACAAGCAAAAGGACTTGAGTTCAGATCCCAGATGCCATATAAAAACCACCAGGCAGAAATAGTTTCGGGTCTGCACTTACAGCCCTGGAGGAAGAGTCTGGGAAACCCCAGAGCAAAGCTATAAGGAGGTAAAGCAATCCAGGATGATTCTCATTGCCACCCTTGGGCCTCCACCGGCAAACAGTGCTCTCTTCTACACACACCCAAACCCACACTTGTACATACCCACACCTATATAAATGTACTCAACAACTAAGAGTCTTTTGTTTAGTGAATAAGTAGCCATGTACATTTTAGGTAAGCAAAGACTATAGTAGTAATTTTTAAAATTTTTATTATTATTTATTCAATTGTGCGTGTGTGTGTGTATGTATGTGTGTGTGTGCACGTGTGTGTATGTATATGTGTGTAAAACCACGGGTGAATTCAGGAACTACCATGGACTGCCTCCACCTCCTCCTTGTTTACTCTGCCCGACCAAAAACGAAGGCCGTCCCTGCTTCTGCCCGGTGCCTATACATGGTGTCTAGGACCCGAACTCAGGACCTTCTGCCTGCAAGGCAGAGGCTTAACCCCTGAGCCACCTCTCCAGCCCTTATAGTAGTAATTTTAAGAAGCAATCAGTAAGAAGAAAAAAGTCTTTAATTATTTCTCTTTTAGTCATTTTATGTCATCCCACACCACGAAGTCAATTGCTATGGAATCTACAGATATCTTCAGATTGTCAGATCCTTCTCTTCATTCATTCTTACTATGCCAAATTCAAACTTGCCTTCTATATAGAATCTGCCCAATGAGTGTTTATTGAACAAGCAAATGAATTCTACGTGGTGGGGAATACAATTTCCAAGTTTCATTTCGTTCTGTTTTCTGGGCTGATGGACTGTTCTTCCGGCCAAGACAACTGGAAGAGTCCCTATAGTAGAGTCTGGCAGACAGTAGACATCTCCAAGTCTCCAGCTACACTGCAGATTTTTGTCTTCCAAAGATTTTTGACACTTAATGACCTCTAAAATGATAATGGAATTTCTTCATGCACTGTATGAAATGCTTCCTTTTCTTAATCAGTGATTAGGAATTGATTATGCGAGCTGGGGATATAGCACAGTGGCAGAACACTTGCCTAAGTTAAAAAAGAATTGATAGTCAGTTACTTTCATTCATATTTTAGAAGTGAAACATTGATAGTAAATTGAAAGTTTTAAGCATTTTTATAATTATAGAAATTATTTTAGCAGACATGTGTACATGAATATGCATGTATGTATGTGTGCATGCATGCATATTTTTCTGGCTATCTATCTATTGACCTACCCATCTATTTATCTGTCATCTACTTAATTTCCTTAATGGGCAAGGGTCCCTGCACCAGATAGAGTTTGCTGTCTTCACATTCTTACAAGAATTTTCAATACAGATAAAAGAGTTGTTTTAAATAAATTGAGTGAAAGCCACTAATGAATCAAGCACAATCTTTCATTGGAAGAGAAAAGAATTGGAGGGTGTTCTAGATCCATATGTGATATTATGTGTATGTATTACATTAAGGAAATGCCTACCTTTCTGGCCTTTATGTCAATACTTATAAAATAGAAAGGATTTTGCAATGGACTGTGGATGTAGCCCGTTCAGTGCTACGAGCTAGCACGCACAAAGCCCTTGGCTCAATTTCTAATGTTGGGGGAGGGGGAAAGGAAGGAAAAAGAATTTACATTTTCTAAAGTCCCTTTAAGTTACTGAAATGCTTTGAATATAATAGAAAAAATCAGTTTCATTATGAAAAAAATTGCATAACATAATGTTTCCTTCCTACAATGTGGCTTTTCAAAATTCCTATGGGTTGAGTGGGTGCTTCCAAAGGTATGTATAAGTCTTCATCTTCGATATGTCAAAACGTGATTGTATTTGAACATAAGATCCTCTGTAGGCATCATTAGTTAAGAGAAAGTCATACTGGAATGGATTAGGCCCCTTACTCACTATGATTGGCATTCTTATATAGAGAAGAGAGGAAAAGACAGAGGCGCGTATACACACACACACACACACACACACACACACACACACACACACACACACACACGGAGCATTCCAAGTGACAATGGAGACAAAGACTGGAGCTAAGATTATCTACAAGCCAAGAAACCCATGGAGTTGCTGGCAAAGAGTAGAAGCTGGGAGGAGGAAAGAGGAGTTTCCCTTAAGAAACTGTGCCTGCACCCTCATTCTGAATCTCTAGCCTCTGCAACTGTGCTAGAACAAATTTCTCTTGCTCTGAAATACCCAGTGTGGTAGTGTTATAGAAGTCCTGAGAAGTTAATAAAATTATTGGGAACTCAACATGCTACTTGGTATGGATTCTGATTTTAGCTGTATACATCAGCTATATGTATACATCAAGTACATAGTTGCTTAAACAGTGTTTGCTGCAAGGCATGGCCCATCAGAACTATTCTTCCTTGGATCCCTTTTTATCTTGATTGAAATTTAAATATAGATTATATATGTACTGCATTACTAATCTACATTATAGAAAGCCTGAAAATGTCATTGAAAAAACATTGTTGACAAGCATTTTTTTTTCCTTGAGATAATCAGTCTACCTTTAAAGGGGCTGAAAAACCTTCATTTTCTCCAGTCTAAACCTTGGAGCCAGTGTAAATGAGTTAAGGAGTTATGGAGGCTCATTCTTCTATTCTGCATATACCATGAACAAGTTACTCAGTCTTTGCTTCAGTCTTCTCAATAATCACATATCGTTCTCCTAGTGTTATTGACTTAATTAACTCAGATGGTAACTGGCACAAATTGAGTATTATAATTTAAACATTTGAGTCCCTTCCGATTCATTAGTTAAATTCTAACCCCTGAACTGTTGTCATAGGATATAGTGCTTTGGAAAGATAATAAAAGCAGGACCTTCAGATTAAAATTAGTGTTCCTGTAAGAAAGACCACTACTCCCCTCTGTTCTGTGAGAAAGAAGGGAAAAGCATCTTCTATAAACAGGAAGTGGGACCACACTGAATCTATGGCACTTTAATCTAAAACTGTGAGAAATAAATTCCTATCTTTTTTAAGCTACCTCAATTTTCTTTCGTTATTCTATTTTCTTTTGTTATAGCCATTTAAATGGACTAAGGCATCAAGCTAGTTGATATATACAAAATGACAATCTTGCATTTTTTAGTGCTTTCTAATCCACCACCATGAATTTACTATACAGAGTAACTCTGACATTCTGCTCCTGTGCTCAAAAGCATCAAGTAGTCCTTTATCATAAATGAAAACACTAAATGCCTGCTTAATAGTGGTCTGATCTAACTTTCTGCTTTTTTCTCCCTTCCATTCTACTGAGGGTCCAGTTTCCTTCTTACCTCTACTGATGAGCCTTCACAGACTATGTGTGTTAAACATGTTCTCTCGCTCCACCATACTTACACAGCACAGGTGTAAAGGCCTTCCATACTGCTCACTCAGGGTATCTGTGTAACCTCTGCCTCATTTAATAGGTTACAACCTCAAAGGAGGGCCAGCTCGTATCTTTTCAACTTTGTATCTTCCTAAGTACCCCAGAAGAGAATTTCACACTTAGCAGATACTCAATAAATGGTTGTTAAACTTGGTTGAACCCACAAATTTTTTCTTTATGGTAGATGCCCTAAGAAAAACATAAAATAAATGGATTACTTTTCCTCTTTCCATTGCAATATATATGCCCTGGGCTAGTGGGTATTTGCAAGGCTGGTTTAGAACTCAGGGAAAAGTCATCAATCTAAGAAAGGAGAGGAAATGCATTTTAAATCACAAGCGCAATATTGCCTTCTATAAGGCCTTCTAGCAAAGCAATTATTGATGGTTCCATAACCCAGGAGTCAGCTCATGATGAACAGAAGTGAGAGGTTGAAAGACAACGGGAGAGCTTCACTTCTCTGTTCCATAGGTATGCAAGTCAGCCAAACAAGTGCAGATGGAAAATTTAGATCTGAGAGTCATATGTGGGTATCATAATGGAAATAATTGGCATTCTTTCTAAAGAACATCTGTTGAAACATCTGAAAGCAGTTGTTTATGCTGCTGCCAAAATGCTGAAAAATATAATAATTCTCCAATGAGGTTACAACTATCCAGGGGAAGAAAAATGTTTTTTAAATGTAGTTCTGTTTTTTTTTTTTTTATTAAATCCTGTTGTTGTTTCTCTACCACGGCATATAGGAGATGTTCAATAATATTTGCTGAATGAACATTGAATGAAAAGCAGAAACTCGTTAAAAGGCGTGGAATGAATCATATCCTTCTTTTTTTGACTTAGAAGACACATTTTCAGAAAATAGTATGCCCACAAAGTTTTATCATGTCATATACCATTTTTATTTGGCATAAATTTAAACAGTGCCACTCTTGTTCTGTACATTATGGGATGTAATCAGCCTACAAAGCTATAAGAGAAAAAAATCTGAACACTATACAAAATGTATGAATAAACCTAGATTTTAACATGTTAATATGTAACTTTTATTCATTATTACCAAACATGCAAAACTTGAATTGTGAGTTTATGTAATTATGCTTGTTTCAATAAACAACATTAAAATTTAAAATCGTGCTGTGCTAATGTCTTCTAGAGGTAATACCTCTAAAAAGATTCTGTTAAGATTTAAAAGCACTGGAATGTTCTGTGGTATGAAGATGACTACAGAGAAAGAAGATGCCATTTTTCCTTATTCCTCTTCTCTTAGATTTCTCCAGTGTCTCCCTCTACTTTCTCCTATGTGAAGCAATTGGGCTTCCAATGTCTGCCCCAATCCCACCCTGCTAAATTTCAATACAGAAAGAGCATGTTACATAATTAATGGAGTTTGAGTGTTAACCAATAAAATTAAAATGTTAGAAAAGTATCATCCTTTTGAAAACCAGCCTCCTCGTGAGGATGCTTCCTGCGCGAGTCTGTAGGAAATAATTCTGAAGTCAGTGGTATTAATTAATAATGCAATTTATTTTCTGGAAGCCCTTTTCCTTTGATGGCTGCTGTGGTCCAATTCAGGAGCCTCCAAGTGTGTGCTCAAAGAAAGTGATCCAAACTGTCATCAGCTTCCTTTTCCATCCTCGAATAGATATAATAGGCAGATTTATTTCAGTGCATGTCAACTACAGCCATGTGCGTATGTAATGCAGGGTTGTGAGTTATAAAAATGTGCCTGTAAATTGTTTTAAAGGAAATGGCAAGTGTTTATGGTGTAAGAAGAAGGAAAACGCAGCTATATCCAAAACTGAATTTTCGGTTTCCATTCCTTGTTTATTTCAGTTCTCTCATATGCATGCTATCTTCATAAAACAGTGTTCAAATCCTGGTTCTGCTGGGCATTATATGCGACTTTGGGCAAGTTACTTTGTTCTCACTGCCTCTGTTCTCCAAGTAACAAAAACACTGATCCCAATGGATGATTGACTTGATTAGAAAAAGTAATACATGTCAAGATTTCAGAAAGTGACTGAACTTAACTTTTCATTGAATTCAATGTCTTTAGTAGATTGTTTTGTGCCTTACTTTCCTCAGCTATATTAAGAAAGCATAACAAACATCAGCTCCAAAGTACATAGAGTCCTTAGAATAGTACTTAGTAAATATGCAGTTTATCATATTATGTAATAATAACTATATCAAAGCTTAAATAATAAAAAAATCATTGTTATTACTTGTTTGCAATCATTTCAAGCTTGTAAATGAAAAATACTTTGTAAAGAGGGTTACCTGTAAGACCACTGTAAAAATTTCATTACTCCTGCTTCATTACGGTTTCCTGTGTGTATTCTGATAGTTCAATATTAGATTTTATGAAGACATGACCTGACACAAATTGACATAGAAATTTAGAATAGGTGAAAATTTACAACCGATTATACTATCTCACTAATGAACATTAATTAAGTCTATGGTGACAGACAAAAGTTTACATTTACCTTATTTAAATACATTTTAACTAGAGGTCACTTTTTAAAAGTTTAACCAGCGTTAATTTTACATTGGGGATAAAGGCAAATGCTTATTACAATGTTAATATTTTGATCTAGTAAAACTTAAAAAATATATATAATTTTAAAAATCTCCAGAAGTTGCAGAGGTGCCTTTCACGTTTAAGCTTTAATTAGCAACGACTTTGGTCTCTGACACACATTGTGCAGATATGAAGGTGTGAATATTACCGGGGCTTGATTACAAAAGGCAATGATTAATTTTAAAGCAGACAAAAAAGATACTCCCTGATTACAAAGGAATGATTAAGGCGGAATGTCAGACATTGCACATTTACAGAAGTCTTTGCTATCAAAGAACAAGAGTTTGCAAAAGTTTATATTTAGAACCACAGAGACTTTGTCCTGTATATTCTTGGGTGTTGGCTTCTTGGGCGATGGAGTCTTCCAGTTCCAGAAAGTCCCAAGACTTCTGAGGTTTCGGTGGCGCAGAATGTCCTCAAAGGGCCCCCGTAGCTCAGTTCTCGCGAGACCAACGCCGGGTCTCCACAGCACGAAGACCATATTATTGGCCCTGGGTTTGGCCGCAGGTGCTGATGCTCTACAAGACACATACTTAGGGGGGTTCTCTTGAGAGGGGCTGAGCCACGGGACGGGGGTGACCGCGGGCCAGGCCGCTGCTGCGTTGTCACCAGGCCTGGTCGGAGGGGGGGGCGCTCCAGCCAGGACGCAGGCTGGACCCCAGAGCGCCGGCCTGAAAGTGGGGGAGCAAAGGCTCAGGTGGGAGCTGCCCCCCCACCTCCGGGACACGGCAGGGGACCGGCCGGCCGAGCAGGCCTGAGCCCCCCTCTCTGTGCTGCCTGCAGGGTCCCCAGGACCGTCGCAGAGCGTCCAGCGATCGCGCCATGAGCCTGGAGTCCCTGTTCCAGCACATTCTCTGCACCGAGCACCAGGCGGACGAGAGCCGCCGGCTGATGCGCGAAGGTCCGGGGTTTGTGACCTTCGGGTGTGTGTAGAACCTTGTGGAGCAGGGTGCGGGGAGCAGAAGAGGGGCCCCCCTTGGCAGTTTCAGAGCAGCCGGGCTGGGTGGTGTCTGAAGGTCGTCCAAGGTCATCCCCAGGCCCGGGATGGCCCTGAAGGGACACCTCGTTGATCTGGAGGACCTGATGGACTCTTTCACAGAGACCAGGTCACCGGTTTCGGGTGTGGAGATCGGCTCTCCTTGTAGCTCAGCCCCACCGTGGAGTCAGGCACAAGATCCGCGGGGTTGATCCCGGTATGAACAGACCGTGACATGCGGAAGACCAAAAGCTCGAATCAGCTCTGCAGCAACGGGAGCTAACCAATGAGCAGAAGCCATTTCCCCCCCTCCCTCTCCTAGGCTTATAAATAATCTTGACCTGGCAGCATCTTTGACACCCTTGCTCCTCATGGGATCCACATCTGGATACCATGAGTTCCTATCTGACTCTCCTCTCGCCCCTCATGGATTCCATGCCTGGAGTTTATGAGTTGCTCCACGGCTCTCTTGGCCCTCACGGATTCATGTCTGTGAGTTCCATTCTTTCTCTCCTCTAATGAACTCTGCATTAATGCTCTACACGGTTCTAGCTCAATCTTCAACCCCCAAACACAAGAAGCTAGACATATACAGACCCCCATATCATTTGGTGAACATAGCCAAGAGATAAAGACCCAGTATCAGGGGGAGCTTTCCATCCAGGGAAGATAGGGAAGAGTCTTCTCAGATGGGACTTGGAAAAGATGGATGTCCTTAAAGATGGAATTTCTTTTACAGTGAGGTCGGACATAGCCAAATGCCGTGAAAAAATTAAGAAAGCAGCGGAGCAGCTGGATAAAGAGAACATCAAGTTGGAATCCAAGGTACTGATGTATCAGCATGCTACTTACTACTGGAAAAATTCTATCCGAACTTGGCTTGGGGAATAGTTTGCTGCATACCCACTTGTCCTGCAGTTATCAAACCCAAGATTACATACTATATAGTTCAACATTGTCTAGTAACATTTAAAGTTCAGATTCTGATGATAGCTTCGGCTTAACAGGAGTTTGTCTTAAAAATCTAGCTTAAGTGATGAAGAATTCATTGCCCATTTTTGTGGGATGATTTCTTCAGAACTCTGTGTGAGTGTATTTGTGTGTGTGTGTGTGTGTGTGTGTGTGTGTGTGTGTGTATTAGTATAACTTACATGTGCAATGTAGATATAAAGCATTCAATTGAGTCTTTGATTTTTGTTTTTCAATTCTCTGCCACCATATCACCCCAAAATATACTTTTTCCAGTAGCATTTTTGTCTTCTGCAACATTTATAAAGTTTTCTTTAAAAAAAAAGAAAAAAGAAAAATACTTTGTTAGTTTCTTGAGGAAAGATTTTTGAAGTGTGGCTAAAATTTTATAGAGGCAAAGAGAATAGGAGAAACCATTTATAGCAGAGGGAGGACCAGATGTGTCCCAGGCATGTGGGAGAGGAATTTAGTGATATCTAGAGCAAGAGAAAACTGAGGTAGTTTTACTTTTAAATCAGAAAGAGGTGTGATTAAAGGGCTTTTAGGAAGATTTCTACATTCTAATTAGGAAGATGGGAATAGATAGCAAAGAAGGTAGAAACCTCCAAACACACACACACACACACACACACACACACACACACACACACACTTACTTCTAGGCACCATTCTAGAGACTGCTCCTAACTTCAGTCCTAACAGGAGTCCCAAGGCAAGGCACCATCATTACTCCTAAGTTTAGAGATGAAAAAATAGGTTAAATGACTTGACCATAATATATAACATAAAACTCACTACCACAATGAAAGTAATGATTAAGTAAAGAAAACATGTTATCGAAACAGATATCTTGTGCTCATCTTAAACAATTTTCTTCATGACATGTGAAGCTTTGCATCTGGGGCAGTATTTTTAAAGGTCACTTGTGTAAATTTTTTTTATAAAACACATTTTTCTGGGATAGGTGAAGATAGTAAATGTTTTATTTTACATGAAAGTTTTGCTCTTTTTGTAAAAAAATATATATTATTATTCATAATACTTTCTTTGTTATCAGCCTAATGTACCCACAAACAAAAATGTATTGATAGTCATAGACACATAACAAAAATGTCGATTTGATTGTACTAGAGAGAAGACAGAGCAAATTTCAAACATTGCTTAGAAATATTTGTTGACATTACTAATTAATAGAGCATAAATACATGTTACTTTTTAATCAACTCATATACATGGGTAATAATGCAAATGTATCTTACTAATAAAACTAGAGTATGAGGGTCACAGTTCATATAACACTAATTCGTAATTAAAATAATTTGATAATTATAGCCAAGATAGTATGTGTATATAAAGATGTAAAAGTAGAAGTACAATTATAATGTAAATGACTAATGGGAAGAACTAAAGAAGTAATCATAAATTGATTTGTTATTTCTTTGTTCCTCAGAGTTAATTATATGTCTATCAATAACAATGAAAATATATTTACTTGAATATTTGACTTGGCATTTATTGACCCATTTGTCAAACAGCAACAGCAGAAGGAAAAGCTAGAACGTATTTAAATAGGCCTGTGCTTAAGTTACTGTACAGTTGTACATTCAGAAAATATTTGGGGCATTTATTTACGAGGTTACTTGTGGTCAGAAATGTATTTAGGAAGTACAATATTCACTTTTTTCTCTTCTGTAAAACCCAGGTAGCATGTAATTAGAACTTGAATGATATCATTTGCCTTTCAGGGTTCAATAATCCTTTAAAATAGATGGCTGCAAAAGTCTCAGATTATACAGTATGAGTATTTTGTGAACTGGACAGCTATGGTAGGCCTGGTTAGGCCTGGTAATGTGAAAACAGAGAGAGGGCGACCATGCCTTGGATTCACGTTAACGCTTTCCTTGTGCTTCCAGAAGGCAGGGAAAGGTTTCAGAGTCTTGCTGATTCACAGAAATGTTGTAGTTTCTTTGAAGCATCCTGAAGAGTTTTTCTATTTAAAAAATGTCCTGTAATTATAATTTAAATATTAATTTAAGTATTTAATTTTGCGAGCATATCATATAAAACCTCTTGAGAGGCTAAGTGGAGGGGAAAAATGAGGCTATTTTATGAAGTTGTTCCTTTCTTAACTTATGACATAAATATAATAAAAAGATATTTATGAATTTTAAAAAAATTATATTGAAGTTCTTTTTTTACTTATGTCAAAAATATAACAATGAAAGGCTGTTTTATGAATTTCAAAAGAAAATTATATTGAAATGAAGTAACCAAGCTCCTTTACTTGTATATAATGTCCATGTTCTTTTTATATATTGGTAAAATAAGGAACTCTCTCAGAAGAGATGGTCAAGTCATCCTTTGTGACAGTATTAGTAAGGAAAGGACAAAAGTCACAAATTATCACCTTTTTAATATTGAAATGGAATTTTCTAATTGAAGTGGTGGTTTTCTCTGTAAATTTATGTTTTATTAAGAGAAAATTATATCCTGCCTATATTTAATTTTATTTTTGATGAAGAGTTGCTTAAAAACATGGATGAAAGGAGGCTGTGTCAGCTTAGGATGCAAGAGTGAGAATCAGTTCACAGTGGCTTCAGTAACACTAGAACATTTTTGACTGTGTAACTGAAACCCAGCATTGATTCAGCAGCTGTAGCACTTGTAATTACATCAAGTTGCTGAGACCAAAGCTGGCCATTGTGGCTTTATTTAATAACAGGCATTTTTCCTCATGGATTAGGAATTCTGAAATGTGGGAAATCGGGACCATTTATTAAAGCCGCTCAAGGAAGTCCTGACACAGGCAGCACATCTGTCTTCTGTTCCATTGTCCTCGGCTGGCAGATTCCATCCTCATCAAGTGCTAGTCCTCCCTAGGCATCTTTGGAAAGAGCGAAGATGACAGGGTTCTCGTGCAGCCTAGATCGCCCCAGGAGAGGAGAGGCCTAGACTTGATCTCAAGGAACAGACACCTTTAGCAGGAGTCTAGAATTTATTTATTCTTTTTTTTTTTTTTTTTTTTTTTTTTTTGAGATATGGTTTCACTGTGTCCTGGGCTGGCCTCCAGTTCACTTGTACCTTAGGTTGTCCCTGGACCAATCACAGTCCTTCTCCTTCCACAGAGAGTTCGTGACTGCAGGTGTGAACTACCGTGACCAGCTTGGGAGTATATTTTGAGCAACACATTATTGCACCAAATGAAATTGGAATTTTGTTACTAAAATAGACTAGTATAATGTCCTTGTGTTCACTATGTGTTACTCATAACTCAGGTTCACATATTCTTTTCTTGAGAGAGATTTTTGCAGTTACCTCTGAAAAGCAGGGACATTTCTTTCTTTTTCTTTTTCTTTTTTTTTTTTTTTTTTTTTTAGAAAGAATAGGTTTTTAGTAAAATGTTCCAGTGATTCATATGACATTTCTTTCCTTTACATGTTAACATGTTTCTCTTCCATCGTTTCTGGGCTGTGATAACCTCTGAACCAATAACTGTGGTCCTTTTACATTTAATGGGCTGCTTTGTGGATGGTTTAGGTTTCCATAAACATTAACAAGTTAGAAAAGAAGGAAGACTGAAGTGTTGGAGGCAACCACAGTGTCTACTGAGCATTTCAGTGGTTAAATCAAAATGGCCACATAGAAAGCCTCTGAATTTTGTTGAAATACTTCAGGCTAATTGTAGATTAGACCTTACTATTTACTTTTAGTAGAATTTATCATGGATCACAAACCATCAGTTAATAATAAATTATTTTATCTTCATGCCCTTTAAAAGATTTTTATATTACTAAGTACACTTTTACTTTGAATGAAAAAATGGTGGTACTTTGGGTTCATGGAGCTATCCCGACTGAATTGATGAAAAAGGGAGGCAAAGACATTTAGCGGACATAGTCTCTTATACTGAGAGTATGATCTCAGAATTCCAAGTGCCAGGTGTCATTATAAAAATGTCTATTAATGATGACATAATAATAATTCATCTACAAAATATAATGGGATAAAAAAGCAACCTGTAGAAGTTACATAAGAGAGCTCCATTTAAAATAGGCAGAGTGCAAGTGTATCTTGTGAGGGATATATAAATATAGTTAAAGTGTAATGACATGCATGGGGATGATAAATAGCACATCAACATAGTGATTATCTCAGTTGGGGCGGAAGATGACTGTAATCAGGGAAGGGTAGACAGGGCACTTGAGCTGCAGCAATTCTTTCCTTTCTTAAGCTGAGGGTGGGGACACAGCTGCTAGGTCACTTCGCAAAATAAAAATGTACAAAGGTACATTAAAAGGTACAAAGCAGAAATTTTGTCAGTTCACAAGGCTTTGCAGTGACCATTAGTTCCAGAATGGTTTCATTGCCTCAAAAGACACATGACATCTGTTAGTAGTCAGTCTCTATTCTCCCTAGACCTCACCAATCTGAGGCCCCACTCTCTGTCCCCGGACATGGCACATGGATGGAGTTACCCACCACATTACCTTCTGTGATAGTTTCAAACACATAGTTATTTTCAGTTTATCTGTGTTATAGCATATTAATAATACTTCAATTCCTGTTTGTGGATGGGCAATATTTCTCTCTACATATATAGCATACATATTGCAGTATACATATACACACATATATGTGTGTGGGGGGTATACTTTGTGTCCATCAGATGAACACTCAAATCATTTTATTTCCACATTTCAGCTATTTTGAATAATGCTCCCATAAACAATTTTGTGCAAATGTCTGTCTGGTCAGATGTCCTCAGATATTTTGTGTGTTCTATCTAGGAATGGAATTGCTGGCTTATATGGGAAATCTAGGTATTGTTCCATTCTTTTTCCAGAAAATGTCAGACTGTTTTCACAATGATTGTACTGTTTTATGTTACAACCAGTATGTACAAGGGTTCCAGTGTCTCTTTGTCTTTGCCAACACTCACTATTTTCTGTTTTATCAACTGTCTTATTAAACTCATGCTAATGATGTGGAGTAATACTTCATTGTGGCTTATATTTCTAATTCCTTAATAGCATTAATATCAAACATCTTCAACACTTATTAACCACTAGCACATTCATCCTCACTGTGAATGCCTTGGTTCATGGTAATGCTTACGATTACAGTTCCTTCATAGGAAGGCTTGGCCTCTAAGAAGTAGTAGGGACTGCTCTTCATATAGAGTGGAAATGACTACATATTCAAATGAAGTAAAAATACCATATGTATCATTTACTGGACTCCTTTTTCTCAACTTTGTCTAATATACATATTTATTAGAAAAATCCCAAAAATATTTACAATAGAAGTTTTATACATATGTAACTCACACACAAAATGCGCGCGCGCGCGCGTGTGTGTGTGTGTGTGTGTGCACGTGCACGTGTGCACGCGTATGCACAAAGGTCAGAAGACAACTGCTGGAGTCGGTTCTATCCTTCTGCTCTGTGGCTCCCAGTTCATGCTGTCAGTCTAGAAGCAAGAGCTTTGACTTGCGAGCCTCTCTCTGGCTCCAGTGAGCCCTTCTTACTGCAGGTTCTCATCAGTGGCCAGAGCTGCACACTGCCTGGCCCAATCTGCAGGGCAGAAAATCCATTCTGCACTTCTTAGCTGTAGACCCACACTGCTTCTCTTCCCGCTTCAGAAGAGCTGCTCCAAATGAATGGTGTGACCCAAAGGATTAGAAATGTTTGGGACGGAGAAAAAAATGCCTCCTTTCCTGAACTGAGAGGGTCCTCTGTTAATTAGAGAGCAGGTCCTGTGGCTCAGTATGCAAAAGGTGTAGGAGTCAGTTTTCATGTGCTGACTTTATACACTAGACAGCAGAAAGACTATCTTTGCTTGGGAATCAATGATTTCTTAGAAAAGTCAATTAATTGTGACTCTCACTTCCCCTAAATATTCCCAGTCACACACTGGATACTTATTCATTCAGCAAACATTCATTAAATAGCTTCCAATTTGAACGATAAATAATTGGTAAATAGATTCACCTTTCTTAATAAAAGAGTTGGTATCACTCAACTTAGTTATCTTTTTTTAAAATTTTTTTATTATTATTATTTATTCAACTGTGTGCATATGCATGTGTATGTGCGCATGTGTGTCTGTGTGTGCGTGTGTGTGTGCGTGTGTGTGTCTGTGTATGTGTAGAACCACGGACGAATTCGCGAACCTCCATGGACACCCCTCCATGTCCTTCAGCCCCGGGATTCACAGGCTCCGCCCTACCAGGACCAGAAGCGCAGGCCGCCCCCGCTTCCGCCTGGCGTCTATACATGGGATCTGGGATCTGAACTCAGGACCTTCTGCCTGCAAGGTGGAGGCTTAACCCCTGAGCCACCTCTCCAGCCCAACTTTAGTTATCTTAAAGCTAACTTTAAACTCAAGATTTTGAGGTTCTCGTACTTTATAATTAGTTTAAGTTTTCTTAACAATTCTGTAAAGAAAGTCTTGTCATGTTTGTCATAAATAATTATGCAAAATCTAGCAATGGGCAAGAGGAGTTACCAAGTGTCCTTGGTGCCCACTGTTTATTACACAGCTGCCCCCCTACCTGGGTAGACTGGTTTTTCTGGGGGTTTGTACCTTTGTAAGAGTTTCTTTTTTTACTCAGGGCCTTCCCATCTGTTTTTTTCCTCGGCTTAACATGCTTCTCTGTGCTATATTTGTGCACATGCACAGACTTTACTTGGGTTTGGACGTTGTGCAGGACCGTTAGTGAACATGGGGCGTGGCCCATGAAAGCTCGCGTGCTAGCCCCAGCCTCTGCCTTTGTCCCTGAACTGCGTTTCAAGGTGAGATCTTCAGATTCCTTTCATCCCCTGCTGTGGCTGATCTCACGGTGGTAGAAAGCAGCACCAAGTGAAACTCCCAGCACCTTGTCACGGATCAAGGAAGGAGAAGCAAACTGTGCTAATACTTAGGTTTCTCATTGCCGTATGCACTCCTGGCAAGAAAAAATGCTGGTTTGCTTTATGGTTAAGGTTGAATCTGGTCCTTGTATGTATGTTTTTCATATTCTAAATGATGAAATTGGAAATTTACACTGCATACATATAGTTCAATTCAGTATGAACTAGCTTTTCTTTTTCTAGAATGGCATTTTTACTTGAATAGTTGGTAGGTAAGTTGTAGTTATTTAGATTTGGATATTTAGAAAAATTTTCTCAAAATCAATTATCTTAAAAATAAGATAATTTATTAATATAAGACAGATATGTTAGTTTATTATAATTTTCCCATTGATAACATATACAGTTTTTCAAACAAAAATGAGAACTTTGGTATATGCACACATGTCATTTTAAATTCAACAACTTCTCAATACTTAAAAAGTTTTTCTATTAGTTTGTTAGTGTTTGTAATGAATGCAAACACTTCTTTTGATAACCATGTTATGAAACATAACATAACATTTGAAAGTTCTACATAATTCAGGGAAGGAATGTTTTGTAAAGAGCTAGTATAAGTGTTACAAACCTATGTACGGATAAAAGATACGCTCACAACTCAGGATAGACCAGTGGATCTTACTGTAACAATAAAAAATTAGTTGAAAATATTTCAGATAACACATTGCAGCTAACCTTTAAGGGATTCCTATTTGTTAAATTTGTTATAGTATTGAAGAAAAATATGAACAATTTGAAACTATTAAAATGCTTTTATTTACAGGTATTTATCTGTGTTTTCTGTCTTTTCTAGTCAAAAGACAAATTACAAAAAAAGACTGAAGACAAGCAATTATGAGATTCCTCCATCTTCAGTTATGTCAAAAGAGAGTCTTCAGTTTTTTAAAGATACTGTTTTTCATAAAACATGATCATTTTGATGTGCAAATGGATTATTCTATTGAATGGATGAAATGTTTCAAGATTTTTTCGGTTTAATATTTAACAAAACTGTTAGCAGATACAAATCATAAAACAAGCAAGCCCAAATGTTGGATTTTTAACTTTTTTCTTTTAGACTATGAAGACATAAGACCAAATTAGAGAATGGCTTCCCATCTCTACTTGTATTACATTCTGCTGCATTTTTTAACCACTTCCTTTAGCACCTCTTGAAATCTTCTATATTGATGATTACTTATTTCTGCTCTGGAATACAAGCTCCTATGGAATAGAAACTCACCTGCTTTGTTATTTGCTAGTACTCCCTACATCTAGAACATTTCTTCATCAGGCGATATTAAACAAATAGTTAACGAGTGAACTAATTTAAAATTTTTTCTTGTGGAATTCTGTTTTCTATTTTCTTCTGTCAGTTCTGCTGGTTTCATTTGAAAATTCTTTTGCTTGTCTCCTCTTGTGCGGGTTCAGGCATCCCAAGTTGCCTCTCCTTGGGCCACCTCACCAGTAGTGGCGTTTCCCTTCACTCGTCTACCTCTAGTTTCTAAGGTTTCCCCTGTGTGTTATCTTTCTTGAATTCCTCAGTAGTCTATGGGGTATGTTGGTCATATGCAGGTCTGGTAGGACAAGTCTCACTGCAGTGAGTCCCTGATGCAGCAGTCTTTCCTTGAATGGAATGTCTTCTCCAACAGTGGACTTTCCTATCTTTACAATCTCACTGCCCTCTTCCTTGAGGTTCCCTAATGTTAGCATGAGGAAAGATTAGTTTGGCCTGATTCTGGGTGGGCATTGCCGAGTTGCCAATATTCTGCATTTTGGCTGGCCGTCATCATCCACTTCATTGCTCTTCCACCGGGCAAGGCTCCATCCTGTCAGGGTGTTGAGATTGTCTACCTCTGTTGTAGAAGAAGACTTCTAGGATAGGTTCTAAGTACTCTTCAAATCTCTGAGTATGATAATAGCTACTTACAGAACAGTTTGGCATACTGTCTTTCTACCTATTGGTTCATTGGATGTTTTTCCCTTGAGGAGACAAGGTTTCTGACGGTCTTCCCGGTGTTTTCATTGTGAATTTGTCTTTGGCAGAGCTTGCTTTCCTGGCTGCTCCTACACACTCGCTTGCAGGTATCCCTAGGAAGCAGCTTCACCCCTGCAGCATCTGAGTTCCAGGTATCTGCACGGAATCTCACATCCACACACAGCTGTAGCGTGGCGCTCAGGGTGGCAGGCGTGACTCCCTTTCCACTGATGTGTGGCTGTCGTGGTTTGACATGCGAGCTGTCCCCCAGGCTCAAGTGTTTGAATCTTTAGTTTGGGAAAGTCCCGGCACCTTTAGGAGGTAGAGCCTTGCTGGAAGAAGGCAGTCACAAGGGATGGGCCTGGAGGTTGATTAGCCCCGCCCTGCTCGAGTGGTCTGCTCTTGAGCATGCAGCTCTCAGCCTCCACGGCGTCTGCCAGCCATGCCGCTTCCGCCATGATGGACTCTCTCCCTCTGGAACAGGAAGCTGAGTAAGTCTCATTCTCCCCTTGAGTTGATAGACTTGGAATGTGTCTCACAGCAGAAGAGTAATTAGTACATGCTGAGTCTCTCGGGTCTAGAGTAGAGTTTTGTCACTGTTCTTCCAAACCGTCCATGGATACTTTGGGTTATGCCAGTCACAGACGGCTTCTGACTGTAGTCAGTACAGTTTTCTCTGCCCTGACTCTTGGTTGGTTTTGTGTGAGTATTTAAAACCCTACCCCATGATGCCTGAAGCCCTTTTAAAAGACACCACTACTGGCTTGAAGTTTAACATGATGACCTTACCCTCTGCCCTCTCTTTATTTCTGACATGAGGATTTCACTTGCATCTTTTTGACTTAACGAAGTGAACAATTTATGAAAATGTTATAAAAGTTATCCCAGATTGCTGAGAAACAGCAAATGGCAAGAGCATCATTACACTCATGTGATTACTATGTTTTACCCAGTATTTCTCTGTATTTAGTGGATTCTTTCCACATTCGCTTATACCGGTACATTAACCAGATTCCTCTCTACCCCAGATTTCCTTTTCTTGACTTTTGGGGCATTTTCATAAGTCCGGTTCAGAAGAATATGTGAAGGATAGTTTCTCTAATACCTGAATTTTTTTCCTTTGTCCAGAATTTGTGAATCAAACCTGTTCTTAGAAAATTTTGTGGATGTAAAGTCTTCTGAAATTTGTCAATGTGGAAGAGAGGTATTAAAGTCAGCCTGTTTTTAAATGTCCATATTAAGTAACATGTTTTGTTCATTTTTCTTCTTCAGTTTCTTCAAAATTTCTTAATACATAAATTTAGAAATGTGCATACATGCATTCAGCTTTGTCTAGTGCAAGGATGAACTTACAGTTTAGCCTCAAGTGATATGCTGGTACTTTTTTAAGAACGCCCATGTTTATAGTGTAGACTTTCATCTTCTGAGTCTCTTGCACCCTGTTGGTCCTGGTCCTCCACAGTGGGATTGTCTCACTTCACATCACGGCTGCCATCTTGTGCACTTTTAGTTTGCTGTTCAGCAGTCTGCAAATCCAACTTTTGTGTTGTCTTTGCCCATATTTATTTAGCTTTTTTCTTTTTATCAGTTTTCTAGATCTTTTCTCTTATGTCCTTCCTCTCTCTCTCTCTTTTAAAAAAATTTTGGTAGGCCTATCACTATTTGTATCTTCTTGAGGACAACAAATAATTAATTACCAACAACAAAAATTTTGGCATCCTGTACCTAAATATTATAGAAGTGTACAATGCTCGTTCTCTGTAATCTGCTGATAATTCTGCTTTCTCTTACCCGGTGTTCATTGGGTTCATGTGGTTATCACATGAGATCCTCTCAGACTTGCAGTTTGCCAACAGATAGAATATATAAATTGTTCTTTGTCCTATCTGTTTTCCTGAGTTCTTAGTTAGAACTAACACTGGTTGATGAGTTACTGTGAGCATCCAACTACTTCTCACTCATGTGTCAAGTGTTCTTGTCTGAGGAGGAAATGTCTGTTTTAAAGTCTAGTTCTTTATATTTGAAGTACATGAAAGACATCTGGCTCATTATTGCGTTGTCTTTTGTATCAGCAGAATGCAGAGACTTGGTGGCAGTACAGTGCTGCTACCTGAAGTGTTCAGTAACCAGCAAATCACCTGACTTGAGGCCTTGCCTAGGTCCCTTCAGATAAGACATCACTCACAGAATTCTTGCTTATCAGTTCCGGTCAGCTGCTCTTCCCATGACTTTACTATTTAGCTGAGTTGGGCAGTCTTAGGAGAATGGGAATGTTATTTGAGGAAAAGGGAATTAGTAATGCTGTAGTGCGGGGACTCTTTTGACAAAGGGCAGATTCTCAATTGGTCAGAGTTCAGGGATATTGCCCCACAAAAATTTGATGCCTATAATTCATATAAAACCCAGACAGATATAAAACTCAGGCCTTGTGTCAGGCTCTACATGCACACACATGTACGCATAAATGTACCGCCCACATGTGCACCCACACATGTGAACACATGCATGCACACATCCTTCCCACATATAAAAACAAAAGGTAAAAGTAAAATAAAAAAATGTCTTGTGCCATGGTTGTCATGATCAATTTTTTTTTTTAGTCTTTGTGTTGTTTTAGGAATGTGAACTCTACCTTTCTCCCTTTGTAGTTTCTTAATGTAAAATTTCCTGCGTGCTATTGGGTAGAGCATTCAGTCAGCAAAGTCAGTTCCTCAAGGCAAGATGGTTGTCAGTGGCAGCAGATGCAGCCAGGGCGCTTCAATTTGCTTACTTAAAGCCAAACATTAAAATCCTCACTCATGCTCATTTTCCAAGCTCTTCTGATTAAAAAAATCTTGGTACTGGAAGCAGGTGTAGCCACAAACAGACCATGGCATGCTGAAAACTGATCTAGTTACCAGGTAAGTCAGCAACCTGGGAAAAGGGGAAATTGTTAGAAAATCAAACATCCCAAGAGGAATAAAACAGAAAGGAAAAAACACTTGTTGCGGAGCAGCAGAATTAGCGGGCGAGCAGTAGTGCTTTCCAGCAAAGCTGCCTGTCGGTGCCTAGAATGCAACTTTAAAGTTGTAGGGCAGATACTTCCATTCTGAGAGGACAGAGAAAGATGGGAGCTCATCACCCTTTTCTTCCTATTCCATGTAGACTTGGGACCACTGGACAATCGAAGAGTCCAGGTCAAGACTTACTTTGTTGCCTTTACCTTAAACTAAGTGGTTCGGGCTATCTGAGGCATTTAGTGTTTCAGTTCAAATGGATGTGGAGAGACATGTTTGGAAATGATTTTTCATAACACAATTTTGTATTTCCATTACCTTCCCATTCCTATTCCACTAATACCTTGTAACAAAACCAAGACGAAGAAGGAAGTGTCAGGTGGTTCTGTGAAATGTCCTCATTTTTTGATCCTATCAGTATAGTCAAAGG
Organism: Typhlomys cinereus; assembly: GCA_023101885.1. Taxonomy (NCBI): domain Eukaryota; kingdom Metazoa; phylum Chordata; class Mammalia; order Rodentia; family Platacanthomyidae; genus Typhlomys; species Typhlomys cinereus. Next base: position 958,143 of record JALPQD010000557.1, on the reverse strand, counting down.
TTACGCTTCAACTTTTGCTAAAATTGGACCCATTAGTAGGTCTCATTTTCAAACACAGGAACATGAAAAACAATTTATCCAATTATTGGGATAACAAAAAGACACAAGGAATAACCTAAAACATTTTCTACAAATAGGTGTCTATGAAAAGCTGCTTCATTTCTGAAGAGATAATAACTTACAATTAGCAAAGAAGGACGGAGCAAATCCAAATGTTACTATATTTTTAGTTCTTTCAGAATATGAAGAATTTACATATACACAATGGGATATAGATGGAATCATGAAGTTCATAAAAAAGTGGACAGAATTGGAAAAAATAACACTGAGACACCTCAGAATCAGAAAGATAAATACCACATGTTCTGTCTTACATGCAGATGCTAGCATTAAATGTGCAGATCTGTACATCCTAGAAACTTCTCTTAGAATAGATAGCAGTCAGTCCAGAAGAGAAGACTGAGGACAGCCTCAAGTGGAACCCCAGCCTTCTCCCTTCAGGGATCAGGGATTTTAAAATAAAATAAACAGACAAAATGAAGACACTAAATTAGTGTAGAAGGTATGAAGTGGTGAGTGAAAGCTGCCAGTCTTTCAGGTCATCTGTGGCGCTATCTAGACATGATCATGGTAATCATGACTGTCATGTACCAGGACTTACCATTCTAAGGAATTATATATATATATATATATATATATATATATATATATATATATACACATTATATACATCTGTACGTAGTTCTCTTACATATAAGTAAGCATAAAGTTAGTAATACTCTGGAACTTTTCAAAACCTCACAGTCTGGGCTGTCTTCCCAAAGAATGGATTCAGTGCTGTATTTTTTTTATTATTTATTCAATTGTGTGTGTGTGTGTGCGTGTTTGTGTGTAGAACCACGGACGAATTCGGGAACCACCATGGACGCCTCCACCTCCTCCTTGTTTACTCTGCCCCGGGATTCACAGGCTCTGTCCTACCAGGACCAGAAACGCAGGCCGCCCCAGCTTACGCCTGGCATCTATACGTGGGGTCTAGGATCTGAACTCAGGACCTTCTGCCTGCAAGGCAGAGGCTTAACCCCTGAGCTACATCTCCAGCCCCATCAGTGCTGTATTATTTTTATGGCTACATGTCAGCACTATTGTCAAAGTTATTAAACCTACCTTATATGAAGTTTGAAGACTTGTTGTTAATAATATTCAGTGTCATTTAGCTTCTGTTGATGTCCTCAGTGATGTGAGTCGATGGTTCCTCCTGACTCCCCTTCTCCGCTATGCTGCAGCCCTGGTCTGCATAAATGTTTTCCTCCTAAGTCCTCAGGAAATTTAAAGAGTAAGTTGCTATAGTTATTATCTCTCTGTTGAATAAATGAGGAAATGTGAAAACAAAGGACAGGGCAGGACCAAGTGGGAGTGACAAGAAAGAGGCAGATACAACTTCAAAACGCATAACTAACAAATTTTGGGAAAAAGGAAATTGTAGATTTTGTTTGTAAATATTTTGAATGACACTTCACTTTTGATGTATATGTTTCCTTGGTGAGGTTATGGTCAAATGTTTTTTCAGGTGTATATATGTGTACAGTGCATATATAGAGATGTGTGTTTGGGCGCATGTGTATGCACGTTGGGTGTGTGTGGGTGTGGGTGTGTTTGTGTGTATGTACACACACAGACACATCCGGAGGTCCAAGATTAATATTGAGAATTGTCCTAGATCATGACTGCTGTGCTCCTTATTCTGCATCCTCTCACTAAACCCAGAACTGCTGACAGGGCTAGTCTAGCCAGCTTGCTCAGGCGTCCCAGCCTCTGTCTTTTGAGGCTGGAACTACAGGCAGGGCCCTGTGCAGCCCAGCATTCACATGAGATCTGGGGGTCCAGGTTCCTGTTCCTTCGCTGGTGTGCCAAACGCTTTAACCACTGAGCCATCTCTCCAGCCCTTATGGTAACAGTTACAGTTAAAAACCAGTACGTCATAACTCTCTTTTAAGAGGGCATGAGTGCAGCAGGAATTTCTATTTCTTTTAAAATCATTGCTTATTACTTTATTATTGTGTACATATGATGTGTTTGTGTGAGTGCCCCCAAGTTTGGAGGTCAGGACAAGTCCATGGAGCTTTTCTCTCCACCCCCTTTCCAGGGGTGTCTGATTGGACAAGGTCTTCAGGCTGTGTGTAAGGACTCTTACCTATGGAGCCCTCTTGCTGGCGTGGGAACCTATTTCTTGGTTTTTAGTATTTATCATAAGGCTTTCTGAGTCTTGTTTAGAATTTTATTCATTTGATAGTGTTTTCTGTTTTGGGGGGTTTTGAAAGGTCTTCTACAATAGTTCAGTGTCAGAAGCAAAATTAAAAGTGAGGAATCTTGATTCTGAAGATTATAATATTTGAAATACCTCAGTATATTAAATGAAAGTTTATCAATCCGTGGTCCACAGACTGCATGTGTCTTATGAAAATCTTATGAAAATTCAAATATTATAGTTATGTTTTGTGATTGTTCTATATAAATCAGCAGTGCACTCTTTGATCATAAACTTTATACATAACATTGTGTTGCAGTGTCAAAAGATTGGGCATCCCGATCCCTCTCACGTGTGTCTGTAGAATCCTCGAGGGCTGCCCAGAGCAGCAAGTCCAGAGTGCGGTATGCGCCGATGCCTTCTCTCTGAGTGCTAACAGATCTAGTCTTCCATCGTTTTTAAATGTCTCTTGAACTTACATGAAAGACTGAAGTTTCTTTTTAGTTCCAGAATTACCACTCTATTACTTTGAAATAGTTCTCATGGTTCCATGTTAACATCATGATTTAGAAAGAAGTTGAAGACCTTACTTGTGGCTCCAGATTTGCCCTTATTAATTTAAGGGCATTAAAACTTTTAGACCTGTTTTCTTTTCATGTGTAGCCTGAAATATCACCTCTTGTTACCCTAAATAAACAGTGCAATTAATTCATGATCAAATTCTTGTTTGCTCTCAACTTCAATGTGATTTTTAGATTGGGGAATAAGTTTTCTAACTTCTCCTTTTCTGACACTAAAATACAGTCCCATTCTTCCCCCCCACCCACTTTTTAAGGTGTTAACTTAATACCTTTGCTTATGCATTAAATCATATGTCTCTCGTCTTTGTCCATGTCTGTTGCATCCAGAGCTGTGGGTATGAAATGCAGAAGGCTATTTCTATTGCATCTCAGCTACTTTTTAAAATGCCAACATTCCTGGACTTTGTAGCCATAATATTTCAAAATGTCTTTTAAGCCAACCTTTTGCCTCTGGAATAGACTGTTCAGGCTCTTTACTATTCAGTATCTTCTGGGACAGAGATTTCACAACCTGCCTCTCACCTTGAGGAAGTTCTTATAACCAACATAAATCTTGCCTTTTGAAATTGAAGATGAATTTATATCATTTTTCTTTTCTCTGCAGAAAGGAGAATAGCTCTAAACTGGAGGTGATGCTGTCTTATGACAGCGTGACCAATACTGAAGCTATAGAAAAATGTTTCTGGCCAGGCATCAGTTTTAGCTGTTGTGTGCCTAAACTCTTGACTTGAATTCCAGTATTCATGTCCCAGGAGTGTCATTTTTAAGGTCTTTTTAAAAAAATTTTTTTATTGTTTATTATTTATTCAATTCTGCATGTATGTGTGCGCGCGTGTGTGTATGTATGTGTGCGTGTGTAGAACCACGGACAAATTCCGGAACCACCATGGACGCCTCCACCTCCACCATGTTTACTCCGCTCGGGGATTCACAGGCCCCGCCTTACCAGGACCAGAAGCGCAGGCCGCCCCTCTTCCGCCTGGCATCTATACGTGGGGTCTAGGATCCGAACTCAGGACCTTCTGCCTACAAGGCAGAGGCTTAACCCTTGAGACACCTCTCCAGCCCCCATTTTTAAGGTCTTAATGAAACAATAGATATCTAATATTAATGCTTATTGTGTTTTTGGAAAACATGCTCTTCAGAATCAAATGAGGTCCTAAAATTAAATGGTGAGTTTCTGTGGGGAGTGAGAAGGAACCCGGTTGGTCTCTGATCACGCCTGTGAGGAATCTGCTGCTTGAGCCCCCAGGGGGAGCAGGGCAGCTGTCTGGTCACCCTTCAGCCATCTGGCCAACATTTGCTTTGGCACGCCTCTCAAAAGCAAATGAGATTTAAAAACTGACTTCTCAAAATACATTGGGGAACTTTACAAGATTTATATTTTATTTGGTATAAGTAGTTATGGGCCTGAATAAGATTTTACCTTATTATTTTATTATCCATTTTTTATAAGTGATTCACTCATCCATTACAAGTTGTGGGATAGATGCTTGTTCCTCAAAGCAAACTTAAAGCGGATTCAGGGCATAAGGTCTGAGTGCTTCAAGGACCTGAGGCCAGGACTGTCCTGAGGAGTGGGAGGAGAAGGAAGTTAATCCCACCCTTGAGGAAAGAGCTATCCCTTCCGAGGCAGGGAGTGTCTTACAAGACAGTGCCGTGTGGTAAGAGGTGCTTTATTTTTTATCTTAAAGATTAATCTGGAAAATGTGTATACCCTAAAGTACTCATTTAATAGCTTCACTCTGATTTCCCTACTTTTCTTTAAAGGTTCAACAGTTTTCTGAAAAATCTTTCCTTGTGCAGCTGTTGAAAACTCAAGAAAATGCCTTAGAAAGACAATACAGTGAAATCACAAGCCAGAGGAAAGCTCTTCTCCAGACCTTTGTAAGTCTCCAAACAGAAAAATTGGTTTCAATGACTGTATCAGAAAGAATTTAAGTACTTAGGTGTACTTTTCGTACTTTACCCATATGTATATCAGTGGACAGTGCTGTTCAAATAAAGAGGCATATCGGGTCCTATATGAAACCATTTGGTGCAGTCCATTGGAGGGACATAACGCAGGAATTATTTGCAACTGGGAAACTGAAAGAAATGTGCTGCTTTGAGATCTTCTTCTAATGCCTGTGTGAGAGAGAGTTTGCACTTTTGCTCACATTTATGGATAGCTATAAAAGGAGAGATACATCTGAAGTCAGAGCCGGCAAACTGAATAGGAGCTTTGAGTACAGATCCAAATTGGGATATAACAAGTGATTCATTAGCATTTTAAATAAAATACATTTAAGAACAGTAAGAATCCATTCTGAATGGATTCTGAATGTGGTTCCTATTAGTTGATATGTAAGCAGAAAGAAAAGGAAAGAAATATTTTCAGCATTCTTAAAAATTTAGAGTTTTTGCATTGTCCAAAGATTTTTTAAATTCTTATTTCCATGTCATGAGGATACTTCATAAAATACACACTTGGATAGTATCTTGAAATGACATTTTGCCTTCAATCTATATTTATTTATTTTGTGTGTGTGTGTGTGTGTGTGTGTGTGTGTGTGTGTGTGTGTTGTGTATGTCTGTCTGCATGAGAAGGCACAGTGTGTCCCTGTAGAGAACTAAAGGTAACTTTGGGAATCATTCTGGATTGCTTCTACCTCCTCCTTGCTTCACTATGGGATTTCCCAGGTTCTGCCCACAAGGGCCAGAAGTGCAGGCTGCTGCAATTTCTACCTGGTCTTTCTATGTGGGACTTGGAATCCAAACTCAGGACCTTATCCTTGCGAGACAGAGTCTTAAACTCTGAGCCATCTCTTCAGCCCTTCAATCTATATTTAAAAACTGTAGGTGTCATTTTATTTCATGAAAAGCAGCAATTTCTTTAAGAACAGATTTTAATTTTCACGTTTAGTTCATTATTCTTTCACTCAATATTAAGACAAAATGGCATATATGATTATAAGATTAATTAATGAACAAACACTAGTATAATGACTAGTGGTAGAATTTCTCCTTCAACTGTTCTCTCAAACCTCAAGGATAAATCTTTTGTCCAAAGATAATTATGTAACAACTTTGGTTTTAAAGAACATTATAGAGGAGCAGGAAACATTTCCTGACAATACCAGGAGACATGATTGAGGCTTCTGTTTGAGTTATTCCAAATGATTGTGTTTCAAAATATCAACACCAGCATCTATCCTGCCATTTGCTTCTGTTTTTCAGGAGGCTACAAAGAAAAAAGTCACAGAAGAAGAGGAAAAATTTATTAAGAAAATTACAGAATTCAACAATGAGTATGAAATCACAAAGAAAAGAGAGCATTTGATGAAGGAAAGTGTCAAGATGCAAATATTGGACTTAGAAAACCAGGCACATATTTTGAAAACAGGTATGATAACAGAGTAGCATCTCATTTGTCTGCCATTGGTAAAAATCGGTGCTATTCATTTTTTGAGATACAGTCTCACTGTGTAGTAGCACATACAGGTCTGGAACTTCCTAAGTAACTTAGGTTGGTCTCAATACTTGGCAGTGGTCTCCTGCCTTAGTCTTCTAAGCACTCAGATTACAAGTGTGTAATACCATGCTGGGCTAAAATAAGTTATTTTGAATGGATGGATTTCCAAAACTTTAACATTTTTGTAAGATAAATTTTATTGCATAATTAATCCTTTACTTTTACTTCATAAGATATATATTGTCGGGGCTGGAGAGGTGGCTCAGGGGTTAAGCCTCCGCCTTGCAGGCGGAAGGTCCTGAATTCGGATCCCAGATCCCACGTATAGACGCCAGGCGGAGGCGGGGGCGGCCTGCGCTTCTGGTCCTGGTAGGGCGGAGCCTGTGAATCCCGGGGCAGAAGGAGGTGGAGGCGTCCATGGTGGTTTGCGAATTCGTCCGTGGTTCTACACATACACAGACACACACATACACACACACACAGACGCGCACGCGCACATACACACAGTTGAATAAATAATAATAATAATAAAAAAAGAAAAAGAACAGCATTTAAAAAAAAAGATATATATTGTCTTAATGATACTTGTGTTTGAACAGTTTCCAATCCTTATGTTTATATTATATATACAATATAAATGCATAATGTACATACACATTGTGTGTGTGTGTGAGAAATGGATATGGAGGCCAGAGCACAACCTTCAGTGTTATACCTCAGGGTTTTTTTTGGGAAGGGGTAGGGGAACAGGGTCTTTCATTGGCCTGGGCCTTACTAAGGTGGCTGGACTGGCTGATCAGCCCCAGGATCCACCTGTATCCATCATCCCGTCCCTGGGGTTACATGGAGTGCACACTCCGCACTTGTGCTCTTGTACCGGTGCTGGGGATTGAACCATCCTCACAACTCAGGTAGGTACACAGCAAGCACTTTACTGAATAAGCTGTCTCCTGAGCCCCAGTCTCAAAAGCTCAGCATGAATTGGGCGTTTGATCATTCATCTAATATAAATGTCTGTTTACTCTCTGGTGTATGATAACATTGTTCTAAGTCTCAGAGATATGAAATACAGAAGTGTAAGGAACATTTCTTGCCACTGTGAATCAAGAGCAGTAAACTATATGAATGAGCAAACTGTCTCTAGTGGGATGTATATGTCCAGAAGTAGTATATCTGGATCACATGCCAGTTCTAGTTTCCGCTGTCTTGAGAAACCTCTACACTGATTTCTAAAACAGATGGGAAGTAATGTTACACAGAGGGATGGAGAGTTTTGTTTCAGGTATTTGAGTTTGGAAGTCATTGGAATTGGTTAAGTCACCGAATTACGGAAGTTGTCAAGAAAGTAATAAAGGAGATGATTTGGGACAATGATATGACTGAAATACATACAGAATTACAGAAAATCAAAATCCAGTCAGTTTCTAATCCTCATATTATATTAGAGTATTAAAGTTCATGTCTGTGATGGTTAGTGTGCCGGTTAGTATCAATGCCAACCTGACATCCAGGAGGCAGGTTTCCAGGAACACCCAGAAGACGTTCTCCAGATTGAAACTGGCCTTGGTTGATGTGGGAAGGATCCAGAACTGTGTAGAATGAAGGTGAGCGCGAGCAAGCAAGAGTGTGTCATGACCTGTTGCCTCAGGCTCCTGCGGCTATTGCTTCCCAGCAGTGACAGACTGTAACCTGGAGCTGTGAAGCAAACGGACTCTATCTCCTCTCAGCTTGCTTCTCAGCATGTGATCCGTCACAGCACAGAGATAGGAAACTACAATAGTATTTCTTCCTTCAGGTGCCAATGCAGTGTTGGCTTCTTTTCCTTCTGTAGTTCTTGGGTGTATTTCTTCTTGATCAAAAGGCCTGGCAACAAGGAAAAGTGCGTCCCCCACGCCCACTACACTGGTGAGAGCTGAACAGAGCATATCAGCTGTGCTGAGCAGAAAGGGAGACACAATAGATGGCATTGCCCCATAACAAGTTTAAAGTCCAGTTAGAAACACACTGGGAATTCCTTGGTTTGGATGTGGTCGTCCTCCTGCCTGCTGATGATTTCCCATGGTTCCTAGCTGCCCTACCCTCTATACTCCTGCTTCCTCTCTCAGAGGAAGAGCCTTTTGTGTTCCAGTGCTTTCTCAGTCTTCATTTGTACTGGGGAAGTTTGGGTGTACAAGGTCTTCTGTGTTACTTTTTACCATCCCCATGTTTATGGAATACAATTCCCTTAAAGGCTTGTGAATTTCAGTGTCTCTTACAGTGCTAATTCCACTAGAAAAAGCCATACCTACCAATCTTTTCATGAGCTAAGATTTGTGTGTGTGTCTTTCTTTTCTTAGAAATAATAGATTTAATAGATTTGCTTCTATGGTACCTGGTACTCTTGCTTCTGCTTTTAGAAAGTCTGTCTCTGTGTATTTCATAATAGTTATTATGGATTTTTAATCTCTAGAATGAAAGGGGCTTCTTTTATTCAGTGCTATCTCCAACAATGTGAATGCAATAAGGCGGTGGAATCAGAATGAGAAAAAGATCTTTTTGCTTTACATAAATGAAAGATGAAAACTATATAAGTGGACCTAACTAGAATTAGTTAACATTTCTCTCAGAAAGTGACCTTCAGACTGTTCTGAGTATAGTATTGGTCATCTAAGTGAGAGATGTTAGGTATAGAAGTTGGAAAGATAGGTGGGCGCTGAAATGGCCCAGGAGTTAAAGCCTTTGCCACACAAGAAAAGGGCCTGAGTTCAGATCCTCAGATCCCACGAAAACCACTGGGTGGAAGTAGCAGTGGTCTGCAGTTTTGGCCCTGGAAGGTAGAGTCTGGGAAACCCAGAGTAAAGCAAGAAGAAGGTAGAGCAAGCCAGAATGAATCCCAGCGGAGACTCTCGAGACTACACAGACACTCACACACACTCAAGTGTCCTCTTGCACGTAGTACATGTGCGCGCACACACACACTCAAGTGTCCTCTTGCACGTAGCACATGTGCACGCACATACACACACTCAAGTGTCCTCTTGTACGTAGCACATGCACGCACGCACACACACTCAAGTGTCCTCTTGTACGTAGCACATGCACGCACGCACACACACTCAAGTGTCCTCTTGCACGTAGCACATGCGCGCACGCACACACACTCAAGTGTCCTCTTGCACGTAGCACATGTGCGCATGCACACACACACACAAGTGTCCTCTTGTACGTAGCACATGTGCACACACACACACACTCAAGTGTCCTCTTGTATGTAGTACACACATACGCACACACACATAAAGATGGTTGGATATTTAAGGCAAGAGCTTATGAAACATGTTTTTTTTTCTGTGAAGAGAAGTAATTTGTTTATATTCTGTATCTTTCTGTTTTTTGTTCTTACTGGTTTGCATGTACTTATTCTAAGTAACCACCTTTGTTGTGGGTTACGTTTTTTCCTAGTTTATTACTTTTTAAAATTTTTCCTGTAGTGTTTTTGGAGAGAGAGAGAGAGAGAGAGAGAGAGAGAGAGAGAGAGAGAGAGAATGTATGCATGTGTGTGCACGCATGTGTGCATGCATGCATGTATTTGAACAGGTAAAAATATAAAAGTTTTATAATCACTTTAATTCACGTTCTCCTTTGTGAATTCTGAATATTGTTTCAACTTAGACTTTCTCTGAAACATTAATTAGAGAAAAAAGCTCATTCATGATTACCTAAGATAATTTCCTATTCAATTTTTACTATTAGTATTTTACATCCATCTAGAAGTTTTGCTCTTGGGTTAGGAACCCAACTTTATTTTTCTAAGTAGTTAGCTCTTTCAAAATGGTGCATCTGGTTCTGACAATTTTTGAACTCCACATTTGTCATATATTAAGTTAAGATACAGGTTTCATGTATCTCTCCTTTTCTATTTTGCTTCTCTAATATTTCCATTTATTGGCAATATGATTTGATATCTAGTAAGACAATCTCCTCTTCTTGCTTTTTATATTGATTTTATCTATGTGTTTCCTAGGTAAAAGCTTCAATTTGTCAAGTACAAAAGTATCTTGTATTTTAACTTGTATTATATCAACTTTATTAATGAATTTTGGGAGAGTTGACATCATATTAATCTTGAATCTTTCTTTCCAAAACCAAAATGTTACAATTGTCTTTTTTTTAGCATAATTTCTCCGAATATTGCTAAATATTATAATTTTTCTGACATTGTGTTTTCTTACTGATTATTTTTTATCTGCAGGTAAACTACTTTTTTTTATATATTCAGATTTCCTAACAAAGTACCGTACTTGATTCTCTTGCTTGCAGTTGACTTCAATGAGTTTTCCAATGGTAACTTTTGTTTTGCCAATACATATTGAAAGTGTACTTTCATGATAATACTTTCAGAGCACTGTGGATACTAATAACAATGGTTTTCCTCCTGATTTCTAGAGCTTATTATGGATCATGGTCCTGGACTGCAGAGAACATTGCTAGTGTTCTCCCTCTTCTCTCCCCTCCTTCCTCTGGTCTCTCTTTTTAAATGAAAGTAAACTTTTTTCTTTTGTTAGAATAATAATTTTATTAATGAATGTCCCATCATTAACTTTTACGTGTGTGTGTGTGTGTGTGTGTGTGTGTGTGTAATCTTCTGATGTGTGAATACTCAGTTCTTTTTGGTATTATTGTTATTTTGCACGTATGTGAGATTAATTCTTTTGTGTGTTATAATGACTACACAAAAAGAATGTGAACAAGAATTTCTTTCTCCAGTTGAACAAAATGCAAATTTGAGCATTATTTATTCCTTCAGGATTTGAAAAACTTCATCTGTGAAGCTGCTTCTGGTGGCTCGTTACTTTGGCTGCGAGGCGAGGGCTTTTCAGATCTGAGCACACGCCGGCGCCGTTCCCAGGCCGCTTCAGCCTCCATCAGTCTTCCTGCCGTCAGCGCGCTCCATCCCTCTTCTGATCCCTGCCGTCCTGATCCGTGCCGCCGTGCTGTTACTTCCTGACCCTTGAATTGCTCTCTTTCTTCTATTTTTTTCTTGACTTCTTCTGTGACCTTTTCCACTCAGCTTTTATCTCGAAGCTGTGATCAGCCAGCCACCTGCCTGGGGTCTCCAGTAACCCCTACTTTTACTCTTCATAACATCTTTTATTCTATTCTTACACTCAAGTGTTTCCTTCCGCTGCTCGACGTCTCTTATTTATACTGTATTGTATCTGGGTGTGGTGTGTGTGCATGCGGGTGCAGGGGTGCCTGGGCCTGTGCATGCGGGTGCAGGGGTGCCTGGGCCTGTGCATGCGGGTGCAGGGGTCCTGGGCCTGTGCATGCGGGTGCAGGGGTGGCTGGGCCTGTGCATGCGGGTGCAGGGGTGGCTGGGCCTGTGCATGCGGGTGCAGGGGTGGCTGGGCCTGTGCATGCGGGTGCAGGGGTGGCTGGGCCTGTGCATGCGGGTGCAGGGGTGGCTGGGCCTGTGCATGCGGGTGCAGGGGTGGCTGGGCCTGTGCATGCGGGTGCAGGGGTGGCTGGGCCTGTGCATGCGGGTGCAGGGGTGGCTGGGCCTGTGCATGCGGGTGCAGGGGTGGCTGGGCCTGTGCATGCGGGTGCAGGGGTGCCTGGGCCTGTGCATGCAGGTGCAGCGTACCAGGGGTACCTGAGTTGGTGCGTGTATTTTTGGAAGCCAGAGCTCAGCACCAGCTGTCTTTCTCTTGCTCCCACCTTACTATTTTTACAACAGGTTCTCCCGTTGAACCTGGAGCTCACTGACTGACTAGTTGACCATTCAGGGAGCCCCAGGACCCTCCTGTCTCATCTCCCAGTGCTGGATTACAGGCACTGCTGCCAGGCCGCATGTGGCTAATATAGGTGCCATGGGTCCACACTGAAGTCCTCATGCCTGTGCGGCAAGCAATAACCTCTGAGCCCTCCCAGCTTGATTTAGTGATTCATTTGCCCCTTCTATTCTAATCTCGCATCTTGAATTTTCCAATGCATGGCCATCCACACATTTTAAGAGATATTGCTAGTTCTGTACAATTATTTTGAGCTTCTTCAGTCACAGTGCATTTAAAAACGTAAAAGCTCAACATGCATTGCCTTCCCTGCTTGGTCTCTTGTGTCTCTACCTCACCCAGCAGCCTTTGCTCTGTGTGCTAAAGGCACTTGGCCTCCTGTTTTCAGGTTATGCCATGCTTTTTTTCTCCTTCAGAACCTTTGAACATGCTTTGTCCGAAGCCCTTCTCATCTTTTAGTAAACTCACTCATTCTATCGAACTCAGTAAAATATTGTTTCTCTGCTGTTGCCTTCATTTCAATCCTATATGAGTGAGTTATGCTCTCAACAACTTTTTCTACTCCCTCAGAACAACTTTTTTTTCTACTCATACAAGCTTGATAGGTACCCCATTCCCCTCTCTCCCTCCATCCCTCCCTGGATCTCCTTGCTTCCTCCCTCCTTTTCCCCTTCCTTTACCCCCATCCCTCCCTTTCTCCCAGTTCCCTCAGAACAACTTAATGCCATGTTTGATTAATGATTGATTCATGTTTGTGTCCCCTCTAATAGAAATATTTTACTAATTTAGAATTTTCTAAATAATTTCTAATAATAGAAATATTTTATTCTATTTTACTAATAGAAATAGAAATAGAAATATTTTACTCATCAAAAAACCTCTGAAATTTGACTAGCATATTCATCAGTTCAGTTTTATTTATTGTATGTTTTTTGAGCATCAGGCATTGTTATAGACATTAGTGTTATTGCAGTGACCAAAAAAAAAGGAAAAAACTCTGCCTTCATTAGTCCCACATTCAAATAGACATAGGAAGTAAAGGAGGGAAGGAGAAGAGCAGGAGAAAAAGAGAGGAAAGAAACATCACTAGCAAGAGGTGACATTGCAGTATGGCCTTCAGGGGACATCACTGAAAAGTGGTAGATAAGAACTGTGAGCAGACCAGCAGGAACATGAGCCAACTAAACCGGTAAGGAAAGAATGCTTTACAGAGAGGTAGTGACTAGTACAAAACTCCAAAGGGAGATTGTGTCTAGACTGCTTTGTATGTGTGCATGTGTGTGCATGCGTGTGCATGCGTGCATGCGTGTGCATGCGTGCATGTGCGTGTACACATATACGTGTACATGCGGAGGCCAGAAGACAACATTAGATGTGCTTCGTCAGATGTAGGACCAACTAGCCTCAGAGATCTGCTTGTTTCTGCTCAAGTAACAAGCATGCATGCCTTGCTGGCTTTTTTTTTTTTTTTAACGAGAATTCTAGACACTGAACTCAAATCCTAGTGTTTACAAGGCAAGCACTTTACTGACTGAGCAATCTCCCCAGACCCATTTACTTTTAAATAAAAGCAAAGAACCTAATACCTTCCAACTCATGAAATTAAAAAGGTAACAAGAATCCAGATCACTTAAAACATTATGGAATATTCTAATGACTTTTTTTAGAGCGAAGTTAGAAGTGTTCTGAGCCAAGCAAGGGTCTCACATTTTAGCAGACTGCTCTGCAGCTATTATTCTATATTCTCGGGAAATTGAGGAGAGAGTGACAGTAATTAGATGGGAGATGTTAGCTCAGCACTGTAGCGATTCAGATTCTGATGCCCTCTGAAGGTAGATGTGAAGACTTCCTGATGATGAGATTCAGGCTGAAAGAAGGGGTGCTGCGGCCTGCACACTGGGCCTTGGAACCTAGAATATGGACTAACCAGTATTCAATATATATTTGTAAAGTGTCCAAATATTTATTCATTTGAAGAATATGGTAGGTCATAGATTTGGGGCTTCAGGATAACTGCAGTAGTTGACAACACTTTTCTCAAAGTTTCTCATCTGTTTTTCTTGGACATGAAATAAGATGTGTATTTCACTTCTGCTTTGCTTAATAATATCCATTCATAAATTGCAGTGGACATATGGGAACGATAACTCACATGTTAAAAGATAAGTGAGAGTTGGTAAGATGGCTCATGGCCTGAGTTTGGATCCCAGATTCCACATAAAAATGCAGGATAGAAATGGCAGCAGCCTTTACGTCTGGTTCTGGAGGTGAAGCCTAGGAAATCCATGGCAAAGCAATAAGGAGGTAGAACAATCCAGGATGATTCCTGAAGTCACCCTTGGACCACATGTCTGCACAGTGCCCTTTTCTACACACACACACACACACACACACACACACACACACACACATTCAAACCTATACCTACGTACACACAAGAGAAAGATCAGAGTAAACTTTGATTATCTTACTTTGTTTTTATATTCATTAAAATAAATCTTTTATATGGAGCTTACATTAAAGTTGTCACTATCACTTATGCCTCAATAAAGCCACAAATAAAACTTAGAAAATAAAAATGAGGCAATAAAAAAGTGGAGAGATTTCATCACAACCACATGTTTATTCTTTCAATTCTGTAAGCTTCTTTAGGACATAAGGCATTTGTTTTATTTCGTCTTTAAAGAATCAGTTCTCAGGTTATTTAATCTAGAGAACTGGACTAAGAAAAATAACACATCTTTTGTCTAGGACACATTTAATTCTCCATTATTATTTCTTGTTTTACAAAGGTATTTTATCATTCAGTGTCTGATAATGATGGCTAAAATATTGCAGTATTTTTAATATCTTAAGGATCATGCTGTGGTATCCTGGAATACATCTCTTAGTCATTTGCATATAGATATATTTATGTCATAAATTTTCGTTTATTGAAGGACCAGAACCATAATTAGGAGCCTGTTAATTTTCTTTCTGCTTAAATAATGAGCAAAAGTAATGTGAATAATTAAAAGTATATAAGAACAAATATACAATGCATTTTAATTAAGTTCTACACACTTGCGTACCTATTTTGTGCTAAGTATATACTATACCAGGAACTTCAAGAATTGAAATTGAAAGATGAACAAGGCACAGTTCTTGCTTTTAAGAATTTATAATCTAATGTAGAAGAGAGATAAATAAAATGGTAAATATCATGAGGATAACTTCCACTTACAATCAGAAAAGAACATTTTTATAGAATGTTCTCTATTACAAAAACAAGTAGAATACCAGAGAAAGAATATGAAAATCAGTAACTTAATGAAGTAAGATAGAACTAGCCTAAGACAATTGTTCCTATGGACCTATCCTTGGAAATTTTTTTAGCCTGTCTGTCTCAAAAGCAACTTAACTGCCTACCAGAACACTAGCATGCTTTAGAGGAAGAAGATAAACCTCAAACATTCCTTTGTCTTGTAAACACAATGTCTGATTGTCTAGTAAAGACTGACAAGGCATGAGGAGAAGCAACAAATTGTAACTTAGAGCAAGGAGGAAATAGAGCAATAAAAATATATATATGGATGTCAGGGGCAATGTAATCAGTAATAAAAATCATTCCTATAAATAGTACATTCAATGACATGAATATGAGGTAAAACAAAATGAAAGGTCTAAACAATAACCAAAGACAGAAGAATCATTGACCAATCCTCATGTCCTTTCATGAGAAAAACATCTAATTAGCAAAAGTTGAAAGAAACTTTTCTCAACTTGATAAAGGCTATTTACAAAAGTACTCTTAGTTGATTTTTAATCTGTTGTGTTGATATGAATATGAAATATGTGTGCATGTGCATATGTGTGCATATGACAGAGTACAGGCACACACATGACATGGTTCACATGTAGAAGTCACAGGATGGGGGCTGGAGAGGTGGCTCAGCAGTTACGCCTCTGCCTTGCAGGCGGAAGGTGCTGAGTTCAGATCCCAGATCCCACATATAGACGCCGGGTGGAAGTGGGGGCGGCCTGAGCTTCTGGTCCTGGTAGGGCGGAGCCTGTGAATCCCGGGGCAGAGTAAACAAGGAGGAGGTGGAGGCGGTCCATGGTGGTTCCCGAATTCGCCCATGGTTCTACACACACACACATACGCACACTCGGACATACACACACACACATGCACAATTGAATAATAAAAAAAAAGAAGTCACAGGATGACCTTCGGTGTAGGCGCTGACCTTTTTCCCTTGTTTGATACACCTTACATGTGGAAATTGTCCAGAAACTAAGGGAAACTACCGGAGCTGATAAGTTAGGCAAAGTGGCAGGATATAAGTGCAATAACATAAATATAATTTTAAGCGAATTTAAGAAAATTCTGTTTATAATAGCATCAAAAATAAAATGCTTTAGGATTACATTCGACAGAAGTTTAAGATATGAATATCAAAAACTGCAAATAACATTGTTGAAGGAAATCAAAGAACTAAATAAATGAAAAAAAAAACCACCTAGTTCCTAGATTGGAATACAATTCTGTTTAGATGAAAGTACAGCCTGAAGAGGTAAGAAGACTTCATGCAGCTGTCATCAGAATTCCAGCTAGAAAGCTGTCAAAAGAGTTGATAAACTGAACTGCACATGTCCTCTGGAACGCTGAAACAGTAGGAAAAAACAGACCTGAAAGATTCTCACTTTCTCATTTTAGACTTTCTGAAAAGCAAAGTAGATAATGTGGCACTGGAAAAAGATGGTCATTTGATCAATGAATTATGATAAAAATCCAAAATAAACCCTATGGTTAATTGCTTTTTACAATAATGAAACATGATCCAATGAGAGAATAATCTGCATAATGAAAGTGTTGAAATCACGCGTACCACGTTCGCATCCAGAACAGTGAGTGTGAGCATCTACCTGGCACTGCACAAAATGATCCAAGTATAAAAGCCAGAAACACAAAGCTTTAAGGCAGAATATGAGTGTAATCTTCACAGCCTCGAGTTAAAGCACTGTTTTATAGACTTCATTATAATTTAAACTTCATTAAAATTATGTTTCAAAGGACACTATCTAGAAAGCAAAAAGACAATCACAAAATGAGAGAAAATATTTTGAAATCCTGTATCTGTCACGAGACTCACATCCATAATATAGTAACTTTCACAACTGTTCTCCTTTCCTAACTTCATTGCTGCAGTAAACACCTGATCCAAACAACTTGGGGAACAAGGGATTTAATCATGGCTTTACAATTCCAGGTTACATCCGTATGGGAGAAGAATTACCAGTAGGAACCGAGGAAACTGGCCACACCAGTCCACAGTCAAGTTCAGAAGGGGAAGAACCTGTACATTCAAGCATTGTGTGCTGACCACAGCCTCACACACCACCTGCCTAGGGAATAGCGTACCCCCAGTGGGCGTCTCTTCCCAATTCATTGAGAGCAATTAAGACAATCCCCTATAAGGTTGCTAGAGGTCTCTTAACTAAGCATTCCTCATAGGCGGGTCTCTTGGCACACCTTCCAAGTGTCAAGTTGATAGCTAAAATGACAACTAATAAAAAGATGGACAGAGTCTTAAAATAGATATCCAAGAATGGTATGTGAATAGCCACATAAGAAGATGCTTAAGAAGAGGTCGCCATATGGACTGGTAGCAGAGAGCGCTTGGTGCACAAGTGTGAGGACAGAAGCTTGGATTTAGCACCCACAGAACAAGCTGGGCTTGGTCCTGCATGGGCCTGTAACTCCAGGGCTGAGGGGAACACAGAAGGAGGATAGCTGGGGTGTACTGGCTTCCAACCTGGCTACAAAAACAAAACAAACTCATAAAACCCTAAATAAAAGACTGAGCTCCAGTTCAGGGTGAACTCCTGCCCAAAAGACAGGGATTGTTAGAGGACTGCAATACACTCTGCCTTCTGTGCATGTAGGGGCTCAAGCATCTGAGCATGCAGTGTGCATATGCACACTGCACACACACTCAACACATGCACACTCACTGCACATGTGCATACACGCAGTGAGCATGCACACAAGCAAAACGTGAAAGTAAAAAGGTGTTCAATGCCATTAGGAATCAGGGAAATACAAAATTAACTGCATCAAAATAGTACAAATGTGTAATCAGGTGGGTAATAGCATTGACAAGGACACAGATGTACTGAATGCTTCACGTATTGCTGGTAGGCATGTAACATGGTTCAGATGCTTTGGAAAACAGTTTGGTCATTTGACAGACATTAGACTTTAAATATATCGATTAGCAAAATCATATAAAAACAACACAAATGTTTATGCAGGCTGTAAACATAGTAGTCCCTAAATCTTAAACAAATGAAAAGTATGTCAGTTGACGACTGTAATAACAAAATATGTCTATCCTACAGAACGTGGGGTGCATAATAGGACAGTGATATGGCAGGATGCAACACGGATATGCTGAACCATTATGTTACGATACACCATGGATGGCTCTAAATCGTTATACTCTGTGCAACAAGCAGACACAGAAGTCTATGTATTGAGATTCTTTACGACCCAGTGACCACAATAGGCAGATGCATACAGACAAAAAGTAAGCTAGTAGTTGCCTAGGGCTTGAGATGTTGAGGGAAAAAAATGAGTGCTAACACAAATTGAATTTCTTTTGGGAGTGATGAAATGTTCCAAAAAAATGATAACAGGTGCAGAAATCTGTGAACAAACTAACGCCAGCTGAATTGTTCATTTTTACAAGGGTTAATTATATGCTGTGTGAGTTATATCTCAATAAAAAGAGTTCTGTAAAAACAGGAGGAGCTCTAGAGGTGAGGCAGTACAATAGCTGATAAGAACAATTTCCTAGGGGGATTAATAGCCAATCAGAGACCACAGAGACAGGGAAGTAAGACTTCAAAAAAAGTCCTTACAAAGCTCCTCAGAGATCTGTGACTGCACTGGGGACTCTAATGTACATGTAATTGGAGTTCTTAAAGGAACACCAAAGGAGAAAAAATGCTTAAAAAATTAGGGGATGCTTCACAAAGGATGGATTGGCGTTAGCTGTGGGAACACAGGGAGGTAGGATTTTTAGAGAGAAGAAACCTGAACAGTGATGAAAGCAAGTAATCATTCAGGGAGCTATGAAATGTCATCTTAAATATGCTTGGCTGTGAAGAGTAAGTTTCTTATTAGTTTGGTGGAACTTGTTTTTTTCTTTTCTTATTGGCACGTGGAATACTTTACATCCTCTTTTATTAGTCTAAGTGCCAGTTAACCTACCATATGATAATTCATTTTGCTAGTTAGTTTATTTTTTTAATTTATTTTTTCCACTCATAAAAACTTGATAGGTACCCCATTCCCCTCCCTCCCTCCACCCCTCTCTGAATATCCTTGCTCCCTCCCCTGTTTTCCCCTTCCTTCCCCCCCTCCCTCCCTTTCTCCCCATGCCCCTCCCCCCCATTCCTGGAGCATCCTTTACTGTGCATGTCAAACTTCCCTCTGGGTCCTCCTCTCTGATGAGGTGTAAGGACTCAGTGGCATGGCCTAGACTCTTTTTTTGTTTTCCCTTTAGTACAGGAACACTATTGTGACTATTAATCCCTTGCCTCTAAAGATCTTAGAGCCTGTGATCCATGCTAGACTTTGGGGGATCAATGACATGTTGGTCATTGCGCAGGTCATGCAGAGTCCTATTATGATTACTTCGGCCCTAATGTGTGTGGAGTATCTTGTATATCATTGCTCCTCCCCATCTTTAGGCTCTTATAATCTTACCGCCCCTCTTTTCTGCAAATTTCCCTGAGCTTTGGGATGGGGAAAGATTAGGTTGGCCTAGTTTCTGGTGATTAATGTAGGGTCTCTGATGTTCTGAATTATGGTTTGTTATTCTTTTTTTTTCTTCTTCCAGTTTTGCTATTCCTACACCACCCTTGACTCCATCCTGATGGGTATTGGATGTCACCTCTTGCAGTACTTGATGGTGGCCTGTTTTCTCTGCTGTAGCATGATCCCCTCTCTCCTTGTTTCTGGCAGTGCCCTCCTTCCCCTTCCCTCCTGTTTATAATCTTTGCAATTACTGTAGGTATTATAGAGATTTATCTTTGAGTGTGTCACTAAGTGGGTTTGGTACTAGCATGCACCTCTTAGGGACTACATACAGTGCTTAATTTTCTGTGTCTGGGATACTTCACTCAATATAATTTTTTCTAATTCCATCTATTTCCCAGCAAATTTCATTAATTCATTATTCTTGATAGCTGAGTAGTATTCCATTGTATAAATGTACCACATTTTCCTTATCCATTTGTCAGCTGTTGGGCATTTGGGTTGATTCCATGACTTTCCTATTGTAAACAGTGCTGCTATGAACACGGTCGTGCTTGTGCTATCAAGGTGAATTTTCGCTGTATGGGGGATTATTCCCAAAAGTGAAATAGCAGGATCATATGGCATTTCAATCTTTAACTTCTTTAAGAATCTCCAGATGGCTCGCCAGAGTGCTTGTATGAGCCTACATTCCCACCAGCAATGTAGGAGAGTTCCCCTTTCACCACATCCTCTCCAGCATTTGCCATCCTAACCAGGGTGAGATGATATCTCAGGAAGGTTTTTGATTTGCATTTTCCTGATGGCTAAGGATGCGGAACATTTTTAAAGATATTTGTTAGACATTTCAGACGAGATCGGGTGCGCTCAGGGTGGTATGGCCGTAGACTTGTTAGACATTTCAATTTCATCCCTGGTAAAATATATTTTAAGTTCCAAAGCCCATTTTTTAATTGGGCCATTTGTTTCCTTGGTGTTTAGTTTTCTAAGTTCTTTGTGCACTCTGGATAATAGAGCTTTATCAGATATGTGGTTGGTGAAGATTTCCTTCCATTCTGTGGGTTGCCTTTGTGCTCCTGTTACTATCTCTTTATCTGAACAGAAGCTCTTTTAATTTCACAAGATCCCAACTGTTGAGAGTTGGTAGCAGTGACTGTGCTATTGGATGTCTGTTTAGGAACTGTTGGCCTAGCCCAATCAGCTCCAGGGAGTTCCCTACCCTTTGAACTTTGGTTTTTATAGTCTCTGGCCTGATATCAAGGTCCTTGATCCATTTGGAATTAAGTCTTGTACATGGTGACAAGTACGGGTCCAGTTTTAATCTTCTGCATGTGAAGATCCAGTTTTGCCAGCACCATTTGTTGAAGATACTGTTCTTTTTCCATTGGATTTTTTGGGCCGCTTTGTCAAAGATCAAATGGCTGTAGTTGTGTGGGCTTATATGTGGGTCTTCAACCCTTATCCATTGATCTGTGTGTCTATTTTGGAGCCAGTGCCAGGCTGTTTTTATAACTATGGATTTGTAGTATAGACTAAGGTTTGGTATGGTGATACCTCCAGCAGTGTTTATGTTACTCAGGATTGTCTTTGCTATCCTGGGTCTTTTGTGCCTCCTCCATATGAATTTTGAGATTGTTTGGTCAACCTCTTTAAAGAATTGCTTTGGGATTTTAATTGGTTTAGCATTGAATTTGTATATTGCCTTTGGTAGGATGGTCATTTTTACAATGTTGATTCTGCCAATCCAGGAACATGGGAGCTCTTTCCACCTTCTGGTGTCTTCTGCAATTTCTTTCTTTAGGGTTTTAAAGTTTTCATTGTAAAGGTCACTTACTTCCTTGGTTAGGTTTATACCAAGGTATTTCATTTTGGGGGGGGCTATAGTAAATGGGGTTGTTTTTCTCAGGGCTTTTTCATTTCTTTAATTCTGGGCATATAGGAAGGCCACTGATATTTGTACATTTATTTTGTATCCTGCCACCCTGTTGAACGTCTGTATTAGTTCCAGGAGCTTCCTGGTGGAGTTTTTGGGATCACTCAGGTATGAGATCATGTCATCTGCAAATAGAGATAACTTGACTTCTTCCTTGCCAATTTGAATCCCTTTTATGTCCCTTTCTTTTCTTATGGCCTCAAGTACAATATTGAATAGAAGTGGTGAGGGTGGACAGTCTTGTCTATTTCCTGATCGAAGTGGGAATGCTTCAAGTTTTTCCCCATTGAGTACAATCCTTGCTGTTGGCTTGTTGTATACAGCTTTTATTATATTGATAAAAGTTCCTTCCATTCCAACTGTCTCTAGGGTTTTGATCATAAAGGGCTTTTGGATCTTGTCAGAAGCTTTTTCTGCATCTATGGAGATCTTGGATTTTGGACTGGTTTACATGGTGAATTACATTTATTGATTCGCGAATGTTGAACCAATCTTGTGTGCCTGGGATAAAGCCTACTTGATCCCCGTGAATGATCTTTTTGATATGTTTTTGAATGCTATTTGCTAAGACTCTGTTGAGAATCTTTGCATCTGTGTTCATCAGAGATTGGCATATAGTTTTCTTTTTTAAGTGTATCTTTATTAGGTTTTGGGATTAAGACAATATTAGCTTCATAGAAAGAATTTGGTAGTGTTTCTTCCTTTGCTATTTGATGGAACAGTTTAAGGGGTAGTGGTGTTATTAACTCCTTAAATGTCTGGTAGAACTCAGTGCTGAATCCATCTGGTCCAAGACATTTTTTGGTGAGAAGATTAGAGACTACTTCATCGATTTCCTCATATCTTATAGGACTTTTTAAATAATTCACAACTTCCTGATTCAATTTAGGTAAATTGTGCTTACTTAGGAATTCATCCATTTCTTTTGTGCTGTCAATTTCACAGAGTATAAGTTCTCTGAATTTCTTGGGTATTGGTAGTGATAACTCCATCTTCATTTCTAATTTTGTTAATTTGGGTTTTCTCTCTCTTGCTTTTGGTTAATTTAGCTAGGGGTATATCAATCTTACTGATTTGTTCAAAAAAACCAGCTTTTTGACTGGTTGATTCTATGTATCGTTTTCCTTATCTCTATTTCAGATATTTCTCCCCTGATTTTACTAATCTCCTCTCTTCTGCTTTTGGGATCAGATTGCTCTAGTGTCTCTAAAGCTTTAAGCTGCATTGTTAAGTTATTTTTTTGTGATGTTTCTATTTTTTTACTATTCAGTTGTGAGTGTGTGTGTGTGTGTGTGTGTATGTATATATGTGTGTGTGTGTGTGTAGAACCATGAGCCAATTCTGGAACCACCATGGACTGCCTCCACCTCCTCCTTGTTTACTCTGCCCGGGGATTCATAGGCCCCGCCCTGCCAGGACCAGAAAAGCAGGCTGCCCCACTTCTGCCCAGCGTACATGGGGTCTAGGATCCGAACTCAGGATTTTCTGCCTGCAAGGCAGAGGCTTAACCCCTGAGCCACCTCTCCAACCCTGATGTTTCTATTTTTTTTTTTTAATGTAGGCATTAAGAACTGTGAACTTACCTCTTAGGACAGCTTTCATTGTGTCCTAATGATTTTGATAAGACATATTTTCATTATCATTAACTTCCAGGAAATCTTGAATTTCCTTTGTAATTTCTTTCTGAATCCAATTCTCATTCACCATCATAGTGTTTAGTTTCTAGGAGTTAGTGTATTTTCTGTTGTTTGTTGTGTTGCAGATGTCAAGCTTCTGACCATGGTGGTCTGATAGGGTACAGGCTAGAATTTCAATTTTCCTGTATATGTGGAGATTCGTTTTGTGGCCCAATATGTGGTCTATTTTGGAGAAAGTTCCATGTGCTGCTGAGAAAAAAAGTGTATTCTTTGGTGCCTGGATAAAAAGTTCGATAGAGATCTGTAAGGTCCATTTCAGTAAGAGTTTGATTAAGTTCCAATGTGTCTCTGTTAAGTTTTTGACCTATTGATCTATGTCATGTTAAGAGAGCAGTGTTGAAATCCCCAAGAATTGTACTTTAGGTGTTGATTTCTCATTTTAGATGCTGTAGGGTTTGCTTAATGAATGTGGAGGAGCCTGTATTAGGTGCATATATGTTCAGTATTGTATAGTCTTCCTGGTGAATTGACCTGTGACTAAAATGTTGTATCCATCTGTGTCTCTTATGATTTTTTTTTTAGTTTGAAGTCCACTTTGTCCGAGAGCATAATGGCTACCCCTGCCTGTTTCCTGGTTCCATTAGCTTGCAGAATTTTTGACCAGCCTTTTATTTTTAAGATGTACCTATCCTTTGCGGTGAGATGAGTTTCCTGAAGACAGCAGATTGATGGGTTGTGATTTTTAATCCAAGTTTGTAATCTGTGTCTCTTGATTGGTGAGTTAATTCCATTGACATTTAATGTTATAATGGAGAAATTACTTTTAATTCTGGACACTTTTTATGTTTAATGGCTTTTGTAAGTGTATTATTTCACTTTTAGGTTTTTTGTGGTATTATATTTCCCTTTTGCCCTCCTAGATATGCTTATTCTTTTCTTCATGCTTGAGTATCTTTTCTAGCCTTTTTTTGAAGGCCTGGTTTGGTAGACATGTAAGCCTTCAAACTGTCTTTGTGCTGGAAAACTTTTCTTTCCCCCTCAATCATGACAGATAGTTTTGCGGGGTATATAGCCTGGGTTGACACTTTTGCTCATTCAATACTTGAAGTACGTCTCTCCAAGCTCTTCTTGCTTTTACTGTTTCCATTGAGAAGTCATTTGTTATTTTAATAGTTACCTTCAAGCTCTCAGCACCATTTCTTTGTCTCAAATATGGAGTGTTTTAACTATTATTTGTCGTGGTGAGTTTCTATTTTGGTCATATCTGTTTGGGGTATGGAATGCCTCTTGTATATGGATGGGCCTCTCTTTTTTTAGATGAGGAAAGTTTTCCTTGATGATAATTTGAAAAATTTCCTCAGGTGTGGTATTTTGGGATTCTTGATGTGGTATCCCATGAATATGCATGTTAGGCTTCTTCAGGGTGTTCCATAACTCTTGAATATTTCTCTCAAGTATTTTTTTTTTTTTTGGCTTTAACCACCTCTTCCCTTGAGCTGGTTAATACTTCCACTTTGTCTTCAAGATCTGAAATTCTATTTTCTGCTTCGTTTGTTCTGCTGATTAGACTCTCTGTTGAGTTCTGGGTTGAGGATAACTTGTCTTTTAGTTCGTGTTAAATCCTGCTTGAGTCTGTTTTAACTGCTCTATGCCTATTTTTGTTTCTTGAACTGTTTTTCTCAACTCCTCCAAGTGTCTGTTGTGTTCCTCTTCAAAGTGGTTGATGTGATTATTTAACTCCTCCTGGATTCCTCTTTCATAGTATTGATCATGGCGATGATCATGCTTTGAAAGTCATTATCTTGGGTCAGGCTTTCTTGGCTATTTTCTGTGAATTTGTTCTGGTTGGAGTCTATCATTATGGGGTTAATTCTTTTGGTGGGAGATTGGTCTTGGGTTTTGTTTCTCATGGATTTGCACTTTGATTTGGGCATTGTTGTTTTATTTCTTAAGACCTTCTTTCAATTTCTGCGTATTTTTGACTGAACTGAATTAGACGGTATCACTACTTTCGGGTAGTTATTACTAGTGTTTGTCTTGGTGTTGGTTACGCTTGTTGTTATTGTTATTTCCTAGATGAGGCTATTAGACTGTTAGTACAGGGGGTGGACAGGCGGTGAATGTTAGTATGGTAGTGCACTTCTATGATTTAGTACCTTGGTGATATGTGAGGGTGAGTAGTATAGTCCCTGAAGTTGTATATGTTTTGCGGGTGGCTATATGGAAAAGTTAACCTAATAATTGAAAGGAACAGGATGGTAAAAAGGGGGGTTACTTATCTCTGGGCTGGATGTAGAGAATCTTTCCCATGTGATAGGATGAATTTAGAGGACTTCAGATGTGTGGCCTTTGTCCCTTAGAGCTTCGTTTGGGTGTTCTTTGGACTCTGTTGAATTCTTATGAGTGGTGTATCTTCTCTGGACTGTTAGCATCCTAGGCGGGTGGAAAGGGCAGAGGTGCTGGTGGTGGAGCAGTTAACCTGGGGACCTGGGGTGTGGCCTAGGGGTCCTCCCCAGCCTGGAGCAGCACTTACTCCGACTGGCTGGTGGAAGGAGCTGGGACAAGTGGGTTACCTGGAGCTTGAGGTTGAGCAGGAGGTGTTTACCTGGGGCATAGTTAGTTTATTCAATACAATTCTAGATGGTCAAAAGAAGCCAAGTGAGGCTTCTATAACCATATGCTGTCCAGATTCTTAATAAGAAAGTTTACTAATTGATGACATGTTTAAATATATTGAAGCCTAAATACTTAAAATGTATTTCGTTTCTTTGTCTATCTGTTGCTATATGGTTTAAGATTTCTACTTTTTATTTTTGTGCAAGATGTCATTAGAATTTTTATTTTCTGTTTATTGCTCTAGGTGGTATGGATAGTTTGGCAATATTAATTCTGATTCATGAACAGAGATACCTCCATTCAGTTGTGTCTTCAGTTTCTGTCATCAGTCATTGTTTTTCAGTGCACCAATCTTTTCCCTTTTTGATTAAGTTTATTCTTAGGTAACTTTATAATGTCACATTTTTTCCAGAAATGAAATCAATGGAATCTGATAGTGAGCAATTAAGTGAACTTCAAAATCAAAAAAGGGAATTGATACAAGAATTATGTACTCTCCAGAAAAAACTTAAAGGTACTGCCTTTATGAGCTAGTTTATTTTACTGACAAATATTATACATTATATGTTATATAATATAGCAATATGATTGTGTTATATTATGTGCCATGGATTGAAATATAATGCTACAGTTGTTTCATAAAACGAAAGATAGAACACACAATTGAATTGATCAATGCTAGAGTTGCATTTTTTGTCTTTGTCTAGTTTGTTTTCCGGTACTAGGTATTGAATGCAAACCTGGCACAAGCTGTGTAAGCACTTTACCTCTAAGCTGTAGCCTTAGCTCCCGTTTTACTTCCTTGAGGAAAAGATCCCACTGAAGTTGTCCAGGTTGGCTTTGCAGCTGCTGTGAAGCCCAGACTAACCTTGACCTTGGAGTTCTCTTGTCTTAACCTCTCAAGTAGCTGGACTTACAGGCCTGTACCCCAGTCTTGGCTTAGAGCTGATAGCTTCATGTTCACTTTTTTCATCCCTTTAATTACTATGTTAACAGGGGAGGGCTGAGGAGATGGCTCAGGAGTTAAGGCCTGAGGACCTGAGTTTGATCCCTAGATCCCATGTAAAAATGCCTGGCTGAAATTGCAGTGGCCTTCACTGAAGTGGGGAGCCTTGGAAACCTCAGAGCAATACAGTAAGGAGGTACTGCAATCCAGGATGATTCCCAGTGTCATCCTTGGACCTCCACCAGTACACACTCAAGTACCCTCTGATACACACATGCACATATAAACATTAAAAAAATTTAGTATGTATATTTGATGTTCACCACCAAAATGTGGAGTATTTCCATAACTGACTACAGATGACCTTTATGTTTAATTTCTAAATGATTTTAAGGATTTTCTTAATTGTTTGAAGTTCTTAAAGATGAAGAGAGTGAAGCCATTCGCACTACCAAATACCTTGAGGCAGAAAGACTCAAAATCAAAGAGAAGCCTCAAAATGATGCCGAGTGTTTGAGGTGAGAGTTGTCTGTTACCGTCTCTACCCATAAAATTGGGGATGTCAGCTGAAAGCATGTTTTCAAAGTGTCAGATGAAGACATCATTCCTTTCTGTGAACATTCTCAAACTTGCTAACATGCAGACGCTGCACAGGCTGGAACATGCTCCATGTAAGTATCTATAGCAGAAACGACTAATCTCACTACTTTGTTCTAGATACCACATCTTAGTAGGCAAGGCATCCCCAGTCTTTCATTCCTAACAGTTTTGGTGGGGAGGAGATAAGTAAAATGACACTTAACATTCTCTACCCAGGGGGAAGTCATAGTCTTCTGTTCTAACTTGGAATGTGTAGCTATGGGTTGGTTCCTAAGAATGGAAATGTGTTTACTGTGTGGAAAATTTACATGTTCTTAATGTTTTGGATGATATAATAATGACTGAAGTACATACTCATCAACAAAAGACCTTAAATTTTTATCTTTGAGTAGCATTTAGTGATAATTTGTGCTCATTTATTGTCTTTGTTTTAAAGACATCCTTGTACTTTCTAGGATTCTTATTTAGAAAACAGAACTTCTCATTACGGAATCTATGAGAAAGCAAATAAAACTTAACTTCCATATAAATCATATAAGAAATATGTCCAGTGGAGCCGAACAAATGCTTCACATTAGCTGTGTGTTGCCTTCGGCCAACAGTTCAGAGATGCAGAGAAAATACTTGGTATTTAATTTTACATTAAGTTTTATAAGCATAAAACATCAGGCTGCAGATGAGTTTATTAATGAAAGTCTGCTTACTGATTTCTTTACACTTTTAAATAGTAATGCCCACTGGTATCATGATGGTTAGTATCATAAGAGCATCCAATATGAACCCCAAGTTTATGAATTTGTCACTCAGTCATAAGAATTTTCCCCTAGTAGAAATTAAACATGCAAAGTCTGTTAGGAACATTTTTTCCCTCAGAAATGGTGACAGAGGAGATGTAGGTATTGAGAAGCATTGATCCATGTACTTAGTCCATTTATTATTCTAGTAGCTACTAATGAGATACCAGCACTTACCAAGTCACACTTAAGTTCTTTGATATGTATATTTAGTTCCCTTTAGTCTCTTTCATAAAAAAATCTCTCAAGTATAAAGAGCAAAATAAACGCTGAATATAAATGTTTTTAGCAAAAAAAAGATCATCCTTACAATTAGTGCAACAACAAGAGGCTAAGGGTGATGGGAAATGGCAAGATTCAGCTTACTGCAGAAGGCCAAAATTAAATTGATGTTATCTTTAAATTTTAGAGTAGAGTGTTTTTCCATTTATATATATATATATATATTTTATTCAATTGTGCATGTGTGCGTGTGTGTGTGTGTGTGTGTGTGTGTGTGTGTGTGTGTGTGTGTGTGTAGAACCACCGGCAAATTCGGGAACCACCATGGACACCTCCACCTCCTCCTTGTTTACTCTGCCCTGGGATTCACAGGCCCCGCCCCACCAGGACCAGAAACACAGGCCGCCTCACTTCCACCCGGTGTCTATACATGGGGTCTAGGATCCGAACTTAGGACCTTCTGCCTGCAAGGCAAAGGCTTAACCCCTGAGCCACCTCTCCAGCCCCTCCATTTATATTTTTAAATGTATACTTAATTGTATGAAAGTTACTTTTTTCTTAATTGTTCTGAATTGACTCTATAAGAATATGTTATTTTTATATCAGGATTTCTCAACCTTGATCCTGTTGAAATTTGAGGCTAGATTTTCACGTTGTAGGCATCTGTCCTTGCTGTGTAAGATAACTACTGTGTCCCTGAAACATTCCTCTCCTCCTCACCGTGACAGCCAGAACTACCTCTAGACATCTCTAAATGTCCCTGTGCAGGACAGGAGGGCTGTGACATTGCCCCTAGACAGAAAACCAGTTTCAAAATTATTTTACTTTCACTTTTACTACATCTTACCAGAGAGACAGCAATTACAAGAGAACATTTTAATGTCAGTTCATCCATTTGTGTGTGTTCTTCCTCGTGAGTCCCCTCCTTATTCAGCTTCACTTCCTCGTTTCAGTTGCAGGTGATAAACTATGGTCTGAGACTTTTCCACAGATGTTTGCATGGGAAGTAACATAAGCACAGCTGTCTTAACCTGAGTATCTGATGCCTGAAACCGTAGCACCAAGCCTTCTCTACAGTGGGTTTGTTTGTTTCTAATAGAAACAGTCCTGTGCTAGTTTGACCTTTAACTTAGGCACAGTAAGAAGTTAATGATAACCAATACTAAAGTAGAGCAATTATAACAATATTGTGTAATAAGTTATTGCAGAATAACTTATAGAAAGTTATTATAAAAATAATTATTTCTATAATTTCCAGTTAATATTTTCAGAGTGAGGTTGACTAAGACCTCAACCAAATGAAAACTACAGACACAAGGGGAGCACTGTGTGTGTGTGTGTGTGTGTGTGCGCGCGTGCGTGTGTGTGTGATACTCTTTATAATGATCATGGTTTATATTTTTAAACGTTGGTCTGCAGATCCAGGTGGTCTGCTGGATTCATATTGCTATTTGTGATCCAGAGCAATAATCATGGTACTTTTTCTTTGGTAATATTTTCTGTTTTATAATGGTTTGAAATCAGATAATCGCATTGAAGCAGCTATGTTGAGAACATCACTGTATCTCACATGTAATCCAGAGGTTGGCCTAATTCATGGGAAGTTTTGCAAGGGTTGTTGTTTGTGACAAAACTAACTTCATTTTTTTCTTATCTAGAGAGGACAGAATGATAAAAATTTGAGTCTCCAGAGGCAGTAATCTAGTTGCTTATAGTGTTTGTAATATTCCCTGCTACTTTCTGGGTAGGTGACCTTAGAGAAACAAGGAACCAACCTGCTTGTCAGTCCGTACGTCCACAGCATGAGGTTGATAGTAGTACCTATCTCACGAGAGTACAGTACAAAACGAATTATTTTAATATATATAAAATCCTCAGAGCACTTATTGGTGCAAAGCAAGCACACTGTAATTTTTTGCTGCTACTACTTAGCGTTTTAATTCATGTTGTCCACCAGGGTTTCAAGTTTTGCAGCTTCTCTCTCATGTGGTTTTCTGCCTGTTCTGTAAGTGCAGAGGTTCCCAGCAGTTAAGCATTGTTTCTATCTGTGTTTTGTGATCTTCTGATATATCTTACTTGGTTCTGTGGTGACAGTCATCTTCTATACAAAATTCCCAAATCTTTGTCCTGAAATTTTCTTTCTTAATCTTTCAAAAACCTAACATAAACATAGAAATGCATTTGACACAGTTCTGCCAGAATTAAAACTGACAAGGAAGAACTGGAGAAATAGCTCAGGGATTAAGACTCTGCTTTACAAGTAGAAAGGCCTGAATTCTGATCCCAGGTCCCATGTAAAAACGCCAGGCGGATCCTGTGGTGGTGGCCTGCCCTTCTGACTCTGGTGGGCAGAGTGAAGCAAAAAGGAGGTAGACACATCCAGGATGATTCCCGAAGTCAGTCTTGGTCCCCCACAGGTGCACACAGTGCCCTCTGATACATCCCCCCCCCCAAATAGATACATGCATACCTAAAGCTAAACCAGCCACTGTCTGCTTGCATTCTTTTGCATACCCTGAGAATATGGTTTGTACTATGCACAACATGTCACAGGTCTTCACACTTTCCTGTCTGCTTTCTTCTCTAGCAGCTAAAGCTTCGTCAATCTCAAGACCAGCTCATGTTTCTTCTTTCTAGGCACTTTTGACTTACCACAAATGTGAGTGCTTTTATGCCGCTCTAATCTACCATCACACTTTGTATTTTTGTGTGTGTGTATTTTGTGTGTACAAGCGGGCACTTGAGTGTGTGCTTGTGTAGGCCCAAGAGTGACCTAGGAAATCACCCTGGACCTGCCTCCTTGTTGCTTTGCTCTGGGTTTCCCAGGCTGCTCCTTTCAGGGCTGGAAGTGCAGGCAGCATTTTTACATGGGATGGGGATCTGGACCAGGTCCTTTGCTTGTGAGGCAGAGGTTTCAACCCCGAGTCGTCACCACAGCCCACATTCCGTTATTTTTACCTATAAAATATTTCTTAATCTTTCCATCTCTCTGTATCCATCGCTTTTCCTTAAGTTCAAGCCACTACTCAGTCTATCTTCTGCTACTTTCCTTTCACTCACTCTGTGGCCTCCATCCATGGTAAATTGAATCACAACTTTCTTTCTACTGATGTCATCAATGGCTTCCTAATGGCATAAACTAAATTCCTTAGTGTGGCCAATGTAACTACAATACGGCCTTTGATCCCCTTCTTCTGATGTGTCTTTAAACATGTTTTCTGTCTTACTCTGCACCTCAAATCTGACCTTAAACTACCTGTGCCTCCCTCTAGACTATCGGTCCCCCATTCTGCCTGCCTGCCTACTACCTGGTGGGTACGAACTCTTCCTTGGGTCTCAGTGGAAATGCCTCTTCAGAGAAGCCCTGTCTTTGTTCTCTAAACCATTATGTTATTTTCCACAGTAGCCCCCTGCATGTTTCCCTTTACAACACACATCTGGTTTTGGAATTGCATAATCGTGTGCTTATTTTGTTAATGTTTGTTTCTTATATGTGCCCAATAAAAAGAATTTCGTCTATTCTACCATTTTATATGTGTGGTAGATACTAGTGTACAGTTAAGTATTGAGTAAATAAGTAGAGAAAGAATAAATATAGTGAATTATAAAAACCACCTTCTATTCAGTTTTCTGTGTTCACAGAGAACTAGCATATTTTGCTCTACTAGTCTGCTATGCTGGTTGTGCTTATCTGTGTATCTCACGTGACTGAGAGCTCCTAACATCTGCTTCCAGGACCTTCAAGGGCGCTGTGCTCAATAAATATTCATTCTGGTGATTGAGTCTGTGTATTGGATTTTCACTGAATTTAGTGACTGAATGTTCATTGTGAAATGATACAAATTATTCATATATTATCAGTGCTAATGCAAAGGCATGGTCATGATATATTCCAACCATGGGATAGCATCATTTTGGAATGGGATTTTTTTTCGCTTGTGATTTTTCTTCAGTGAATAAAAGGATAGTTTAGCTTTGACGTCTCTGCTCTAGTCTTACTCTGCTGGGAGGAGGGGCTCTGTCTGACGAGCCCAGTGCCTTCCTCTTCCTCATCTGGAGCTTGGCCTGTTCCAGAGAGCCTTCTCTGCCCCTTGGCTTTACAGTAGTGGAGCTCTGCGAGGACTCGAGGAAGATCTAGCCAAGTGCTGCCTGAGGACGGGGATTAAGCGAGACTAATTCTAGGGTTAGTGCTGGAAAACTGTGACCCACAGACACAGCTACGTCCTCCAGGACTCCCTCTGTCTGCAGTAAATGAGATGTTTTGCAGCCCTAGGCAGAACTGAGGCAATAAAAGTACTATACATTGAACCCCTGAAGCTCCCCGAATCTATTCTGTCTATTATTACTCAGCTCAAAGTTACTAAATACAGTTCTTGACTGTTCTTTTCCTTTTTTCAAAAAGGGTCTCATGGTGTAGCCAAAGCTGCGTGCCTCAGCCTCAACCTCAGGTGTTGGGGTTTTATAAGCATGTGCTATCTCTCAAGTATTTTGGTTATTTTAATTTACTCTGAATTGTAACAGGATGGAACATATTTGAATATCTCAGGCATTTTCTTGACCTACCAAATTTTCTTGATTTTACATCTTGTATAACCGACATTTATGTGTATTTGATATAATAGAAAGCTTGTTTCAGAAAGAAATATACAGTCAATTTATGAGATTTTTATTCTCACCACTTAAAATAGTGTGGTTTATAAAGACCATTTGTAGTGGAAATTAATCTACATCTGCTACTGACAGTCTGTAAGCACATTTACAGGTAGAAGGAATGCTACACAGTGGTCCCTTTAGTGGAAAAGCCATCCAGCTAAGCTAGGCTGAGAGGTCACAGTGATGCAAAGCATAAACATATCGTGGTACTAAAGAGAACACTCTCAACCACTCTAAAATAGGCTATGTGTGTGTATTTGTACATGTATGTATTTTTACTATATCATAGAAGTAGGGTCTATTGATAGAATAAGAAAAATCAAACACTACTAAGATATAAAATGTCAGGCTTCTCTTTGTTTTGCTCTGTCATGAGAGATGTTTTTTAGTTTGTTGTGCGCCCTGTTGGGTTTATATATTTTTCTCTCTGCATAAGCACAAGCATAGACATGCCTGTGTGATCAAGTGTACTTAGAAAAATTAGATCAGGAGCATATTTAATGGCCAACTGATTGTTTTATTGCTCAGCAAAATACTACAGACATTCTCTATATCAGTTTGGTAGGTTTCTTTTAAAAATATCACTGTCTATTTCTAAACACTCATAAATCAGACATATTTTATAAATGTATCCCTACCTGCTTGCAGAAACATTTCTGTAACATTATGTAGAATAAGGGTCAGTTGCCTTGTAATGGGAAATGTTATCCAGGCCACATTTAGAAAACAGTCTAAGTTAGAGTTGACTCAGTAGGCATGTCTAACGAGGTGTCTGCTCTGAAGTTTCTGCAAAATGCTGCTCAAATAATTATATCTCTTCCTAGCCCATATGTATCTGTTGCTGTTTTAAACATTTATAACATGTGAAAAATCCTCATTTAATTCCAGGACCGGTCTCAGCTATGTGTTTTGTTGGGTATTTCTGTTGACTCTGCATCTTTTCTGCTAGAGCTTCATCATTTATTCACTAACAGAAGTGTCTCTGCAGCATTGATTATGTAGCCTTCAAACTAAGAGAAATCCGGTTTTGTGAAGTCTTGGCATATGCTATAGTTATTAAAGTTCTAAGTAAATACAGGGAATTGTTGATGGTGGACTCGATTGATTGTTTTCAAAGCTAAGTTCTGATAAAATGTGCCTTACATTCCCTTACCCTTACATGCGACGGTGAGTGTTGCACAAGCAATCAGCAGCATCGCAGTGATCATGTAATGCTGCGTGTGGACAGCGTCACCAAGGCTCACCTTTCATGTTCTCGTGCTTCTCTCTCTCAGCAAATGTTTGTAGTGTTGGGGCGGGGATGATAGTAAATACGTGGTGGACAGAGACGTGTAAATGGAACGACCCAGGCCCTGTGTAACCGAACTGTGTTGTATTCCACACCTCCAACAGTGGAGTCCTTCAGGGAATGCTGTGGACCAAGAGGCCCCCGCATAAAGCCAGAGATGACCTTCCCAGAATTCCAGTCACCAACTGCTGGAAAAGGAAGGTGGCAGCATTCTTCCAAGCCACAGAACTTAGTATTGAACTCAAAGATATGATGTGGTTGAAGTGATAGACAAAGAATTCAAAGTGTTCTTTTACAAATGATCAATGGAATTAAATATATGAGTTAAATAAAAACTCAAGGCTTGGATAAGAAATTCATTAGAGATGGATATTCTTCAGAGAAAGCATGTCATAAAACAGGTCATTCCTTTTTCATGTATTCGATTTTCAAATCCACTCTCATAATAAGCCATATATGGAAGAAGATACCTATTCATTGTATTCACATATGAAGTGTCAAAGAATAAAAATTTTAAAATAAAAATTATAAAGTAAATTGGTACTGAAATAATTTTTATATGAACTAATAGAAATAATTCAAAAAAGTCAAGCTATGGAAAAAATTGTAGTAGAAAATAAAAAAGATTACTCAGGAATCTGAGCAGCGGGGGCCGAGTCAATAAAGAGCTTGTCATACAGCTGTGAGAATTCTAGCACCCACCTCAGGAGCCAAGTGGGCGGCACACGCTTGCAACCCTCTGCTGAGGAAGGGAACAGAGGGTGCAGTCGGTGAGCTACGGGCTCATGGGACGCCTGCCTCAGAAGGTGAGGAACAGATTAACAAAGGAAGACACCAGCATCAATGTGGAACCTCTGCATAATGTGTGCACCGTATGAAAGAGAGACAGAGAGAGAAAAGTTAAACTTTTAATGTAGTGCAACTAAGGAGCCAAAGGGAAAAGAATAGCAATAATGAACGAGAACAGCTGACATATCCACTATGAATGGCTGATTGAGTCACCTGTAGTAGAGCCATCTGGACTGCTGTGCATTTATTGATTGGCATGTGTAGTTTCCTAGGGGAACTATATGATAGAATTAAGCAAAAGAAAAAAACAAGATGCAGAATTGTATAATCACAGTCATAGGGACTGAAGGCGAAGCACGTCTAGTTCCAGCAGCACTGGGTTCGTGAGGTTTCTTCTTATGTGGTAGTTATGTGCAGCTGAGCAGCCTGCTCAGGGCCGCCTCATGTTTCTGAGGGTACTGAAAACAAGCCTGGAATTGTTTTTAAGAGG
Source organism: Typhlomys cinereus (assembly GCA_023101885.1). Lineage (NCBI taxonomy): Eukaryota > Metazoa > Chordata > Mammalia > Rodentia > Platacanthomyidae > Typhlomys > Typhlomys cinereus. The sequence goes on along the minus strand of JALPQD010000557.1, from coordinate 922,314 downwards.
TCATAAAAAACTCATGTGACACAACCCATCCTATTCAATTGGGTGATTCTGAAAAAGATGGCAGTAACCAGGACAAACAGCTCTTCGTCCCTGGGAAGTGAGCAAGGAATCTCCAGTCTCAGTCCACGCACCGATCAGGATTCTGCTTACCCTGGTATCGCCTTGGCTGCCTACACTGATGTTCACCACATCGTTGTCTAGATTCCTTTAAACCTAGGAATAGTAATCTTTCCTGTTGTTCGGATCTAAATTCTACACCTTCAGTGTTGGCTGCATAGAGAAATGCTTCTTCCCATGGCTTGCTGCGAACGTGGCATCGGCCTCTCATTCATGGCTGGCTAACTGAAGTGGAGAGTGGTGCTACCTGCTTCGGATGGGCATGAAGCAGTGCAGAATGCAGTCCGCTGGAACAGAAGGTGGGGAAGAGCAAGTATTGGTAGACTTTAGGAAGAAGTGTCCATTATTTTTTGTTAGAAGGAATACATTAAATGAGGCCTCTTGACTATCCTGTATCATTAGTTGTAGGTACATTGTACCAGCTATCACGTCCTTTTACTCTCTATTAACCTTGCATTTACTCTTTAAAAATTATACAGATGTTTAATGCATATGTACACATCTAATGCCAAAAACGAGCAACTCGCTCTCTTATTTGAGTGTTCCTACTTACCAAATCTTCAGAGTTCAGAACACAGTGTACTTCACATTTTGTTCTGGCATGTAGATTTTATCCCTGCCCATCCTTGTTCCACATGGTGTGATCTGTGCCCCCAGGAGACTTTCTGTCAGGGCCTAAGGTCTTGAGTGTTGCAGCCACAGTTGATATTTTTCTTTACTGACATATGAACGCAAAGTCACCTCAACCTTTATGTCACCCTCATGCTCTTCCTTTCACATGCTTGGACACTGCCGGTGCTTTCTGTGAGGCTTTGACTGATTGGACTTCTTCCTTCTTACAGAATATCCATTTTGTTAAATTTCTCATACAAGCCTTGAGTTTTTATTACTTTGTTTATTTAATTCCTTCTAGAAGTCATTGATCATCTGTAGAAGTAGACTTTTGAATCCTTTGTCTATCATTTCAACCATATCATGTCTTTGGGTTCAGCTACTAAGTTCTGGGGCTTGGAAGAATGCTGCTGCCTTCCTTTTCCAGCTTCCCTAAGCTGTGTTGTGACTGGAACTCTGGGATGGACATCTCTGGCTGGGGTGGGAATAGGGAGGGGAACAGCATTCTCTCCAGATCTCTATGCAGGACAAACTTCTTTCCCAACGCACTGCCAGCTGTGGGAGGGGGGTAGGGCGTGACTGAGCTACGTGGTTCTCCCTGCTTGCTCCGTCCGTAGCACATGGTCCGTAGCTGACGGAGGCCGGGCGGCAAGGGCATGTCCTCGGCACGCTGTACTCACGCTAGGGGGAGTCGCTACTGGCCCCAGTGCCCTTTCCAGGCTGCGGACTGGCCAGGCTTCCACTGGCCCAGGGCTGCACCATCCCTCGCCCCTGTGTTTTTGGTTTTTGCCCAGGGGTGGAAAACATCTAAGTCAACGCAGGCCACACCCAGGGTTGTAGAAGTCCTAAATTCCATACAGGAGGCAGAGAGCTGAGGGAACATGGCCCTGTGCCTGGGGGTCCCACTGCTTTGGGACCTGCCCAGAGGTGGAGGAAGCTGTGGAGTCAGGCGATTCGATCCCTTGAACCTGGGCTCAGAACTCCCATAGTGTGCATAATCCACAGGCTCTCTGCTGTCCCCGTGGCCTAGGGCATCGTGGCCACACCCTCCACACCCTGAGTCCCTGCTGATGCTTGCGGGCCCTCGTCCTCACCTGGCCCACAGCTGTCTCCTGCCAGACTCTGACTGGGCGTGCTCCCTGCTCCAGGCCCCCAGAATGACGTCTGGAGACTGTCCCCCTACAACACTCGGACACCCAGGGGAGCACTGCAGTGATTTCTCCAGCGAGGGCCTAGTCACTAGCACCGCAGCTGCTGCTCCAACTCATCCTTGTGTTTGGCTCCTGGAGTCCGGTTGGAGCTGCAGACCTCTGGTGTCCTGTGCATCTGTCCTCTCTGCCTGTCCCTTCTTCCTTGACTTGACACCCTTCCTCTTCCTCAGAACCTGGTCATCTCTTTATTACTCCGACCCTTCTCAGCCACCATCTTCCCAGGACAATAGGACACATTTACTTTATGTGAATACAAGGTAGGGCGTTTGGCACTTCCTGCCTTTGCCAAGACTGCCTTAGATATCCGTCTGTCTTTGCTATCTATATAAAATTAGGAGCCAATTGTGTACATTAAAACCTCTTGTGATTTTGATTATAATTCCACTAACTGTTTGGAGAAGAATTTATGTCGTTTATTAAACTGGCTTTCTGTCAATAAATTCAATATATTACCAACTTCAATGTATTTATTTACTTTGCGAACAGGATCCCTTACTAGCAGGACGTAGCTCTGACTGACCTTGAGTTCATGACCCAGCTGCGCTCCACCATACCCAGAAGTTTAATCTTTGGATAAAATTTCATAATTTCCTGCCTATCAGTTTTGCACATCCTTAGTAAGTTTTATTTTTAGGTAATTTAATAGTTTTAGATACTGTTGTAAAGTATCTTAACAATTTACTATTGGGACATGGAATATAAGAGAATTCTGTGCATCAGTCAATCTTGCTTTTCTTATTTATCTCTCTTTTTAAATTTTTTTATTATTTATTCAGTTGTGCGCGTGAGTGTGTATGTGTGTGTGTGTAGAACCATGGATGAATTCGGGAACCACCATGGACCACCTCCTCCTTGTTTACTCTGCCCCGGGATTCATAGGCTCCGCCCTACCAGGACCAGAAACGCAGGCCGCCCCCACTTCTGCCTGGCATCTATATGTGGGGTCTAGGATCCGAACTCAGGACCTTCCGCCTGCAAGGCAGAGGCTTAACCCCTGAGCCAGCTCTCCAGCCCCTTCTTATTTATATGTTAAGAAGAAGGTGAAGAAAATAGCACCTCAGATAGTTAACAGTAACTGGCTGCTACTATAAAATATCCAGTGTTAATGTTTCCAATTATCTATAATTGTCATTACTTTCAGCTTCTGCAAATTAGATTTCAGATAATGTCTACATATAACAATTAACTCTGGCATGTCTTCAAAATCTATTTAAACTATAAATTTTTTTCCTTGCTGTAAAATTTAAATTTTGTTGAAGAAATTAGAAAAATTTTACATGTGATTCATTTATGAGAGACAAGAGAGAGAGGAGAAAGCACGCGCCCGTGTATGGAGGCGAAGGACAGCTTCCCGCGCAAGTCACAGGATACAGCTCTGGTCGCCAAGTTTGTGCGCAGGTATCTTTGCCTACTGAGCCATCTCACTAGCTGAAATTTGAAATTTTAATCCCATTGAGTTGCTGTGAGTTCCTTTTATTAAGTCACGAGTCTGTGTTTGATTTTTATTAAAAAAAAAGTTTTCCTGTAAATGTTGAGAACATCACATGTATTTTACCTCCTTTAGTCTGTTAACATAGGGAAGGGAGTTTACATGGAGCTAAATGTCTGGTTACTCATGTGCTCTTGGAATAACCCACTGTGATCATGCTGTACATTTTCTAATATACTACTGTTTTGTTTCGTTACTATTTTATGACTTTTCGCGTAGATGTCTATGAGAATGACTTCTTTTTATTTTTACTTCTTTATTTTTGAGACAGTCCATGTAGCCCAGTCTTCTTCAGACTCTGGGTCCCTTGCCTCTGCCTAGTAATGCATGCACCACTGTCTCTGCCTAGTGATGTAATGCTAATGTAATGAAATTCGTTCTTTCATTTCTCTCTTTCAGTTTCTTTCTTTAGATGGGGCCCATGTCTTTGCTTGAACTACGCAAAGACTCTCTTCTGTCACTATATCCCCAGCCTCTGACTCCTGTTCTTCTTTGTCAAGCACTAATGGCGCTTTCCCTCAGCTTTCTTGATTGAATTTTACCTGATTCAACTGGAAAGATGGCTCATTGGGTGGCAACACTTGCTGCACAAACATTAGGACCTAGTTTGGATTCCAGCATCTATGTGGCTTTGATGCATCTGCACTCCAGCCTTGTGAAAGGTAGAGACGAGAGGCTTGCTGGGGCTTTTGACCTCCAGCCTAGTCAGCAGTCAGTGAGAGACCTCATTTCAAGAATGATAGAATGGACCACTCAGTATGTTCCTTGGTTCTTTGCACATGTGCACAGATACACACACACACACACACACACACACACACACACACACACACCATACTCGCTGTAACGATTACTTTTAATTACTGCTGTGAGAAAGCACCCAAAGTCAAGCAACTTAAGGGGGAAAGGGATATTTATTCAGCTTACGGTTCCAGAGAGAAGGTACAGTCTCTCAAAGCAGAGGCGGCATGGCTGGCTGGCCAAAGCTGGAGGAGGCTAGGTCACTGCAGTCGTCTTGGAGAGCTGAGACCTTCCAACTGCTTGCTGCAAAGGCAGACTCCTCCTGGAGGTAGGGTGGGACTCATCCACCTCAAGGCCCACCCCTCCTGACTGCCTTCCTCCAGCAAGGCTCCACCTCTCAAGGTGCCATGACCTTGCCAAACACATGAGACTGAGGGACACATTTCAAACCTGGCATTCACATGCACACAAACACTGTGAAAAGATACTCTGAGTTGAGTTTTGTCTCTTCCCATACCATTTCTACCCGCTCTCAGTTTATACTTCCAGTGTTTCCTTTTGCAAAAACTAAATGGATAAGTATATATTCTTACATCTCTCCGCTTTCACAAGCATGAACATACTTCATGTGATCTTTGCACTTCACTGTTATCACTTATACATGCTGTAATTTACATTTGTTAAGAGATTATCTTCATTTTTAAATTTTTGTATTATTTCACTTTAGTGACTGTTATAGATTGTTGAACCAATTTCACATGAGTGGTCAGGGAGGTTTTATTTTTAATATTTAGTGATCACAAGTAATGCTACAATAATTAGCCTTGTACTTATGCTGTTTTGTAGCTCCACCCTATATTACCAGATGTGAATGGCAGGGTCAAATGGAAAATTCAAATGTGGTTTTGCTAGCTATTGCCACATTCTCCTCCAGTGTCTATACCATTTTGAATTTACTCAACCGATGTCTGAACACATTTACTTCTCCATAACCTCACCAAGAGATTGTTGTCAAGCTTTGAAGTTTTACTCATCAATCTTTGTCATGAGTGAAGTTGAGCATTTTTAATACCTGTAAGAACCATTTGTATTATATGCTGTTTTGTAAGAGCTGCCACTTGGGCTGGTGAAACAGCTCAGTGGTTAAGACACCTGTTCGAGAGCCTGGAACCTGAGTCTGAGCCCCAAAAATCCACATGGTAGGAGAGAATTGACCTCTGAACATTGTCCTCTGACCTCCATCTGTGTGGCACAGCTGGCAGGCGTGATTGCGTGCTTGCTCTCTCTCTCTCTCTCTTTCTCTGTCTTTCTCTCTCAAATAAATAAAAAAGTATTTAACAAAGAAAATAAAAGAGTTGCCCTCTATGACTTGCCCTGTGTCAAGACATTATGTCTTACTTGCCTTGGCCAAAAATTTCCTTTTGTACTAATGAAATTGGCCTTTTTTGTGGTCTATATGGCAGTTATTTCTTCCAGAATATCATTATTTATTCGGCTTATACATAAGGTTTTTTTCCTACATAAATTATTAACACAATTGAATTTTAAGCTCTTGTAAATTGTATTTATATTGGAAACCACAGTTAATCTCTGCCCACACCTCTCATATAAAGCAATTTATCTGTGCCTTCATCTTATCACTGTATGGTTTTTTACATGCAAATATTTTATCCACTCTCCTGGCTGTGCTGAGAGGTCTAGATCATGTGTTACTTTTGAGTTTCCATTTGCATTCACATTCATATGCAAATGGACATCCAGTTGTCTCTACATGATTCTTTAAAAGCATCTTCTAGTGATTTGAGCTGCCACCTTCCTCTTGTACTAACTGTCCCTTTGTGCTGCATTCTGCCTTCTGTGTACTGTACTGCTGCCAGTGCTGCTCCGTCCCCACTGCTTAGTCATCAGGGCCTTGGGATTAATACCTGCTGTTACTTCTCTTTTTTCAATACTTTCCTAGAAAAGCAGAAAAACATTTAGGAACTTTTTAAATGTTCATTTTTTTCCCAAATGAGCATTAAAATCAATTTGCCTGGTACCAAAGGGATAAAATATATTATTATTTTTACTGTGATCACATTCAGTTGATACAACTTGGAATTATTAACATTTTTATTAACATTTTTTTCTTTTTTTAAATTTATTTTTATTATTTCCACTCATACAAACTAAACAGGTACACCGGTCGCCTCCCTCCCTCCAACCTCTTCCTCCCCATCCCCCAGTGCCTCCCCCTCCCATCCCCGGAGCATCCTTTAATGAGCATGCCAAACTCTCCTCTGGGCCCTCCTTTCCAATGAGGTGCAAGGACCCAGTGGCATTTCCCAGAACCCTTTCCTGTGTTCCCGTTAAGCATAGAAACACTACTGTGGCTGTCAATCCCTTGCCTCCAAGGATCCTAGTGCCTTTAGCAAATGCTAGACTTTGTGGGGTCAATAGTGTGTGGGACATTGCGCAGGGCGTACAAAGTCCAATGATGATTACTTCGGCCCTAACTTGCGTGGAGTATCTTGCATATCATTACTCCTCCCATCCTTGTGCTCTTACAATCTTACCGCCCCCTCTACCACAAATTTCCCTGAGCTTCAGGATGGGGAAAGATTAGGCTGGCCTAGTTCCAGGTGGTTGATATAGAGTCTCTGATGTTCTGAATTATGGTTTGTTGATTTTTTTTTTTTTTTACTTTTGCTGCTCCTGCAATGCCCTTCACTCCATCCTGATGGGTATTGGATGTCACACCTTGCAGTCCTTGATGGTGGCCTATTTTCTCTGCTGTAACATGGTCCCCTCTCTCCTTGTTTCTGGTGTGGCCCTCCTTCCCCATCCCTCCTGTTCACAATCTTTGCAATTACTGTAGGTATTACAGAGAATTATCCTTGAGTGTCTCTAAGTGGGTTTAGTATTAGGATCCACCTATTAGGGAGTACATACGGCGCTTAATTTTCTGTGTCTGGGATACTTCACTCAATATAATTGTTTCTAATTCCATCCATTTCCCAGCAAATTCCAGTAATTCATCATTTTTGATGGCTGAGTAGTACTCCATTGTATAGATGTACCACATTTTCCTTATCCACTCATCAACTGTTGGACATTTGGGTTGATTCCATGACTTTGCTATTGTAAACAGTGCTGCTATGAACATGGTCGTGCTTATGCTATTGAGGTGAGTTTTTGCTATATGGAGGATTATTCCCAAAAGTGGAATAGCAGGGTCATATGGCATTTCAATCTTTAATTTCTTTAAGAATCTCCAGATGGCTTGCCAGAGTGGCTGTAGGAGCCTGCATTCCCACCAGCAATGTAGGAGTGTTCCCCTCTCTCCACATCCTCTCCAGCATTTGGTGTTGTTTGTATTGTGGATTTTTGCCATCCTGACCAGGGTGAGATGATATCTCAGGGAGGTTTTGATTTGCATTTTCCTGATGGATAAGGATGTGGAGCATTTTTTAAGATATTTGTTAGACATTTTAATTTCATCCCTGGTAAAGTTTCTTTTAAGTTCCAGGGCCCATTTTTTAATTGGGCCATTTGTTTCCTTGGTGTTTAGTTTTCTAAGTACTTTGTGCACTCTGGATAATAGAGCTTTATCAGATATGTGGTTAGTGAAAATTTTCTCCCATTCTGTGGGTTGCCTTTGTGCTCCTGTTACTATCTCTTTATCTAAACAGAAGCTCTTTAATTTCACAAGATCTCATCTGTTGAGAGTTGGTTGCAGTGACTGTGCTATTGGATGACTGTTTAGGAACTGTTGGCCTAGCCCAATCAGCTCGAGGAATTCCCTACCATTTGAACTTTGGTTTTTATAGTCTCTGGCCTTATATCAGGTCCTTGATCTATTTGGAATTCATTCTTTTTTTTATTATTATTTATTCAACTGTGCACATGTGTATGTGCGTGCGTGTGTGTGTGTGTGTGTCTGTGTATGTGTAGAAAGACGGATGAACTCGCGAACCACCATGGACGCCTCCACCTCCTTCTGCCCCGGGATTCACAGGCTCCGCCCTACCAGGACCAGAAGCGCAGGTCGCCCCCACTTCCGCCTGGTGTCTACACGTGGGATCTGGGATCTGAACTCAGAGACCCTCCGCCTGCAAGGCAGAGGCTTAACCCCTGAGCCACCTCTCCAGCCCCGGAATTAATACTTGTACATGGTGACAAGTACGGTTTCAGTTTTAATCTTCTGCATGTGGAGATCCAGTTTTGCCAGCACCATTTGTTGAAGATACTGTTCTTTTTCCATTGGATTTTTTGGCCCCTTTGTCAAAGATTAAATGGCTGTAGATGTGTGGGCTTATATCTAGGTCTTCAACTCTTATCCATTGATCTGTGTGTCTATTTTGGAGCCAGTACCAGGCTGTTTTCATAACTATGGATTTGTAGTATAGACTAAGGTTTGGTATGGTGATACTTCCAGCAGTGTTTTTGTTACTCAGGATTGTCTTTGCTATCCTGGGTCTTTTGTGCCTCCATATGAATTTTGAGATTGTTTGGTCAACCTCTTTAAAGAATTGCTTTGGGATTTTAATTGGTATAGCATTGAATTTGTATATTGCCTTTGGTAGGATGGTCATTTTTACGATGTTGATTCTGCCAATCCAGGAACAAGGGAAGTCTTTCCACCTTCTGGTGTCCTCTGCTATTCTTTCTTTAGGGTTTTAAAGTTTTCATTGTAAAGGTCTTTTACCTCCTTGGTTAGGTTTATACCAAGGTATTTCATTTTTTTAGGGGCTATAGTAAATGGGATTGTTTTTCTCAGGGCTTTTTCATTTCTTTCATTCTGGGCATATAGGAAGGCCACTGATTTTTTGTACATTTATTTTGTATCTTGCCACCCTGCTGAACTTCTGTATTAGTTCCAGGAGATTTCTGGTGGAATTTTTGGGCTCACTCAGGTATAAGATCATGTCATCTGCAAATAGGGATAGCTTGACTTCTTCCTTGCCGATTTGAATCCCTCTTATGTCCCTTTCTTGTCTTATGGCTTCAGCTAAGACTTCAAGTACAATATTGAATAGAAGTGGTGAGGGTGGACAGTCTTGTCTAGTTCCTGATCGAAGTGGGAATGCTTCAAGTTTTTCCCCATTGAGTACAATCCTTGCTGTTGGCTTGTTGTATACAGCTTTTATTATATTGATAAAGGTTCCTTCCATTCCAACTGTCTCTAGTGTTTGATCATAAAAGTCTGTTGGATCTTGTCAAATGCTTTTTCTGCATCTATCGAGAATATCATGTGGTCTTGGATTTTGGACTGGTTTATATGATGAATTACATTTATTGATTTGTGTATGTTGAACCAACCTTGTGTGCCAGGGATAAAGCCTACTTGATCCCCGTGAATGATCTTTTTGATATGTTTTTGCATCTGATTTGCTAAGACTTTGTTGAGAATCTTTGCATCTGTGTTCATCAGGGAGATCGGCCTATAGTTTTCTTTTCTAAGTGTATCTTTATTAGGTTTTGGGATTAAGACGATATTAGCTTCATAGAAGGAATTTGGTAGTGTTCCTTCCTTTGCTATTTGATGGAACAGTTTAAGGAGTATTGGTGTTATAAGCTCCTTAACTGTCTGGTAGAACTCTGTGCTGAATCCATCTGGTCCAGGACATTTTTTGGTGGGAAGATTTGAGATTACTTCCTCAATTTCCTCATATGTTATAGGACTATTTAAATAATTCACAACTTCCTGATTCAATTTAGGTAAGTTGTGTTTACTTAGGAATTGATCCATCTCTTTTGTGTTGTCAAATTTCACAGACTATAAGTTTTTGAAATATGATGTTATAATTCTCTGGATTTCTTGGGTGTCAGTAGTGATAACTCCATTTTCATTTCTAATTTTGTTAATTTGGGTTTTCTCTCTCTTGCTTTTGGTTAATTTAGCTAGGGGCATATCAGTCTTATTGATTTGTTCAAAAAAACAGCTTTTTGATGGTTGATTTTCTGTATCATTTTCCTAATCTTGATTTCAGATATTTCTCCCCTTTTTTGCTAATCTCCTCTCTTCTACTGCTTTTGGGATCGGATTACTCTAGTTTTTCTAAAGCTTTAAGCTACATTGTTAAGTTACTTATTTCTGATGTTTCAATTTTTTTGATGTAGGCATTAAGAGCTATGAACTTACCTCTTAGGACAGCTTTCATTGTGTCCCAGAGATTTTGGTAAGTTGTATTTTCATTATCATTCGCTTTCAGGAAATCTTGAATTTCCTTTTTAATTTCTTCCTGAATCCAGTTCTCATTCAGCATCATAGTGTTAAGTTTCCAGGAGTTAGTGTATTTTCTGTTATTTGTTGTATTGTGGATGTCCAGGCTTAGGCCGTGGTGGTCTGATAGGGCACAGGCTAGAATTTCAACTTTCCTGTGTATGTGGAGATTCATTTTGTGGCCCAATATGTGATCTATTTTGGAGAAAGTTCCGTGTGCTGCTGAGAAAAAATGTGTATTCTTTGGTGCGTGGATGAAAAGTTCGATAGAGATCTGTAAGGTCCATTTCTTTAAGGGTTTGATTAAGGTCCAAAATGTCTCTGTTAAGCTTTTGACCTGTTGATCTATCCCATGTTGAGAGGGCGTTGTTGAAATCCCCAAGAATTATCATTTGGGGGTTGATTTCTCGCTTTAGATGCTGTAGGGCTTTCTTCATGAATGTGGAAGGGCCCGTATTGGGTGCATGTATGTTCAGTATTGTGAAGTCTTCCTGGTGAATTGTACCTGTGACTAAAATGTAGTATCCATCTGTGTCTCTTATGATTTTTTTTGGTTTGAAGTCCACTTTGTCCGAGAGCATAATGGCTACCCCTGCCTGTTTCCTGGTTCCATTAGCTTGCAGAATTTTGGACCAGCCTTTCATTTTTAGGATGTGCCTATCTTTTGTGGTGAAATGAGTTTCCTGAAGGCAGCAGACTGATGGGTTGTGGTTTTTAATCCAAGTTTGTAATGCGTGTCTCTTAATCGGTGAGTTAATTCCATTGACATTTAATGTTATAATGGAGAAATTACTTTTAATTCTGGACATTTTTTATGTTTAGTGGATTTTGTAAGTGTATTGTTTGACATTTATGTTTTGGTGGTATTATACTTCCCTTCTGTCCTCCTAGATACGCTTGTTTTTTTCTTCAAGTTTGAGTATCATTTCTAGCATTTTTTGAAGGCCTGGTTTGGTAGACATGTATCCCTTTAAGTTGTCTTTGTGCTGAAAAATTTTTCTTTCTCCCTTGATCATGACAGATAGTTTTGCCAGGTATATCAGTCTGGGTTGGCATTTTTGCTCATTTAATGCTTGAAGTACGTCTCTCCAAGCTCTTCTTGCTTTTACTGTTTCCATTGAGAAGTCATTTGTTATTTTAATAGGTTTACCTTTTATAGTGACTTGCTTTTTTTCTCTTGAAGCTCTCAGCACTTTTTCTTTGCCTTGAATGTGGAGTGTTTTGACTATTATTTGCCATGGCGAGTTTCTATTTTGGTCATATCTGTTTGGAGTGCGAAATGCCTCTTGTATTTGGATGGGCCTCTCATTCTTTAGTTGAGGGAAGTTTTCATTAATGATAATTTGAAAAATTTCCTCAGGTGTGGTATTTTGGGATTCTTGCTCTGGTATTCCATGAATGCGCATGTTAGGCTTTTTCAGGGTGTCCCATATCTCTTGAATGTTCCTCTCAAGTATCTTTTTGGCTTTAACAATCTCTTCCATTGAGCTCCCACTTTGTCTTCAAGATCTGAAATTCTATTTTCTGCTTCGTTAGTTCTGCTGATAAGACTCACTGTTGAGTTCTGGGTTGAAGATAACTTGTCTTTTAGTTTGATTTTAAACTCTGCCTGAGACTGCTCTATGTCTATTTTTGTTTCTTGAACTGTTTTTCTCAACTCCTCCAAGTGCCTGTTGTGTTCCTGTTCAAAGTGGTTAATGTGATTGTTGAACTCCTCCCGGATTTCCTCTTTCATAGTATTAATCATGGTAATGATCATACTTTGAAAGTTGTTATCTTGGGTCTGGCTTTCTTGGCTATTTTCTGTGAATTTGTTCTGGTTGGAATCCATCATTATGGGGTTAATTCTTTCGGTGGGCAATTGGTCTTCTTGGGTTTTGTTTCTCATGGATCTGCACTTTGTCTTGGGCATTGTTGTTTTGTCTTTTAGGACCTTTCAGTTTCTGTGTGTTTTTGACTGAACTGATTTAGTTGGTATTACTACACTGGGGCAGTTATTACTAGTGCTTGCCTTGGAGTTGGGTACATTTATCTTTTGTTATTGTTATTTCCTAGATGAGGCTCTTAGGCTGTTAGTACATCAGTTAAGTCAGGTTAAGTAGACAGGAGGTGAATATTAGTATGCTAGTGCACTTTTACGATTTAGTATCTTGGTGATATGTGAGGGTGAGTGGTGTACTCCCTGGAGTTGTATATGTTTTTGGGGTGGCTGTATGGAAAAGTTAATCTACAGTGATTAATACTAGAAAGGAACAGTAAGGTGATAAAAAGGAGGTTTACTTATCTTTGAGCTGGATGTGAAGAATCTCTCCCATGTGATAGGATGATTGTAGAGGTCTTCAGATGTATGGCCTTTGACCCTTAGAACTTTGCTTGAGTTTCCTTTGGATTCTATTGAATTCTGAGTAGCAGTGTGTCTTCTGTGGACCACATGCGTGGGTCCCTGGTGGGCCAGAGAGGCAGAGGGGCTGATGTTGATGGCACAATTCTTCACCTGGGCTGGGACTTGGCTTAGTGGCCCACCCAAGCTCCAGGGATGGAGGAATGTGAGCAAGTCCTGTCTGGTCGGGTGGACAGGAGGGCAGGAGGAAGAAAGGGGCTGGGACCCGGGGCGTGGCCCAGGCAAAATGGGAGGCAGCCTGGGTGTCCCTGGGGCTGGCTGGTGGTAGGAGCTGGGACATGGGGCCACCTGGGGGGCTGGGCGAACTCACCTGGGATGAAGGACTGGGAGTGCGGTCGGGTGGACAGGCGGGCGGGAGCAACATTTTTATTGTCTATCCAAGAAAAAAATCATCTTCACTATTACTAATGGCAGTAAAAGCCATTTATTTTTGTATGCCATTTTTTTAGTATTCTGCTACTTTACTATCTTGTTTGAGTTTATTTTCTCATTGGTTCTTCATTTGTTATATTGTTATATCTCCTGAAATTTGAAGTTGCTGCATTTTTTCTTTTAAATTTTTAAGCCTTTAGCTATTTCCTCTGAACTAATTTTAACAGACAGTGTTAAAAAATTTTTTTAAATTACAGGTAATGAGTGTCCTGTTCTTGACCTTAGCCCCAGCAAGTACAAATTTTACTTTGGGTCTGACATATTTTCATTGTATAAAAAGTGTCAACTTTATTATTTTATGTCTTATCAGGGATAAAATTTTTAATATTTCAAAGGTAGTTTCACCACCTTTGGAAGTGGTCATATTATTTCTCTATGGAAATATCACTATGGTCAGTGTAATGAATTTTTAATCCTGAGTCATGAAGGTAAGGAGCGAGTCCAGCAATTCTGCACCAGGAACACGGGAATGGGATGTGCCTGTCTAAAGAGTCCAGCATCAGCAGCCACTGCTGAGAGTTCCTCCTTCCCTCCGCCCACATCTTAGCTGTGGAGACCTCCGCTGGTGCACGCCCCCTGCCTAACTCACGCCCGCTCTGCCTCTCAAGTATGTGGAGGGGGTGGGGAGTGTCCTTCCTGGGCTTGCAAAGAGCACTGGCTCCTCTGCTGTTGAGCCTGGTCTTGCCCCGTCTTACCTCTACCCTTCTCGCTCACTAATATTCCCCTTCAACTCACGTTCATTCCTGGAATGAATTCTAATTGGTTCTCCTGTATTATTTACACAATGTGGCTCTGGATTTGTTTTGACAAGATTTTTGTTTCAGTATTTCTAGATGCTTGTAGGTTATCTTTATCAGATTTAGGTAACAAGTTTTAGAAAAGGAAGTTGACCACTTTATTTTTATATTCAGCATCAATTGTCATTTGGGGACTGTCAAAGGCTGTCCTAAATTTTCTAAGAAGGAGGAATATGATACCAATTAAAAACTTGGAGCTACACAAAGAAATAAAAGAGCTTCAGAAATAGTTAAAGTATAGGAAAATATGAAAGCCCCTTTGTCCTTATTGGTATCCTCTATATAATTTGTTTGCACATTGTGCCAGGAAATGTGTATTGTAAACTCCAGTACAAAAATTATAGAATTTTAAATGCAGGCATAAAAATACATGAGGGAGATAAAAAATACCCTCATAGGCTGAAAGGGAAAATTACAGACTGAAAGGGAGAAAAACAACAAAAAAAATATGCAATAAACAGAAAACAACCAGAAAAATGCTACGTTTTTAATCCAGACATACAAATAACTCCACTAAATATAAATGGCTTAAGCATGCTAACTAAAAGATAGAGATGATCAAAGAATAAAACACAACTATATGGTTTTTATTGAAAAATCCTTAAATTAGAGGCTTATGTTAAAAATAGGAGAAAGAAACCTCTGTCATAGTGCTTAAAGTTCTAGTTTCTTCACTCAGTACTGACTTTATTTCATGTTAGTTATCCTAATTTTCATTGCAGTTATTCTGTGGCTTTGTCATAGTTAGACACAGGTGTCAATTTGACAGTTGAGGGTTTGAGCTCTGGGCACATTTGTAGAGAATTAGTGGTTCAGTTAAGCCCAGAGCAAACCTGCAGAAGATTGTCTAGCTGATGGGGAGGGCTCACCCCAGGACTAGGCTCTGAATAAAACAAAGAGAGCTGGTTGAGAGAGTCAGCATCCTTGTGTACACTTGGCCAGACATGCTGGTCTGGCAAGTAAGGATCATCCCTCTCTCAGCCGTTATGTAGTTCCCTAGACCCTGGTGCTGGTGTGAGTTCTCCTGCTAAGATGGACAAACAACTGTAACCAGGAATCCAAAGAGAAAATAAACCTCTTTTTCCCTTAAACTGTTTGATGGTGATTTTATCAGCAACCATGCAGGCTGACTGCAACAGGTTCTTTCATGGTATTTCATTGTGTTTTCCTTTGTATTTCCCTAGTCATTAGCAAAATGAATTCCATTTCATATATTTGCCATTATATATCCTTTGTAATCTGCTAATAGTTTAGGTTTTGTTTTTATTTAGATATAGTATTATATTTATCCCATTAACCACTATCAATCTTTAAATTATCACAAAATCATTAGAACTCTGTTATGTATTTTCTATCTTTCTTTGTAGAACTTTTTTCCTCAAAATTGTATGTAGTCATAAAAAGTTAACAGTACCAAAAAGTTCTTTGATTTTTAACCTGAAATTCTGGTGGGTTTTTTATGTGAGGCAACCACGTTTTTACTCTCTGTGCACTAAGGATTATTATAGGGCAGTGAGACAGCTCAGAGGGTGAAGGTGCCCCAAGCAGACCTGGTGACTTGAGTTTGGTCCCTAGAGCACACATAGGAGGAGGAGAACCAGCTTTAGAAAGTGGCCTCTGACCGCAACATGAATGCAGTGCTTCGCCCGCACCTCTGCCCTCATGCGCCCTCCTCTCTCCTCTTTCTACAAATAAAAACAGTGAATATTTTTAAAAGAATGATTGTCAAAGCCTTTATCAAACTACTGAGTGAATTTTCCTTCAAAACAGACTTAAAAAGGAATTAGATCTTTACAAAGAAGACGACGTGGAAGGTGTTTATGAAGCTCTTCAAACAGAGATTGAAGCTTTGGAGTTGGTAAGTCCGCACTGCTCACTGCAGACCGAATCTTACCTGTTGTTAAAATACAAAGTTACAGGGGCTGGAGAGATGGCCTAAGGGTTAAGACTCTGCCTCAAAAGCAGAAGGTCACTACTATGGCTGTCAGTGATCTTATGCTTAAGGGGAACAAGAGAAAGGGCTTATGGAAATGCCACTGGGTCCTTATATGTCATCGGAGAGGAGGACCCAGTGGAGAGTTAGGCGTACACAATAAAGGACTCTCTGGGAATTGGGGGGGAGGCACTGGGAGATGGGGAGGGGGAGGAGGGGGTTTGGGGGGAGGAGGGGGGAGGGAGGGAACTGGTAAAAATTTTTTAAATGTATAATTAAATTTTTAATAAAAAAAAAAAAAGCAGAAGGTCCTGAGTTTGGATTCCAGGTTCCACACAAAAACTGTCAGGCAGAAACAGTGGCAGCTTGCACTTTAGGTCTGGTGGGCGGAGCCTGGGAAATCCTACAGCCAAGCAAAAAGGAGGTAGAAGTAATCCAGGATGCTTCCCAGAGTCACCCTAGGTCCCCCACAGGGACATAGAGTGTTCTGTGATACACATACAAAAGTAAATAAAGTTTTAAAAACTACAAAGTTATGCATCCCTGAACTAGACTTTTGCACCTCTTCAAAGGAAAGTTGGGACACAGATCCATGAGATTCTTTGAGCTCTTGGGAGACTAGATGCTTCACAACACAAGGTACAGCCAAAGGGATTGTGTACAGTTTCATACTGAGAGTTCCTGACAGGAGCGCTTCACATAAATTAATTAATTTAATATTTAAATTAAAGGATAATATCTGAGGAATTAACTATCATAATGCTTAAAAGCTTCTCTTAAAAATAGGCATAAATTACACTTTTATTTTATTGGATTCCAAAACTAATTTTTATGGTCACTAACACTTTGTGTTCAGTTATAGAAAATTAGTTTTGAGATCATGTGGGAACACTGTAATGATTTTTACTATTTAGTATGGATGTTTGCAAATTAAATATAGTATTTTCCATGCTACATTTTAAGGTAGAGCATGTATAGCTTTCAAGTGTGTTCAGTGTTTAATTCGATGTATTGCATTGTTTTTTGTTTATTTCCTTCAAATACTTTCTTGTTTAAAATGTTACATTAATGTTTCCATGAATAGTTTCTATAGGAATTTACACAAATGTAAGTCAGAGAATCCAGTAATTATTTGTATATGAATGTTTATATATTTTATATATTGCTGCTATACTAAATTATGTAAATTTCAAGTGTAAGACCAGGTTTGATTACCAGCACCTCAAAAAAATGTAGTTTGCCTTAGAGAATGTTTATTGTGTGCTTATTTTTCAGATATTGGCTCAGAAAACTCTTCAGGACAATACGTAATTTTTTCAAGAATCGAGGCTTCTAAGATTTCACCAAAGTCCCTTAAGTCGAGTTGCTTCAGTGCTTCCATGAATGTCACCCTTCATAATAGATTCTGTGTAAAACATGCGTCCACATATTGCTACCGTTGTTTATTTGTATGTCCAGGAAATACGTTTCTGTCTTGTTACTTGCTTGCACCCTCAGAGGTTCTTGTGTTTGTTTGTTTGTTTGTTTTTTCCTAAAAGAAGAGAAGGAGAATATTCCCAGGCTTCTTATAACCCTGTGAGCCTTTAAGCTGCTCTGTCCTTTCTGATCCGTACTTTTCATTCTTTATTGAAGCTGCCTCAGTTCATTCAAATACACATAGGGAGAAATGTTCAAATTATTGACTCCATTTTGTGGGTGCCATTTTTACCAGCAAAGGTGCTTACTTTCATTTTAATCCTGCTCCAGTCCTACGATGCTTGTTGACAGAGGCCTTCTGAGGCTTTCATCTGTGAAAGTCAGTTTTCGGTGTTTCTCTGCACATCAACAGAGCTGAAGGCTGGGGCATCGACAGCATTTCCCCGCAGTTCAGGCCGCAAGTTTTCTTCCCAGTGCCAGGGCTGGTTAGGATGAAAATAAATTAGCCACTTGGGGAAGAATATAATCTTCTTATAGCTATATGGATTTGTTTTTGTTGATGGCACCAACTATTGCAGCTGAAAATTGTACTTAAAGATTGAGTCAAACTTAATATTGCCACCGAATTTCCAACATCTTTTATTTTACTCTTCCTGACTAGCAGGAAAAGTATGTTTTCACTAGTATCTGAAAGAGCATTGGAACTGTTCAGCTCGACCCGAGATTAGGCTACGTGGGAAAAGGGTGGAGGTATCTTAAGTGTCATGTTATGTCCATGCTTTCTTTCATGGTTGCAGTTGAATTTGCTTAGCATCAAATTATTCATATATCATGTTCACGAATGCCTTGGATCTCCTCGTGTGAAAGTAGAGGAGTGGGGTCTGTCTTCCACAGCAAGTCTCACCTTGCCATTGATTTTCATATATGTTGCTGTACATCCTTGGTTCGGAAAAACAGACTTCAGCATTCTGCTTAGAATGTAGAGCAACCATCATCTTATTAGATAACTTTTCAGAAGTAAATTTTACTTTAATATTTAAATTAATAAGTTATTTTTGCTTAAGAGGAAACATTCATTCTGACAATCACTCTATTTTATGATTTGGGTTTAGTCATTAGTTTGGACTTATTTTGGTCTATTGATCTATCAAATCTTAAGTTTTGTATTACTATACACATAGCATACACTAATACGTGGGGTGAATGTACACATAAAGTCCTTTCCAATAATTTTGAGGTTTAGAGGCTAAATATTAATGTGAACTGGAGAATTGACACCTATTTGTTATTTACAAAATAAATTCTTACCGACATTATAGTGCTTTGGCGTGTATCCTTTGGGAAGATTGTAGGTAAAACAATGAGCAGTAGGATCAGGAATCATAAGTTGAGTTTGAGAAAAAAACTAACTTTTCAGTATTTTCATGATTTCAAAATGATTAAAACGCACTTAAATTTAAAATAAGGTTCATAGAATCAAATGAAAGCTTATAGTTAGCATTGCATGGTAGAGCAACATGAAGCACTAACCAATCAAAATAAATGGTACTGTGTAATTAAAGGAATAAGTTCTCTGAAGCCAAGGAAATATAAGGACCAATAGAAATCATGGTGGACGAAGCTGAGCTGCTATCAATATAAACTATCACCAGTAGATTGGGTTTGTTGTTAGTTGCTGTTTCTTTTTTTTAAAGAGAATTTACTAAGTCATAAAACTCTTAAGTAGGAAAATTAACTGAAATTATCTGGATATAAATATGTCTCTCACTGAATTTAATTACTTTGGAAATAAGACTTTGGTTATAGAGAAAGGCAGTTTTTCAGTGTTGCTTATTCATTAAGCAAATTCATTAACTTTGTGGAGTATGTTTAGTTATAACCAAGAGCAAACTAAACCACGGCAACCCAGACACCAGTGCCATAGCTCTTTAATGCAACCGAAGTTCTTTCAAGAGCAATTTTCTCATTTTCAACTCTCCACTGGGGATACTATTAGAATGTATAGTTTGCTGCATACTTTTCTCCTGTTGATTAATAGAGCGATTTGGTTAGAGGAAAAACAGCAATGCAATTATAGGATGTGGAACACGACCTTGGCGAAGAATCCTTCCTTTCTTTTTGGACCTTATCTTGAAGTGGGATGGAAAGGAGAAGCTTTAAGGAATACAAGGAGCTGGTTTCTGCAAGATATTTGTTTAGCCAGTAACATGTTTTCTTCCATAAAAACAAAACTAAGTTGTATTTTGCCTGCCTTTTTGTTTTAATTTATTTATTTATTTATTTTTAAAATGTGTGAGATTTAGGGTGGTGAAGTGAAGAAAACCTAAGAGAAGGTGGAGGTCAGCTTTGTAATAAATTAGAATGCAGGAAACAGAGTCCACTGGAACTGCTCCTGGGTTCTGGAGTGGCCTACGCTGGGAAAGTCTGCGAGTCCCTCATCAGATGGGAAGGCGGTTCAGCCGCAGACGACAGACGCACACACTGGACGGGCTCTGTTCTCTGCTTGCCTGAGGACAAGGGCTCTTTCTATTTCACACCAATCAATCGTATGAACTGTGTCACACTATGATGAATAAATCGTCTATTTGCAGTCCAGAAGCCGGTAGCAGTTCAGTGACACGATCAGAAAGAAATGAAACCATTTTAATCCTGGGCAGATCAGGGTTAGGTGCCGTATGTTCAAATATTTACTTATAGTCTGAAATTTGAAATTTGGAATTGTTCAATGTAATAAAAAGTATTTCAGCAATTTGAAGAGTATCTATTTTAGGTGAACTCTTACATTTCTTTTTTGACCTCTCTCCTTTGTCATCCTGAAAAACTTAAGACTTAAGAGAAACTTGGAGAAGCGAATCTGTTTGCCTCTCAATCTCTCGTTGAGAACATTTTCTGTCAAGGGACTCTATTCAGGATGTGAACCAAAAATGAAAAACATTTTTGTCATTAGCCTGAAGCAGGGATTAAGTTCTCAAGGTTTGTGGTCCTTTTATCTTAAAACAAGTTTTTTTTGTTGTTGGCTTTTTTTTTTTTTTAATGTAAGAATGGTGTGATTTTTGCAATGGCTCGAGGTCAGAGCGTATCGTTAACTGTACCTGTGCTTTCTAAATATTGAATGTTCAAGTTAAATTGGATTTTTTTCTTCATCCAAGAGACATCTAAGAGTCCTTATTAGCGACTCTGCCCCATCTTCTTCTTTGATTTATTAAGCTGCAAAATAAATACTATTGAGATTACAGTGACTAATAATGCATGATGAAAATGGTGTAGCATCTTCCTCCCTATAAGACTGTGTTAATGTGAATCCATTGATGTGGGGTAGAGCTGTGGAGCCAACAGGTGTTGTGAGAGCCCACTAGCGATGGCTGGAGGAAGAAAGGATAACAAAGACAGCTGAGGCTGATGGAAGCCCCTCAGCTGCTGCTGCGAAGACTGTCAAGAACAAAGCTGTCAAAGTTGAATGCTTATTTAAACAACTGCTTTTGATACACTGCAAATGTATCTTTAAAAAGCCTTTATAAAATCCACAGCCCCAGAATTCAGATGTCTGGGAAAATAAAGAGCAAGTGAAAATGTGAAATTAATAACAATGACTGACATAAGTAGCTATTTCAAACAAGCCCCACGGAGCCACAGAAAATGGTTTCATCTCTCTCTACAACCAGAGTACATACTCTAATAATCCCAAGTTAATTATTTTCATACTCGTAATAAATTGCCATTCTAATTAGTTGGTAAATAAAACCTTGTTAAAATAAAACCCTCTTAATCTGCATTTAATAGATGCAAATACAGTGACTAATGAATATTTCTGCATGTGGCTTTGTGATACTGAAAAATGTAATTCAAGCCACCATTTAGCAGGGTCATTGTTAAAAGGCTTTTGTGGGTGTTAGACAAAGAGGCTCCTGATTGAAAATGGGTGAGGCAGAGGCTAGTTATAAGGTCAGTGGAGTGTCAGTTCCAAACTCTTGCATCAGTGAAGACTTCTACAAAGTGCCAGGGTTATATTTATAAAAAGCCCAGAGAAATCACAGCTCATTGAGCCCATAGATGGAGACCAAACATGGAGCACAGTTATGCAGAAGAACTGGGAATTCGATTGGTGGCTCCGTGTGTGTGATGTCACAGAAGCTGCTGACCTCTTGACTTATAATGGGATCGTTAAGACTTCAGTTACAACATAGCTTGAAACAAATTGATTTTGAACAATACTTAAAGTAAGCTCATACAGCTCAGAATTGAAATCTGAAACTTGTTTAAGTGTTTAAATTATCTTTGGGTTCTAAAAACCTTGTGAATTTTCAGGTAGGTGAAAGTTTCTTCCTTGAAAAGAGAGGAGTTTATCGCCACAAACACAAATTGACTGACTGACAGGTCACCTGGGCATCTCTTGAGAGGAATCAATCCTTTGTACACATAGATTTATTTTTTACTATCTTGTGGTCATTGATACTCTAGGTAAACCTGAGGATGGCAATATCTTAAGCTATCCAATAATAACTAGTTATTCCCAAGTACATGCTAAGGCAGGAATGTGCAGTCACAGAAAGCACCTGGAGAGATGAGCGCATCGAAGAATCGCCAGTGGACCTGAGTATAACAGTCTTGTGCGTTTCTTTTCCCTTCAAGTTCATTCTCTGTTCCTTCCTTCATCCACACATTCCAGCCCATCCGCCACTGGGCAACTCTCCTCCTCGCCTGTTCTTCCCTTGCTATGCGGGCCTTCTCTTCTTTTCCTGAAGGGGTCCAATTTACTCCACCCCAGGAACATCCCAGGAGCTGCTGTCCTGCGTGCCTTCTCCCTCATCTCTGTGGCTGCCGCTTCTCCCAGTGAAGAGTCGGAGGAAGCGCCACTCCTCAGGAGCCTTACCTTACATCCATCAATCTCACGTAGCCACACTACGGCATATGGTAACTAACATTCCAGTGTGAATTTGAAATGTCTCCTCCAGACTCATATGTTGGATGCTTGGAAGACTTAGAAACTGGAGGGGCAGAGCCTGGCTGAAGAGTAGATCGCAGGGGGCGGGAGGTGCTGAATTTGAAGATACACCTGGTTCTTACCCCGTACTTGGCTTTCTGCCTCCACAGTGATGTTCAGCTTTTCCTCAGGCCCAGAGTCATAGCTCTGCCCAACCATGAACTGAAACCTGAGAAACTAAGAGCCGAAATTAACAGCTTCTCCCTTTTTGCCCATTAGATATTTTGGTCAGAGTGATGAAAAGTCTGATTAGCCCATTTAATTTTCCTCATACTATTTTTGTGATTCTTAATATCTTTTTTCTATTTGTTACCACAAATTATAGATGAGAGCAAGGACATTGGCTTGCAGTGTTTTTCCCTTAGAGTATGGAATGATGTCTATCTGATATATAGGAAAGATTCAAATAAAAGTATGTTAAAATATGGTTGGAAATAATTGCTCATTTAGCCTATACTTACTAATGAGTTAAGTATAAATTGACACTCTCATTTGACTGAATCCATTTGTTGTTGATTATCTCTTAGTTGAATTACCCTATCTGCTTATTTCTTATGATTTCTGAACCTCTGCTCAGTTAGCTGAAAAAATAGTGGTGATAATCTTTGCTAATTTCGGAACTGATCTATGTTGAACAACCTATAAAAGCATTGGAAATAAACTAGGAGAAAAGAATGACGCCTCATCCCATCATGGTGGAAGTTTGTGAGTCTCTCAACGGTCACTTTCAGCTCCCTATTATCAAGCTGTTGATTGGCAGATAATGGTTATGAATGTTTGCTTTCACCAGCTGTTTGAATAGAGAGGGAAAATTGTAAGTTGCTGGCAAACTACGAATGTGCATTAGAGTACCTTAAAAGCATTATTTCTTCATGGTAATAGGAAATTTTGAAATGTGTTTGTTTCCCTGGGTTATTCAGTCTTTCTGATCTGAAATAGAAGTTGAAGGGATCCTGTTTTTATATAGCACCATAGCTAATAAGTATAATGAGTGCCATCTGCTGGATTTGTCCGGTACCACATTCAGCAGGGTGAGTCAACACTACTGGAGGGATTGTGTGTGTATGTGTGTGTGTGTGTGTGTGTGTGTGTGTACACATGTACACGAGCACATGTGCTCTGCCTCAGCATGAGAAATCCTTACAGAAGAGGGTTTCCTTTATTCTTTATTCTTTCTTTCCTTCTTTTCTCTCTTCCCTTCCTTTCTTCCTGCCTGTGATAGTTATTCTTGATCATCAACTTGGCTCGGCAAGATGAGCCTTTAGACACACTTGAAGTGATTACCTGGAGTGGAACCTTCCAGCAGCAGACATCATGAAAGGCAGAGCAAGAGGGAGAAGCTGGCTCTCTCTCTTCTTCCTCCTCTCCTCTCCCTCCCCTAGGGCTTTCTCCTCTTTTGCCCTGTCCCAGCGCTTGTCTTCCCTGTTGGAGTCGCTCTGCTTTCGGCTACGAGACGGTGCTCAGACTCAAGCAACTTAGGGGAGACAGGGGTGTGTATGTGGCTTTCAGTTCCAGAAGGATATGATCCGTTACGCTGGAATCACACAGCAGAAGGCGTGGCTGAAGGCCGAAGCAGGAGGTTGGTTCAGGTCGCCACAGCCTTGGGGAGGCAGAGAGAGCAGGTGAGAGGAAGCAGAGCGAGGCTGCCAAACCTCAAGGCCGTGACCCCCTCCTCCAGCAAGGCTCTTCTCCTTAAAGGTGCCACAGCTTTCCCAGACATCAACACCAGCTAAGGATTCAAACATGCAAACGTGTGGGGACAACTCACATTCACACCGAGGCACTCCCCTCCTTTCTCCCTTTCTTCCTGTATGCTATCACTAATGCAAATATAAAACTTAATCCCTATCTAATTTCCTGTTGCTCAATTATATGTATGATTTCCAAATATGCATTTGACACTAATTTTAATTTAGTAATTAAAGAAGCTATAGTGTAAGGCACCTAAAAGTAGACTTTTAGTAACATTACAGTATGTGCCGACTGTTGCTCACCTTGAAAAATTTAATGGATACATTTTCTTTATTTTCATACAACAAAAATAAACAATAGACTCTCTGTCTTTTTTCAGTGTTTATTATTAGTTTTTGAAGATTTATTCATGAATTATTGGTACACTGAGGAAAGTTGCTCCCATCTGCTATGGTTTGGATAAGTAATGTCTCCCAGAAGGCTCCTGTGTGGCAGCTCGGTTCTCACCAGTGGCAGCTCGGTTCTCACCAGTGGCAGCTCGGTTCTCACTAGTGTCAGTGTTGAGAAGTGAATGCATCAGGACAATGCTACGTAGCAGGTTGGTGCACACTATGGTATGAATCTGCAATGTCCCCCACATGCTCAAGTTTTGAACACTTACTTCCCAGTGAGTGGTGACATTTGGGTGGAAAACCTTTAGGAGGTGGTACTAGCTGGCAGAAGTGGAAGATGGTATCCTGGTTTAGGACCCCCCCCCCCGCTTTGAGAATCTTTCAATGAGTTCCTCCATGTCTCGATAGACTAAGACTCTGAAAGTGTAAACCCAGATACATCTTTCCTCCCTTAAGCTGTTCTGACAGGTATTGTTTCACAGCATTATATATATCCATTCATGAATTCAAAACTCAATGAGATGTTTGGAGGCAGGACCTAGTTGGAAGAGCAGGTTACTGGTGGAGTGACTCCAAAGGGTATTTCTTGTCCACACTCTCTTTCCCTCTGCTTTCCAGCTTATTTTTAGCTGATGTTCTACCTTACCACAGCCAGGCGCAGACTGAAACATCAACCATAAACCACAGCAAACCTTTCCTCCTTCAATCTGTTTGTGTCAGACAGTTCATCATGCAAAGGAACACTGACTAACACAGGTACTTGATGAGCGACCTGTTAATTAGAGTCAGTAGATTGTTTTCTTTGAAACTTTACTTTGAAAAATAGAGTTCAAATTCAGAATGTCATCCTTGATCTTCCATGCTAGGTGCTTTACATAAATCATCACTCATCTTCGTTATTCTTACAGATGAATGCTGGTGAGTTTTATAGTCAAGAAAACAGGGGGCTGGAGAGGTGGCTCAGGGGTTAAGCCTCTGCCTTGCAGGCGGAAGGTCCTGAGTTCGGATCCTAGACCCCACGTATAGACACCAGGCGGAAGCGGGGGCTGCCTGCATTCCAGGTCCTGGTAGGGCAGAGCCTGTGAATCCTGGGGCAGAGTAAAAAGGAGGAGGTAGAGGTAGGTCCATAGTGGTTCCCAAATTCACTAGTGGTTCTACACACACACGCACAATTGAATAAAAAAAAGAAAACCGATCTCTAGACTGAATAAATAATAAATTTGAACCCAGAGCTGCATTAATTTAACAGTCTTCAATTTAGGATACACTAGGACCAGAAGGTCCGAATTTAAAAATGTAGTAAAGAGCCATTTTTGATATAGATAGAAGTTAGTTGGTACTAGAAATTTTTAAACTTTCTTTTACTAATTCACATCATGTGTGGAAGTAATTGGAAGAGGAATATCTATCCCCTTCCTATTTTAGACATGCATTCCTTTCTATCTCAGTTTATTCTAGTACTGCCAAGCAAATAAACATGTTCACTTAATGTATTTCATAGCATTATCCAGTGGTGATATTGTATCCTCTGGATTTGGACCTCTATGAAGGCAACCATTTGCATTCATTTAACTTTGTGCTTCTGGCCTGAGTTTCATAAATCATTGCAACAATGACTATCTGACCCAAACAGCTTCAACAGAGAAAGGGCTTTTGTTCCAGCTCACAATTCTAAGTCTATCGGTCAGTCCATTGTGCCATGAAAGCCTTACCAGAAGGAGCGGAGGAAAGCAGCCAGACCAGCAGCCAAGTCAGAGCCGAGGGAAAGAAGCTCCTGTTCTCGTGCAGCAGACAGAATGGCGTCGCTCACAACAAGCAGGTTTTCTCACCTCCCACAGGCTTGCTTAGAGGGCCGCCTTGACTAGATAATTCTTCAAACGTGTGTCCAGAGGCCCACTTCCCAAGTGCCAACTTGACAGCTGAGGCTGTTGGAAGGTCCGTATCCAAGTGCCTTGAGGTTACCCAATGTAGGTTTAAAAAAAGCATACATATCTCACACAGCTATGAGCCTCCACTCGAGAATAAATGAGGCACAATCTGTCCCCAGAGCAAACATTTAATGTGGTCAGTTCCCTGAGTTGACAAGTATCACAAGCTTGTTGTCTTCGTTTAGCGTTAGACAGAGTGAAAGCATAGCAAGTCAGGAGCGGGAGATAATTTTCAACGTATGTCTGACATAAGCAGGTTTCTATGGTTACAGAGTCCCAGAGTCGGTCCCAGAGTTTGGGTGAGACATTATCTTGTACAAATAGAATGCCAATTGTGATCAGAACTCAGTGTTGGTCACAGGGCTGGGGATGAGTGGTTATCTCACACCAACCGATTGATAATTGTGGTCAGCCAATATACATACTTTTGTGACACAAGATGTTGTGGGGCAGATAGACTGGAGCCAGGCAGAAAATAGCAAGAATCAGGCAACAAGGATTTTAAACTTCTAACAAGCGACAAACTCAAACTCTTTTAAAACAAATTTTTGTATTACAGGGTTTTTTTTTCGCAAGCTTAAGGATGTCTAATCATCACATTGCATTTCTACCTAACCATCAGAGCAGTTCATGTGCTTATTCAAGTTGTCAGAACCTAAGTGACTGAACATGCTTGATGAGAGGAGGTGCGTTCCAATCGGCATTAAGTTTTAAAAAGCAGATGTGCAGGAACTAAAAGGCTAGTGTCAGTTGTCAGTGACACCTGGAAGGCGGGTCTCTCTACACACCCGTCTTTATTGCTTTAGCTGGGATGGAAAGACCTTCCCACCATGGGTGCAGTCATGCCCCAGGCAGGGATCCAAGACTGTGTGAAGATGGAGAAAGCTAGCAGAGCACAAGGAAGCAGGTTTGCATCTTTCTCTTCTCGGCAGTGGCTCCCGCCGCCGTGACTGCCACGCCATGATGAACCATAGCCTGGAGTTGTGAAGCAAATTAACTTTCCTCCCGTACGCTGCTTTCATTGGGTGTTTTATCATAGCAACTAGGAACGGAAACTAGCACACTCCACATTTGCCTTGTTCTCATCCACAGATCCTTGTTCGGATGGTTTTTCTCCCCAAACTTAAATTTGCATTCAATTTGACAGGTTTCCATTTTCTAGTCATGGAAGCACCTTTGACAGTGTGATGGGGGAGGAGGCACTAGTTCAGCCTGGAAGGAAGAGCTGAGGACAGGCTTCTGGGTTGAAGAGCAGCACATGCATACAGCTGCAGCAGGAGAAGTTACTCTTAGGTTTCACCTCGCTCTACCAATGTAGGAAGAAGCACACTTGTCAAAACCAGCACTGTGCTGCGGAAAGATGTGCTAAATGGGTTATATCCATGTTTCACTCAGTTCTAATTCCTCTCCCCATAAAATCTCAGTAATTAGGTTTAACTAGCAATATGCTCATTTGAGACAGTAGAAAACTGAGCCCATTTTTGTTCTAAGAAAAAAAAATGCAGTTGTACTTCTACTCGTAGAGAGTCTCTTGCCTTGTAAGTAAAGGAAGGCTAACACTGTGCTTACACTCATTGTGCAGTTTATGAGTTTCTTACTGCTGCTGTGATAAAATCACACCATCTCCGTGGGTGAGAACAGTACACACACATTGAGAGTTCTGGAGGCCAGAGGTCAGATGTAGGTCTCTCTGGGTAAAAGCAAGGGGTGCATTTCTTCTTGAGGCTCTTGGGAAAAAAAGTTCTTGTTTTCTCCAGCTTCTTGAGGCCTCCTGAATTTCTTAAGGCCTGGATCCTTCATCTTCAAACCTCTCTCTGTGCCTAGCTGCCTCCCTCTGTTATTTGTAAATCCATATGAATCCAGGATAATCTCCCTGTCTCAGAATCAGCAAAGAAGAAACAGTAACTCCATCTGCAGTTCAATTCCCTGTTTGTCAGACAGCATATTCATAGGCTTTGGAAAGCAGAACTTGGCTTCTTAGGAGACATATTCTGACTTCCGTATTAATAAGAGACTGAAATTTCTTCCTAAGTTGTACAGTTCACTTTTTGTTTTCTTATCAAGTTCTTTTAAAACGAGTAAATAAAAATAATATTCTACTTTTCATATTTATCCCTGAAAAAAAAAAAAACATGATGCGGGGGTAGGGGGTTGAGAGATGGCTCAGGGGTTAAAACCCTTGCCTCGAAAGCAAAAGGACCTGAGTTTGGATCCCAAATCCCATATAAAAATTTAGAGCAGAAATGGCTGTGACCTATACTTCTAGCCCTGGAAGGTGGAGCCTGGGAAATCTCAAAGCAAAGCAATGAGGAGGTAGAAAAATCCAAGATGATTCCCAAAGTCATACAGTGCCCTCTTCTACACACACACACACACACACACACACACACACACACACACACACACCCTATACATTAAAAAAAATGGTATAGTTAGGTGGTTTCCCCACCACCAGAAAAACACTAGGAAATAGTCCTCTATCCCTGTAGAGAAATATTTTATGGGAAATTTAAGTTAATACATCTCTCTTCTCCTTCTGCTCTTCCTCCTAATTATTAAAATATCTGTTTTCTGAAATTATTCCTAACATACTCTCATACTTTTTTCAGTTTGTTTTCCAAATTCAAACATTTTTTTCACTTAAAACTTTCTTACCCACACTTTACTTGTTCATCTATTTCATTGATTTACTTCCTGTCTTGAGTTAGTAAAACATATTCCCTTCATAATTTTTAGATTTAAAACATGATGATTACCCTGTAAGCAAACCTTTCCCTTTGGGTAAAATACTCATTTGGAAGTCTCCCTGAAGAGTGTAAAATCTCAGTGTGGCCCATGCAAACTGAATCAGAAATACATCTGCAGTGTCCTTTTGGGCAACCACCTCAATGGTTCAAATGGTGACTGTTTTTGCCGAAGACAAGGCTGGGGACAGGGCCTAGTGTGCTTCTAACGGGTTTTCTGTGCTGTTAATTCTCCTTGGCAGAAATCTACCTGGTGACTCACTGTAGGTGTCTACAGCAATCTTCAATGAGCTTGTTCTTTTTAAAATTCACAAAACTAACAATTATATCAGAATAGTCTTTAATGAGTACTTCTTAAAGCTTTTATGTTTCTGTATGAGTCACTAATAATCACTGGTGCAATTCCATAAAATCCTAAATTCTAGAGAGATGTATTGCATTACAAAATCAGTCTTGGCTTCGTATCCACAATAAACATATCCATTTGCTTTTACTTTGTCTTACTCAAATTGATTATATGGAAGCATTAGAATGAGACAGACTTACAGTCTGTGCTGGTTCTGCTTTTCCTATCTGACCTTGGCCTGGTTATTAAACTCCTTTGGATTCTTGGTTCATTTTCTAATTGATCATAAACATCCAATATTCGTTTTATCAGGTTACTGTATGTGAAGACTTATGCACAGCTCTGACACCCAGTGTGTGTTTAGTTGATCGCGGTCATTCCAATGGCTGTTCATCAGGAAACAGTATGCACCAGAGTACTTAGCATGTTATTGATTTTATTGTGTATGAGCCAAACCCACTGGGTAATACACTTTGATCTCGTGCTTTACATCACCAAAATTTCCTATATAGTGTGTTCCCAGACCTGTGACCTTGACAAAGGTCTACTCCCTTCTTCAAGTTCACAGTTGTGAGAGCAGATTACTTGAAAGACCTACCAGCACTTGGCATCCAGGCACTTTGACAGCCGAGGCAAGAAGATTGTGTCTGAGGGCAGACTAGAGTATGGGTAGCCCCGTTTATGAATAATAAATCAACAATCTAAAGAGCAAAGAGAAGATGATGTTGGGGGGAGGTTGTCTCACAGCAATATGCATTGAAAACCAGTCAGGATGACATGGAAATGACTAGTAAACCTGAGAGAAGTGGACCTCAAACAAGCTGAGAGGAAGGGGAAAACCACTGTGACTGGTCCCTGTGAAATCCTCAAATCGGTCCCAACCCTGGCAGTGCAGAAGACGGAGACTGAGAGCAGAGGAAGAGTCGCTGGCTCTCCTGGGAAGCAGCTTCTTCCAACTCCGGTAGAAGATGTCTCAGGTCCTGGACGGTGGGCCCGAGGCGCCGCGAGGATAAAGCGTCATTACTGAAAACAGACGAGGAAAAACACAGCGGAGGACTTAGTGGGAGGGCCTTGGGTGTCAGAAAGGCGCCCTTGGAAGGGGCTGCCCTCAGTCTCTGGGACCCCAGGCCCGCTAGGCTTCCGGTGTATCAGTGTCATCTCCATCCAGCTCACACTCCTGCCACCGTGGGGCTGTCTTTAAAGAGAACAAGAGTTTATTCTGGAGTCAAGTGTGAGTTACACGGTGCAGCAACAGATTCCAGCTCCCCAGGCACCAGGGCTCACTGCGGATGAGACTTTACTAGTTCCAAACAAATAAAGCCATGAAGTAGTCACTCACACAGTGGGGCTGCAGGTGGGCAGGTCACAGCAAAGCTGGGAGAATTCTGCTGCAGGCCAGGTGCTAGCTAATGCCATTTCAGCTTTTTTATTGGTGGAAGCTAAGAATACATTTTAAGGTAATAGGCATAGGATGTTTGGTTACACATGAGAATGGGCAGTAAATAGTTTTCAAAGGGACTAAAAATAGCCCAAGATAAAATTGGTTCTGGTTTGCAACCTTCCTTCCTTCCTTCCTTCCTTCCTTCCTTCCTTCCTTCCTTCCTTCCTTCCTTCCTTCCTTCCTTCCTTCCTTCCTTCCTTTCCTCCCTCCCTCCCTCCCTTCCTTCCTTCCTTCCTTCCTTCCTTCCTTCCCTCCCTTTCTTCTCTCCCTTCCTTCCCTTCCTTCCTTCCCTTCCTTCCCTCCCTCCCTCCCTCCCTCCCTTCCCTCCCTCCCTCCTTCCCTCCCTCCCTTCCCTCCCTCCCTCCCTCCCTTCCCTCCCTTCCTTCCTTCTCTCCCTTCCTGGAACCTCAGTTTACCTTAAGCTGTTTAGATTCATATTCTACAAAACTGCAAGCTAAATAAACTTATTTTTTTCTTTATAAGTATCTAACTTCAATTATTGCATTATGTCAATAAAAATAGACTAATGTGGAAAGATAATCTAAGACTTTTTACTGTTAGAACAAATAGTGAGGCATTTTTCAATACATTGTAAAAAGGTAAGAAGGAAGAAAGTCTTTGTTAGGGATATGACAGTAGCCGATATTGGTTCTGGAGCTACTGTTTACATTTAGCTTCTGTAGCAATCAAAATGTATTACTTATTAAAGAAAGATATACCTTGACATAAGACTATTTAAAAGCAGAACCATGTTTGGATTTGTAGTAAGAAGCAGAAACGAGAATTTGTTTCCGTTGAAAGATGAGACCGGGCAAAAGGGCCTCATCGTTACATGTATGTGCAGAAGAGGTGAGATCAAGTCCAGATGCATGAAGGCCCCATTACTACATGTATGTGCAGGGGAGGTGAGACCATGCGCTGATGCACACAGGCCCCATCACTACATGTATGTTCAGGGGAGGTGAGACCATCTCTGATGCACACAGGCCCCATCACTACATGTATGTGCAGAGAGGTGAGACCATGCCCTGATGCATGCTGTTCACACAGCACACAGACTGTAAATAAAGGGCAGGGATTGGGGTGGTGGGATGGCTCAGTAGGTTAAGGCATCTGTGCCAGACTTAACGACTTGATTCCATCCCCGAAGCCCACGTGGTGTGAGGGAACTCCGACTTCTGCAGGTTGTTCTGACCTCCATGATGCATGTGCACTGCTGCCTCCCCTCCCCCCACAAGTAATTAAACATGTAAAAAATGTAAAGACAAAGGAAGGGACAGGGGTCCCACTGGCCCACCAAGGCCATGCCCTCAGTGCTGGAAGACATCCCACTAGGCTCCACCTAGTTCCAATGTACTCTGTTAGGACAACTCTGGAGAACAAACACTCGGGACACTGTGCCAGATGCTCTTCTCTCTGAGCTGTGAGACCCTGCTCAGGCTCAAACAACTGACGTGGGAAAAGGGAGATTTATTCAGCTTAAGGTTCCAGAGGAGAGATACAGCGTCCATATGATGACGGCCGCAGAAACTGGAGGCAGCCTCAGTCACGTCAATCATGGAGGCTGGGAGTTGCAAAACTGCTAACTGTAAGGGTAAATTTCTTCTGGAAGCAGGGTATGGCTAAATCCATCTCAAGACCTCACCCCCTGTGACATGCCTTCCTCCAACAAGGCTCCACCTCTTAAAGGTGCCATGACCTTCCTAAATGACTAAAGATTCAAACGCATGAGCCTGTGAGTGACAGCTCACGTGTCAAACCACGACAGACATCAACAATCTTGTATCTGTAAACAGTGAAAACTGGAGTATGCGTGTTCCCTGTTATTTTTGAGAAAGTTTCTAATAATCTGTAATGAAACTTTTCCCTGTCTGTGCTATCCTTTCCTTTGGGCCTAGAATGCCAGCTCACATTTTCCATCTGTCAATTTTTGTTCATGTTATGAATATTTCTTCAACATGAAAATGGGAGATTTTCTCTTGCAAATGGGCAGGTACCAAACTCTAACAAGATACTAAGGAAAACAAACAGAAGGGCATGCTGCCACTTCCCTTCACTCCTAAGTGCTCCAACGCTCTGCTCTTAGGGCATGTAAAGAAACCTGCCATTTACTGGAACATCTTTTCTAAAAGATGTTTCTTAACAAATTTTAGTAGCCTAAAAGTCACCCGGACCACCTTCTCTCTAACTCTCCTGAAAGAAAAGAACAGTTGTCAACAGCTAAAAGAAGGTACTTCAGAATTGTTCCTATCATCCAATGAGGCCTGCTGAATCAAGGCAAGGAACACAATCACTAAAACCTGCAGGAGGTCCACGGGCAGGGTCCACAGGGCAGGGTCCACAGGCAGGGTCCACGGGCAGGGTCCACGGGGCAGGGTCCCGGGGTAGTCTCTGCTTCTGTCCTGTACACATTGTTTTTCATCTAGGGAGTCAATGCAGTCAGGACCAGACTGACTGACAGCTTTCAACCTTCATTCCCTTGAGGCCATTTTAATCTCAAGGATTAGCTGCTAAATTATTATCTGTAGAAAGCCATGAAAAACAGTATCATGGTTTCGTATGAATTAGTTTAGATTAATTAAAAGTTGGGCCAGCAAGATGGCTCAACTGGTAAAGGGATTTGTTGCTACAACCAACAACCTGAGTGGTCCCCCAACCCCCCCCTCCGGTCTCACTGCACCCGGAGCCCACATATGGAATGAGAGAACTGACCTCCACACAAGCACCATGGGGCACCCCTCTGACGCCCCCCCACAACATAAATGTTTTAAAAACTTCTTTTTAAAAAAAATCTCGGGCTGGAGAGGTGGCTCAGGGGTTAAGCCTCCGCCTTGCAGCCAGAAGGTCCTGAGTTCGGATCCCAGATCCCACGTATAGATGTCAGACGGAAGCGGGGGCGGCCTGCGCTTCTTCCTGGTAGGGCGGAGCCTGTGAATCGTGGGGCAGAAGGAGGTGGAGGTGTCCATGGTGGTTCCCGAATTCATCCGTGGTTCTACACATACACAGACACACAGACATACACGCATGCACACATACACACGCACATGCACACAGTTGAATAAATAATAATAATAATAATAATTTTAAAAATCTCAGCGTTATTATAAGGGTTAGATCTGTTTTTCTTTTTTAACAGAATACAAAAGTAAGACAGAAGTAGGTCTCCAGGGTAAAAAAGTAGGGTAGAAGCAGGTTCTCATACAAGCCAGAGATTAGTATAGACAATGAAGCATTTAGTTTCCTAAGGACGTCAATGGTCCACGCAGATGAGCATGCTCATGGAAACTAGCATATAACCATTCACAAGGCAGAACTAATAGCAATGGGACCCAGCATTGAATACCCGTGAACTAACTACAAACTATGCCACACACTTTATAATATTCACCTGCTGCCCATGCAGGAAAAGACATCCAACATCATACACGAAGCTGTGAAAATATATTTGCAACAAATGACAAATAAAGCATGGGCATTAATAATACAGAGAAGTGTTAAAAAAATTAATAAAAAGAAAATACTACAACAGTGGTCTAGGGACATTAATAATTTAGAGAAAACATTACAGAAACTAATATTTATATGAAAAAGATGCCGAAACTCATTTATAATTTAAACATTCAAATAAAATCAAGATACAGTTTTTCCAACGGACTTACAAAAATTATGTCAAAACAGCCTATCAAAAGTAGGCATGCTCTATCAACATTTTAAATTTATAGTCTATAACCAAGCTAACCAAGCAGGTAGTAGCAGGTTCTAGCCTGGGTAGTTTGAATGTTTGTAGGTATGAACGTAGCATCATTTGCTGCTTTAAAAAGTGGTAAATAGCTGAAATATGGAAACGATAACATATTATATAACCATTTAAAATTGAGGAATATGTTTTCAATTTCGTGTAGCATCCTTGACATATTGTTAAAAAACACCAGGCAATTTAGAAGGCTGGCGAGATGGCTTAGTGGTTCAAGTGTTGGTCATTTAAGCGAAAGGGGCAGGGTTTGGTCCCTAGAGCTGACGTAACAAGTGCAGGGTATGTATGGAAGCCCCTGTAATTCCAGCCCCCAAACTGGAAGCTGAGAATCCCCAGAGCAAGCTGCCAATAGACTAGTCCTGTGACAAGCTCTGGATTTAATTAGAAAGTCAGCTGAAAACAGGAAGGTGAAAGCAATGGAGGGTAATTCGTTACCACCCTTGGGCCTCCACAAGGCACGCAGATCCGTGTGTACCAGCACACACACCCACTTGTTTTTTTTTTTTTTTTTTTTAAATATTTTTTTTATTATTATTTATTCAACTATGCATATGCGTGTGTATGTGCGCGCGCATCTGTGTGTGTGTCTGTGTCTGTGTGTCTGTGTGTGTGTAGAACCACGGACGAATTCGCGAACCACCATGGACGCCTCCTCCTCCTTCTGCCCCGGGATTCACAGGCTCCGCCCTACCAGGACCGGAAACGCAGGCCACCCCCGCTTCCGCCTGGCGTCTATACGTGGGATCTGGGATCCGAACCCAGGACCTTCCGCCTGCAAGGCGGAGGCTTAACCCCTGAGCCACCTCTCCAGCCCCACACACCCACTTGTAAACATACATACACACATGCACACACTCCATACACCCATACACATGACAAATTTAGAAAGTATATCAACATTTTAGATAGTAGTAACATTTTATAGCCTGTGATATGTAACCTACAGTGCGTGTGTGTGTGTGTGTGTGTGTGTGTGTGTGTGTGTGTGTGTGTGTACAGTGGATAGATTGACGGTTTTTGTTAGGTTCCTAGCTGATGTGATGGGCTGTTTCAGAGTTAATGGCTTATGTGGTGCACCTATCTTAATAGCTCTAGAGGTCAGAAGTAAGAAATGAAGGCAGGTGTGGTGATGTGTGTTTGTCCTTATAGCACTCAGAAGACACAGGCAAGGAAAACTCCGTGAGTTCAAGACCAGCCAGAGCTACACACTGGGGAGCACATACATGTATGTGTGTGTGTACAAGAGGACACTTGAGTATGTGTGTCTGTGGAGGGCCAAGGGTGACTTTGGGAATCATCCTGAATTCTCTGCCACCTTATTGCTTAGCACTAGGGATTCCTCGGCTCTGTCCTCCGGGACCGGAACTGCAGGTGATCACCCTTATCTCCCTGGCATCTTTACGTGGGATCTGGGGATGGAAACTCAGGTCCTTCTGTGTATGAGGCAAAGACCCCTGAGCCAACTCCTGAGCCCCTGAGACTACCTAAAGGGGAAGAAAATTAAGAAGTGGATCTCACTTAACTACGATCTTGATGTGGCATAGTACATAACCATCATACACATGCGCTTCATTCCTTCTGAAGCTCTGGATGAAGGTCTGTTTCCTCACCCTTTTCAGGTGCTGGAGGCTGTTCACATTTCTTATCTTGTGACCCCATTCTTCCATCTCCAAAGTGTCCAGTATTAGGTTGGTTCTGCCTGTACTATATTCAGTTTAATAAGTTGCTCTTTGAAGATAATCTTATTTTCAGGCCATACTTTTCTTTTTTTTTCTGCATATCAAGGACTGTAACCTTGAAATACACAGTAAAATGCAGATGCAAACACAAGCTCCAAACTAGCCAACTGAAACATGTTTTCCTCATGGGACAAAATAATCGTCAGAACCACTATGAGCACTCCTCAACAAGACAGGACAGCCACAGGCAGCAGAAGAAACTAGGTCCCTGACCCTCACTGTCATACACATAAGCATGTTCAAAAGGGAGCAGGAACCTAGATATAAGGCCTGAAACCAAGATACTCTTAGGAAGAAGGAAGAGAGACGGCAATGCAGTGCAATTACTTTCATAATACCCACAGGCAATGAAAACATAAGTAGTCAAATGGGACCCTAGCAAAGCAAGAAGCGAATGGCCAACCAGAAGGAAGTATTTTCAATATCCTGAATATACAAGGAGCAGATAGACAGACATCAACAGAATAATAGTAGCACTCCAATTAAAAACAGGCTAAGCGAAGAAGTGAGTCTCACTTGGTAGCTATCTTCTTGTGACAGCTTTTGTTCCTTCTGAAGCCGTGGATGAACATCTATTTCCTGACCTTTTTCTTAAAAGGAAATGTACGAATAATCAATAAGCATATAAAAAATGCTCAGCAAGACTGATTAGGGGTATAGACCCTGGTCTGAATGACCACAGTAAAAAGGAAAAAGATTACAATGTAAGTGAGCATTCAAGGCAGGGCAAACTCATCAAATTTCTTGGAAATGTAAATTAGTTATACTGTGTAGCACAGCATGAAGATTTCTCAAAAAGTGAAGCTAGAACTGCCAGATGATCCGGCAATTCTATTGATGAGGTATATATATATATATTCAAAGTAAATGGCACTCCCATGTTTATCAAAGCACTATTCACAACGGCCACAATGTGGGATATGTAAAATGGAATATTATTAGAATATTAAAAAACGCTGCCGTCCATGGCAACATAGGTGGAAATAGAGACTATTAACAAGTGAAAGCATATATATCACATAAAGACAAATGCCACATGTTCTGGTCTATATGTAAAAGCTTAAGAAGCTGCTTCCATAGAAGAGCAGAATAGGAGTCGTTAGCAGTCAGGCAGTAACATGTGGAAGGAAAAGACAGATTGGGTAACAAGTGTCAAAGTGTTTGAATGAGCAGATGCATGAGTTCCTATATTCTGTAGTACAAGTGGGTGACTATTACCTAACTTCTACCACTTATGGAGAACAAGAAGAGGAATCAAAGGTTCCCAACACAGGCATGAGAAGCATTTGAAGAGACACCAGTGATCCTGACTGGCTTATTACATGTTGCAAAATGCATCAAAACATAAAAGATCATACCCTTTATATCATAAAACAGTAATAGTGATACAAATAGTATTTCTTTGGATTATCTGAATTTTGGGATTATTTAGGGATCTTTAAAACTTTGGCATTAGCCTTTGTTTATTTAAGATTTAACGTTTTAACCATTTTAGAAGACAGTGTATCATTCAAGTGTGGTGTCGTTGTTGCTACTATCTACCCCCAGAATTTTATCTTCTCCAACTGAAACTCTGTCTATTGGAAGAAATTTCCTAACCCCCTTTCCAGGCCTTTCCACCACCATTCTACCTTCTGTCCCTGTGAATTTGACTTTTCCAGGAACTCATATGATATTTACACTTTGTGTCTTGGTTATTTAACTTAGCAGTGTGCTTCAAGGTCAGTGTGTGAGATAGCATATGTCAGAATGTCCTTCCTTTTTAAAGCTGAAATATGTATATCTCGCCTTTTCCCCACTCATCCAGCAGTAGATTTTTGGCTTGCTTTCATCTTTTGGCTGTTGTGAATACTACTATTTACTACTAATATTACTTTTACAATATTGTTTGAATCCATGTTTCAAATCCACACGGAATTCTACAGTTAATGTTTTGAGAAGCCATCATAGCATTTTCCACAGCAACTGTGCTATTTCAAGTTGTAATTTCTCTCCATCCTCATCACTATCTTCTGTTTTTTTGGAGTCGTTGTAATGTTATTATCAGTAAGTTGTGTGCATGTATATGTGTGTTTGTGATGGCGCACACACATGAACTTCCTCTACCTTTCTCTGCCTCATTCCTCAAGATAGTGTCTCTCAGTGAACCAGAAGCTTATTAAACTGATAAACTCTCAAGTTCTGCTTTCTCCATCCCAAAATGCTGAGGTTTCAGGTATGCACAATCATGTTGGGCTTTTTATATGGTGCTAGAGATTTGAACTTGGGTTCTCCTGTTTGCATAGCAAGCAGTCCCTCTAGAAACAAAAGTTAGATCTCTTTCTCATTGTCAATTACATTCCATTGATCTGTGTATCTGCTATACCATGGTACTTCGATTGCAGCAAATTTTGGTAGTAAGTCTTGAAACTAGGCGGTGTGATTGGTTCTACCAACTCTGCCTGTTTTTTGGGGTTGGTTGGGCTATTCTGGGTCTTTGGCAGTGCCATATAAATCTTATGAATGGGTGTGTTTCCTCACAAAACATGCTAGTGTCTTAATCAGTATCCAATGAGTACAAAGACTAAATTAGAAAGAATGGCATCCAAATTACTATCTTGCAACCATAAACATATTTCCATTCCATGTGTGTTATGGTGTGAAGTTTCAGTCTTTTCGATGCAGAAGTCTTGTAGATTTTTTGTAATATGTTTTCACAGTAGTTTATGTTTCTGATGTTTGTATTTAATACCACTTTAAACTTAATTTGATAATTGTCTAATGTAAAGATAACTACAGCCAGCTTGAAATGTTGCTTGTGTATCTTTTGTGATTTTGCTATATTCATTTCTTTCTTTCAAATATAGAAAGCGTCCACAGGACAGTTCACATGTCCCAAGCTTTACAGCCTGGTTCCCAATTCAGATGCCTTTGTTTCTCTGCTTAATGAATCAGGAAGAACTTCTAGTGCGCTGTTACATGGGAATGGCTGGAGCCGCCACCCTTGCCTTGCTTCCGGTAGTAGGGGGAAAGAATCTCTCTCTCTTTTTTTTTTTTTTTAATTTCCACTCATACAAACTTAACAGGTACACCGGGCTCCTCCCTCCCTTCAACCACCCACCGCCCTGTGCCCCCCTCCCCTCCTTCCTCCTTCCCTATCCCCCAATGCCTCCCCCTCCCATCCCCGGAGCATCCTTTAATGTGCATGCCAGACTCTCCTCTCCGATGAGGTGCAAGGACTCAGTGGCATTCCCAGAACCCTTTCCTGTGTTCCCCTTAAGCATAGGAACACTACTGTGGCTGTCAATCCCTTGCCTCCAAGGATCTATACAGCAACAATTCACCTTGATAGCACAAGCATGACCATGTTCATAGCAGCACTGTTTACAATAGCAAAGTCATGGAATCAACCCAAATGTCCAACAGTTGACGAGTGGATAAGGAAACTGTGGTGCATCTATACAATGGAGTACTACTCAGCCATCAAAAATGATGAATTAATGGAATTTGCCAGGAAATGGATGGAATTAGAAACGATTACATTAAGTGAAGTATCCCAGACCCAGAAAATTAAGTGCCATAAGAATCTCTTTCTTGTGACTTGCTCTGTAATGCCCATTCTGAGACAGGGTCCAGCTCTTCCACATGTCCTGAACGTTAGCATTAAGTTGATGACCATCTTTGTGTATTTTACACCAGCCTGTAACATCCTCACCCAAATTTTTGTTTTTTCTTGCCTTCTAAGATAGGCATGCATATTTTGCATTCATGCATATTTTGCATGCGTGCATGTGTGTATCAGAAACACCGTGTGTGTCTGTGAAAGCTCAAGCTTTACTTCAGGAATCATCCCGGATTGCTCTACCTCCATTTTGCTTTGCTATGGTATTTCCCAAGCTCTACCTTCCAGGGCCAGAAAAGCGGGCCACCACCATTTCTCCCTGGTGTTTTCACGTGTGATCTTGGATTCAAACTCAAGTCTTTCTGGTTTCTAAGCAGAGGCTTAACCCCTGAGCCATGTCCCTTGATTTTTTTTTTCTTTTTAAAATAATGTAGTCTGGGCTGAGCTTGAATCCTCTATGTAGCCAAGACTGGTCTTGATTCCTTGATCCTCTTGACTCTACTTACTAAGAGCTTAGATTACAGCCTTCTACCCACCACACCAGGCCCATCACACTCCTTGATTCTCCTGCCTCAGACTCCAGAATGCTGGGATTACAGGGGTGTACCACGTTGCCAGGCAAAGGAGGCTGAGCAGCCATCAAGACCCCAAGTTCTCCCAAGCGTTGACCATGTTCTACCTTCTTAACGTCTAAGATCAGGTTCATCAGAGCCGTGTGGCTTTAGACAAAGCCCTCGTCTAAATGTTTTGAGAGGCAAAGCATTAACAATGAAATGAAACAGGAAGCCGATATCCCAGCTTTAAAGCCTCCAAGTAGTTCTAGCATTCCCTTAAGCTCTGCGTAGTTGTGGCAGTACTGAGTCCCCAGGGAAAACACTTTTCTATTGGACTATCGAGAGCCCCACCCCTTGTCTTCATGGGACAGACGTGGTCTGCCACGCAAACCTGACATATCCGGCACGTGAGCCGCAAGAGAGCTGAGCACGACTGGAGTGGTGATGCATCAAGGTTCACCACGAGGGTCTTGTTGCCACATACCACGCTGGAGGGTCACCTACCCTCTGTCCATCCAACCATCTGCCTCAGCAACTACTCGATCTAGCAATCTGTCAGCTGTAAATGGCCACAATTACGACAGTCCTGTAGAAGCCAGTCTGGTTGGTGGCTCTGGGCGCAGGGAGGTGCCTGCTCTCTACACCTTTGGATTGCACCCTTGTGAGCCACTGAGGAAGATGGACAGATTCAAACCACCCTGATGTATCTCCCCCTGTCAGCTGTTTTGTAATTTTATTTGTTTCTGTAAATCTCACATCTGGTTCTCTCTTCCTTGTCTCTTTTCTTCTTGGGAGGAGGGAGAAGCCACTGGACACTGTCCCGATACCTTTGTCAGTTGTCTTGTGAATCCTTGCTTTCTGCTAAGACAGAGCATCTGACTGGTGCAGATGAAGCTGCTCTGGACAGATCCTGTTAGGAAGTTTGAGTCCTATGTGTCTATCCACATTTCTCCTGCTACCAACCAGGCTTAGCAACTCATGCGTAATGTCCTTCAACAGTTCATCTCTACCCACAAGTCCAAAGCATACATCCTCTCTCCATGTTAGCCAGAAAACAGTTCAATCAACACAAATTATGTAGATGCAATTATAGGTCTAATTCTAATACTTCTTGACTCTGGTTCTATTCTCTAGGCAAACAGTGTCCTTTAAGAATGAGCTAATCTGTGCTCGCTTTGGCAGCACATATACTAAAATTGGAACGATACAGAGAAGATTAGCATGGCCCCTGCGCAAGGATGACACGCAGATACGTGACGCGTTCCATATTTTTACAAGCAATATAAAATTGAAACATTTATCTGATTAAAATTTTGTATATCACCAAATTTTTTTAAACAGCCAAATGCCAAATGAAATAGTAGGTTACTATTACACTTTAACAGTTGTGCACACACACATAGACACACACACACTTGTCAATATGGTGCTTATTTGTTTTCTCAGAAATAATGCATAACTGATTATAGTAAGATTGGTTTTACCAACTGCTGTTTGGCTACTTTTTAGTCAAAACTAGTTCTTACTATTCAGCGACAGAAATCAAGTATTACGTAGAAGGGGCAGAAAACAATAAAGGACAAGCAGTGTTTTCTGACATTCCACGCTAAGACGGTGCTTGCTTTCCTTAGAATAACCAGAAAATATAAAAGAAAATCTCAGTAGTGTGCTGCTAAGATACAGAGTATGAAAAGGTACATTTCGGTTCTTCTAGCATTCTTACTGACTTTTCTACAGTGAAGTTTTTAACTTGACTTAATAAAAGAGTTAATTTTGAATGTGGAGTTTTGTGAAAGCCTTGTTCCGTTGGACAGTGGCGACCTTCGGTGTGTGTAGGTGCAGCGGCCCAGAAGCCTGCCCAAGTCTGTCCTGGCAGCCTTTCTGCACTTCACACACGAATGTCACTTTAGGGACTCTGTGAACTCTCTTCCAAAGACACTGCTGCCCACAGTTTTTTCTGTCGAAAGCAATAGCTTCAGTACTTCTCCCAGAGTCCAGCTCGTGCAGTGGAAGAATGTGAGCTGTCATTCTGGTGTTTGCAAACTTGGTGAAGGGGAAGATGTGTTTGGAAGTCTGGACGACTTAGGTAGGGTCTAGGGTCCTGCAGGCTTCTGCCACAGAAATACCTTGTCTCCTCTCCGTGAACCGACCTTAAGACCCTCGCTTCATCAGGGCATTGGGAACAGGGATAGACTTTATAATTTAATTCAAGGGGGAGTCCCTATTTTAATATGTTTATAGCTGAGTCAGGGTAAAGAAGGGGAACGGTTATAGAATCCTGACACGGAGGTTCCAAGTACCAGCCATTTCTCCTGACACCTTTCCTTACGTTGTTAAACCAGAGTTTTATTGAGATGTATTGCTTTATTTTTCAATTAAAAGTTTTTTCTCTAAAAAAAAAAAAAAAGAATGAGCTCATCCTGGGCTTGGGAGATGGCTCAGAGGTTAAGACTCTGCCCCACAAGCAGAAGGTTCTGAGTTCAGATCCCAGGTCCCATATAAAAACCACCAAATGAAAACAGCCTGAATTTCTGGCCCTGGTGGGCAGAGTTTGGGAAATTCGAGATCAACACAAAAAAGGAGGTAGAAGCAATCCAGGATGATTCTGGAAGTCATCCTTGTTCCTCCATAGGGACATACAGTGCCCTCTGACACACACACACACACACACACACACACACACTCAACGAAAAAAAAAAGAATGAGCATATTCTCTCCTAATACCACACATCTTAAAATGAAACAGAAGGACTCTTGGTTTGTCTTGTATTGGCACAAATTCGAAATTCAGTACCCACTTGAAATTCTAGAAGGCATCTCTGTACTGGTGGATTTAATATTGTGAAGCAACATTTTTTGAGTGGGCCGTAAAGTAATTCAGCAGTAGGTCACATTTATTGAGCAAAAAGATGGTAAAACCAGAGCAATTTGTAACACTAAATACAGATGCTTAAACTCTTATGTGTGAGCCACCATTGGACTCTCAAAGCATTCCTGCTGTTACGGGTTCCAGACCGTTCTGAGGGACTGAGCCCAGGCCTGAGATTGTCCTACTCATATGAAACCTTGCTTCTCCGTACTTTAATTAACGCTCGGGTTTTCTACATTATAACCAGAGAGACATTTTTACTTTGCAAATCGGTTTGTGTAATGTCTAGACTGAGACAGAAATGGGCTGGTTTGTATATATAAACTCCTCAGTGGATATTATATTATTTTCTCAGATTACAGTGTAGGAAATCTGCTGTCTGAGGTCTTATTATCAGTTTATTGAAGCTGCATTCTTGATGCTCTGACTCATTCAATAGGATCGGAGTGGAAGCTTT
Source organism: Typhlomys cinereus (assembly GCA_023101885.1). Classification (NCBI taxonomy): domain Eukaryota; kingdom Metazoa; phylum Chordata; class Mammalia; order Rodentia; family Platacanthomyidae; genus Typhlomys; species Typhlomys cinereus. The sequence continues at coordinate 878,462 of JALPQD010000557.1, read as the reverse complement.
CTCCTTACCTGGTTTTCTTTGGCTCCTCTCGGAACAATCCCTTACTTCTCAGCTCTGTGCTGATAAATGCAACGATGTGAGAAAGAGCCGCTGTTGATTGACTCCCAGGGACCAGCATAATATAGCTCAGGTGTGCCATTTCTGAGGGCTACTTCTTTTGTTCCTCTGTCCAGAACTGATGTCCAAGTATAATACTTCTTTAAAAAAGTTAATATTTTGCGTTGATTTCCTTATGTTTGTGCCTGCCACAGCAGATGTGAGGGGTGGTACTGGCTTGACATCTGACATATAGGAGGCAGGTCCCCAGGCCCACCTGAGAAGTATTCTCCTGGTTCAGGCAGACTTCTGGCCATACCTGTCTTAGCTAGTCTGATTGAAGTAGAACGACCCACCATGTGGGAGGTGCCACTCTCTGGGCTTAGGGTTCTGGACGGTAAGCGTTGAATGCAAACAGGCAGGATTCATTGCATAAATGCACCAAGTGGTGGGCGTCAGCTTGCTCTTTCCACCATCAGGAAAGTTCCAGAGACCCGGGCCAGGCTTGGCAGCAAGCACCTTTACCCAATGAGCCCTCTCACCAACCCGGAATAGGATACTTTTGTAGTCAAGACCACGTGAATATTCATGTTCAATCATGACTTTCACAACTGGTGACTTCACTTTAGGTTGCCCGTCATTTCAAGACAAAGGATTCCAGGCCTGATGTCATCAAGCACAAGCTGCGCTGACACAAGGTCTTTTGAATTCAGGATTTCAAGGCCAGGCTGGGGAACACAGGACGTTACCATCTCAAAAATTATAAAAAATAAAATGAAGGATGTGTTTGAGTCTAGGCTGAAAATAAATTCATCTACCCTTTCTTGCCTAGATTAAAAAATAGAATTCCTTGTTTGTCTCTAGAAATAAAAGGTAAACCTATTCTTCCATGTTGCCCTTTCCTGGGGAACATAACTATAACCTGGCCTTATTCTTAAATGCTGAGTACACACACACACACACACACACACACACACACACACACACAGGAAATTAAGAGGGGGAGAAAAGAATTCCAGATTGACCTGAATATTCCCTGACTTGTAAACGCTTTATTAGTTCTCAGTCTTTGATGCTTTTTTTCCACTGATTGTTGATCATACACTAATCCACTATTTCAGATTTCAGCAAATGTATACAACCTGAGTTGTTTCATTAACTTCCCACATTTAAATTAATGAGCCCCCTTACCTTTCTCTTTAGGAATCATCCCCCCATCTAATGAATGAGATGTTGTTCTATCTCTCATCTGTCTGTCTATCTGATTTGTTTCAGATTGCGAGCACATGCCAGAGCGCATGCCTGGAGGGCAGAGGACGACCACATGGTGTCAGTTCTCTTTTCTGTCTTTCCATAGGTTCCAGTGACAAATCAGGCTGGTTTGGGTGACAACCACCCTTACGGGCTAGACCATCTCTCTAGCTGGTGTTCCCACCATTCTGAAAGGAACATCTGTACATCTGTCTGTGTCTACAGATAGAATCTCAGCCTGGGGCCTTCCATTCATTCACTGATTCCTTCTATATGCTCGTGAGCTCCTTTTCCTCATTCTCTTGACACTACACAAGACGTAAAAGATGAAGCCACGGCTTAATACTGGATGACTTAGGTTTGTTCATAACCTCGGGTTGTCGCCTTGGGAGCTTATGACTGAGAGGTGACAAAAACATTTTGCGGGTTTCTGAAATTCAGCTGGAGAAAACACTGCTTCCTAACATGTGGGAGCCGTGGGATTTGTCTCTTTCCTTCTGAGGGTTTGGTGAAGTCTCCAGACAGACTAACAGGAGAACACGCACAGCAACTCGTTAACATGCCTGTGTGCGTGGGAGCCACATAAAGTAGGAAAGTCAAAGATGGACCAGCGGCCGAGGTTCAAACACCCTCTCTGTAAGAGAGACAAGTGGGGCGGTGGTCACTTTAGGACAATGGCCTCCTCTGGTCTAGGTGCCATGTGTGAGTTTCAGTCATGGTCTAACCTTGGACCTTCCTGGTCTATGATTTTGCTATCACCCCACTGTCCTGGAGGGAAGACTCCCCCAGTCAGAGAAGGGAACCTCTGAGCAAACATTTCTTGGGTCTTGAGGAGAGAAGATCAAGGATGATGGAGAAACAGGAAGCAGGAGGAAGGTCAGAGAGACCCTTGCTGTAGGCTCCTGCTCACTCTTGGCATGTAAAAACACATACTTGCTGGGGTTCTTTGCGCCCCAACAAGAATAATGAAAGAAGATGTTCCATTTAGGTTCATTTTATGTAGTCAAGAGAGATAATTGGGAATTACTTTGTACTTCTTAAACGACAGATATGTTTTCATCCTGTTCTCCTAGGTGACAGAACTGACTTCACTCAGCACTAGACATTTTATTTTTTTGCATAAGTCATTCATAAATGCTCCTAATTATGGTAATGGGTAGATTAGCTGACTGGCATTTCCAGTACTTCACCTTTGGGAGAATTCACCATTTGAAACACATTGTAAACATTTAAAACAATTTAAATTCCAACCAATTCCTTGTACAGTTTTTTAAAACAAAAAGATGTCTTGTGGATTTTCAGTTTTCTGTAGATAGAACAGAAGTTAAAGTGGGAAAAGATGAACCCACAGATTATATGACACAATATTCTTCTTCAAGAAAATAAAATTTTAAGTAGCTTAGCAACAGTAGCTAGGCAACATATTATAAAGTATACTGATTTTGTTCACTGTATAAAAGACTTAATTTTTAAGAAAGCTATTATTTAAAACGATCACATTCTAAGTTGATGAAACACTTCTACTTTATTCATCTGGTCTTTCTTTAACTGAATGTCTGTGTTTATTCTCCACATTAGTGAAAGAGAAAAAGATCCCTTCAGAGCAAAATGTCATTTTAAAAGATGCTAAAATAAATCTGTGTTTCTCTAAGCAACATATCTTAAAAAGTATAAATTTTCATTTTTTCTTTGGTTTATCTTCCACAATTAAAATTATGTTTCATTATCTATTTTCACACATTAGTAATTTGAAGTTGGTTGAATATGAGATCATCAGTTAAGAGAGTATAGTACAGTCATTGTTCTAGAAATCACTGAACTATGGTTTATTTTTATTTCAAAATGAGAAATTTCATTACAGTGATTGGCTTAAACCAAACTTGGTCTATTTTGCCAAGAAGGTCAATTGCATTCATTATATGCAATGATCCTTTTAAAAATCACTATCATCTTTATTAATGTTAAAATTTTAAAATACTTTTAAAAACCTATAGATCTACTATTTATGGAGTGCTTTTCAGAAAATATTAAGTGACTCAAAAATGAATATTTTCTCTATTTTATGTGTAAAAACGAGCAGACAAGTGAGTTCCTTCAAATCTGTTAACTAAATAGAGTTTCAGAAATAACTAAAATCGGTCTCCTGACAGGTAGTGTAAAGCGACATTTCTGTGCTTCTGAATACCATGATTGCTTTCTATGCACAAGTTCGGGGAGCAGAAGCTATAAAGGGAAAAGTGGGATCTGCCCAGCATAAGGTTCAAAGGTTAACAACAGATTCCAGGACAATTCAAGAGGAAGGTTGTGGAAGCTTCTTCCTTTTCCAGGTTCCTTAAAACTTTACTAAAGTTCTACTAGACTTCTAACATGATTGGCATGACTGCAGGTGTGTGTGTGTGCACGTTGTGTGTGTGTGTGCATGCGTGTGTGTATGTGTGTGTGTGTGTGCATGCGTGTGTGTGTGTGTGTGTGTGTGTGTGTGTGTGTGTGTGTGTGTACCAGAGGGCAGTTGAGTATGTACCTGTATGAGGCCCAAGGGTGACACCAGGAATCATCCTGGTTTGCTCTACCTCCTTAATTGCTTTGCTCTGGGATTTCCCAGGCCTTCCAGAACTGGACTTGCAGGCTATCACCATTTCTGCCCAGCATATTCATGAGGGATCTGGAGATCCAAACTCAGGTTCTTTCGTTTGGGAGACAAAGGCTTTAACTCCTGAGCTAGCTCCCCAGTCCTGCTAGCAGTGATTTCTTTTTAAAGTAGCTGAAAACATTGAAAGAACAGTTCAGCATTGTGAAAATTATATAAAATATAAATTTAAGTTAATAAAATTATTGTAATGTAGCCATGCTTATTTACACTTTAGGTCTGCTTGATTTCTTGCTGCCGAAGAAAAGAGAGTTGTGTTAGTTACATCAGATTCTGTATGGTCCACAGCATCGAAGATGTGTATGATCTGAGGCTGGGTAGACAGCTCTGTGGCCAAAGCACCAGCAGAATAACTGGAGTTTGGATCCCCGATACCCATGGAAATGCCAGATGGTCCTGGTGGCCTCCAAGTATTCCCAGGGCTGGGGGGGGGGTGGGTGGCAGGGCGTGGCAAAGAAGGGGGATGCAGGGCTGGAGTAACGGCTCGGGGATTAAAGCTTTTGCTTTGCAAGCAAAATGATCCATGTTTGGATCTGAACACCACATAACAACGCTGGGTGGGAATGGCAGTGGACTGTACTTCCGGCTCTGGAAGGCAGAGCGTGGAAGATCTCAGAGCAAAGCAGGAAGGAGGCAGAGCAAGCCGACTAGCAAGACCAGCTGAATCAGTGCGCTCTGGCTTCAGATGAGTGATCCTGCCTCCGTGCACGATGTGGAGAGCGAATCAAGAAAGATACCTGACACCTCGGGCCTCTACACACATGCACACCTGTGCCCACACATGTGACCATGTATATATACACACCACACGAAATCCAGAGGCCCAAGCCAATGAATGAATCAAACAAAATGCTTACCATCTGATCCTTTACAGAAAAATGTGTTTCAGAACCAGAAGGTAAAATCCATATCAAATAAGAATTTACAATTAAGTATGATTAAATTCTGATGGAGAAAATATACTATTATACGTGACCACAGAACTCGTCAAATGAGATGGACATGATGAGCAATATTAGTATCTGTTAACATCAGAGCTTCTTGCAGTATACAGACACCTACCCTGCCCCAGCACACGCTCAGAGGAGGCCATACTGGTTTATGTAACTAGTGAATACAGGACAATCCTAGTGTGCTAACTGGTTGGATTCAGCAGTAAAATGGTTTCGTGACCAGCTTGTCTTTTCCTCTGCTGCCGTCCCTGATGTGGGCATCATCTTGCAGGAGACTCTTCCCTACAGGGAGTCAAAAGTGATGTGGGGGTCATTCTAGATGACATCATCCTTTCAGACAGACCCTAAGCAAGCAAACAAGCACCTGTCATTTGCTTGACAGAAGCCCGCAGAGCGTTCAGCAGGGCCTGGCTAGAGCTGAGGGTGCCAGCCACCCAGCCCAGCTAGGATGTCCCTGCTGCATCACCAGGTGTCATCTCTATGGCAATGCATACTGGACTGTGGGTGCGCATGGGTGCCGAGGCCAGGGGCTGATGTCAGGTACCTCCTCTTGATTTGCTCTCCATCTTACAAACTGAGGCACTTGAACGCAGAGCCCAGTGGCCCTGCTGCACTTCCCGGTATCATCTCTGCCAGTGTGAAGACCCCGTCACAGAAACAAAATCAGGAGACTCACTCCATGCCCTCTAGATGCAGCTTGGCAAACAGTTGATAAATGGGAATGCGTAACTTTCCGTTTTGAGGTGACTGATATAGTCTCAGAAAAGTAAAATCTCAGGAAAACAGCAAACACGTTCCTACAGAAACTGCACACTGATCTGTCCAATCTAGCCTGCCGGATGACCTGTTCCATCTGGCCTTGGACCTCACCCTTATCCTGGTTGCCGGTTCAGTCGAGCCAATTAGTTTTCGGCTTCTCTCAAAAATTGCTTCTGACAATGCTGGACCTGCCGTCGTGCAGATGGACACAATCGGCCTCCACTACACACAGCGGGTCCCTCCCATGGTGCCTTTGCTCATTCCTTAGCCACAAGCGCCATTGCTCTCTCTTATTCAACTGCCACTTGCCTTTGCTTCCGCTAGAGTAGGTGATTGCCTCTGCTACGTCCCCAGAGCCAATGAATATGGGAAAATGAAGCTTGATTTGGGCACAAAGGAAGAGATCATCTTTCTCTAATAAATTAGAAATATTCTTCTGTGTGCAATATGCAAATAAAGGATGACTATTGAAAGAACTACCATTTAAGAGGTCATTATAAACTAAGTCATCATAAGACTAGTGTATGGAGATGACGGGGATGAAGAATTTAAACAGCAAAGAGAACTGAATTTTTGGCAGGCAATTATTTCTAAATATGAATAAAATATCTGATGTATAACAAAGGAGGCTATATATGAAGTAAAAAAAAATGTCCAGACATCAAAAGCTTTTGTAGAAGGGAAGTTTACAAAAGAGCATGGTAGTATGCAGGAGAAATTATGTGTCTTACACTGAGACAAGCATTTGTAAATGCAAGTTTTACTGGAAATGCTGTTGACCAGTATATTGAAGTCATATCTGAGCACTTACAGAAAGCCATAAGAAACAGTCAAACCCACTGCAACATTTCTTCTGCAGATAATGACGGTGTGAATATAAATAATACCATCTACAGATATGTATTTAATAAGTGACAATGACAAGAATTTTTATGTGTCCAGAAGATGAGATAACTAGATTGGAACTCAAAAGATGATGTAAAGAACATTTTACCAAAAGTAATAATCAGTGTGACTCAACTCTCAAGGCAGAGAAACTCCAAGAGACACGGAATGCAGATTTCTGGTTAGATCATTTGTCAGGAATTTCTTTGTGTCAAAGACTTCTGAATATCCTATACTCTGAGCATATAGCAATTGCCACCATGAACCTTACTAAATCCCATGACCAAAATCCAGAGCTTCAGGGCTTCTATCCATGACTTAGATGTATGGTGGCTTGTTTGCAGCCCATGGATTCCGTGTTTGAGTGCTGAGAGTTATTTCTGGATATGTCTGTGTCATTCTAAAGAAAAATTGCTACTCTTTCTTTCCCCATAGTGCCAGAGGCTGCAGACTCTGAAGGCTTTCATAAACAACTTCACAGACTCATGATTTGATTCTCCTACTCCCAGGGAAACGGTGTCTTTCAGAAACTAATATCGCAAGAATGACCTGGCCCTTTAGCCTATACTATGATCATTTTCCTGAAATGCAAGCCACGGCCTGAACATGATGGTCAAAACTGTAGAGTTAAAATCAAAATTCCAAAATTGTTAACTCTGCCTTTTAGCTTAATGTTGATATTATAGAAAATTATAAATGTAAGCATTTGAACTGCAAAGCATTAAGTTAAACTGAAAATCAAGTAAGGAAAAATGGTGTTGGAATGCAGGATCCGATTGCATGTCTTAGATAATCACTGTTGTATAAGGACAATCCATTCATTGATGGAATAACAGGGTTTGGAAATTCCACTTTTCATATGGAACTCAATGAGGCAAATTAATGCTCTCAGCAGGACTTGTGGCTTAGGTGTTATGGCCCGATAGTAAGATCTTAGGGTATGTTCCAGTAACAAAGCAAGGACTGACCAATTATGAAAGAAAATGTAATTGCAAAATATTTCCACTTTTTAAAAATTGCAAATACTGTCAATATTCTGCATGCCTGTTTGGTACCAGGTTACCTTTTCATAGGACCCCTCAAGAAAGAATTTGGGTTGCCTTTGTGCACTTGATTGGACCGGCTGGCATCTGGTCTGCCCTACTCATTTCTTGATTTCCTGTAGCCATTTGAATGAATGACCTCGGTCCTGACCTAATACTCTGTATGCCACTCTGCCATCTATGGTGAAGAAAGACTTTATGGAACAGAACAATTTATACCACGATGCTTATAAACAGTCAGCCCAAGAATGTGCATATGTCAGGGTGTCTCTAGCACTCTCTAGAGGAAAAACACATCTAGACCAGTGGCCTCAAGGGTGAACATGGATGTATCATCTTTGTCCTAGTTTGACAAGGGTCATTGATCTGGCTGAGTGAGAACCTCTAATTACCAACCTCCAGAGTGACTCGTCTCCACAAGTGAGTTTTTTTCTTTGTACTGATACATTTTTGCTCTCTGGTTGGCACAGCAGTCTCTTGTCAGGGTAGGTGACTAGGCCAAGTCAGCTGCCAAGGCCGGGTCACCCTTGAACACCCTGATATCATATCTGGAGCAGAGCCTGCTCCTTACTTAAACTCTGAACTCTGCAAATGATTATGCCACACACACTGTCCAGCCAGCTGAACTTGTGTATGAATCTATGCGCCTAATAGTGACAGGCGCCCTTATCGTCATGATTTAGAACTAAAACCACTCTTTTCCTTTGAAAGCTCACATAAAATGGATGAAGCTCGCCGTGGTGCATACGTTCAGAGACATTTGGAGACTACTCAATGTGCTAATCAAAACTGCTAGTGGGTAGTTCCAGAAAATGGTATTTCTATGGACTTCATTTTTCTTTTATTCTAATCTAATCCAGTGGGCTTTACATGTGGAAAGTTGTACCCCGTATGCTGAAGGAATGCGAGTTTGCCAATGAGCAGTGGTCACACCAGCAGTGCTGACTGAGCCTACAATGCTCTCAATTGCGGCCAGGCACGCCTGGTACTTTACCATGTCAGGAAGAGGCACAGTGGCTGATGGTCCCAATAGGCTGATCTGTAATAATTAATGTGGGTTTGCATTCATTCTTAGAGGCGAACAGGCATTCTCTGACTTGTAGACATTAATATAAGTTATGAGACAGAGTATTTTAATTATACACCATGCCACATAAGACCTTATAACTTGTACCAAGTCTGTCAATATTGAAGTCAATAAAAGTTGAATGACTGTGAAATAAGATTCTGACCTATTAATCTCAGATCTAAAGTAGTATGAAGACAAAATGGAAATGATAGATATATTTAAGTTCATTATGCTCATTCCATAGTTCTAGATAATTAAAGTTTCTTTTTAAAAAGTTCACCATGATTATATTAAAAGATGTTTGAATCTGCCTTTGAGAAATACGTTTGAAATATACTAAGCTTTTTTTCTCAATGATCAAATGCTTAGGTGAGCTTAAGTAAATAACTAAGAATGCTTATTCTAAGAACTAACACTGGAAATTGTTAGTATGCAATAGAGATAAAGAAAAAGCAAACATCTAACCCAAATGTGAGTGGAATCAGACAATCCTAGTTTTTAAAACCCTTATTATGGTACTTGACAGACTCAATAAAACCGCAAAGTATTTGTTGGAGATGATACTGAAGGTCATGTGGTTTAACTTCCTGCCAGATGTATAAATCTCTCTTACGTCACCCCAAATAGTCCTGCAGCCTCTCCTTGCTCCTTGCCAATGACATTGGATTTATTATCATTCTACTCAGTTCATAAATTTCACCTTCCATCTGGCTTTAGACTTTATGCATGTCCCATACAACTAGGAGACTACAGTCTCCTTGAGGATAGTCAATACTTAGCCCCCCAAAGCCTGCTTATAACCACTGCCTTTTCTGGAATAAAAATTCTCAAGCATTTCATTGAAGCAATAAAATAGTGATTTCTAATTGGAGAAAATTCTACCTCTTAGAAGATTCATTCGTAAACCAAGACTTTTACTTTTCTTTAATTGTACCTTTCTTAAGCGTCTCTCAGCTGGAAGACTTCATTCTTTCAAGGAGGACTGAAAGATACTTCGCTTCTAATCTCCATTTTTATCATTGTCTGTTTTTGAAAAGAACAGATCTGCAAGAGCACGGATTCTGCTAGGTATTAATCAGTCCCTTTACAAATCAAGAAGCACCCATTCTTTCTTCATTCTTGTTGCAGTTGAAGTCATTCTCCATTCTGAACATTATTTAGTGCTGCTCTGTCCCAAGAGAATAGGTGTTTGCCTCTGAACGGCTACCAGAGGCACTGCGTGACCACGGTCAGCATTGGGCAGCCTGTGTGCCAAGAAATCAATGCTCCGGAGGAGAGTAAGACAGAAGGTAAAATGAGCTGTTATTCTTTTCTCAGAAGAACTTAACTGGAATATCTATTAAAGTGACTCTAAAAATTCAAAACAAAGATTGTTACAGAAACACATAGACCTCATAACACATAGACCTCATATCACAAAGGTCAACAATCTCCTTTTGTAGACCAGAGAGGTAGGGCCCAGTAAGACTGTGTTGTCCAAGAATCACAATCAGCTGCTAGATGTATCAGGAAAGACAAAATATCTCTACTTTCAGCTTTCTCTATCTCAGAGATCTCTTCCTCTCATGACTCTCTGTAGATGTCTTTTCTGTATCATGTCCTGCTGTATAAAATTTATATATTAAAAACTTCTAAATGAATAACATTTTGGATGAAATGCATCTTGTTACCTATCATGCAAAGAAAGGGCATGTATTCAGTAAACCTCTAATAGTAGCACAGCATTGTCTACAGAACCCAAACCTTGGCTCTTTCAAGAAAAGAGAAAACTGTTGTCTTCATGCCACCCACCCAGCAAGTCATGTTTTGCTAAGTGAGCCTGAATTCATTTCATATTAAATCAGCCCTTTGGAAAATATGGATGCAGAAGTAAATAATATCAAATCAGTTGATGGGCTTATGCAATGTTCTGTCTTGTTGGAAGTAAATGTAACAATATTGAAGTTGAATTCTTGGCATTATTTGCTCTGGAAATATATTATATTGTAGTACATACCAACCCCTTTTTCCTTTTTGGGCATGTATGTGCATATGTTCACGTGTTTATGAGTGCACATTTACATGCACGTACACATGCATATGTGTGCATGTGGAGACCAGAGGACAACTTTGAGTATATTCCTTAGGGACCATTCACCCTTTGGTCTGGAACTCACCGGGCAGATAAGGTAGGCTGATTGACAAGACCCAGGGATCCACCAGTCTCCATCTTCCCAGTGCTAACATTACAAGTGAACTCTGTGCCTGGGGGTCCTCCTCTTCCTCTTCCTTCTTCATAAGGATTCTGGGGATTGAGCTCAGATTCTTCAGTTTTCAAGGCAAGCATTTTATCAACTGACCTGTCTCCTTGACCCTCTTATTTTCATACATTCGTTACAGAGAAGGGAGGCGAGGGGCCGTCAGAACAGAAGAAATAGCCTGTGATAACCTGAGTGGGAACTCAGACAGGTGATGGGGCAGAATGTGAAGCAACACAGACTTCATGGCTCACAGAGATGGAGAAGAAGGCAAAGGAGTTAAATATTTTGAGCTTCATTTAATAGAAGTATTTTTTGGCAAGCGTGATCAGAAATTAGATTCAAGATGGTCTATCTGTAGCTAAAGTCTTGGCTACTTGAGAGGGAGGTGAGAGCAGCATGCTATTCAACAGGTGAACTCCTAAGTGGGGCTGAAGAAAGGAAAGAAATGAGGGAGGCGCCGGTCAATGAGAATCGCCACAGCCTGCTGGACTCAATGAATCCGGGAAGCAGGAACCTTGGGAACATCAACGATGAAGTGGCTATGAAGACAGTTGACAGGGCTAAGATGAAGACTTGGAGAGAGGAACGCTTTGGCTCATCTTGGTGGGATTTAGAATTACCATGGAAACCAACCTGTGAGCACGTGCGTGAGGAACTGTCTAGACTGACTTCCCTCAAAGTGGGAAAGACCCACCTTAAATGTGGGTCATACGACTACACAGCTAGGGTTCAGGGGTACAGGTGGGGTGTGACCGGCTGCCCTGAGCTCCTGCGACTTCACAGACTGAACCCTCGAACTATGAGCCCAGGTAAACTTTCCTTTCCTAAAACTGCTTCTTGTCGGGGATGTTTTGTCACAGCAACAAGAAAAATAACTCACACGATGGATGTAATGGTGGGCCTGTGACAGACTTGAAGAAGTCACTGCTCTTTGCATGACATGTCCCAAGCAGAATGACCAGGACCCCGGAAAACATCTGTGGGTTCACCAGCATCCAGCCTCTGTGACCTGCCAGAGTTTTCATCCCCCAGAATGATCATCTCTTCAGAGCTGGACGCTCCTTGGATGATGTAACATTGATTAAATTGCTCTTTTCTTTCAACTAACATTGGGCGTCCACCTGCTGTGATGCAGACCTGTGACTGGGTGGGAGGAGCATAGAGATGAGTAAAAGAGTGTTTGTTCCAGAAGCTTTGGTCTGCAGGGGTGGGTGGCACTTAATGCCTGATGATTCCTTACTGGCTAGATGCAATAACTGACTTGTTAAAAGCTCTGTGGAAACATGGGAGAGGTGAATTCTGAAGTCTTATATTGCCGAAGCTGGAAAGAGGGCTCAGGGGTTAAAGCCTCTGTCTTGTAAGCAAAAGGACCTAAGTTCAGATCCCCATATCCCAAATAAAAACTTCACATCCAGCCCTGGAAGGCAGAGCCTAGAAAACCCAGAACAAAGCAATTAAGGAGAAGAGCAATCCAAGATGATTCTTGAAGTCACCTTTCGACCTCCACACGCACACACAGTGCCCTCTTCTACACGCACATATATGCGTGGTAAGAAGAAAAGTCTTCACAGTCATATAAAACTGTGAAGTATCTTTTAAGATCCAGACACTTTACCGGCCACTTAAGGATATAGACATGAACTGCATTATCCATATTTATGCTTGTTCTATAAGCATAAGTGATAACATCAGTTTTTTTTAAAGTACAGTCTGATGTATCCCGGGCTGGCCTTGAACTATGGAGTTGAGGATGACTTTGAACTCCTGATCCTCCTGTCTCCGCCTCCCAAGTACTGGGAGTACAGGAATGTACCGCCACACAGGTTAATTTTGCTTCTTGAAGCATCAGAGGAAACACCTAGTATTAGCTGGCGAAGCTTGCAGAACTTGCCTGTTGATGACATGAACACATGAAGCAGATCACATGCCACGTTCAGTGCTGCTGAGTCACTGCTACTCTAGCCCTTCATGTCTGAGAGTCCATGTGTACAATGCTGAGTCACTGCGTTTCCAGCGCGTCATGTCTGGGAGTCCATGTGGATTGTGCTGAGTCATTACTTCTCTATTCACTTCATGTCTAAGAGTCCATGAGTACTGTGCTAAGTCACTACTTCTCTACATATTATGTGTCTGAGAGCCACTATGGGCTGCTTGCTCTGAACACAACAAAACCATTCTGCCAAATAAAGGTTTGCAATAAGGTTTGTCAACTTCCTCTAAATCATTGAAATTGTAATACTGTTATAGAAAAAGGAAAAAATTGAAATACCAAAATACACTTTCAGCCTTCTTCCATGAACACTTAAAAGTCGAGAAAATGAGAATATTTGGACTGAATGATTGTGTATCATTTTAAGTTAAGGCAGCAGTCAGAAAGGCAAATTTACATTAAAGTATATTATAAAGGCTATGCATAATCATGTAAGGGCAATTAGCTATTTGTGACTGTAAGTTTGCCCATTTAATCATTGACATAATTTAAAACATTTAATCACTGACCCAATTTAAAACATTTAATCACTGACATAATTTTAAACCAATAGGAATAAATCAATAATATAATATTTTATACCAAGGTTCTATTGATTCAGTAAATTATTCATTGCCTAAATGACTTGATAAACTAGGAGCTATGATGATTCTCTTTTTGTGGATGCAGAAAAGAACAGGGAACTTTCTAGTCTAAGGTAGCAAAAGAGTCAGAATGTGGACCTAGGAACTGGGCTGTAGAGACTGATGATAACCACTGTATTCACTGTCCCGAAGGAAAGCAAGGAAGACTAGATGTATTCATTGCTTACACTTGCCTGTCTTTTCATTGTAATCTGTTTATATTCAGTGAATGCTTGGAATCAGATATGTGGTTGGGGGGACTGAAAATATCATACTTGATTTGGAAAATACTACCTCAAATCCTTACTTTGATTTTCAACAGTTTGATTTGAGCCAAAATATTGCCAATGGATTAACAGAACTTCAGAAGTGTTCACCACGTGCTGGCAAGCTGACTCAGCGGGTAGAGTGCATGTCTCAGAACCCAGTGACTCTTGAGTTTGATCCCTGGAAACTCACGATAGAAGGAACGTCGTCTTCCATCATGCACCATACCATGCATCTGCTGCCTCTCCTTCCCTTCTTCCCTCCCTCCTTCTCTCTCAAAAATAAATAATATACTTCAAAAATAAACAAGAAGTGATCACCACTCATCACACAACTGATATCACTTCCTGGTTTTAATTGCCTACTGTACCGGACATGAGCACAAAAGGGAACGTGTGCTGTGTTTTCTTCTAGACCAGGGGTTCGACTGGGAAGTGATGTCATTCTGAAGGAGAAACTTTGCATTTTATACAGAGGTGATTTTAGAAGGACAGGTCTTCAAGACAACTCTTATATGATGAAAAAAAAAATCACCTTAGTTACTTGAAATTTTAGGTTCCTCCACTGTTGCTCTTTGGCACATCATGAGGCAAGATTCATAATTGATAAGCTGTTTAAGAATAATGAGTGTAGGGGCTGGAGAGGTGGCTCAGGGGTTAAGCCTCTGCCTTGCAGGCGGAAGGTCCTGAGTTCAGATCCTAGATCCCACGTATAGACACCGGGCAGAAGCGGGGGCGGCCTGCGTTTCTGGTTCTGGTAGGGCGGAGCCTGTGAATCCCGGGGCAGAGTAAACAAGGAGGAGGTGGAGGCATCCATGGTGGTTCCCGAATTCGTCCGTGGTTCTTCACACACACACGCACACACACATGCACCCACGCGCGCACCCACGCACACATGCACAATTGAATAAATAAAAATTTAAAAAAAAAAGAATAATGAGTGTAGACCTCATCAGAGAGGAGGACCCAGAGGAAAGTTTGACACACACATTAAAGGATGCTCCAGGGATTGGGGGGGGCCACTGGGAGATAGGGAAGGAGGGGGGAAAAGGAAAGGGAAAAGGGAGCAAGGGGGTCCAGGAAGGAGTGGAGGGAGAGAGGGGACCAGGGTACCTATTAAGTTTGTATGAGTGGAAATAAATAAATTTAAAAAATGAGGAATCAAAAAAAAAAAAAGAATAATGAGTGTAGGGTTGGAGAGATGGCTCAAAGGTTAAGACTCTGTCTTGCAAGCAGGAAGTCCTGAGTTCAAATCCCAGGTCCCATGTAAAAATACCAGGCAGAGGCTTGGCCTACACTACTAGCCCTGGTGAGTGGCGGCTGGGAAATCCTAGAGCAAAGCAAGGAGATAGAAGCAATTCAGGATGATTCTCAAAGCCACCCTTGGTCCTCCACAGGGACACACAGACATATCTGATGATACACACACTCACCACACACACACATGCACACACATGCACACACTCACCACACACACATGCACACACATGCACACACTCACCACACACATGCACACACATGCACACACTCACCACACACATGCACACACATGCACACACTCACCACACACACATGCACACACATGCACACACATGCACACACTCACCACACACACTGCACACACATGCACACACATACACACACACACAATTTTTTTTAAAAACAAGTGCATTCACATCTAAAATATAATTGTCAATCTTATTCGCCAGAAGAAATATTAACTTCATTCTAAAATGAGTGTGCTATATTTATGAATGAATGCATTTGAAATATTGGCTCTGCTTATATTTCTATTCATTCTCTATGAGATTACCTAGGGATATAGAGAACTTTCTTCCCCGCTGAATGAATGCAGTGAGCCCATAAGGCGCCAAGGCTGCTGGACAATTATACAGGGTGCATAACACTTTCATTTGCGGGACTTCCAACCTTGCATGTAACTTACCCATCAAATCTTGGTTTCTTTCCTTCTAGGCTGAGTATGAGGCAGTGGATGAGAAAATATAAACAACATTTCCATTTCAGTATCTAATTCACAGTCAGTGTCCCATAAATGTTTGACCGGATGAACCAATGAATTATTAATGTGGTTCTGTGAAAGTATATTGGTCTGCAGGCATTTCTTACTTGTTCAATATTCATTGACATTGCTCTTCATAATGTGAGGTCCTCAGATATGACTATCTAGTTCTGTCTGATTTTATTGTCTTGGTTCAATACTGTGTCTAAAAGCACTGATTTGCTAGTCGAAAATAAAATTTAAGAATTTCTGTGTTAAATGAGGTCAGGCAGGCAGACCAAACTAAATCACATATACTCACTATCTACGAACAGTATAGTGGGCCCAGCCAGTAATACAGTAATAAAACAATCTTCGAGTCTTACCCTCAGCTAACATTGTCTTAAATCTGTTTGGGTTAAGTTCTAATTTTGCTATTCGATGGTTACAAGTACTTAAACTTTTAAACCTTAGTTCATCTGTAGATCCAGGACAGATGCAACCTCATAGTGTTTTACGAACGAAAGTAAGATCATTCATGGAAAATGTTGAGTGTGAGATGTGGGACTTATTCACAGTAAGCAATCACCAAATCTCTTCCTTCATAGAGGAGAATTGACCACAGACACATTCATTGTGCAAGATCATGGTGGTAGTGGCCAGTATGTGACTTCAAATTCAGTGTTTTCAGTTCTTGACTTCTAGCTTTCCTTCAAACAGCAGCAGAAGATAGAAGCGTCACTAGCATTCATTTATCCGAGAAACTAGTCCCTATTTTCTGTGCTTACTTTCCTGCTCTAAGATGGTCGTGCATGTGCTGAAAGCAGTTAGACTGGAGCGGGCAGAATTAAGAAATAAATCTTAAGTCTTCTGCTATGACATCGTACTTATTGGTGTGAATGCAAAGGAGAAAAGAGGGTCCTGAGAGATGGATGCAGAGGGGAGGAGGAACAGTCCAAGGACAGAGGAGAAGTAGCAAAGAAGATAAGAAGCTGGCCAGGGGACCAGGGAGGCAGGCAGCCCAGGGGACCAGGGAGGTGGGCAGCCCAGGGGACCAGGGAGGCAGGCAGCCCAGGGGACCAGGGAGGCAGGCAGCCCAGGGTGTCAATCAGGAACAGGAGAAAAAACATGGTCGTGTGGCATCTTGGCAGTCAGCTTGTTGAGCTGCTGAGAATGATTCAGCAGGGTCGAGTAAAATTAGCAAAACAGGATACCGGATGGAGGGGAGAGGGGTGGGCACTAAGCTTTAGTGGGTGAGAGGCGAGTCTAAGACAAGGGGAGAAGAACCAGCCTTGGCAGCTGTGATAATTAATCCTGGATATCAACTTGACACCTGGCATTAACCAAGATTGGCTGAGACCACACCTGGTAGTAAGATCAGCTGAGACCACCTGCAGAGATTATCTGGATAATGCAAGACCAGCCCTAGATCCCACTGGAACCTCCATAGCTCTCATAGGAACCTCTCAGTAGTGGACCATATAAAAGGGAACCACCAAAGAAAAGAGGACTTTTATAGCTGTGCTAGGAATCGCTCTTCCTTCTGGCCGCTTGGCTTTTTCGCTTCTTTGACCCTCTAGCCTTCCAACCCTCCAAGCCTTCAACTAAAGACTCTCCAGCCTTCAGCCTTCACCCACTGGACTACTGGACTGAGCAGCTATTGGCAGCCATCGTTGGACTACCTCGGCCATATCTGTAAGCCAACTCAATACATTCCCTATTTATATATTCATTTGGTTAATTCTGTAATTCTAGAGAACATGACTAATATGGCAGGGGACAAGGACAGTTTTATGCCTTAGACAGTAGAGCAGACAAGCAAGTTTCTTCTGGCTGTTTTCATTTTCTTCCTGAAAGAGAAAGCAGAGTTGATGGTAGGATGTTAGTGGCTGGAACAGAGGAGATGGGTGGGGGGGAGGGAAGGAAACAGACCACTGCGAGAGAACGAACGGCCTATGAAACACATTATAACAAGTAGACAGCTGTAAGATCCATTTAGTTTAGTAACCACAAATTGCACATGAGACTTGGCATGTGTGAGAGTTTTCCTAGGAACAATCAGGCCGGGTGAAGCAAGAGCAGCAGAGAAGCTCAAGTGACGAGAATCCACTATGAATCTACACTGGGCGGGGAGGGAGGCGAGGAGAGAGTCAGCTCCCAGCTAAACATAACAAGGCGTGGTCGCAGAAAATTTGAGCAATTCGTATATTTCCATTACATACACATTGTTACACAGCTATATAAGTGAGGTGTTATAATTGTGTATCCCTCACATCTGTCACGTCTGTTACCCTGGAAACTGAGGCTGTTCACGTGCAATCTTCTGCCCTCAACATCTCCAGCTGAATTCCTCCCTTGAATTTTGGTCTCCCACCTTCCACTGTCTCTGTGGTAGTTTCATTTAGGCAACTGATTCATATCAAACTTATTTTCCTCAAACCAAATTCCCTGAAACCTATTCCTCTTCCAAATTCTTAGTGCTTCGTGGAAGGCGATGCCAGGCTTCTAGGTGTTCCGACCAAGGTGCAGGTGGCCTCCTTGACGTGTCTATCATGTCTTACCATGAGCAGCTCCTTTCTTATACTCTCTTCCGTCCCAATCCATTCAGGGCCTGACCACCTCTAGCCGCTCCACGGCCACCACCTGAACCTTAGCTGCTGCCATTGTCTGCAGGGCGGAACATTAAAATGGCCTCCCGAAGGGTCTCAGGCTGCTCTAGAAGCCCCGCTTCAACCTGCTCTTAACACCAAGGCCAAGCTAAGGTAGTCCGCATCAGCTTATGCTCAAAGCTCTCCACCGTCTTGCATTTTCCACCCAACAGAAAGCCAAAGTCCTTCCACTTATCTGCCGGACACCTGCTGCCTCTCCAAATTCAGTCGTGGAGAGAAGTTTAGAAGGTTTATTTTCTCCTTTGAGCAAATACACCCTGTAATACAAGTGCCTCCGAAGAATGGGGGTCAGTATCCCAAGGCCGGTCACAGGAAGTTTCTGTGTGACCCCCATGCACACTGAGATAAAACAATGCGGTTTTCCTGACTACACGGAAACCCGCCTTCCTAACTTGCAGCATCTTTGCCTGCCATGATTTGCACATCTTCCAGCACCTGCCATTCTTTATTCAGACGAGATTTTATTTTGCCCTCATCTGTCTTTACACCCTCTGTGGGGCTGCACGCATCATTAGGCCAAGGACTGTTTGTGACTGTTAAATGCCAGTTCCAACTGTAGCTGGCAAATAACTAGTACTCACGTGGGTATTTCCTGAATACAGTACTGAACCTACCTTCTGGATTTTCTGTCATTAGAAAAAGCTACTCATGGTAATATGAATGGCTCAGAAAGTCTAAAGAAAGAAAATATGAATGATGGCAATTTACACGACTTTCTTAACAAACCTAAACTAACTTTATATAATGCGTATATCTCAAATGATTTCTCAACAAACATTAAGTCAAAGAGGAAATGAAGCATTATTATTGCTGAATATACTGAAACCAAGAGGAGAACAAATAAAGTTGAGGGAAGAATTTAATTAATAAAAATTAAAGTAGAAGTTAAAACATAAGAAAGACTGATACATTTCTTTGGCAGGAACTCATGATGGAAAACATAAACAAGAAAAAGTAACTCAGGCCTGATAGAAATAAAAATGTCCATATTTTCCATGAATTACCACTAAAAGCAGTGAAACACTAGTGGAAACATAGCCCTACACCAAAACAATCCCAAGGCGGGTGAACATTTAAAAGCGAGAAATGAAACAACCGAAGCATGAGCAAAATTGTTGATAATCTTGGCGCGAGGAAGGCTTTCCTACACAAGACAGAACATAACACCATCAATATGAAAACCGATGATTTTGATTGAATAAAATGTGTAAGTTTCAGCAAATATGAAATAAGACCAAACACAAATAACAAATGTCAATCCATTGTGCCAAATGTGTGACTGGCAGGGTTATTTCTCCGTTATTTGAGGAATCTTTACAAATAATTAAGAAACAAATCTTTCAAAAACACCCATAACAATCTCATCCACAAAAACTACCCACATGGCCAGGAAAAAAAAAAGGCACAACAAGCTATCCTGTTTGGGCAAATGAGAATAAAAGTTCTATTTGTGCACATGTTCTCGCATGTGCAAGTCAGGGGTCAGCTGGGTGTTGTGTCTCAGGACTTCGTCCACCTTGGTTTTTTGAGACGGGGTCTCCATGTTTAGGCTGGATTGGCCAAAGAGCTAGGGACCTGCCTTTCTATACCTCCCCAGCTCTGAGATCCCAAGTACGCCCACCATGCCTGGATTTTATTTATTTATTTTTATTTATTTTATTTCATTTTATTTTAACATAGATTCTGAGCCTCAAGCTCTGGTCTCTTTGCAAATACAGCAAACATGTTACTGAGCTGTCTCCCTAATCCCCAAAGCCTTCATTCTGATATAACATGTTAACTTTGTCTGGAGATGCCACAAAAAAAATCTGTTTCTGCCCAGGTTGGCAGCCAGTGTCAGAGCAAGTAACTATCACTCCAGCAGGCTTATTGGGGTTACCTACCAGAGTTTGAGGGGTTACTCGCCCAAGAAGAAGCGACTCAAAGGCAACTCCAGAACCTTCACCCTGGGTTGGTACCATGCACCAGAGCTGTTTCCCTGGATCTGGACTTGCGGGCAGCTGGAGTGGGTGGGAGTCTCCTCCAAACAGCTAGCCTGGTCCCCCCTCTTCCCCTCCCAGGGGTCTTCCATCCCCCGAGAGAGGGGTCTTGTGATCTCGTTCGCTTTAGCTATGTCGGGCTTGGGAGGTTGCCAGAGCCGGTGTTATAATGAATGGAAACTGCTCCCCGACAGGCGCTCGCCTTAACTGTGCCTGCTCCTGATCTTCATCACTGACCCCGGCCCCTCCACCCAGTGACACACGCCCACTCCTGACCACGGACCTTAAGAGCCAGAGCCTCTGCCTGGTTTAGCTGCTGCGGCTTTTTGCCCGAGAGCACGTGTTCAGAGCCGGGCCAGTGCCACCCTCAGACCACTGCGGCCGACATATAATGTGAGAAAAAGAAAAACATTTTTGTAAATCAATAGGATTGGAGGGCCGCTTGATACCACCACATAACAGGGAAAAAACTGATGAACCCACCTGTCAATTCCATTTAATGAGGGAGTGTCTGCCACTGACGGGGCAATATTTCACTCCAACCATCACTTTTTCTACATATTTTTTTTCTATATAACACACACATATGCGCATATATAATACATAAGGCTCAATCCATTTTATTTGAATGGTGACTAATGAGGCAAAAAACCAGATTAGGTATCATTCAGTAAAGAAATGCACTCCTTTTGTGACCTTTTTTGTTGCTATAAAAGTAATTTGTATTTACTATTGAAAATCTGAGACCACAGGTACGAATGAAGAGGAAAATAAGAGAAAACCACTTACAATCAAACTACTGCTAATATTTTAGAATACTTGCCTTGACTTTGTTTCACCATTATAAATAGAGCTACGGATTATATACTCAGTGGTTTCCATCGCATTCATATCATAACTTAAATACCATAATTTAAAACCAGATCCTGGGCTGGTGAGATACTTCAGCAGACAAGGCGCTTCATGCAAGCTTGGTTGCCTGAGTTGGATCCCTAGAGTCCGTAACATAGAAGGAGAGAACCAGCTTCTAAAAGCTGTCCTCTGACTTCTACCTGCATGCTTTGACCTGCCCATGGTGCATGTGCGTGTCTGTCGGCCCCTCGGTCTCTGTGTTTCTCCATCTCTTGAACGAACAAACGAATGAATGAACGAACATTTTAAAACACATTCTTTATAATTGGTGTTGCAGTTCACCTGTATGGTTGCTGATAAATCACCACCGAATGGCTTAAGAGAACAAAAGGTTTTTTTTCTCTTAGGATTGTCTAGTTACAGTTCTCAGTCCAGCTTGACAGGAGAGCTCATACCAACACCAGGGATTAGGGAACTGGCCACACCATCTCTACATAATGGCTGAGAGAGGGACGATCCTTAATTGCCAGGCCAGCATGTCTGACCAAGTGTACACAAGGATGCCAGCTTCCTCAACAAGCTCTCTGTTTTGTAACAGGGCCTAGTCCTACCCACCATATCAGCTAGACAATCTCCTGCAGGTTTGTTCTGGGCTTAAGTCGAGCACTAATTCTCTACAAATGTGCCCAGAGCTCAAACCCTCGCCTGTTCTTGACTATGACAATTGGCTACTGGAGTTACTAAACTAATTTCAGAGGTTATTGAAAGCAGGCTAGTTTCAGCTGCCTGTTTTTCTGTGAGGCAGCTTTATCATCTCATATGGCAGTTTGCTTCATTGCATCTAGTTTCCTCTCGCTGTACGGCCATTTTTATGAGTATTTCCTTATGGAAAAGTGAACAATGGCAGAAAACCAAACACAGAAAATGAGGGTAGTTACAAAAATTTCCAAACCCAAATTCTTTTTCACAGACTGGATAATGTGGTTAAGAACTTGAAGCCCAAAAGTCACAGAATGTAATGAATTAAGGCAGTGGAGGTTTGGGGAGTTTTAGTTAAAAAAAAAAAACTGCATAAACAATGCAGGATCTATGGTCTGAATTAGAACTGGATATATGTGTTCTCCAACAGGAAGAGCAGAAGAGATTCCAGACCTGAGAAATATTAAGAAGCCACAATACATTAGAGGCATATTGAAGAAATCTCATATTTACACACCAGTAAGAGGGCAGGGAAAAGAAAGAAGGAAAGGAAGGAAGGAAAGAAAGGAAGGAGGGAGGGAGGAAAGAAAGAAAGAGAGAGAGAAAGAGAAAGAAAGAAAGAAAGAGAGAGAGAAAGAAAAAGAGAAAAATAAAAATGAAGGAGAGAGGAGGAAGGAAAGGGAGGAAGGAAGGAAGGAAGGAAGGAAGGGAGGGAAGGAGGGAAGGAAGAGAGGGAGAGAGGTAAGGAGGGAGGGAAAGGAAGGAGGGAAGAAAGAGGGAGGAAGGAGGAAGGAAAGGAAGAGGGAGGGAGGAAAGAAAGAGAAAGAAAGAAAAAAAAAAAAAAAAAAAAAAAAAAAAGAAAAAAGAAAGAAAGAGAGAAAGAAAAAAAAAAAAAAGAAAGAGAAAGAAAGAAAGAAGAAAAAGAGAAAAAGAAAAATGAAGGAGAGAGGAGGAAGGAAAGGAGAGGAGGGAGGAAGGGGAAGGGGGGGGGAGGAAGGAGGGAGAGGAAGGAAGGAAGGAAGGAGGAAGGAAGGAAGGGAAGGAAGGAAGGAAGGAAGGAAGGAAGGAGGGAAGGAAGGAAGGAAGGAGGGAAGGAAGGAAGAGAGGGAGGGAGAGAAGGAGGGAGGGATCGCGATTATCTTGTCTCCGATTGTCTTCCTCTTCCGGGTCCGCCTGTTCCCTAAGCCAGCAACTAGACCACACTAGAAGGTGAAAAGCAGCCCGAGAAGGGCTGGATCCAAATAGGCAGCAAGCAGAGACGTCAGTCTTGGGCAGTGCAGGGATCAGAAAGGAGATTCATCTCTTCATCCAAATGTTCGCCTTCGAAAGGAACCAGTGTCTGGAGATAGAAATGTGGCCATTTGACTCTGAAGGCAAAATTGCTTATCACAACGTAAGTTATTTCTAGGTTTCCAGCTTTCTGGAGTTGGCCTCCAGCCCGGGAGACGCACTACCGAGATCAGAGCGCAAAGTCATGTTCAACATCTTGAGAGAAGCCGAGAGAGCAGGCAACCAACAGACGACTGGTGGAGGGGCAAGGGAGCAGCAGGGGCTCTGGAAGCTTCCTCTGGACCAGACAGGGAATCAAGTTATAAGAACTGTTTGTTGATCAGTATTTCGCGATAGAAATTCTTCTATTTGTTCCTTTTCATTTTTCTTTGAATAACAAAAACCATGGGTTAGGAGTGGTGGTATATACCTGTAATCACCACACTTGGGCAGCCTGCAGGACAAGGTGGACCATGAAATCACACACACACACACACACACACACACACACACACACACACAATCACATATGTAAAATTATAGTATTCTGAAGTACTTGAGAGTTTAACCATAAAAACAATCCAGTAAAATGTAAAATATAAATAATTCTGATGTATTCTGATTAAATTCTCTTTAACCTGCCATTATATTACAACTTCTATTTTTCCTCCATAAAGTTTGTCACTTTTGTACTGTTTCTAATCCTCAGATGACTTTTTTGAATTGCATTCACAACTGAGATGTGCAAGAAGGTATATTGACTCTGATTGCAAGTTGTAGCATTAACTGTGCACATTACTTTAAAAACCAAAGATAGTTTTATTTACATATATGTCATCTCATGCACAAATAATTTTTTGTTACTTTTATGATACATAGCAGGAAGTCCTCAGTACAAAAAAAATGTAGCTTAATGTGAATATGGGTGAGTATGCATGGTGATGTGTGTGTGGGTGTGTGCATGCCTGGGTGTGTGCATGCCTGGGCATCTGCAGAACCCAGAGGAGGATGTCTGGAGCCCTGCTCCATCACTCTCTGCCTTACTGAGACAGCCCCTCCCGCTAGATGCCAAGCTAGACTGTTACCTGGAAGCACCGCCAGTCCTATCTGTTCTCCCTTGAGCACTGAGTCAAGGTTTTTTAAGAGTGTTGGAGATTTGAACTCAGGTCCTCACACTTGTGTAGCAATCACTATACTGAACTGACCCAGGTCCTCACAGTTTTCTATAATAATATTACACACACACACAGACACACACTGTTAACGTTTTCTAGGTGTCTATACACGTGGAACATATAAATTACATTAATTTAGACTACAGTGATGTTTCCCTAGAATATACTTGCAATTTTAATGTTTGTCATGTTAAGTCAGCTGAGGTGATTTAATGATAATCTCATGGTAAGAAGAGTTGAAAGTTTTTTTTAAAAAAACTACATTTAGTTTTGGATTGTAACAGCAAGATGTTAGGTGGTCTTACATCTTTATTAGCCCAGTCCAGTACTGAACAGTATGTACTTACCTATGTGCAGGAAAAGGGAAGCTTTTGCTTAAGGAGCCTGCGGTTATATGAATCACCACTTGGTGGCACTGTCCACACAATCTCCTCACCGAAACGTCCCTCCAAAAGGTAGCGCCTGGGTCAGGAACTGGACCCTCTTGGTTACTTTTCATGACATGTAGAAGAGACCTTCAGGGTCTTCCATCTGGCCTGTGCATTTCCCCACGGACGGGGGCAGGTGGTCTGAGGCATTGGGCCAATGGAGACATAAACCTTGCATTTCTGAGACGTGTCCAGAGGATGCTCTCGGTTCTTCAAATGCTCCACAGAGAGGTGATCTCCCACCCGACGATGCGCTGCCGTCCAATCAAAAGCTGCGTTACCTTTGTAGAGGTGTTTTGGTCCACGACACTCTTCCAGGGCCTGAAGCTAAAGACCCATGAGCCAAAAAAGAACTCCTGATCCAACAGCGTGTGCACAGCAGGCACGGTAGGAACAAATGTGTAAACAAGGAAAGAGCAGAAAGTGCCAGCCAGGGGCCCGCGCAGCAGCATGGGGAATCGCAAAAACCCTGTTTGCATATGTGCTTATACACGTGTGGGGTGTGAGCACCATGTGTGTAGAAGCCCAAAGGTGATGTTGGCTAGGCAGTGTACCCCATCTCTGTCTCCCCAGGGCTGGGATTACAAGCAGCCACACCAGCCCTGCTTCTTCACGTGGGTCCCGGAGATTCACATGTGGATCTTCCCACTTGCACGGCAAGAGCCTTCCTTATCCATCATATCATCTGCCCTGCTCATGATCAGCCATCTTTATCCACAAACTTCACATCAACTGTTATTTAGTAAACTTGAATGTTTATGTTCACAGAATTCATTGCTACAAAGAAACTGATGGGTGCTATTGTTAAGCACAGTATTCAAGCCTAGACCCAGGGTGTGGTCCCCAAGTCAAGTCACTCTTCTAAGTAGTTCATGCTGTCAGTTATTAGTCCATTTCTACCAATTAACTGATGTTAAAATGTAACCATGCTTGAAATCATTGCTACAAGGCTGGAAGTATCCCTGTGGATCCTGCAAGTCTTCTATAGCAGTGCATAAAGCCTTCTGTGGTAGAAATTATTGAGAAGATAATTTTTTGGAAACATCATCTGTCAGTTAGAAATTGAGGCTGGATCAGCAAGATGTCCATCTGCCACCTTGAGAATTATGGGGTGGCTTCTGAGCCCCTCACTGAGCAGGGGGTCTCCCAGTGCTGAAGGGTAGAAATAGCGAAGCCAACTCTTTGCATTCTTCTTGCTTCAGCTCTTTTGAAGATTATATCCAAATTTGCTTTCTGGGGCCATTTGTTATGCAGTAATTAGATGCTACTGTGCGGTAGGCATAAGTCCAGGGGAAAATTCGTTTATGTATTTGAAATGCCATCTTCAAAGAAACCCTGAGAAAGTTGAACCAATCAATAGCTACAACCAAACACATGACTATTTGCTTGGAACATGGAAATTATTTTATTAGAATTTAATTATTTATACAGAGCAGCACACAAGCAGAGAGCTCACGAGACTTTCACCCAGATCAATATGTGACAAAATCTGATTTCGTTTGAGTCATAGAGCATTTAGTGCCAGATCCGAGCTAAATGTATTTTTCATTTGGTTATCACTATGAAAAGAAGAGAGAAAATCTATTTTAGAGTGGGAAGTGGAAAGTACTTTCATTCTTAGGCTCTGGAGCCCCGGTCCCGTTTTCGTCAGAGTGGAGAACTCAGAGCTTCCCACTGAAGTTTACTGTGTCAGCCCTTGGTGGGCAGACCCACTGGTGGGTAGAATGAACGGCCTTTCCTGCCAGGGTATGGCAGGTGCACGCCCTCTCCACTCCCTGCCCTTGCTTGGAACATGCTCTTTGGGCTTCTAATCTCAGAGAGTTTGGCCTTTCTGCCCACACAGCCCCCTTCTCTCTCTGTCTTCCAGATGCTGCCATGGGTGGCTAAGAGATCCTGGCACTTACCATAGAGAAGGCCGGGGGGAAGCAGCTTCAGTTGTTCATTCAGTAGTACAGGGTTTATCCATTCATTTGGTATTTGGCTTTGGATGAAAACTGTGGACACTTGGTCCCTAGCTTGTGGTGCTGTTTTTCATTATTATTTTGTGTGTGTGCATGCGCGTGTGTCAGAGGACACTGTGCGAACCTGTGGAGGACCAATGGGAGTCATCCTGGATTGCTTCTATCTCCTTTTTGCTTGACTCTGGCATATCCCAGGATCTGCCCATCAGGGCCAGAAGTGCAGGCCACCATTTCCACCTGGCGTGAGACCTGGGATCTGAACTCAAGGCCTTCTGCTTGTAGGCAGAGTTCTAACCTCTCAGCCATCTCTCCAGCTCAGGTGCTGTTTTAAGAGATTGTGGAACCTTTGGAAATTAAGAGGGGTTTGGCCAGAGGAAGTAGATCTCTAAGGGGCAAGACCTTGAGGATTCTAGCACCACCACAGCACTTCCTGTCCTGTCTCTGCTTACTGGTCCAGAGACATGTGAGCAGGCAGCCTCCTGCTCCTGTGGCTACAGCCACCAGCCACTCCTGCCATGCCTTTCCTGTTATGATGAACTGCATCCTCGAACCCTATCAGAATATATCCTTCTTTCCTTAAGACATTCCTCTGTTTAGTTATTTGCTTGTGTGTGTGTGTGTGTGTGTGTGTGTCAGAGAGAGAGATAGAGAGGAAAGGAAAGGAGAGGAGAGGGAAGTGGAGGGGAGGGGAGGGGGAACGGGAGGGGGAGGGAGAATGGACATGAACACTACGGTGCGTGGGTAGAGGCCAGAGAACAACTTTCACAAGTCAATCGCTTCTCTCCTTCTACCATATGGGCATCTGGGGATCACTTCGACGTCCCTAAGTTTTCAAGCTGGCACTTTATGCACTGAGCCGACTCAGTGATGCATCCTCCTGCCCCCCTTTAAGTTGTGGCTTATCAGGAATTTGGTCAGATTCAGAAGTCATTAATATAATTTGATAATACTTATGATCTGGCTCTGAGCCACATGGATGCTAATTTTGGTTACAAACTAGAAAATAAGTCAATTTCCTTGCCATATGTGATTTTACTTTACCCAAATAGTAAGAAAGAGCGAGCGACAGGATGGAGATGTTCTCATGCCAGGCTGGACTCTCATCCCATCACGTCCTAGTTGAACAGCACAGACATTAAATGTTTGACTTGTTTGTGCCTCTGTCCCTATGCCTGAAAAATAAGGAGAATAAAAGCAGAATGATGAGAGATCTTGAAGGAAAAGAACTAAGTGTACATAGCACGGCAGAACAGTACCTGGCCATGGTATGTACTCATTAGATAATGAGTCATTATTTCATTAGAAATAAAAGCTTGTTTGTTAAAATGGAGCTTTAAATGGGATATATTACTTCAATCCTAGCCTAACTGCCCATGATTCATTATATTAGAAGTTTAAGCCCTTAAAGAGCTAATACTCAAGCATTGCTACTCAGATTTTTAAAAAGTTGACATTTTGATTTTGCTGGTTTTACTTGAATCTTAAAACACAAATATATGCATAGACAACTTCATTTTCTCCCCTGAAACAATTTGAAGTGAAGGCATTACATATATCAAGTGAATGCTACTTGGTTTTAGGAATCCTTAACAGATTTTCTGCTTTCATTAAATATTATAAGCTCAAGATCTATAGTGATGCATACGAATCTAGTATCTCTTTTGTAGGACTTGACCACGCCTTCTTCATTGCCCTACTAATTTGAGTTGTGATTATATCATGGTTTGAAAGTGAATTGGCCCTGACAGGCTGCAATGTTTGCAATCTTAGCTGATGTTAACGTTTGGAAAGGTCAGGGTACCTTTAGGAAGTGCAAGCTTACTGGAGGAAGCCACGTCACAAGGAGTAGGTATTGAGGTCGGGTAGCCCCGCCCACCTTCTAGAGGTCTGTTCTTGAGTTTGCTTCTTACTCTCTCTCCTCCGTGAAGGCAGCAGTAACTTAGCCACCCCCAACTTCTGCCACCCACCACGCCTTTCCCAACTTAAAGAACTATATATTCCCCCCTCTGGAATTTAAGCCAAATCCATCTTCCTTTTCTCCCTTTGGCTGGTTGTGTGAGTATGTCTCATAGCAACAGAGAGAGTAACTGTAATTGGTGTTCAGATTTTTTTAATCAGAAACAATTGTACTTTAAGCCCTTTTTTTGCAAGTCTCATTATGAACATAAAGAGAAATTTTTGATGGAACATATCAGAAGAAAAATTAGCAAATTTTGTGTCTGCTTTAATCTCTGAGCTATTACCAAGCCACTGCCTACCATGTCTACTAACTATGAATGAAAATTAAAAGGGAAGCCATGTGTAGATACAACTCAAGACAAACCACTCATCACATGGTCCACATTTTAGGTCATTCTGAATTCCCAGTATACTAGTTCTGATCACAAACAAACACAATAATGTAAATATGATTTGGCAAATTAAGCCAATCAGCTAGAGACAAAGCTGCTTAAATAGCTCTCTTGCCCTAGAAAGGAAAGGTGATGTGTAAGTTTCTTATCCCATGATGAAAACAAAATACTTAAACTGTAGCAACCTAAGGGAGAAAGGGCGTATCGTGGATCAAAGTTCAAGGGTACAATCCATAGGGTGAGGAGTCAGGGGGGCGGCGCTTGAAGCAGTTGGTCATAATTGCATCCCGAGTCAAAAAGTAGAAAGACCAAGCATGCTGCTCAGTTCCCTTTCTCCACTCATAGTCCAGGACTCCAGCCTGGGACTAGCATCATCCAATGGGTGTGTCTTCTCACCTCAATTAATGCAATCAAGATAAAGCCCCCCACAGACTGATCCACCTCCCAGGTGAAGCGCTGTTGTGTCAACTATCACTGGGTGTGGAGTGCCACCTAGTGGAAAGCGGTGTATAAGACACCGTCCTGAGGAAGTCCACTGACTTGAAAATGTTGGAAGCAGAGAGCAGTTAGAATCATCAGTTCTTCATGGTCTAACCCACTGAGCATTCTACAGCCCGTTTCTGGACTAAGGCCACAGCCTGGGATCAAAGGGTTTGTGTGGCAATGGAAGATATTCATGTAATGCTCTCTCTCAGGTTAGAAAGGCAAACCTCAAAAATGTCTATTCTCCTGAATCTCTCATTCCTTTCTTCCTTTCCAGTAAATCAGAGGTCTCACATCTAAATTTGCAATCTGATTCTCAGTCCTTGCTTATCAATCCTATATGAAAATGAAACCCATGAAGTGGGCACTGCTCTGGAAACTGGAAACTATCCTTCCCACACCCACTGGGCAGACTTTGTGTGAGCCACCAGTTGATATTAAACCTATAGAAAAAGGAATCCTTTTCTTAATAACAGGTAATCTATCCAAACCAATCACAAAGATCAAATTCTTCTTCCTTATGGTTGGAAACTGCTATAGCTCACACACGATGGGAGGCAGGCGAATCCCACTGGGCGGCTCTCCCTTGGTTGGAGAGCTACTTACGCTATGCATGATTCATGTTTTGAAATTTTGCATTTTACTTTTGAAAAATTAAATATTCCCATCGAGAGCCAATGAGAATTTTGCTTCATGTGTTTGCCAATACGAGGTCTGGCCAACTGCTCAAAGACTTGCAGATCTGCTGAGTTTGGGATCACAGCTTTGTAATCAGCATGTCCCTTGCAGCTAGTAAGACTGATTTGCATCCTTGGGTGTTAGAGTCTCTCTTCTGCCGACTGTCCTTCCACTTCCTCTCCTCATTTTCTCAAGACAGCTTTGCTTTTACGCTCAGTCACTTTTGTCTTGCTTAGCTTCGCTTCAGTGACATGTCTGGTGGCTTGTAAAGTACCTTATTTGTTTTTAACACAAATACAGTTTACTAAGATTGTGAAGATGCATTATATAGTTCAATAATGAGTTTATCAAAAGGAAACCTCTCTGATGATACAAGAATTTCTTCTGGTTTTCTGTCACTAGGCAGTTTGCCTCTGTTGCCCCAAAGTGGGTTTCATGAGACTTTCTTTTGACTGACTGAACTTCAAAAATTATGAATATGTAGTAACCTCCACACACAGGACGCATACGGGGAGCAGAAGGAGAGCGAGCCAGAACAGATGTTTACTGTGCATCTTCTGCTAACATCCCCCTTTCAGCCCGGTTTTCTCCTTGCTTCATCTAATCAGCATCAGCATCTTTGGTTTTACGCCCTTTGCTCCACGGTTTAATCCCGTTCTTCATCTCCCAGCTCACGTACGCACTTCGACACCACCGTTCTACAGCGGATGAAGGGCTCAGGTGTTTTACCTCTATGATCCCTGTCATCCTTAGCCAGTGGCACAGGCACGAACAGTGGAGCTTCTGTGGTCGTCAGGTGAGGAACGTGCCATTTCATCACTTTGGCACATTCTCTCTGTGCCACCAGCCTCAGCGAAGCTGTGGGAAACGTCAATCAGCCGTCGATCACCTGGACCCTGCTCAGGCTCCGGCTCATGACTTCTGGCGGTGTCTCCACAACGTGTCTTTGTTCATCTCGAGTTCTGTGCAGTGACGCGGTTTGTGCTGCCTGGCATTACATACTTTCCAGCCTTTTCTGTCTTTCTGACTTCAGAAGGCTCTTCTTTAAGGTGCAGCCATGGATTCACCACGTGCGCGTCCACAAGACCACATGGGAGTTAGGGTGAAGGGATGCTTTCCTCCATGGTATACCACTGACGTATGATTGACACTCCAGCAAGTACATACCACTAAAGGCAACCCAGAGGAAACTCTGGGCCCCTCATGTAGAAAGACCTGAAAATAGGAGGGAGGCTGGTAGAGAAGATAGAGGGCTGTAATGGGAAAAGGAAGGGGATAAAAATGGAGATTTAAGATGTGAAAATATCACAATTCACTGTATTCGTGTATGAAACACTAAAAGAATGAACAGTTTTACATAAAGGAATGTAATATTCTTCCCGTGTGTCAAATACTCTTCCTGAGCTTAGCGTATCCCATTTCTCCTTATTTTTCCAAGTTTTAGGAACCATTCCAGGAGAGAGGGTCAACATAACAGTGCACCTGTGGTTCTGAGACGCACAGGACATGGGTGGGGCTGTTTCTTTTAGCAGGTGGTTATGAATACATAGATTTTGCCCCCTTTTAAGACTTCAAGGAGTGTTTCTCTATCCTTTGTGGGATAATGAAGAAATGGCATATAATGTCACTATAGTTACCTTGTCCTTTCTTTTGAAAAATTATGAAGCATTTAAGATTCATAGTTTTTCACCTTGACATCTGGATTCCTATGACAGTGTTTTCCTATCTTCAGCCACACATTGAGAGTCTGGCTTCACCACAGGTTACATCTCATATGGGTTCTGATTACATTCTCATGAAGAGCTGCATTGCATGTGTGCATAGCAGATTCTCCATAGAAATAAAGCAAGATCACCCTTGAAGAACAGTTATTCCTTAGTAGCTATATCAATTACACTTTTAATGGAATAGTACAGGCCGTAGTCATGGCAACCCCCATGGAACTGAAGAGAGGGACAGTTGGCGTAAAGTGCTTCCCATGTAAGCATGAGAACCAGATTCAGATTCCCAATCCTCACAAAAGCCCTGAGGAAGGAGGGCAAGGAGATCTGCTTATAATCTTAACACTTGGGAGGTGGGGACTGCAGATCCTCGGGCAGGCGGGCTAATAACTAAATTAGCTGAATGGGTGAACTCCCATTTCAGCAGAATAAATAAAATGGACAGCCATCAAGGGAAACCACCTGATGTGGCCAACACATGCGCGCGCACACACACACACACACACGTATGCATCCCACATGTACATGTGAAAAGTTGAGCAGCTCTAACTGCCCTTGAACATTCACAGAATTCGATTTGTTTTAGAAACAAAGGAAGCATTTTCCCATTGTGAGACAGCCTTCTGATTTGTAGATTAGTCTTGGGAGGATAAAGTCAGTTGGTGACAATGTTTTCATCTCCAGAGATCTTGCACTATGGAGAACGCATTGCACCGATGCGTCTCTGGACAGCCCTTGAGGGCCAGCTGACCCTTGCCCATTCATTGCGTCTTTGTGTCCTTATAGTTCAGGACACGCTTCTCTCAAAACTCATAAGCATGAATGGGAAGTGTAATCCAGACACAAATGCCAGCAAATATGCATCTCTCTTCTCAGCACACACAGACAGGTATTGAGTTTTTTTGGAAGAAATGCTGGCTGGGACCATCTCAGATAAAGTTGGAGGAGAAATGGCAATAGACACATCAGAAACTGCATATATATATATGTCATGGTTTGAAATATGTCCCCCACGATCTCATGTATTTGGCAAGGTCATGGTACCTTGAGAGGTGGAGCCTTGCCAGAGTAAGGCAGTCCCAAGGGGTGGGCCTTTGCAGCAAGCAGTCTTGCAGCTCTCAGCCTCTAAGATGTCTGCAGTGACATAGCCTCCTCCAGCTTTGGCCAACCAGCCATGCCGCCTCTACTATGAGAAACTGTTTCTCCCCTCTGGAACTGTAAAGCTGAATAAATCTCCCTTAAGTTGCTTGACTTTGGGTACTTTGTCACGTAATAGTTAAGAGTAACC
The DNA here is from genome assembly GCA_023101885.1 of Typhlomys cinereus. Classification (NCBI taxonomy): domain Eukaryota; kingdom Metazoa; phylum Chordata; class Mammalia; order Rodentia; family Platacanthomyidae; genus Typhlomys; species Typhlomys cinereus. The sequence continues at coordinate 845,148 of JALPQD010000557.1, read as the reverse complement.
ATTTCAACATACTTCACTTTTCATTTCTAGATATATTTAAAATTATATTAATGGCATTTAAATTTGTGTGATTTGAAACTTTTGACCAGTATAAAAATGTACATAGACTATGCTATTTTGCAACTAAAGGAAAATTATATAAGAAATCAACACCAAGTGTGCAAAAAGTATTTAGAAAGTAGCTACTTCTTAAATCAGAAGATCCACTGTGTTTCCCTCTAGTCATATTAAAATTATTTTCCCCCTTTAAATTGGTCATATCTACTTCCTATATTCAGGACCTTCTGGGACTTAATGTTGCCCAGATCCTGAAACTGTGCTAATCCTGATGCAGCTTTGTTTCTTCTTTCTACTTTATATAGGAATGTATATGTATGCTTGCATGTATGTGGGTGTATGTGCATGTGTTGGTGGAGGCTCCCTGCATGTATGTGGGTGCATGTGTATATGTCAATGGAGGCCCCTTGCATGTATGTGGGTGCATGTGCATGTTTTGATGGAGGCCCAAGGTTGATGTCAGAAATCACCCTTGTCCAGTCTTCTACCTTCCTCTTTTGAAACAAGGCCTTTAATCACACCTAAAGCTTGCCAATAAGATTAGCCCCCTGACTACGCACTTTGCTCTGAGGATTTCTATCTCTGCTTTATCTACCTTAGCAATATTATGGTGCTGATTTTTCGTTTCTTCTAATTCTCTCCATCCTTATCCAAGGAAAGAGAAAGACGTGTTTTTTAAAAATTTTTTTTATTCAATTGTGCGTGTGTGTGTGTGTGTGTGTAGAACCACGGGTGAATTCGGGATCCACCATGAACCGCTTCCACCTACTCATTTACTCTGCCCAGGGATTCACAGGCTCTGCCCTATCAGGACCAGAAATGCAGGCCACCCCCACTTCTGCCAGGCATCTATACATGGGGTCTAGGATCCAAATTCGGGACCTTCCGCCTGCAAGGCAGAGGCTTAACCCCTGAGCCACCTCTCCAGCCCCAAGAAAGATGTGCTTTTATTGGCTGTTTTCTGTCACTAGACTCAGGCCTGTAGAACCATGCTAAACTATGGGGAAGATAGCGACATTCCCCCAAAGGGCACCTTTGGAGAGGCCCTGATCTCTTGTGTCCTAGAGCAAAGAACTAAAGCAGAGATTCACAGTTCCATCAGAAGCAGGAACAGCATATTAGGGAAAGACAGGTTTCCATGGGAGAAAATGGGATGAACCAAAAAGATTAGTAATTCCAGGTTCCCACCATGCAGAGTTGGTATGTTTATGTCACATAGGCGGACTTTCATGCATCACCTGACTCATTAACATCTCTTATCTCCATCCAGGACTGTTAGGTTTAATAATTGAGCCGTAGGTCACCTTCAGAACTATCCACCACCCTGGTATTTATGGCAGGATTCAGTTGCCTCCACACCCAGGGCAGCCTTCTTCATTGCCAATTTGTTTCTTTCATAGCCTAATTTTGCAACCTTAGTGCAAAGTCTCCTAGACCTTGCTTTCTGCACTAGTCTCCTGTCTCAACTGAACCTTGTTGTGTAAACATTTCTTCCTGGGAAAAGACCCAACCCAAACTTTTTGCTCCAGAGAGGAGTTTGAGGTGAGACCAAAATCTAACTTAATAGATAACAGAGTTTATCGGGGTTACTTACAGGAGCTGGAGTGAGAGTAACTGATGGGGAGAGGGAAGACCCAAAGGCAGCTACATTTCCCCAAAGCCTACCCCACCATGGATGAGACTCATGGAGGTTGCAACCTGTGGCTTGCTTCCTGCTGCATTGCTAGAAGAGTCGCCTCCAAGCTTCTGGACTGCTTGGTGTTTCTTGAAGATTCAGAGATGGTTCAACTGGCCTCTTTCGGACTTCTTGCCTGCAGTGTCTTCACACTTCACTTTTCCTATGTTGTTTTCAGACTTCTCACTACTCAACTGTTTTTTCTAGACTTAAACTACTCTGTAGTCTTTCTTTTGGATTACTTTAGCTGCCAGGAGAGTCTCCTCCCGTAGTAGATGTTACTGCTTTATTTCTTCTCCTGGAGGAAGCTGGGGCTCCAGCGTTTGGTTTCAGGAACTTCCTGCCTGTTAGTTTCAGGAACTTCCTACTTGTTAGTTTCAGGAACTTCCTATGTCTGGGGAGCTGTTTACTTGCTGGGACTTCCTCCAAGAATGTTTCCATTTGTTACATAACATCCTCCCTCACTTAGACTGGGGAAAAGTCTAAGATGATGTCAAGCTGTGACAAACCTTAAGAGGATACTTCAATACACAAGAGTCAACTTGAGCTGCCCAAAGGGCAGAAAGTGAAGATGAAGTGTATTGCTGTTAGCTTTCGTGGTTGCTGGTAAAATAACCATCAAATGGCTTAAGGGAATAAGGGGTTTCTCTCTTGTAATACTCCTGTTATAGTTCTTAGCACAGCTTGACAGTTACAGTTGTTAGTCCAGCTCATACAAACTCCAGGGCTGGGGGAATTGGCTACAACATCACCACATAACAGCTGAGAGAGGGACAATCCTTACTTGTCAGACCAGCATGTCTGGCCAAGTATACACAAGGACGCCTCTTTCTCAAATAGTTCCCACCATTTTATTCACCTGGGGATTAGTTGCACTCACCATGGGCTGGACCTTTCCCATCAGCTAGACAATCTCCTGCAGGTTTGCACTGGGCTTAACTCAAACACTAATTAATTCTCTACAAATGTGCCCAGAATTCAAATCCTCAACCATTGAGTTGACACCTGTACCTAACTATGACAAAGTGGTTGTCACTCATTGTGTAAATTGCAGGTGGAAAGTGGGTTGTATTGTGGGATTAATTCTGGAATAATTTCTCAGACACCTATCAGGGGTGGAGAAGAGGAGTTTAATTTAATTTAACCATGCCTCTCCAAGGAATCCATAAATTTAACTTGTACTGCTGTTTTATACTAAAGCAGGACAGGGATAGGCCAAAAACAGGACTTTACAAAAGCAAATACAATGGTTAATAATATCAGTGGTCCAGATAGAACACAAACTAGCCCAAGGCCTTGATTCTTATTGGACAGAAGCTGAGGCCAGCACTAAAGCAGCAGAGCTGACAAGCACCGGTGTGGGCCAGGTTAGTGTCTCTGAAATGTCCTTACTTATATTAACAGTAACTCAAGAGTTTATGTTTTTTTACCTCCGTGGGAGCCCAAGGCTGGGCCAAAGGAGGAAAGGGGACGTGGCGCATTAGGCATAATCTGGCCAGTGTCTTGCTGTCACCGGTGGGCCAGGCGTGGAGTGCTGCAAGCAAGCCCAGTAGGCAGGTCCAAGCCAGTGCTCACCAGCCACCAGAGAGTGGAGCCATTTGATGACTCCGACGGAGAAGGAACTTAAGCTCGCAGAGTGGGCGGGGAGGCAAAGCACCGGGGTATGGTGTCCATATGTTCTCAGCCTTAGCCCGTGTCTGTGCCCAAGAGTTCACCGGGCTGACTGGATGTTAGATGTTAGGCATGTTAAACACAAAGTGACTCAAGCTGTTGCCCCCCCCCACCTCCCGCATCCCTCCAATGTACGAGTTCAGATGAAGGACCCTTCACCGTTCCCAGTCGACTTAGATAAGGCAGCTCTACTCTCCCCAAGGACAGTCCCACAGCCTCCGGCCTGTCTGCAGCTCCTAAGGACTTTCACCCACCCTGGGGTGAGACCCCCTTCCCATCCCAGTACTCCTGATCACATGACCATGCCCTGTAAGAGACCTAAAAAAACTAAATATTTCTCTCTCTGCCTGCCTCCCTCTGTACCTCTCTCTCTCTTCCTCACTGCTTCTCTGTCTTTCTGAGAGCCACGCTACATGCTACTTGCCTATTTTGTTTCCCTACTTGCTTGACAATAAGTCTCCTTCACATATGATGTGCTGGTTTTGGCATGACTTTGTATCCCCGATCATTCCGAGGTAGGGGGCCTTCCCAAGAGCCCTCACACTGTAGATAAATAAGAGTAAATTAACTTCTGGGAACCCAATTTTAATAAGTATAAACTCCTGTCCCATATTCATATATATTCCTTTTGTGTTGGAAGAATGCTGGGGCGTGAAAAAGCACACGGTCTGTCTAAGCGCAGGGTTCCACTGGTTCAGAGCAGCGTCGTAATTTCTTATGTGTTGTTTCCTGTGAGCATATTATCTTATTCTAGCGTGTGATTTTTGACCTATAACTATTTGGACAAGGAATGTTAGGAAATTCTTGCTCTTCATAAATGAACTTCCCTTCATACCAAAGGTGACTCCCCATGGTTAGACCAAAGCCCTGTGATAATTAATCCTAGGTGTCAAATTGACCACAACTGGCATTAACTAAGATTAGCTGAGACCACCTGAAGAGATTGTCCAGATCAGCACACTTACAATACAAAGACCAGCCCTAGATCCAATCAGAACCTCTCTAGATCTCATTGGAACCTCCCAGTAATGGACCAGATAAAAGGAACCACAGAACAGGAGACCGGGGAGAAGAGAGACTCTCCAGGAATCCTCCAGCACGGGGATGCCTGCCGCAGCTTCAGCCAGTCAGCCATGCCGCCTCTGCCATGAAAGACTGTATCTCCCTCTGGAACCCTGTGAGTAAGTCTCCTTTTCTCCCTTAAGTTATGTGACTTTGGGGTTCACTCACAGCAATAATTAAGAGTAACCGTTACAGCCCCTATAACCCAAAATTCGCCCCTTGCAGCTTCTGCCTTATTCCCTCTCATTCCCCCTCTTCCCTGGGGCCAGATCAGTAGTTACCTGACCCCAGGCATGTGTCTGTGTTGCACGATGAGAAGCCTTGCCACACTGGAAAGCTGACCATGGACGTTCTATAGAGATTCCCCAACACACTGTTGCCCATGTCATAGTGGTTACCTCTCCTGTCTGAATGCCCACCCATCTGTAGGCCACACCAGGCCCTTCACAGCTCTCTGTTCCAGTAAGACTTGTATAATCATGGACCTCTGCCAGCTCTTCTATTACAGTACTGGTATGAATTAACCTCTGCACTTTCTTGCCACTAACTCATATACATAGCTCAGGTTCCATGATAATTGGTAGAATTCTATCAATAATATTCTAAAATCTCATTCATCCTCTCTCTCTGTCTCTGCCTCTCTCTCTGTCTTTCTCTCTCTCACTGTCATCCTTGAGTGTTTACTTTCTTACCCTGTTAGACACAAAAACTTCAACACCTGCACACACCCCAAATTTCTTTTCTACGTGTGGGATGATACCTTAATAGGTATGACTGGGTGGGCATTCTACTAGAGAGAATTGATCAAATTGTAAGTTGTAATCAGAAATTCAACATTCCCTGTCTTCCTATTATACATAGAAACAGAAGCCGTCAGATGGCAAATTTCTTCCTTGAATTCAAACATATCGGCTACTTCCTTCTACATTTAGTCCATCTCCAACAGAGAAGCTCCCTCCTGTGCCCAGGCTGCCCCCAACCCCACCTCTCCACCCCCACCCCCCACTCCAGCTCCTTAGATCTCACTTGCTCCTACTTCCTGGGAACCCTACTCAACTTGCTATTTTTCTTTCTTTTGATTATTCAGTGTCTTATTGAATCGATTTTTTATTGGGAAAACTATTCTCCAATTCTAAATTCCTCTTTTTTCCCATTCTGACCTCAGAATTGCTGTCACCAAGACTTGGTGTCCTGTAGTCAGTAAGCTGAGAAAGAGGTTCACTCATTTTTAGCAAGTCAACCGCGTGATCAATGTCATATATGCTCTTTCTTTTTAAGCAGATTTTTGAAAAAAAAAACTTCCTTTCATTTTTTTCAAATTAATTTTTTAAAACTTATTTTTCTACTTTTACAAGAATATTGAGTATTCATCTCAGCTTCCCTCCCCCTCCATCCCTTCCCTTCCTTTCCTTTCACCATTCCCTCCCACTCAACCTTCTGCCTGTGTGCTTCTATGGACGCCAGGGCGGTTCAGTCTATCTTGTCTACTCCTGTGGGGTCTCAGGGCTCCTCGTATATCAAATTACCTCTCTTCAGGCCACCCCACTGATATGTGCATTTCCCTTCACTCATCCAGCTTTAGACCCAATCATCTTCCTTTTTTATCTGTAGGGTTTTCCACACTTGGCTTGCAGATCTCAAATTGATGGCTGAATTCTTTTCCCTGGAAGGATTATATATGTAAATATTTTTATAAATTTGAAACAGCCAACCCAATTCTAGTCACAGTTGAACTAAAACACGGGCCAGCTTGGGGTCTGGCTGCTCAACTGGAAGCCTAGGTGGAGGAAGAGGATATCTGGAAGAAAAATTACAAGGCTTCCTCTGGACAGAGTTCAGTGAAGGTGCAGTTGTGGAAGAAGGAGGGGTCTCTGTACTCTGCCCATGGCTGGAGGAGGAAGACCAACCTGCTCTATGAAAACCAACGGGAAACTCAGATACCGCTTTGAGTTATCCGGATACCTTAGGTTCTAGTGAATAATAAAACCACCCTAGTGTAAAAGAGCCCTGGGTTTTGTGGACCCTGAGACTCCCCAGAAGAACCAGAGGGCCTCGGGAACAGAAGAACAATGCAGGCCAACTTATTGTTTCCTGGCCTTTTAAAACCTAAGCTCAAGTTAATAAAAGTCTGTGTCCCTCCTGGGAACTTCACTCCTTGACTTAAAAAAAAAAATCTGTCTTTTTCACAGATCTTCTGGCAAAGAAGATTTAGCAAATCTTTGCTTTCTGGAGATTGCCTAATAAAAATGACAGGTGTGGTTTTTGTTATGCTGTGGCGTGTCTTTTCCCCTCAAATCCATGCTTACAGTGTAACACCAGATGGGCTTTTATTATATGCATGCCTTTCTTGTCATGCTCTGAAGGACTTAAGCATTGTACACAGAATGGAGTCTTTACCAGATTTCGTTCCAACAAAGGATATTAGAAATCCGTATGGACTAGGCTAAACATTGTTGGCAAGTGTTTTCTAGTTTAGGACAAAGTTTGAGTTTTGTAAACATTTAGCCTGCACATCGCTATATTTAAAAGAAAACACTCATTCACTTTAAACCACTCATGCACCTAACAAAGGAAGATTTATCTCGAGTGCCCGGCGTTGTGCTAAGTGATGACGTTATATGCAAGACAAGATATAGTCCCTATGCCTGATGGGGAGACAGACAGGAAGTGACCAGCTGTGATTCAGCAGGTTGAATTTATAAGAGAAGCAGACAAGGATGACAAGACCCTGTTTCACTATTAGAGACTCACTGGTCTCTCAACTCATCCAATCAATAAGAAGGAAAAAAAGTCCAATATGGTTTTATCCTCCAGTTCTTGGCTGCCATGCATATGTTACTATTTATATTACATTTTAGAATTTGGAGGGCTATTTTTTCTAGTAACTACAGCCCTGCAGAAATAGAATGGACATTTCACTCATCCATACGTGCAAGCCTTTGGCCATCGACAGTAGCCTAGCTTGCCAAGCAGCCACTTCCTGAAAGCCTTAGATTGAAGAACCAAAGACTGTTGGATAGATGGCAGGTGACGTCATTAGGACAGGACTTGTCCCCACCTCCGGCTCCTCTCTGGCAGCCCAGTGGCTCTAACCAGGTCAACTGCAGAACAATGAACACTGACTGTGAATGTAGATGCAGTTACTGAACTTCCGCCAGCCACTTAGGAAGAATCACTGCAAATCTAGCACATAAAACGACAAGGCTAGAGATGTGAGTGCGCAGAGGAAAACAACGTCATGTAACAGAAAAGAAAATGACTTTGTTCCCTGACTCAGATCAGAGTGTGTGGGCAACGGAAACGCTCTGGACCATTCATCCATGAGAGCAGATGCGCCAGCTGTCTGTGCAAACAGGATTCAACCGGTCGCTGTTCCGCAGGCGTGTAAGAAGAAAGAAATGCCAATGGGTGCCTTCTGGCTTAAACATGAATTATAGAATGTGCTCAATATCCAAGGCCCAGCTGTTTTACCCAACTCCTGTTAGCCTTGGGAAAATACATTTGCAGCGATGTCTGTATTACACACCATGCTGCGTCCCCCCCACACACACACACACTACAGGAGGGGAGATGTAACATTGTTTTTTTTCTGCTTTAAGTGCTGGAGAAAGAAACCAGTATTTACGAGGCCTATGGAACTCCGAGATCAAGAATTGAAATCCTAGAGAGAAAAGAGAAGGTGTGCTCAAGGAACCTTGGAAAAAGAAATACATAGAAACAAAAAGAATGATACAAATGATACTTCTGAGATCTCAGAAATAGTTTGTTTCACTTTGTAGCATCTTAAAATTCCGTGGGGTGAGTGGAATGTGGAGCTGTGATTCAGGGGATCTGGGGTCTGGTTCTGAGACCAGCCTGGCTTCCTGAAGTGGATTTGGGGACATCTGTTTTCCTCCTTGAGTTCTCAGTGCTCGTGGGGCTACTTTTTTATTCTGAAATGCTTTAGAGGAATCAGGCGTTGGGCGTGTGTGTACATGAACACAAATGGCTGGGTACAGGGAGAAATCTGTCCACTCAAAATGAACTTCTTTTGTGGCTCCAAGACACATATGTGTCTAACTACATATTTCCATGATTTTTTTGTTTGTTTTTCATCGATTATTCTAAGAGAATTCATGTTTTCCAGAGGTGCGATTGTCTTCTTATTGTGGAACACCTTTGAGTTTCACATATTTGGGGGCCCTCTAGTGGACCAATGAGTTTATTGTGTCTTTCACGGACAGCTTTGTAATAAAATCACTTGATTCTCCCTACTTTTTGTTGTTGTTATTGAAAATAAAACTTTTACAAGCTTCTGTGCTTGGTGAACTGAATTTTATGTCTCTCTAGCTATCACTATAGTTAAATTCTGGTATGCATGAACTCTCCAAAGGTAAAAATATTAAAATGTATAATAATAGTAACTGACTATGGTCTTGGAGCAACAATATGCATTGAGCTGTAGAAATGTAGCAGATAGTCAGTTGTGCTTATTAAATGCATGGCTGCACTCAGGAAGGAAAGCAAAGAGCTTGGGATACCGAACTTTTTCTCGTTTACTGTGCATTTGCTAAGTGCATGTTTGGGGCAGGACATGGCCAATGTGACAGAGAAGGGAACGAACACTGTCTCACGGAACGAACGGTGCATGGGAGTGACTCACACACACTATGGATCTGTCATCAGGTTATATGATAATTCACTGCCTTACCAGCCTCTGTTTTTGATGGGTGTACTCTGGTGTCGTAATCAATAAAGTAATCAATAAGTCACTTTCTCCCCAGTGACTGAATTTTCCCCTTGGTTGAACAGAAACTAAAAGCATGTGCAGGAGCCATTTAAGCAGTGTCTGTTGTCTGAGGTAGTTTCGTCTGTCAATTTAAACCACTTGAGAGCTGAGCCTTTAGGCACAACTATGAGGAATTATCTAGTTAAGGCAAAGTATAAGAGATGGCCTTAATTGCATGGTTGATAGAGAAGACCACAGTGGGTGGGACTGTTTCTGGAGCAGGTAGATAGAGAGAGAGTTGGTTGGTTGGTGAGTTGGGAAACTGGAAAGCAAGTTTGCAACATTGGTCATTGCTCTACTGTGGATGTGATGCTACCAGTTCCTGTCTTTTTCTTAATTCCCACATAAATGTGCAGTGTAGATGTGGTGTGTACTTGTGGGTGGGTGTCATAGTTAGGCATAAGTGTCAACTTGATTGTTGAGGGTGTGAGTCTGGGCACAGTTGTAGAGAGTTGATGGTTGAGTTAAGCCCAGAGCAAACCTGAAGGAGATTGTCTAGCTGGTGAGGAAGACCCAGCCTATGGTGGGTGGGATTAGGCCCTGGGTAAATTACAGAGAGCTGGTTGAGAGAGTTGGCATCCTTCTGTATACTTGGCCAGACATGCTGGTCTGGCAAATAAGGATTGTCCATCTCTCAGCCATTATACACTGATAGTGTGGCCAGGTCCCTTGGCCTTGTGTTGGTGTGTGCTCTCCCATCAAGCTGGACTGAGAACTGTAACCGGAATGTCGTAAGAAATTAAACTCCTTGTTCCCTTAAGTTGTGTGATGGTCATTTATCAGCAACCATGCAGGCGGACTGCAACAGTGTCTGTATGTCTAAGGGCATGTAAATGCGTGCCTGTGGAGGTGACTTCAGGAATCGTCTTGGATTGTTCTGCGTCCTTGTTTCTTTGCTCTAGAATTCCCCAAGCTCTACCTTCCAGGGCCAGAAGTGCAAGATGCCACCATTTCAGCCCAACATTTTTATGTAGGATCTAGAATTTGAATTCAGGTCCTTCTGCTTGTGAGACAAAGACTTTAACCCCCAACCCATCTCTCCAGCCCATGACCAGTTCTTTTAACTCTTGCTGCTAGTGAGATTTCTTCTGGCTTGGATGGACAGTTGCCTGAATCTGTGAGCTTGAATAAATTTGCTGTTCCCCTAAAGGGTTTGATTTGAGTATTTATTACAAGCAACAGAATGTGGAACTAAGACATCTACAAATCAATTTAATGCTATTTAGTGGTTGGTTCTTTTTTAATGCAACAGAGGCATTTTAATTGACTTTAGAGAACAGGGTTTTACCAATCGCTGATTTCAATTTTAACATATTAATATGCTAATACACATGTCCTGCACAGATGCATACACACACACACACACACACACACACACACACACAAACGACTGACTCTGCCTTATTGCATATAGAACTGTGAGAACACTAATTAATAGTAGCTATACGGCAATGGATTAGAATAGCTTCTAAGTTTTCATCCATGAGCTCCAAATGATACTTCAAAAAACATTATTGACCATTTATTGAATGATGCTAAACTCATTACTTTGAAAGTTGACAAATAAGTGGGAAATCAATGGGCCCCATGTTTTCAAAATGAAATGTAGCTCAAAGTCATTAATTATTAAAGAGGCAGGTAATAGTGATGAGAGGCAAATTTTCTTTACAGAAATACTCTAGCTAACTGTCTAAACACCTTTTAAGCCCACAGATCGAAGAAGGACTCAGCACTCAAACAAGAAAGGCCCACGTGCAATGGAAGATGCATAATGCAGAGACCCGCAACTGGGCCATAATACAAAGTAAAGGTGTTTACGGATGTTGAGCTCTAATCAGGAAATCCAAGCTAACTCCTGTCCAAGGCTCAGGGAACCTTGTGGAAGAGGGGGCAGGAAGACTTAAGAGCCAGAGGACAGGGAGAGCTAAGGTCAGGCAGTAGCCTCTGTCCACATCAGGGCTGTCTTACTGAGAACCCAAGGCAATACTGTCTCCTTCCACTAGACTTCCCAATATCTGACTTAACAACACTTTGCCATGGAGCAGAGAAACATGTAACTACCCCCCAAGGGAGTATGTGGGGCTGGTGCCAGACAAAGAGAGGCGAAGTCGCTAAGCTCTGCCCAGCAGAAGGCCATTCAAGCTCTGACAGGTGCCCACTACTGCAGGCATCCTAGTGGCAACCCACACGTAGGGAGAAGACGTGGGAGAGGGAGGAAAATGGGTGGGAGGGGACAAAGCGATGCTTGGGGAGGAATGTGGGGTAAAGTGGGTAATGGGAGGCGAAAACACATCAGTTCATTGTTCATATTGTTTAAAAATAAGTGAAGTTAATATACACAAAGAAGGAATGTTCTAGCTAATACATGGCAAAGGAACGCTATGGTTAGATTGTTGCCACTTTCAAATACAAAGGAAATGATAATCATTGGCAATGATTATCAACGTCAATACCATCGCAAAAAGAGAAGCAACCAGGTATCTCGACAGCAGCCCCTCTATCTTCACAACCACACACATGCATGCACACACACACACACACACACACACACACACACACACCTTCCTGGCCATCCTGCTGAGACAATTCAAGTCTCAGTTCCCGCATCTCCCACCCCCTTAGATCTTCTCACAGCTTCCCAAATTCTTATGTATCCACATCATCAAAAGATGACTTTAAAAAAAATACTGAACCCCAAATCTAATTCTAGCGTATGATCTAATTGAAATTTTATAAAAATGAAGTTGAGAAATTGATTTTCTAAAAAATCCAGATGTCTGTGATGTAAGAATGGGAGTTGTCGATGTGTCTCTTACAGTCCTCAGAGTCTCCAGGGCCCCTGTGGGCACCCAAGCTAGTTACAGGTGAGGCCTGGGGGTATTTCGGAGAAATCTGTCAAAAGGTTGATGTTCTCAATCACGTCGTCTCCTCTGCTGGCGCCTTCGATTTCACCATCTGCACATAAAGCGTGTAGCTTTTTTTTACCGTCAAAATAACGAACCAAAGATGGGGACGGAAGACGCGGCACAATTTTTCACTCCCCACCCATAGCCACGCTGCTAATTGATCACCTTCTCTTTCCCACTGAGATCAGATGTGACCTCAGAATCCTCCTCTCTCCAGCGCCCCCGATGATGGCTACCAGTTAATTATTGTTGACACGCAAATCAAGAGTGATTTGTCATCCTCGGCTCTGACACGGCCATTACCCCTGTGCACTGGGAGTCGGCAGGAAAATGTGATGTGTTTGCATCTGCTTTTCTTAACATGCACCAGGGTCTGGGGAGGAAGATGATGATGGAATGACAAAGATCTCGTGTCTTCCTGTCACTGAGGTGATCGATGCTGGACATGTCCATTCGATAAGTATTTTGGGTGTATTTGCTCACGTATGTACACTGGTACACGTGTGTATGTGCTTGTATGTGCGTGCGCATGTGTGTGTGTGTGTGTGTGTGTGTGTGTGTGTGCGTGGTGTGCTCACGCTTGTGTGTGTGCTTGTGCTTGTATGTGGGGGTGGAGGTCTGAGGTTAGTTAGCCTCAAGTATTTTTCTCAGTCACCTTCTACCTCGTGTTTTGAGAGTCTCTGACTGGATTGAAACTCACCCATCTGTCTAGACCGGACCAGGAGTCCGGCGTCTCTGCCTCCCCAGGGTTCGGATTACAAAGAGCCTCTGTGCCCAGCTGTTGGGTGGGGGTTTCTAGAGCTCAAACTGGGTTCTCACGTTTACGTGGCCTGCGTGGCCTGCGTGGCCTGCACTTTCCCAACCGAGCCACCTGACCAGCCCCCAACAAACATTCCAGAAGACTCGGAGCAGACCCGGCCCCACCCTCACAGGGGTTTCTGCTCCAGGCTTCTTGGAGGAGCTTTGGCCCCAGCTGAGCGTGGAGTTTGGTGGTATCAGAGGAAGGCAGGGACAGATCGGAGTCGTTCGCATTCGCAGTGGATATGAACTTGCTGCGATTTCCACGAGGCAGGCAGCCTGTTCTGTGAGGGTGGATCTGCCCTCTGACCTCCCAGGATTTTACTTAAGGAGCAGCACCCCTCTTCCCAGTTCACGGGCCCTCAGACCATCGTGGCTTTGTTCTTCACCCCCGCCTCTTAATTTGTGCAGTTGCAGATGTCACTAAAAAGGATGAGTGATCTCAAAGTTACTTACTGGGCAATGAAATCAGCAATGACAGTAATATTATAAATACTACAGCACAAAATAAGGCCAGGCTGAAACAGTCCCGGGTCAAGTGGAAGGAACCGAAATGCAAACCTTTTTCTATCTCCTGTCAGGTCCCTGGTGTGGAAAGATTTTTCTCCAAGTGGCAGGAAGTTTTTAACATTCTCATAATATTTTTAAAGAAAAATAAAGTGTCTTTTTATTTAATATTTTCCTACTTTTATAAACATATTGAGAATACTTATCCCTGCTTCCCTCCTTTCCCTCCTCCTTCCCATCCCTCCTCTCCTTCCTTCATCAATCCATCCCACTCCCTCCCACCCTCCTGCCTGTCCACTTCTATGGGCCCCGGGGTTCCCTCTGACTTGTTTTCTCTTGTGAGGGTTCAGGCTCCTGTGGCATACCAAGTGGTCCCTCCTCCCACTGATAGGCATTCCCCTTCGCTCATCCAGCTCTAGTCCCTAAGGTTTCCACTGCATGTAATTATCTCCCCTGAGATCCTTGCTAGTCTATGAGGGTGTGTTGGTATATCAGTCTTTAAGCAGGTCTGGGAAGGACAAGTCTCATTGCAGTGAGTTCCTGGATGCAGCAGCCTGCCTTGAATGGAGTGTCTTGTCCAGCGGTGGAAATTCCCAACTTTAGGCTCTTTCAATCTTACTGCCTCCTCTTCCTCGAGATTTCCTGAGCCTTAGGATAAGAAGAAATTAGGTTGGTCTGATTCTGGGAGAACATTTCAGGGTTGACAGTACTCTGCATTCTGACAGCCATTTTTGTCCACTAGAAAAATGAAGTGTCTTAAAATATATTGAACATTTAAATTTTTTCATTATATGTGTATGTGGGGCAGAGGTAGAAACATGCTGATGTCTGGGGCCCGTGCGTGCATGTCAAGGGGCGGGGCAGCGGTCTGGACCTGGGGCTCGCCAGTTGGCTAGGCCGGCTGGCTAGCAATCCCCCAGAGCTCTCCTATCTCTGATTCCTCAGTCCTGGGATTACAAGCATGCGCTATACCTTTTTACATGGGGGCTGGAGGTTAAATTAAGGTTCCCATTTCTGTACTGCAAATACTTTATTGACTGAGCTATCTTTCTTGCTCCTATACTGAACATTAAAAACACACACACAAAAGAAAAAACTTTCTGGGAAGCTTTATTGCTAGGAGAGGAGCTCAGCGCACACAGCAGGATAAAGTGTTACAGTCCGTATAGCAAAAACTCATGGAAGCCACAGTATCCAAAGAGGCTTGAAGAGCCAGCATCAGAGTCAGAGACTGGGGCTTCTGAGAAAGTCCAGAGCAAGCCGTAGCCGAGTTCCTGCAGTGGAGGAAATCGTTATCCATGGCACATGAAAAGGGACGGCTGTCACTCATCTGCACCGACAAGCCTGTCCTGCTGTCCTAACCCACAGATACTTAATGTGCAAGAGGAAAAGGTTCCGGGTGACTTTCCTTCCCCTTTACCATCGGAAGCACCTGCTGCAGGAGCGAAGATCTGCATCAGCTAAATGACGGGTACGCGTGTCTGTAGATGAACTAGAAATGGCTTGCCGGGACGGGTGTGGGCACCAGCTGTTGGCCTTAAAGATGTTGGGAGGACACAGGCGGAAGGGGGCCACATTCCTAAAGGACAGCTGGTCCGCAAAATGCCTTCCAGTCCTGATGCGGTGTTCAGAGGAACTGTGACATTTCGCACGGGACAGTACAGTGGCCGCATGCTGAGCGAAGGAACGAGTCTCCAAGTTGAAGGATGCGAGTCCTCTGCGCAGCGGCCGGGAGCATCCGTGCCTGCCTCCCTGACCACCCTCAGTCTGGGATGTCAAGCGAGCTGCCCCAGAAACAATGTATACTTTGCTTTTGGAAAAGCCCAAACTTCTTGCTTATCCTGGGAAAAGAAAAATCATGGACGGTTACATTTTAGAATTTTTTTTCTGTGTGTGTGTGTGTGTGTGTGTGTGAGAGAGAGAGAGAGAGAGAGAGAGAGAGAGAGAGAGAGAGAACTCTATGTACCTTTGGAGGCCCAAGAGGGACACTGGCAATCATCCTGGATTCCTCTACCTCCTGTTTGCTTTGCTCTGGGGGTTCCCTAGCTCTGCCTTCCAGGGCTAGAAATACAGGCCACTGCCATTTTTGCCTGGCTTTTTAAAGTGGGATCTGAACTCAGGTCTTTCTGCTTTTAAAGTGGAAGGCTTAACCCCTCAGCCATCTCTGCAGCCCCATTTTAGAAACTCTAGGAAGGGCAAGCTAGGGTTGGAGATTTACCTCAATGGCAAGCATGAGGCCATGGCTTCAGTCACTAGGGAGTGGGGGGCAAACTGTGCTGGAAGGGAGCTTGATCCCCAAGAATATTGCTCTCTCCTATTGTTGGATAATTCTCTCTGCACCCTCTGCAGAGGAAAACAGAAAACTGCCAGCCTAGGCTGATCTGCCTGATGGTCTAGCGGAATCAGGGAGCCCAGAGAGAAATCCTGTCTCAAAAACAAAATACCAAAGAAGGAGAATGATTACGGAAGACAGTCAATATTAACCTTTGGTTTCCATATGTCCATGTGCACATACACACCCAAACAAACTTGTACACATACCATACACACACATGAAGGAGAAGGAGGAAAAGGAGGGGGAGAGAGGGAGGAAGGGGGAGAAGGAAAAACAAAAAAGAGCCTTTCTTAACAATCTCAGTTAGGATGCTCAGAATGACTTTATTCTCTGATAGCCCTTGATCTCTCTATAAAATACCAGCTAATGTCCCCAAATACAAGTACTCAACTATGACTCCACATGCCTGTCCTTCCCAAACGTATTTACTGTTTGCCTTTTAATCAGTTCAATAACATTTAAATCAATTTCAAAAAGCATCGCGGCAGCTGCTGATAGAAAAATACACAGCAGAATCTCCAAGGAAGCTTAAGGAGGCTGTTGTCCATACCAGCCTTCGGCTGTGCCCTCAGCCCCAGGTGTAGGATTGGCACCAGTATTCAGAAGCCTCCATGGTGCCCCACGGTGAGAAGCAGCCACATCACAGAGCTCACTCTGGTGTAGAACAGAGAAACAGCTTGGTGCTGATGACGAGCTTGCATATTTCATTTCTTTCCTTCATTGTTTTTGAGGGTCACCCCGACACACTGTTTTCCCAAGGGGTGGCGCTGGACAAGCATTAATATTTTAGGACTCTCGCATATCACCTCACTTTTTATAACCCTGGTGTGTGTGTGTGTGTGTGTGTGTGTGTGTGTGTGTGAAATAAAATCCTTTCCCTCTACCCACCTCTTCTTCCATGAACTTGAACATCTCTCATAACCTACTCAATATACACACTTTGAGTAAAGTAGAGGGGGTGCAGGAAGCACAAAGAGTCAGACATAAGAATAACATCGAAGAACAAAGTTGTATGTCCAGGACAGATTTACCGAGTTACTATAGAAATAATTAACCACTTAATTAACCACTTAATGGCCAGAGTTGCCTGGCGTAGGAGACAGGGAAAGGAGCTTCAGCTTGGCAAAAGAGAGGCGCAAAGGAAATGGAAGACGGTCTCCTGGGGCCCCAGACCCTCGGGAACATCCTCTCTTCTGATGAGCATGGCCATTAGATGGTCCCCACGGGGGTTTCTAGCACAGGAAGTGCTTCTCAAGCCTGCTTGTGTCTCTGACTTTCACGGCTCCCACAGACGGGACAAACGCCAGAGGCTTTGTTCAAACACCCACCAAAGCATGAATCTGGAGCAATTGAGAGGTAGAAAAATGGAAAAGGACTTTCTAACGCAGTGAAACTCCATTCAGCATATTGGGATTACACACCGCAACTATTTCTCCAGAAATATCCGTAAGTGTTGCTCAAGCCACCAACGACATTTGCAATCCAGTAAGATGTTTTAAGTTTGTTTTTATTTTTTTTCAAACTTGAACTTTTAATGGACATTACATGGAAACTGGTGAGTGATGAAATATTGAAATACTCTCAACTATTTTTCTACTGGGAAATAAATGGCACTCTCAGGGCCCAAATAAATCATTGCAGCTAATAAAATTTCCTGATGTTGCCACTAGTGAATTTGTACCAGGAAGACTGGATTTGTGCAGATTTATATAGTCAAACAAGGTCAGTCTACACAAAGGGAAGTGTTTATCCAGCAGTTGGGCAACATAAATTTTGACTCTTCATTATGTAACTGTGCAACTACTCTTTGTAGTTTTCCTGTGAGGCCAGAGAACATAAAGCCCACGTTTCTGGTGGTATTTATGACCGCTGGTGAGAGACAGAGGAGACACAACCATCCTGGTTACTGTGCCCAGATCGCTTGAGGGACTTTGGTTTTATTTCTCACCAAAAAGGCCATCTCATTCGACTTGCAGTCTTCCTTACTATAGTTAGTTATATTTTACATGTAACTTTGACCATTGTTATGACCTTTTCAACTTCTGAATTTTCTACTTGTCTGTTTCTACTTTGTATGTTTTATCCAGATCCTTACTGATTTGTAAAAACTCCTTGTATATTAAGGGTATTAATTTTTTTATGTCATATATGACACAAATATTTTCCCCAAGTCATGGTTTCTACTTTTTAAAATATTTTGTTTGTTTGTTTGTTTTTTATAATACATTTTTTATTATTTCAGCTCATACAAACTTAATAGGTACACCAGTTCCCTCCCTCCCTCCTCCTCCCCCCGAACCCCCTGCTCCCCCTCCCCTCGCCCCTCCTTCCCCATCCCCCCGTGCCTCCCACCCCAATTCCCAGAGTCCTTTCTTGTGCATGCCTGACTCTCCTCTGGGCCCTCCTCTCCGATAACGTACAAGGACCCAGTGGCATTTCCCTGAACCCTTTCCTGTGTTCCCCTTAAGTATAGGTACACTACTGTGGCTGTCAATCCCTTGCCTCTAAGGATCTTGGTGCCTTTAGCAGATGCTAGACTTTGTGAGGTCAATAGTGTGTCGGGCATTGTGCCGGGCATGCAATGTCCAATTATGATTGCTTCGGCCCTAACTTGTGTGGAGTATCTTGCAAATCATTGCTCCTCCCATCCTTTTGCTCTTACACTCTTACCGCCCCCTCTTCCGCAAATGTCCCTGAGCTTCAGGATGGGGAGAGATTAGTCTGGCCTAGTTCTAGGTGGTTGATATAGAGTCTCTGAAGTTCTGGATAGTGGTTCGTTGATTTTCTTTTGCAGTTTTGTTGCTCCTGCAATGCCCTTCACTCCATCGTGATGGGCACTGTATGTCACCCCCTGGCCAGAGACAGAAAGCTGTTAAACTGGAATCTTATTATAAGAGCACATTCAAGGATAGATGTAATACTTATACCCAAAAGTGGAATCGCAGGGTCATATGGCATTTGGCAATGGGAGGGGTCAATCACCCATTTGCAAAATGGTTACTTTTTAATCTGCCGGACTATATGCCCTCCCCTTCTGGTGAGTTCATACCCCCTTAGTTGTAAATGAACAGGAACGAATGTGTGTGAACTTAACTAGGTGTCACATTACTTTCTTGCAGTCCTTGATGGAGGCCTATTTTCTCTACTGTAACATGGTCACTTTTCTCCTTGTTTCTGGTGTGGCCCTTCAACCCCATCCCTCCTGTTCATAATCCTTGCAATTATTGTAGGTAATACATAGATTTACCTATGAGTGTCTTAAGATGGGCTGGGTGGGTTTGGTATTAGGAGCCACCTATTAGGGAGTACATACGGCACTTAATTTTCTGGGTCTGGGATACTTCACTTAATAAAATTGTTTCTAATGACATCCTGACATCCATTTCCCGGCAAATTCCAGTAATTCATCATTTTTGATGGCTGAGTAGTACTTCATTGTATAGATGTACCACATTTTCTTTATCCACTCGTCAACTGTTGGACATTTGGGTTGATTCCATGTCTTTGCTATTGTAAACAGTGGTGCTATGAACATGATTGTGCTTGTGCTATCGAGGTGAACCTCTGCTGTATGGGGGGTTATACCCAAAAGTGGAATCGCAGGGTCATATGGCATTTCAATCTTTAATTTCTTTAAGAATCTCCAGACTGCTCGCCAGAGTGGCTGTATGAGCCTGCATTCCCACCAGCAATGTAGGAGAGTTCCCCTCTCTCCACATCCTCTCCAGCATTTGGTGTTGTTTGTATTGTGGATTTTTGCCATCCTGACCGGGGTGAGATGATACCTCAGGGAAGTTTTGATTTGCATTTCCCTGATGGCTAAAGAAGTGGAGCATTTTTTAAGATATTTGTTAGACATTTTAATCTCATCCCTGGTAAAATTTCTTTTAAGTTCCAGGGCCCATTTTTTAATTGGGCCATTGGTTTCCTTGATGTTTAGTTTTCTAAGTTCTTTGTGCACTCTGGACAGTAGAGCTCTATCAGATATGTGGTTAGTGAAGATTTTCTCCCATTCTATGGGTTGCCTTTGAGCTCGTGTTACAATCTCTTTATCTGAACAGTAGCTCTTTAATTTCACAAGATCCCAGCTCTTGAGGGTTGGTAGCAGTGACTGTGCCATTGGATGTCTGTTTAGAAAATGTTGGCCTAGCCCAATCAGCTCGAGGGAGTTCCCTATCCTTTCAACTATGGTTTTTATAGTCTCTGGTCTCATATCAAGGTCCTTGATCCATTTGGAATTAAGTCTTGTACATGGTGACAAGTATGGGTCCAGCTTTAATCTTCTGCATGTGGAGATCCAGTTTTGCCAGCACCATTTGTTGAAGATAGTGTTCTTTTTCCATTGGATTCTTTGGGCCCCTTTGTCAAAGACCAAATGCCTGTAATTTTGTGGGCTTATATCTGGGTCTTCAATCCTTATCCATTGATCTGTGTGTCTATTTTGGAGCCAGTACCAGGCTGTTTTTATAACTATGGATTTGTAATATAGACTAAGGTTCCGTATGGTAATACCTCCAGCAGTGTTTTTGTTACTCAGGATTGTCTTTGCTATCCTGGGTCTTTTGTGCCTCAATATGAATTTTGAGATTGTTTAGTCAACTTCTTTAAAGAATTGCTTTGGGATTTTAATTGGTATAGCATTGAATTTGTATATTGCCTTTGGTAGGATGGTCATTTTTATGATGTTGATTCTGCCAATCCAGGAACATGGGAGGTCTTTCCACCTTCTGCTGTCTTCTACAATTTCTTTCTTTAGGGTTTTAAAGTTTTCATTGTAAAGGACTTTTACCTCCTTGGTTAGGTTTATACCAAGGTATTTCATTTTTTTAGGGGCTATAGGGAATGGGATTGTTTCTCTCAAGGCTTTTTCACTTCTTTCATTCTGGGCATATAGGAAGGCCTCTGATTTTTGCACATTTATTTTGTATCCTGCCACCCTGCTGAACTTCTGTGTTAGTTCCAGGAGCTTCCTGGTGGAGTTTTTGGGATCACTCAGGTATAAGATCATGTCATCTGCAAATAGGGATAGCTTGACTTCTTCCTTGCCGATTTGAATCCCTCTTATGTCCCTTTCTTGTCTTATGGCTTCAGCTAAGACTTCAAGTACAATATTGAATAGAAGTGGTGAGAGTGGACAGCCTTGTCTAGTTCCTGATCGAAGTGGGAATGCTTCCAATTGTTCCCCATTGAGCATAATCCTTGCTGTGGGTTTGTTGTATACAGCTTTTATTATATTGATAAAGGTTTCTTCCATTCCTACTGTCTCTAGCGTTTTGATCATAAAAGGCTGTTGGATCTTGTCAAAAGCTTTTTCTGCATCTATCAAGAGTATCATGTGGTCTTGGACTTTGGACTGGTTTACATGATGAATTACATTTATTGATTTGCGTATGTTGAACCAACCTTGTGTACCGGGGATGAAGCCTACTTGGTCCCCGTGAAAAATCTTTTTAATATGTTTTTTAATCCAATTTGCTAAAACTTCGTTGAGAATCTTTGCGTCTGTGTTCATCAGAGAGATCGGCCTATAGTTTTCTTTTTTAAGTGAGTCTTTACTAGGTTTTGGGATTAAAACGATATTAGATTCATAGAAGGAATTTGGTAGTGTTCCTTCCTTTGCTATTTGATGGAACAGTTTAAGGAGTATTGGTATTATTAACTCCTTAAATGTCTGGTAGAACTCTGTGCTGAATCCATCTGGTCCAGGACATTTTTTGGTGAGAAGATTCAAGATTACTTCCTCAATTTCCTTATATGTTATAGGACTATTTAAATAATTAAAACTCCTGATTCAATTTAGGTAAGTTGTGTTTACTTAGAAATTCATCCATCTCTTTTGTGTTGTCAAACTTCACAGAGTATAATTTTTTGAAATATGATGTTATAATTCTCTGGATTTCTTGGGTATCAGTAGTGATAACTCCATGTTCATTTCTAATTTTGTTAATTTGGGTTTTCTCTCTCTTGCTTTTGGTTAATTTAGCTAGGGATGTATCAATCTTATTGATTTTTTTCAAAGAACCAGCTTTTTGACTGGTTGATTTTTTCTATCGTTTTCTTAATCTCGATTTCAGATATTTCTCCCCTTATTTTGCTAATCTCCTCTCTTCTACTACTTTTGGGATCAGATTGCTCTAGTTTCTCTAAAGCTTTAAGCTGGATTGTTAAGTTGTTTATTTCTGATGTTTCCATTTTTTTGATGTAGGCATTAAGAGCTATGAACTTACCTCTTAGGACAGCTTTCATTGTGTCCCAGAGATTTTGGTAAGTTGTATTTTCATTATCATTCGCTTTCAGGAAATCTTGAATTTCCTTTTTAATTTCTTCCTGAATCCAGTTCTCATTCAGCATCATATTGTTAAGTTTCCAGGAGTTAGTGTATTTTCTCTTGTTTGATGTGTTGTGGATGTCCAGCTTTAGACCGTGGTGGTCTGATAGGCACAGGTTAGAATTTCAACTTTTTTGTACATGTGTAGATTCGTTTTGTGGCCCAGTATGTGATCTATTTTGGAGAAAGTTCTGTGTGCTGCTGAGAAAAATGTGTATTCTTTGGTGTGTGGGTGAAAAGTTTGATAGAGATCTGTAAGGTCCATTTCTTTAAGGGTTTGATTAAGTTCCAAAGTGTCTCTATTAAGCTTTTGACCTGTTGATGTATCCCATGTTGAGAGGGCGGTGTTGAAGTCCCCAAGAATTATCGTTTGGGAGTTGATTTCTTGCTTTAGACGCTGTAGGGTTTTCTAAATGAATGTGGAGGGGCCCGTATTGGGTGCATATATGTTCAGTATTGTGAAGTCTTCCTGGTGAATTGTACCTGTGACTAAAATGTAGTATCCATCTGTGTCTCTTATAATTTTCTTTGGTTTGCAGTCCACTTTGTCTGATAGCATAATGGCTACCCCTGCCTGTTTTCTGCTTCCATTAGCTTGTAGAATTGTTGACCAGCCTTTTATTTTTAGAGCGTGCAATCTTTTGTGGTGAGATGGGTTTCCTGCAGGCAGCAGATTGATGGATTGTGATTTTTGATCCAAGTTTGTAATCTGTGTCTCTTGATCGGTGAGTTAATTCCATTAACATTTAGTGTTATAATGGAGAAACTATTTTTAATTCCAGACATTTATTATGTTTAGTAGTTTTTATAAGTATATTGCTTCACTTTTAATGGTGTTATACTTGCCTTCTGTTCTCCTGGATATGCCTGTTTTTTTCTTGACGCTTGAGTATCATTTCTAGCATTTTTTGAAGGCCTGGTTTGGTGGACATGTATCCCTTCAAGTTGTCTTTGTGCTGGAATATTTTTCTTTCTCCCTCGATCATGACGGATAGTTTTGCAGGGTAAATCAGCCTGGGTTGACATTTTTGCTCATTCGGTACTTGAAGTATGTCTCTCCAAGCTCTTCTTGCTTTTACTGTTTTGACTGAGAAGTCATTTGTTATTTTAATAGGTTTATCTTTAAAAGTGACTTGTTTTTTCTCCCTTGAAGCTCTCAGGACTAGTTCTTTATCTTGAATGTGGAGTGTTTTGACTATTATTTGCGGAGGCGTGCTTCTGTTTTGGTCGTATCTGTTTGGGGTGCGGAATGCCTCTTGTATATGGATGGGCCTCTCTTTTTTTAATGAGGAAAGTTTTCCTTGATGATCGTTTGAAAAATTTCCTCAGGGGTGGTATTTTGAGATTCTTGCTCTGGTATTCCATGAATACGCATGTTAGGCTTCTTCAGGGTGTCCCATATCTCTTGGATATTTCTCTCAAGTATCTTTTTGGCTTTAACAACCTCTTCCACTGAGCTGATTAGTACTCCCACTTTATCTTCAAGGTCTGAAATTCTGTTTTCTGCTTCTTTAGTTCTGTTGATAAGACTCCCTGTGGAGTTCTGGGTTGAAGATAACTTGTCTTGTAGCTCAGTTTTAAACTCTGCTTGAGTCTGTTTTAACTGCTCTATGCCAGTTTTTGTTTCTTGCACTGTTTTTCTCAACTCCTCCAAGTGTCTGTTGTGTTCCTCTTCAAAGCGATTGACTCGATTATGTAATTCCTCCCGGATTTCCTCTTTCATAGTATTGAACATGGTAATGATCATATTTTGAAAGTCGTTATCCTGGGTCAGGCTTTCTTGGCCATTTTCCGTGGGTTTGTTGTGGTTGGAGTCTAACATTATGGGATTAATTTCTTCAGTGGGAAATTTGTTTACTTGAGTGTTGCTTCTCATGGATTTGCACTTTGACTTTGGCATTGTCGTTTTAACTCTTAAGATCTTTCAATTTCACTAAACTGAATTATTTGGCTTGGGGTTTTTGGGGTGGGCAGGGACGGGGCTTACCTAGGTCGCGGATGAGCCTGGCAGGACCGCGCCCGCGTCCCGGCCGGTGGAGCGGGGTGGGGAAGGGAGGATGGGGGCGTAGGCGTGGAGCTATTTAACCCGAGGGCAGCTGGGGCGGGGCCGGGCGCAGGGGTAGGTCCTCCTCGTCCCTCGGCCCTGCGCGCGGCTGGCTGGATGGTGGGGCAGGAGCCGGGTCCCTTGGGCTGACCTGGGGTTCTGGTGGGCGGGCGCGGGCGGAGCTTACCTAGGTCATGTGTGAGGTCCGGCTGGACCGTGCGCATCCAGACTGGTGGAGCGGGGTGGGGAAGGGTTTGTTTGTTTGTTTGTTTATTGTGTGTATATCAGAGGGCACTGTGTGTCACTATGGAGGACCGAGGAGGAGACTTTGGGAATCATCCTGGTCTCCTTTTTCCACTCTAGGATTTCCCAGGCTCCGCCCACCAGGGCTGGAAGTGCAGGCCACTGCCATTTCTACCTGGTGCTTTTATGTGGGACTTGGGGATCCAAACTCGGGACCTTCTGCTTTGGAAGCAAGAGTCTTAATCCCTGAGCCATCTCTCCAGCCCATGGGTTCTATTTTATCTTTGTTTTAAATTTTAATGTTTTCATTAATATTAGACATGAAGTTAGGATTAGCTCTTTTCTTTTTAATACTCTAGCTAAATAACCTCCACAAGTTTCCACTCATTAAATGACAGCTTGGTATTAGATCATTTTAAAATTACTTAAGCTTAAAGCTAGATTCCAGGACCTGAAGTGCAGGCCGCTGGCATTTCTCCCCAGCAATTTTTTTTTGAGTGGGATCTGGGATCTGCAAGGCAAAGGCTTTAACCCCTGCGACATCTCCCCAGCCTGTGGCTTCTACATTTAAACCTTAAATACTAGTGCTGCAGGCTGCAGGCAGTGGCAGCTGAGAACCAGTGGAAACCAGGAGAGTCCCAGACTCCTGGGCGCATGGCTGTGTGAGGCCCAGGCTCCCGGGCTCCTGGGCGCATGGCTGTGGTCTCCAGCGGAGGCTGCCCAGGGTCAAGGGAACAGAACACCAACTCCCGAACCTTAAAACTGCCGTCTTGTTGGACTTCAGAATTGTTCCTACACAGCTTGCTTTATTTTGATTTAATCAAATAAACAAAAGGACTTTCCCCCATGGAAAAAGGAAAAAAAAAGAGAATAAATATTGAATAGTAGATGACTGTTTCCAGGGAAGAGCGCGTGCAGACAGGCAGCGGCTTGCTGATGACTGCGAGGCCCCAGCTGTCCCAGGTACAGTCTGGAGGTCGGCTGCACGTTGTGCAGATGGGTAGCAGTATTTCATCCTGCGCATCTGTGGAAAAATTGCCACCTTCTCATTGTGTCCTGACTAAAGTCAAATATTGAAAAAATATTTGTTATTAAATTAACATTGAGAACTGAAAAATATTTCAAATAATCTAATTAATATTAACTTATATCAGCATGTTTAAAAATATTAAATAAAGTAAAACAGGGAAGACATGAGCCCGCGTGTATAGAGAGATAAAGATACAAGTCAGTGGAGATCCTGAACTTTTCAACAAATACCACTAGGAAAACTGGTTATACATATGAAGGTGGACCCCCCAATATAATACTTACAGAAAAAAGGAGGATAAGGAACTTAGACTTAAAATAAAAACTACAGGCACTCAGAAGATTGTATTAAATATCTGTAAAATTTAAAAAGGATTTTCTTTAAAATATTAAAATACATGCTGCAAAGGGAAAAAAAGAGCTCCAGGCCATGCTACTGAGTCCTTACACCTCATCAGAGAGGAGGACCCAGAGGGAAGTTTGACATGCACACTAAAGGATGCTCCAGGAATAGGGGGAAGGGGGCACTGGGAGAAAGGGAGGGAGGGGGAAAGGAAGGGGAAAAGGGGAAAGGGAGCAAGGGGATCCAAGGAGGGTTGGAGGGAGGGAGGGGAATGGGGTACCTATCAAATTTGTATGAGTGGAAAAAATTTTTTAAAAATTCTTTGGAACTCTTCTTTGTAAAAAACCAAAAAGGTGAAGGATTTATATGATCTGAAGATAAAACAATGTTTTTTTAAATTAATAACATTAATTATGTTTTTCTCATTTATATTTAAGTAAACCATGAAACTATTTAGTATTTAGTATTTTTGGATATGGAACTACATAGAAATGTATATGGAATTTTCAAAAAATAATACCAATAAATTGTACAGTGAAAAATTTTTTTTAAAAAGTATAAAGTATGCAGGGAAGAAAAAGCATATTGATATCTGCAGCCATCTCTGACACAGGGGAGAAAGTAGGGAAAAGAAGGGGTTCCTGGGGTCCTTGCTCATCTCTTTAGCTGGTCAGTTGCTTGGCCATGTATGCATACAACAAAAGTTTTCCTAGCTTCTCTGTGTGGAGCGACAGCAGACCTTCTCCTCACTAGAGCTAACTTCACACGCTGCAAGCTAGAAGTCAAACACAACTGATTAACAGCATATGTTCTATAGTCATAAATGCTAAGGTTTTTTAAAAAAAAAAAAAAGCACAGAGAGGAGAGGACATGTAACCCAGATTGGGTATTGATATTTTATGCAGGGTGACCAAAGAGGGCTGTCTGTGGAGGTGGCATTTGTGAGAAGTTCTGGAGGAAGATCCAGGCGGGGGGAGGGGGGGACAGGGAGAGGGGGGAGGGGAAGCGAGCTGCAACCTGGGGAAGGTCAAGGCCAAGGGTGGGAGGCAGGAGCTGTGGTACTCATTGTAGGGAGAGGGTAAAGCCAGGGGAGACAGGGGCAAGTAAGATGCCAGGTGCTGGGTGCTGGGGAAAGGTTGTGATGACTTTGCATTTCCTCGGGGCGGTTTTGAGCCAAGGAGTTCCTGTGTGGTATCTTTACACTGTAAAGACATGATCTCAAACTTTGCTGTGGTCTGGGAGACTGTGCCCCTCAAATTCATGCAATGAATTCCAAACCCCTCAGGTAATGTCATTAGGAAGGGAGGCTTGGTAAGGTTGATTATGTCTTAGAAGGAGTCGTATAAAGTTATTAAGGCCCGTAGGAAAGAGGTCTCAGAAAAACCTCTCACCCCTTTTACCACGCAGGGTCTGGCGAGTGAAGACACTCCGGGAACTAGAATCTACTGGTACTTTTTCGCTTCTAGAACTGTGAGTAATGAATTCCTGCTATTTTTAAGCCACCTAGTCAATGATATTTTGTTGTGACAGTCAAAGTAGTCTAAGACAAATATTCTCTTCTGACAATTTAGCATTGTATTTTGTAAAAGAAAAAAGTGACCAAAAAAAAACCCACTTTCTTTTAAAGACTAAAATAGTTTGGCTCTTACCTCCTCCTCTCTGTTCTATTCCCAGGGGTTTACAAGAGAGGCATCGAGCAAACAGACTATCAGGATGTTTCTTAATCAACCTTCCCTTTGCTCACAACTGCCCAGAAGAAATAAGCTTCCGACAACTATAAATAGCCAGGCTACAGTAACTGGGGCGTCCATGTTCTCATTGCTGAGTAGGTGAGAGGAGCCACATTAGAGACTTGGTCTTTCTCTGTGACCCAAGGATTGAATGCCACTTACAGAACCAAATCCCACGAAGGGCCAGACTCTGGTTCTGAGATGCTTGGTCCAGCTTCATTAAAACCCCCCATAAGGCTCTGTGGGCAGCTGGCGTGGGAAGGGAAAGTGTGCGCCCACGGGGAGCCGGCTTTCCCACCAGTCGGCTTCTTCTCTCCACATTGAGTCCTTACGAAGCACATGGCTTAACCAGCCCCCTGATTAGTCGCCGTAAGCTGAGCTCTGCCTTTGTTCTGTCTTGACTGCTGCACCTGCTGTCTTACCTGGGTGTCACGAAGACGCGCTAGAGATGCAAGAGCAGGCTCATGGACCCTGCTCGATCCCTTCTTCATGCATGAGCTGGAGCCCTGGTCTTCCTAGAATAGACCAGCTCATGCACATCGTACCAGTGGCCCTTGGTTCCTAGCTGGACTTCTCCAAGTTGAACATAGCTTCCTCTCCTCGTCTTTCATCTGGTGACCCATGAGCTTCTTCTATCATCCTCTCTCCAAGCGCCTCTGTGAGCTTCCTTCACATTACTTTTCCCTCTACATGACTAAAATGAGCTAAATGAGTCATTCTTTTTTCCCCACATTTTATTTTTTTCCTAATCATACAAGCTCAATAGATACTCCTGTCTTCTCCTTCCCTCCTCCCCACCCCAGTCGTCCCCCCTTGCACTCTCCCCCCTTCTTTTCACTCCCCTCCCTCCCTCTCCCTCTCTCACTGCCTCTCTTTTGTGTGAAGCCAAACCTCCCTCTGAGTCCTCCACCCTAGTGAGAGTTCAGAACTCAGTGGCATAGCCCAGAGCCCCTTTTTGGGGTTCCCGTTAGTATGGGAACTCTATTATGACTGTTTAGTCCCTTGCCTCTAAGGATCCTACTGACTGGAGCCTTCTCCCCTGTGATCATGCTAGACTTCGGGGAGTCCTTGACATGTCAGCCATTGTGCAGGTCAGGCAAAGTCCAATTATGGCTGCTGCAGCCCTAACTTGTGTGGAGTATCTTCTGTATTGTTGGTCCTTTCCATCTTTAGGCTCTTACAATCTTGCTGCCCCCTTTTCTGCAAGGGTCCCTGAGCTTTAGGATGGGGAGAGATTTGGCTGGTCTGGTTCCAGGTGATTAAGGTAGGATCTTTGGTATTCTGAATTATGGTTTGTTGTTGTTTTCAGTTTTCCTGCACCACCCTTGGCTGCATCCTGATTGGTTTTGAAGGTTATCTCCTAACCAAAGATAAAAGACTGTCTAAATGAACAGGAGACTCAAAGGTAGATAGAAGAATAGGAGTAGGAAAAAACTGGGGGGTGAGGTCAGTGTCCCATTTGCCAGATAGTTACTGAGTTGGACTTTATTCTAAGCCACCGTCACACATATTTTTATTTTTTAAAGAACAACTATCATAGTTAGATACAGGTGTCAATGTCATGATTGAGGATCTGAGCTCTGGGCATATCAATAGAGAATCAGTGGTTGGGTGAAGCCCACAGCAAACCTGCAGGAGATTGTCTGGCTGATGGGGAAGGCCCAGCCCATGGCCGGTGGGACTAAGCCCTGGAATAAAATACAGAGAGCTGGTTGAGGAAGTTGGTATCCTTGTGTACATTTGGCCAGACATGCTGGTCTGGCAAGTAAGGATCATTCCTCTCTTAGTCATTATGTAGAGATGGCCCATTCCCTCGGCCCTTGGTGTTGGTGTGAGCTCTCCTGCTAATCTGCACTAAGAACTGTAACCAAGCAAGAGAATAAACCTCTTGTTTCCTTAAGCAATTTTGTCCTGATTTCTTCGGCAACCATGTAGATGAACTGCTGTAGATGACTGAAAGATCTTGTTGCATTAACAGTAAGGAATTATCATTCACTTTCTGTGTTTTACCTTTGTGTGGGTTAGACAAACTGTTCATAGAAAAAATCATGTGGGAAGGTATGGTTTACATGTTTCTCTGCCTGATTCTACTAATAAGCTCTGTGGTAGCAAAATGTTTTCAATCATAACTGTGTCCACAATCAGAACTGTGGGAGAAAAAAGAATTACAGATCTAGGGAGATGGACTGCAGGTTGAAGTGCATGTTACACAACAAAAGGCCAGGGTCTGTATCGCCAAAGCCCAAGAACAACAGTGTCTGGTGGGCATGGTGGCCTGCCTACAATTCCAGCATTGGAAGGTGGAGCCTGCGATTCCTAGCAAGATGACCAGCCAGGCTAGCCCTGTACACAAACTCTGGGTTTATAGACCCATTCTCAAAGCAACAAGATGGAGGAGTGACTAAGGGTGCTTCCTGATGTTACCTTCAGCTCTTCACATGCATCTCGTGCATGCGCAGTCACATACACACATATACCCCTTTACATACAAATATGCATGCATACATGCATGCACTCCATTCATATACACATGAAACTGGAACAAAAAGAATTTTAATGGAAAAGCAGCTCATGGAAGCTTAGTTACCCAGATTCAAAGAGAGAAACTTTATGTGTGTAGTTCTGAATGTGCCTCAGTTTTTATTGATAGAATTTAGTGATTAAAATTGGAAACATGTTTTTGGAACCTTCTCTCTCCTAGTCCTTCTTCTATGGAATGATAACAAAAAAGTAAAATATTTGCCTATGAAATGCATTTATGTTATGATATATGGAATCTTCTGGAAATGCTCCAGACTCACATCAGAAATAGGAAGATTCAGACTTGCATGGAAAGGAAAAAAAAATATGGTTATGGTCAGAACGCTAAGATCAGTAGAACAATGAATTGAATGAATAAATAGCAGTGGGCTTTCTCGAGCAAGAAAAATATGTTTTGAAATGACCAAAATGATAAATAGTGGGAAAGACATCTGACTTCCTTAAGAAGTGGATTCCTGTGACTTACAGAGAGGTCACCGTTGAGACGTTTGTTTGGAGGTTTAGACGTGAATCATTGGAGAGAGGCAGCCCACAGAAGAATATCTGCCACGGGCTTGATTTTCACTCATCATCCGATCATTAGAAAGATGGATTCTCAGCTGATGTTTAGATCAACTCTCGACTTTTGGAAGATTTTCCCATGTTTTCTCCTGTGGATAAGATAACAGATGCCTATATGGGAGCATCAATGGCAACTGCCAGGAAACACTATTTATTATAGCTGAAATAAAATGAAATATACAATCGTCATTTGTTTTAACTTTATGACCCCATAATTCTGACTTGATATGTATCCACCAGAAATTATGGCTAATTCTCGCCAAGGGGCATCTCCACAATGTTCCCCATGGCACAGAGAGAAGCTCCAAGCCCATCAGAAACAAAGTCACTAGGTGAGTCGTGTTGTGTCCATGCAATGAAATGTCGTGTGCTCTGGGAAGAGGTAACCATTGACCCACGCAGCATGCATGACACAACCAACATATGTGTGGACAGCTGAAGGCAGGAAAGAGCAGATCTCATGATCCCCCAGCATGATGTTCAGAAGCAGGCAGCACTAACCATGGAGTGTCAGAAACCAGAGGAGTGACTTCTGGGGCCAGTCACTAACCAGGAGGTACACTAAGGGACTCTGATTGCTAGAATGTTCTGTGTCTTGACCCAAATGATGACCACATATATATGTATGAAAATTAATCAGGAATGCATTTAGTATTTGTAGACTTCATTAAACAGAAGCCTTTCATTGTAAAATGTTAGAGAGTTTAGATGTGGGGGCTGGGGAGATGGTTCAGCGAGGAAAGTGCTTACTGCACAAGCGTGAGAACCTGAGTTCCATCCTCAGCGCCTATGTGGAAAGCCAGGCATGGTGGTGCGGCCTGACTCAGCGCTGGGGAGGCAGAGACAGAACATCCTTGGAGGGGTTCCTGTCAGTCACCCCACATCAGTCAGCAGAAGCCCCTGCCTGAAAGAGATGAAGTGGAGAGCAACTGAGGAAGGCGCTTTACGTGAACTCGACTCCTATCTGCATGGCCCCATCACATGCACCACATGCGCACCCAGACACACACACACTCACACACACACACTCACACACACACACACACAGACATAGACACACACAGACACACACACACACAGACATAGACACACACCTCACACACACTCAGACACACACACACTCAGACATACACACACAGACACAGACACACACATATACACACAGACATACAGATACAGACACACATATACACACACAGACACATACATATACATCCAGAAAGACAACACACACCCAGACACACACACACACACAGACATACATACACAGATAGACAGACACACAGACACAGACTCAGACATACACACCCAGACACACAGACACAGACACACAGACACACACACAGACACACACACATACACACACACTCACACACACAAACACAGACACACATATACACACACAGACACAGACACACACATACACACACAGACACATACACATATATACTCAGAAAGACAACACACACCCAGACACACACACACAGACATACATACCCAGACACACACCCACACACACATACACAGATAGACAGACAGACACACACACAGACTCAGACATACACACCCAGACACACAGACACACACAGATAGACAGACACACAGACACACAGATATACACACATACATCCAGACAAACAACACACACCCAGACACACACATATACACATAGACACACACAGAGACACAGACACACATAGACATACACACCCAGACACACACACAGATAGACAGACACGCACACACCTAGACACACACACAGCCACACATACACACACACCCAGACACACACCTAGACACACACATACACCCAGACAGACATACACACACCCAGACACACAGACACACACAGACACACACACACAGATACAGACATACCACATACACAACGCACAGAGATGGACACATATACATATACATATAGATACAAACATACCATATATATACACACATAGACACACACAGACACAGAGACAGACACATACAAAGAGACATACACATACACACATATCCATACACAGACACACACCAATAGACATACACACACACACACACACACACACACACACACACATACACACACACACATTTAAATCTCTTTAACCTCAAATAATGACACTGGTATATTTTTTAGCATTTTAGGGTCAGTAAGCTCAAATATCATCAGATAGTTTAATTTGAATTTTTATATGTCATTCTTTTTCTCCCATTTAAGAGGTATAGTGCATAATAAATTTCTTCTATGCCACAGGGATTTTAATAGCATCCACTTAATTGGGTCATTTGTAAAATCAACATTGTTCGGAGTGTTATTATTTAAAGTAAACGGCACTCGCTGGAACAGGGAGGCAGGAAG
The DNA here is from genome assembly GCA_023101885.1 of Typhlomys cinereus. Classification (NCBI taxonomy): domain Eukaryota; kingdom Metazoa; phylum Chordata; class Mammalia; order Rodentia; family Platacanthomyidae; genus Typhlomys; species Typhlomys cinereus. Next base: position 812,194 of record JALPQD010000557.1, on the reverse strand, counting down.
CGGGAAGGAGGAAGGGCCCACGCTCAAGCCACAAGCTGCTCACAAATGATGAGAACAAGAAGACTGAAGATTAAAACGCAAAGCCAGGCGCTCTAAAGCGAGAGACAAAGAAGCGGGTAGCTGTGTGTGAAGGAACCCAGCTAGGCAGGTAAGGGGAGAGAAAAGTCCAGGGCACCTGTCCTTCCCACAGCCTTTCTTCTGATGCGGCCAATCAACTAACTGTAAGGACAGCTGCCAACAAGCAGCTTCCATCTAAGAAGACACCCCCCGCCCCCGAACACTCCATGGAGAAGAGCTAAGCGTGGGACAACTCAGAAAGATGGTAGCGACATCTCGTGACCGTGGCGGACTTGACTCTGCCATGGTAAAGCTGCAAGCCAGCATGTCCATGGAGCAGGGAGAGAGCTTAGGGTAACTAACGGCGCTGGAAACGGCTGCAGGGCCAAGCTAGCAACACCATACAGAGTCTAACAGTTGCAGCCAGGCGAGGTCAACAAAGAACAAGTCACAGCTGGACAAAGTAAAGGGTCATCTACTTGGACCTGGGTGAGCCACACAGGGTCGTCTCCTCATTGGTCAGTGGAGCAGGTGGAGTGTGTGGGAGCCCTTCACTGGCTGGGTTTGTGATAGCTCAGAAACTAACCAATGTCAGTAGACATCGCCTCAGCCTTCCTCCAGTTTCTGCCATTTCCTTATAAACACCCGAGACCAAAGTGATTGAACAGCTGTTTCCTTTCTTGAAGTCCCTCCCACTCTCTCACTTTTCCTCAATGTCCTATCCCCGTCCCGCCCCATTCCATCATGTTTCCTTGACATCTCTTGCTGAAGCCTGCATCTCTGTCACTTACTCCTGCAAGTGTTTATGTCCCTTGAAGCCATTGGACAAAATTGACCTTTGATGACCTTGAGTGTCCATGAATCCTAAGTCATGCACAACTGGACTGTGAGTAGATCCATCACACTCCAAACTCTGCCTCAAAATTGTTCGATCTAATGGGTTCTGACCGATACATGAGCCTGGAAACCACTACTATTATCATAATGTACCTACACTCTAGAACTTTCCTTCCTGGTCCTTGTGTAAAGCTCCATTTTCTTTGCAGACATGAATCTGCTCCCAAGCAAGTACATTTTAACTTTTATGCAAAAACATTACTTTCCATTTCATAGACTTTTAGAGAAATTGAATCGGTCAGAAAGTATTTATGATGCCCAGTTTCCTTGATTTAGTATGATGATTTCTAGATTTTTCCATGTTATTACGTTTATCAGTAGAACAGTCTTTTATGAATATTATCCCGTCACACACATATGTTATAATTAGTTAGTCTATTCCCTTGTCAAAGGACATTTGAAGAGACCTGGAACACAATTTGAAGTGAGAGATATGAGATAGCAGAAATATGATTAAGCCTAATAGTGAGAAAAAACATAAGTATTCCTAATATTTAATTTCTAGGTGGTATGGGAACTTCCCCAGGATTTCAGAATTAGTGATATAATTACCTATGAGACTAGAATAGATGATGATGGTAAGTAGATGATACATGGACAGAAAGATTACAGATAGATAGATGATTAGCTAGTGTGGCAATTACAGAGATAACAAGTTGACAATTAAGACTGAGCCTTTGGGCACATCTGTAAGAATTTGTAGTGAAAGCGAGGCCTGAGAAAGTCTGTGAGAGAGATTACCTAACTCACATGGGTAGATCCAGCCATGGGATCATTTTCTTGGGCAGGTGGATAAGATGGAGAAAGACAGGGATATGTTGGCATGTAGGCAGACTGGCGAGTGAGAAAGTCCCTCTCTCACCTATTTCTGTGAATGTGGTTTTGCCAATTCCCTCAACTCCTGGTGTTGGATAGATAAGTAGAAAGATGGATATCAGGTAAATGATAAAGATGGATGGTAGAAGGTGGTACTAAATGATACATACATATATATGACATGTAGATAACAGATAAGTGATAGTTGTCTAGATAGATGATAGGTAAACAATAGATAGGTGATAGATAATGACAGATGATAGACAATACAGAGAATGCTGTCATGTTAGAGAAGAGTATATTAGACATAGATATATGAGATAAAAGTGCTTAGGATTATTTCTAAGACAGTGCCTTTAAAAAGGAATATTGGTCATAAGGTGAGGGCATTTCTAGTTAACAATTTTGTTATTTTCAAAATTTCTTTCCCTCACTAACAGTGACAGTTCTATTTTTATTGCTTTGCTGTTTTTTTTTTTCTGTGATCACAGTAAATCCACCTCCTAAAATTAGCTACATATCCACGTGCTTTCATGTGACATGCATTTTCACCGATATATAATAATGGTAGGGACTAAAAGTCTTTTGATTATAAAATATGGACTTTTCATCATTAGAAAAAAAAAGGCCCTTTTCTTCAATACACTTATCCAAGGCGACCTCTAGTGGTACATCGGTACATAGCATCACAACAGCCCTCACATTTTACAGCCTTTGAATCTGGGTTTTGTTGGAAAATGATAACAGATCTGCGGTATCACAGGGAATTTCTCACTCAGGTTCATGTGATATTTAAAGGTGTAAGCTACACACACAGAATCAACACAATTCAGTTTCTCTCTGCAGGCTGCCAATCACCTCCTGTTGCCTGGCACCCTGCTGACCTGGCCAAATTAGTGGATTTAAGTCACATGGATGCTTCTTTCCTCGCCCCCAGTCAGATGGAGGGGGAGAGATAGCTCCTCATGCTAATGTAAGCCACCCCCCTTCCAAAAAGTTTCTACTTCTGTAGGAAATTGGGTTGCCTTCAGGTGTCTTAGAAGAGATATTTGGCTTCTGAGATTCTCTGGAGAGGTAAGCCTCGTCACAGGTGGGCTGCATTTGCGGGTCTTGTTAACCCTGGCAGAATCTTGGTCATTCCCTGCAGGACGCCCTTCCACAATTACAGCAACTGGCACCTGCTTGGTGCTCCCTCCGTTCCGGGGCTGTGCTCAGCCTAGTGTGCATTACTCCCTACATTCCCTGTGATGGCTCTACAGTGAACCTACATGATTGTTCCAGGTTCACAGAGAAAATGATAGGGGGCGATTTCTGTGGGTGTCTTCTATGACACAATCACACAGCACTCTAGAAGATTTTACTACAGAAAACGTAGGGGAGTCTTGTCTCACGCATAGACTTGACTTCAAGCTGACTCTAGAGCTGAGGAAACGGCTCAGTAATAAAAGCCCTTTCTGACACCCTGATCCCAGGTAACGGGCCAGTGAGTGTGGCAGGCAGAGGCCCGGAATCCTCAGAGCAAGCTGCTTGGGGAGACTTGGCCTGCCAGGAAGCTCTGGGTTTGATTGGAAGAGTTGTCTCAAAGAATAAGGTGATGAATAACCGAGGATGGTTCTCAAAATCACCCTTAGGCCTGCACGTGCACATGGACATATGTGCACCTGCACCTGTACACACACATGCACCCACACACACCTATGCATCCCTACATACTTACACATAGAAGAGGGAGGGGCTAGTGTCAATGGGCATATACGCAATGCAAAGGCAATGCGCCTGTACATTTGTACCTAGTCTGTTAACACGAGGCATATGGTGACCAGGAAAACCCAGTTACTCTGGGTGAGGAAACAAAGATCATAACGGTGCCAACTGGGGTTGGAGAGATGGAGCTGGGCTCAGTGGGCATGAGGACCTGAGTTCAGATCTCAGCACTCATATTAAAAGAAAAAAAAAAAAAACTAGGCTATGGGCATCTAGCACCCTAGGACTGGGAACATGGGTAAAGGTAGGAGGATTTATGGCACTTCCTGGCCACTAGTCTGGCTCCAGGGTTGGTGGAAAACCCAGGCTCAAGGAAAAGGAGAGAGATACAGATGATAGCTGACATCTTCCTCCAGCTCACTGTCACACTATCTGCTGTGCATACCCACACATAAACCAGGTCCACATCTACCATGCTCACACACATACGTACACACAGTCATTGCAATAAAGTGCCAATCACTGTACCAGACTTGGGTTCTTCTTCTTCTATGGGTTTGGAGCTACCTAGGCACACTCAGCACCGCAACACTGTGCGCACAGGAAGGAGAAGAGATTATCGTGGCCGCTGACCTATGAGTCATGCCACTTTGGTTTGCCCAAGTCAATGATAAGCAAATAACTTTTAGATTTCTGATGAGCTGACTCCCAAGTGATGCTGGAGATCCTGGTCCATGACCCACACATGCCAAGTATCAGGAACATAGATCTCTTTCCAAGGAGCGGAAATTAAATACTATATGCAAAAGAATCTTTTCATTTTGTAGACCGAGTCTGAGCATTATATGTGCAAGAGAATTTCCCATGAAAATGTTAGATTTTTTTGCCCAGTTTGCTAAGTATTTGTTACGATCTAGTTCTTACTTCCTTTACTATTAAGCTACTTTACTGCCTCAAACACTGTTAGTATTCTGTGAAGATTCTAGTAGATAGGGGTGGTAAGAAAACTTCTGGAGATAGTGTGCTTATTAGAAACATCTTCCTGGTCATCTTCATTATCCATTAACAGAGTCACACCATCTAGATGAGTCAATCCTTTTCTCCAAATTGGCTTTCATCTGTCTGAAACAGCTTTTGAGAAAGATCAGAGGAGTCGCAAGGCTTCGTGGTTGTCATGTGTGGATGGGATTCTGACCCAATCAACAGTACTTTGTCCCAGTGTGATATCTTGAACAGGATTCTTCCTTTGTTTTATGTTTTGCACATGTAAGTATGTATTGTGTTTATGTGGGGGGACTGTGTGTGTGTGTATGTGCATGTGTGTGTGTGTGTGTGTGCGTGCATGTGTATGGGCGTGTGGGTGTGTATATATGCAACTCAATGTGGAAGCTAGATGTTGACATCAGGTGCCATCAATTGCATCCACATTACATATGGAAACGGGGTCTCTTCCCGAACCTGAAGCTCGGACCTGGCTAGTCTACCAAGCCAACTTCTCCGGGGATCCTCTGTCTCTGTCTTCTAAGAGCTGGGGTTACAGGCAGGCTGCCATCCTACTTAGCATTTGCATGGGTGCTGGAGATCCAAACTCTGGTCTTCATGCTTGCGTGGCAAGTGCTTTCCCTTCTGGGACATCTCCCCAGCCCTCGAGCAGGATTCCGACTACACAAAAATACCCATCCCTAATCGGCCACCCAACCTAATTTCCAGAGAACTTATGATGTTTCAACATCTTCTAGCACAAGAGCTCTTCGGGAAATCCTTCCTTTCCTGTAATTTCTACGAAGGGGCAATATTGTCATGTCCAGTGATGGCTGGAATATCATGTCACCCACAAAGCAATAGCAAGAAGATAAAAGGTCATAAATATCATTTCTGGTCATTTTTATGAATCATAATTCTCTGCACATTGTGCATTTAAGAAATACTTAAGCTAACTACTTATCCAAGAAAGGATATTTTAGAGGAAATTAAATTTAACTGTGAACTAAATTTAATTTTATTCCAATTATCTACATGCCTGCCTCGTCTGAAATACTTATTTTCATCTACATGTTTAATATTCTCCAGGCAGAGTTTCAGTCATCATATGAAAGGAAACATATAATTTGCTTTGTTGTCTTGTGTCAGCTATGATTTTCATTGTGCAATTATATTCATTACTTCTAAGTTACTTCTTAAAAAACCAAGATCATAAACATATATTTATGGAACTCAGACTTGGTTGTCTGTCATTTCACTATGAAAATGTCATGCAATGTTTTCAATGTATTTGATCAGAGGCGATATTACTAATAGACGAAGCCAAGATGTTGAGCTTAAACTACAGGAAATAAAGTGGATAATGTTAGTAAATGACAATAAAGCTTCATAGAAACACAAGGATACTGACATCTATGAAGTGTCTGCTATGTGCCAAGGCCTATTCTACATGTGTTTCCTATCACATCATCTCTCACAGAAACCCAATGAGGCAGATTCTACAGCATTCCATTTTGCCTTCCATTTTATGTGAAGGCAAACGTGTGAGGAAACTGAGATCTGAAGACTATAAAGACAAACCTATGGTCATCAACACAGAACAGAGTTGAGCTTTGGTTCTGAGAAATCCAGTTCTGAGCCCACTTACCTCACCCCAGAATTTTAGAAGGTTCTGTATTCTTCCAGAGATCTGTCGACTACATGCCCCAAGGACCTGCTATATTCAGCCTTCCAAGCTAAGAACGATATTGATGATTTTTATAATCAAAAGAGAAGTAATATTTTTGTGATAGATGAAAATAATCTGAAATTAAAACTTCATTGCCCATAAATCAATTCTTATTGGTACACAAACACAGTCTTTTGTTACCGTTTGGTCCATGGCTGTTTTCATGTAGTAAGCTGAGTGTAGTAAGAGAAACCGAAAGATTTGCTCCCTGGCACTCATTACAGGGATAATTACCAGCTCTGTCGTAGCACACAGGAATGTAGGGAACCAAAAACACAGGCTTTAAACAAACCAGCAAGTCCATCCCAAATGACTTCAGTAGAATTCAGGGAAGGACACCTGGCAACATGGCCCTATCTTATAAAAATGATAATATAATAAGAAAAAACATGTGTAAGTAAATAGCAATCAGAGAAGTGAGTATTGTGAGTGGAAGTAGACAAGAGGCTAGGAGGGGCCTGAGCAACAGGCAAGGCGAAGGAAAGGCAGAATTATCCAGGCTTCTACAAGACAGCAGCTATATCCGCCCACTGATTTGAAGTGCCTCTTTGGAGGGTCGTGGGCTCGGTGGGTGACTTGACTGTAACAGCAGGGAACGATGGGGAGGATGCAATGGACAGTTTTCATGAGAGTCATCCTGCAAGTGCACTTGTTGAGGATAGATGCTCAGAACAGGACAACGAGCAGATGGAGATTCACGACCAACAGAAGGTGCTTTATCATCTCCAGAAGATAAAGAACAGCTCTGTGGGACGGTCCTGGTGTCACGAAGATCCTTCGAGTGGGAGACGAAGTCCCAGAGGAAGAGAACGGATGGGCAAAATAGTCCGACTTCACTGACTTTGGAGATGGAGAACGAGGCATTTCTAGAACCTTCAGCAGGCCTTCAGGCCGACTGACACCTGCTTTTAAGACTTTTAGCAGACTTGCAATCATTACAACTATAAGGATGAAAAATCTGTGAGATTTTAAACCCCCAAGGTTATGGGACTCCGATACAACAGACACAAGTAAAGTCATAAACCCGCTAGTGTTGATTTGGTTTGGGGTTTTGTTGGGAGTGTTGACACAGAGCAGATTTCCTGCCTTTCCATCTTTCTAGCCCATGACCCTCAGGAATCCAAAAGTCACTAATGAAAGTGTACAGTGGACGACACCCACTGAACCTGCTTGCTGCCCTTGGTTTTAAAATCTACCATGACTGTTGTGGCTAACCGAATTCGTGCTGACTGATTAATAACATGAGTTGTGTGTATCTATTTTTTAATTTGCGTGAAAACCTAATAGTAGATGTCAGTCATGTTCAAGCATACATGGACGTAAATGGCCTTAGGGTAATGGCGGGAACTGATGAGCTTTCCAATTCATGGCTCACCAGAGGCCAGGCTCTCGCATAGGCACCAAGAGCTAAGGCTGGAAGAAGGACTCTCGTAAAATAGTCTCTCTGATGGTTCTCCAAGTATAGTTCATCAGAACACGGGTGATGAATGAGTTAGGCAGGGCTGCCTACCATGTTACCCATAATGTAGCGACTTGAGCAGTGTAGTTATTACTGCTGCGTGTGTCAGCTGGGACGGTCTGCTGGCCTGGGTCAAGATGTTCATTTTCTTTCTTCTTCTCACCCATATGTCCATGGGGAGTCAGCAGGTTGGTCGATGGCTGACTGCCTTAGAATGGCTTTCTGTGATTTGACTGTTCTCCACTTGATCTTGCAGCAGGCTAGCATAAGTTATTGATTTAGTCTTCCTTGGGGTCACAAAGAAAGTAACACAATCCTGAAAGACTAACTGTGTAGCTACAGGACTGGAAGAGTCATGTCACTTATTACCAAGGGCAGTCATGGGGGGCATCGCGGTTTGAAATACGGGTCGTTCCCCACAGCTCGTGTGTTTGCATCTTTAGTTGCTTGGGAAGGTCATGGCATCTTTGGGAGGTGGAGCTTTGCTGGCGGAAGGCAGATCATAGGGGGTGGGCCTTGGGGTTGGTTAGTCCCACCTGGCTTCAGTCAGTCAGCTGCTCTTGCAGCTTGCAGCTGTTGCCTCCGTGAGGAATGTGACCTAAGCTGCCTCCAGTTTCTTCCAGCCAGCCACGCCTTTTCCACCACAAAGGACTGTGTCTTCCCTTTGGAACCATAAGCTGAATAAATCACCCTTTCTCCCTTAAGTTGTGCTTGAGCATTGTCTCACAGCAACAGAGATGAGTAACTGGTACCTGGGGTAAGGCCAGATTCAAGGAGAGCTATGGAGACAGTACTACCTTATGGACATAGAATCAGATCACAAACTACACATTGCAATTTGTACTGAAACAGTACTGAATAGTATGGCTAGAGAAAGGGGAAAGAGATGAAAATTATTCTTGTAGCTGATCTAAGTGGTCTCTCAGCTTTTGCAGAGAATGTGAGGAAGCCATTGGTCTCATTTGAGGCAAAAAAAATTTTTAAGGATATCTAAAGAAATCTCTTTTCTGGGCTATACAGAGATGGCTCAGGGGTTAAGCCTCTGCCTTGCAGGCAGAAGGACCTGAGTTCAGATCCCAGATCTCATGTTAAAACACCTGTCAGAAATGGAGGCAGTTTGCACTTCCAGTTCTGGAAGACAGAGTCTGGGAGATCCCAGAGTGAAGCAATAAGGAGGTAGAACAATCCAGAATGATTCCCAAAGTCGCCCTTGAACCTCCACAGGCACACACAGTGCCCTCTGAGGCATACGCAAATGCCTACACCACAGAGCCACATATGTATGTATACACCAAACCTACACGCATACAAAGAAAAAGAAATCCCTTTCCCTTCTTAACAATTTTGGTCATTCATGTTGCAGGTGGCATTTGGCAGTTGCTTCAGCACCATTTCCCCACAGCAGAAAAGATCTTGTGAGCTCAAGCATTTCCCCATTGTCTGGTGTAGCTCTTCTCTTATGTGCTGCATTTGGATTTTGTATTATTCCTTTGAGGTATGGTCTCTTTTATGGGAGGGGTGAGTATATAAAGAGATCAAAAACCTAATACGGTTCATTGAAATGAAAAGATAGTAATTTAAATAATAACACAGATATCTAAGAATAAACTCACAAACCTAATAGGATTCCAGAGAAAATACCAGGTGTGGCTGCTTATGTCTTTGAATAGAGAAAACTCAATGATCAATACTAGAGTCATATTCCTTTGTCCTGTGTGGGTGCCTTATACTACTCCAAGCCATCAAAGATTTTAGTCATAAGTGTTTGTCTACGATGAAGTTAATGAAGAGGCTGCTATTTGCATAGTAGTTGCTAGTAATGTGTCAATCTACAGATAAAGCGACCCACAGTGGAAGCTTCAGATAATTCTTTCCAAGATGAAATCAACTAACTTTGTGACTGAAGGCAGAAGCTCACCCCATACTACATCAGGCATAATTCAAAATTATATTTCTTATAGCGAAGACTACTGCAAATCAAGGTATCACAGAAGAGCCTATAAAGCCACAGAGATAATGATATATTATTCTTGGAGAGAAAGCAAAGAATAAGCTAACAAACAAATTCTCTTATCAGATGACATTGCTGGAAGTTGCATAGTCTCATTGGTATTAATTATAATTTGCAAAATGGATGGATGGCCCCACTCGTGTATATAGTACGAATGGCATCCTGCCACACCTGACACAAGGCAGAGCGTTTCTTTTTTCTAGTCAGCAACTGAACTTCCACAGTTGCCAATTACTTTCTGAAAATAAATAATTGTGTCCTGTATAAGATGTGCTGAAATCATTTAGGTACAGAACAGCATCATGAAAGGATACAATTCTCAAGATATGAAAGATGGTGAGGAATTCTGAGAGACCAGATACTGGTCAAGTAAATTCTCCAAGCTTTGACTGAATGTCAAAGGGCATGGCGGCTAGTGTTAACTGTCAGTCTGACAAGAGGCAGGCTGTCGGCACACCTGGAACACGTTCTCTAAATTAACATGGGCACGCTTGTGAGGGACTGTCTTGATTCCATTAACTGATGTGGGGAGACCCAGCCCATGTGGGTAGGACCATTCCCTGGGCTTGGAGTCCTAGGCTGCACATGTGTGCATACATTGATTCCTTGCTCTCAACTCTTTCTGTAAAGGTGACGTGATTGGCTCTTCTAAACACCCCATGAGCCAATGAAACCTTTTCTCCCCTAAGTCGCTAGGGTCAGGCATTTTGTTGCAGCAACATGTGATGAAACCAGAACAAACTGTAACTGTAAGAAGAATCTTGCTGGTCTCCGCCTAGACAAAGCTCCATTTTCACTCATGATGTTCTTCTAAGAGGCTATCGCACACCTCACCTCCGCTTGCATTTTCTTCTTTCTCCACAGCCCCACTTTCTCTTGGCTCCCCTCCACCTTCACTAATTTCTCCATCTCCTTGAACTTTTAACACTGTAGATCCTATGGGCTCAGCGCTGAAGAGTTCAGTGACCTCATCTGAATTGATGACATCATGTAAAACTGATGAATCCAGAATTTACATTTTTAGCCTTGACCTCTCTTCTGAATTCAAGAATAGCTGCCCTCTCTCTGCCAGGATTTAGACTGTGCATGTCCCAACTGGATTGCTGGAGCTTCCGGACCTGCTTGAGACACGTGCTTCCCTCCCCATGCTAAGTAACCCTGTCCAGTTAGCTCAAGCCAAATGTTTGGAGTCTTCTTGAAAGTAGTCCTCTCCATTTTCTATATTCCCATCTCTTGCAGTTACTCCTCTCTGTAGCTGGAAGACAATATTCATACACCCAGCTTAAAGGAGAAAGAATTTAATTTGGTTTATGGTTCTGGAAGGGAGATACAGCCCATGATGGCAGAAAAAGTATGGTGGAGAGCAGGAGCTGGGGGAGACTCATGTCATGAAATAGAACAAGTGGCAAACTGCAAGAGCAGGTTGCTAGTCGAAGTAGGGCGGGGCTACCCAACCTCAAGGCCCGCCTCTTTGACATGCCTTCCTCTAGCAAGGCTCCACCTCCTCAAGGTGCCATGACCTTCCCAAATACTACTGTCAGCTAAAGATGCAAACACATGAGGCTGTGGGGGACAGCTCCCATCAAACCATGACACCATCAGCCTTCAAAATATATCTAAAATCCACATGAGGCTCAATATTTTTTGGCTGCTAACTTGAAAAGGACCTGGGCCTCAGTTATTTCAAGAGTCAATGACAGCAGCCAGGGAACTTGAAGAATTATGACGCATTCAGAAAGACAGTCACCTAACTAGAAGAATGCACAAGCGTATCAGTGAATTAATTACTAGGTGGCCATATTGAATGTGAGATATTAATTTCTAGGCTTCTATATTGAATGTAAGATATTAATTACTAGGCCACCAAATTGAATGTGAGATATTAATTACTAGGCCACCATATTGAATGTGAGATATTAATTACTAGGTCGCCATATTGAGAGTGAAAAAATTTACAGAATAATCCACTTGACAGGACACCCATAAATGTACTTTTCCAATTTTCTAGGTATATCCTTCATGCCAGTTGAATTGACAACCCATCTCAAAGAAAAGAAAAGCAACTTGGGAATAACATGTTGGTGAAGACATTTTGGTTTTTTTTCTCCTTTCTGGTTTTTAAATGTATTTATTTTACCCTTATACCACATTGCCTAGTACTTGTGCCAGTGTATCTGGCAATGTTGAGTTTGGCATTTCTGTCCATTTTATTTTTTCATCAATCTCACCCAAAAGCTCCTGCTACTCTATTACTTTAGTACTTGGTAGTTGCTTCCATTTAAAAATCACTTGAGATTTCATATTTTGAAAGGTCTAAAAAAAACCAGAAAAAGAACAAGTAGGCAACTGAGTTGATCAGGTTACAAATCCAAAAGAAAACCACAGCCCTACTTTTGACTTTAAGAATAAACTTGACTTACAATTGGGTTTTCCAATCCAGGAGCCATACGCCACAGATGACAATTAGTCGTCTGAAGAATGGCTAGTGTCGCACATGAAAAGGATTATATTTCAGACCTGCTGCTTTATACAAATCATAAAAATGAACTTCACTCTTTTCTCATTGGATTATTTTCAGGTAGATTGCAGTGTATCCCCATTGGGCAGAGCTGGTCAAGAAAACAGGTAGGGGAGGGGTCTTAGGTTTTTAGTGAGAAGAGCAACATGTCTGGTCTGCATTTTAGAATTGCAGTCTGGCACTATATAGGGAAAAGACAGGAGAGGGAACAGACTATGGGAAAACTCTTGTCATGATCCAGGAAAGAAATGGTTATCGCACTCAACAACACAAAAGATTATGTTTCTATCTCACAACATTGCCACTTACAGCGTTAGTGAGTGGGAGGGAAGAAAATGCAATGAAAATAAAACAGCAAGGTTCCACAGCTCGTGGGAGTTTGTTTTGGAAAGAAGGTCCGCAACGTCCCACAGGTGTGTCCATTCCCATAGCAACGCCTCCTCTGTTCTTACTCTTGGCTGTGTTTTAGATCGATTCTAGACTGACACGGCCCCGGAGAAGTTGACCTTCCACATGTGGATACAAACAAATCATTTGAGGCTATGAGAAGAATTCGTGCCTCTGGACTGAGCCCTGCTGCTGACTGACCACTGCGTGTCCCTCGAGACGTTGTGTCAACTCTCTAAGCTTCGCAATATTCATTTAAAAAAATAGCTATACCTTCTACAGTTTTGAAGTTGGATTCAATGCCAAAATGAAAGAAATATAGAAATTTAATTATTATTCATATAAGCCTTGCTTTCTTCTCCACACAGCGGACCATGCATCACAGTGGAGGTGTGGACGATTACGTCACTCCCTGGGTCCAGGCGACTAGAGCTGCACTCGCTGGAAGGAGGATCTGGGAGCTGCAAGGAGGATGTGGGAGCTGCAAGGAGGATCTGGGAGCTGCAAGGAGGATGTGGGAGCTGCAAGGAGGATCTGGGAGCTGCAAGGAGGATGTGGGAGCTGCAAGGCACTAACGGCCCCTGTTGTCACAGTGTCCAGAGAACGCTGGGATCCCAGGCAAGCATGTCCTCCTTCCCACGGACAGCCTTGGCAGATAAGGACCGGCTCTCTGAAGTCCAAGTAAATAAGGCGGTGTCGGCTGCCGGGCTGGTTATCGGGCCGCACAGGTGTTCCAGCACCTGTCTTTCTCTCACCTGGAGTGTGGGATCACAAGGTTGCCACCCAGAGATGTGTAGAAGGGAGGATTTATCTCCTCTGCAAATAGAGCTATTTGACTAGAAACCTCAGGTCTCGTGGTTTTATTTTCAAAATGGCCAAGGTTTCTGGGTCAAAGGTGAGCCCGTGCTACATGATCCTCCGTGGAAGGCAGGGGACGTGGGATTGCTTTTCAGTGGGAGCCCGCAGCAGCCTTCAGTGTCTCGTGTGGCTCAGGAACGTGAAGAATGAAGTGTCGCAAGCGGCTGCGAAGCGGGTCCTTCGTGGTGGCTCCCAGGCCCACTGGATCTTGGCTGCAGAAAATTGAATGGTTTCACCTGCACACCAGTTTCAGCTAGGACCAGACAACATGGCGTGCATTTTTATGAAAACTTGGGGGTCAAACAGAGCCCTAAATAGCCTATAAGACAGTGGTCACCATCAGTTATTGAAGTAAAAAGGAAAAAATAATTCCATTAAACTGAAATGTCGCTTGTATTGGGGTCAAGAACTAAATCGTTATATTGTTGTGATATCAGAGGTGGCAAAAAAAGGGATTTCTAAGACAGGTAAGTATGAGTGAGGAAAACTAAGAAACTGTAGTCATCCAAACCCTAGGGTGAAATGTTCAGTTCTGACTGGATATGTTTTGTCCACAGAGTTCGTGGAAGCCAGAGAAAGCAGGCAGCGGAGAGCACTTGAGGCTTTGTGGGTGGAGTGCAGACCTGGTATGCAGGAAATCCTAGGTCCTCCCAGTGCCATGTAACCGTGCCAGGTGGTGCGTGTCTATAAGCCCAGCACTTGGGAGGTGGAGGCAAAAGAACGAGAAGCTCAAGGTCAGCCTAGGCCACATAGTAAATTTGTGGCCAGTGAATTTGTGGGCAACATGCGACCCTATTGAAGAGCAGACAAAGAGAAACCTCCACATATTAAAGTAATGCTGAGTGCTGGGCCTGTGCATCTCAGACGCTTAGAGTAGCAAGAGTTTATTTCTTCCTCCCATAAAATCCAAAATTCATTTTTATTGATATTTATTTATCTGAGGAGGGAGAGAGAGACAGAGACAGAGAATGAGGGCAAGACGTGGGGAGGGGGAAGAGAGAGAATACACAAGTATGCCACAGTGCATATATGGTCAGAGGTTGACTTCTCTCCTCCTGAAAAGTGGTCTCTGGGAACTGAACTCAGGCAGGCCCCTTTATCTTCCAAAGCATCTCGCTAGCCCTTTACATGGTCATTTAGGATTGTGGGTGGCATTACTCCTACCTGGGAACTCAGGCTGTCTTCCTCTTGTGATCCTGCCGGCTTCCACACAGCCTTCCAGTGTTCTGCGCCTGTCTGCGTTGAGACCCAGAAGCAGAGGTGTGTGGAGGGAGGTCATGCGTGGGATTCAGGAATAGGACTGGAACCAGTATATGGGCATGTACACATATGCCATCCCGTCACTAGACTTGAGGCACTGCCTCCCTGCAAGCGAGGTTGGGGAGGAGAGTCTAGTTCTTGTCCCTGTAGGAAAATGTCCCCATCTCTGCAAACACCATAGAGGTAGACAGCATGGGGGTGCTCTGCATGAAAAAGAGGTGATGGTATTTTGCCTCTCGGCTGAAGGGTTCACCGGGATGATTTCAAGAAAATCATTCGTCACAGACCCTTAACCAGTCATTGTAGATTCCGGGAAATTGAATTTTTCTGAAACACTTCAAAAGTCGAATCAATTGTAGTTTACAAAATAATTCCCAACAGACTCTATTTTTCAAAATTTGGTGGCTTTTGATTCTGTTCAAAATAAAGGTTCCCCTAATTATGAGCTACGTTTTGGACCTGGTCACCTATCAATTTAGAAACGCGTGAATTACTTGGTAAGGCACACGAGATGTCGATTTCTTTTTTTTTAAAAAAATTTTTTTATTCAACTGTGCGTGTGTATGTGCGCGCGCGCGCGCGCGCGTGTGTGTGTGTGTGTGTGTGTGTGTGTGTGTGTGTAGAACCACGGACGAATTCGCGAACCACCATGGACGCCTCCACCTCCTTCTGCCCTGGGGTTTAAAGGCTCCGCCCTACCAGGACCGGAAACGCAGCCCCCCCCCCCCCCCGCTTCCGCCTGGCGTCTATACATGGGATCTGGGATCCGAACTCAGGACCTTCCGCCTGCAAGGCGGAGGCTTAACCCCTGAGCCACCTCTCCAGCCTGAGATGTCGATTTCTTGAATGAATGTCGGGCTCTTGGTGATTATGGACTCAGCACAATCAAGTTGTGAGTAAATAATACAGATTTGCAAAGCTTCAGTGTCTCTCTCTCTCTCTCTCTCTCTCTCTCTGTGTGTGTGTGTGTGTGTGTGTGTGTGTGTGTGTGTGTGTGTGTGTCTCCACCCAGGGCTTCACGCATGCTAGGAAAGACTAATATGTATCTTCAGCCCAAGACTTTAGTTCTTAATAGCTTTTGGAGTGGTTTTTTTTTTTTGGTTCTGTTTTGTTATTTGTTGGGATTTTGCTTAAGTGAGTAAAAAAATGGACTCATAATCCTTCGTTGTGGGATGCTGACGGGAAGCCTGTTAGAGGGTCTAGGGTGTGAAGCTGGAAGTATCATCCTGATGGATGGCGTAGGTGGGAAAGCTGCCATACTCTTACCATGGAATCTGTCCCCCGTGTCTTCTGTGAGCATTTGCAGACATGCATACACACATGCACAGAGGGGGAGAAAGAGAGAGAGAGAGATCGAGTACAGATTTTTTGACTTGTATAGGTGTGGGTGCTTGTAGAAGAGGACGCCGTGTGTGGAGGCGCAAGGATGGCTTCAGGAATCATCCTGATTGCTCTCCTTGGGTTTTCCCAAGCTGTGTCTTCCAGGATCAGACGTGCAGGCTGCTGCCATTTCTGCATGGCATTTTTAACGTGAGATCCAGGATCTGAACTCAGGTCTTTTTGCTTTCGCGGTAAAGGCTTAATCCCTGAGCCATCTCTCCAGCCCCCGCATCCAACTTTTTATGTGGGTTCCAGGGATCAAACTCAGCTAATCAGACTGTGTGACAAGATCCGTGACCTGCAGCCATCTTTCCAGCCCTACGTTTCTCTTGTTAATAATTTCATCAGAGGGTGGGGTCACACTAGTTCACTTCTAAGCTCCAAATGACACCTCTACTCTATCTCCTTTCTCCTTTTTCATCTTTTATTCTACCTTCTTTTCTGTTTTTATTTTGATGCATGACCTGAAACTCGTCATCTTCATGGGTCAATCCCCTCAAGAGCTGGGACTGAAGGTGTGACCACCACCTTTATGCTGTTTGTTCATTCCTCTGTGCTGTTCTTGAGCAATAGGTCAGGACTGTGATTTTCAACATCGAGTATCAGCTATGTGCTCTTGGAAGCTCACTTCCACCTCGCCATGCCCAAGGGGAGCGCAAGGTGACCAAGATGTATTGGTGGGGAGCCAACTGTTGGTTTGCAAGACAATTATCATCAAATACAGAAAAACATTTTGGTGATGCCTTTGCCTGCAGACTGGCACAGAGAATGGCAAACTGAGAGATGAAGCCGGGGAAGGCTGGTGGTTCAAGCATTACACAAGTGCACAAGAGGAGAACTTGCCATATCTACCACTTTCTCATCTTCCCACGAACACCTTGGAACACCCAGTCTATTCTATCAACCTGGCTTATCTGTGATTAAAATTAGAACGCCGTCCTTGAGTCTTCTCTCTCTTTATGCCACTTTTCCATGGCGCTGCTCAGAAAGATAAGAGTCGCCTATAAAAGGACCTCTCAGCCGTGCCCTGTTGTCTGTGGAACCCGACAGATCCGCCACGGTGAGTGGAGCGTGACTTACACACTAGGAGATGTCACCCATTCTCTCCCAATGGTCGCGTGAACTTGGATTATGGCCGCCTTTGAAACGCTTAGTTCACCAGACTCAGCCATGTTTTTACCTTTATGCAGATGCTGCTGCCGTGGGCACTTTCCCTGCTGCTGGGCGCAGTGGTTGGTAAGCAGGGGCGCTTATGTAGAATGGGGAGAGCCTATTCATGCTGGTAAGCAGGGGCGCTTATGGAGAATGGGGAGAGCCTATTCATGCTGGTAAGCAGGGGCGCTTATGGAGAATGGGGAGAGCCTATTCCAACCTTCCCAGAAGGCTGGGACAGAAGGACCAGGAGGAAAGTGAGCTTGAGAACACAAGTGCTTGGAGCGATGTTTCCAGATAAAATCCCCGAAGGCCTGGATCAATTCCGTTTTCAGATAGGCAAGAAATAATTCAGGCAAAACAAGAAAAACATGGCCTTAGACTAAAAAAAAAAAAAAATACAGGATTTAGGTAAATTTCAAATGTAATTTGAGTATTTATTTTCTTGACTTTGCACCCCTGCTGGGACCAAGGGAGGTATTTGAGTACTGTTTTCATCGCCTGCAACTCAGAGTGGAAACCTTTGCCCCTCTGAGCCTGGGTGTCTTTGAGAAATGGGGATAATGACTCCCCTCCCCTGGGATGACGGGGAGGCACAGGGAACCTAAGCGAGTCTCCTGTCTAGCAGCAGTGACACCACAAGATTTAGACAAATTCGACTCCCAACACAGCTATCGATCCTGCTCCACCATGAGTCTAAGCTTTCAGCTGCTCCAGAATCTTCCTTCCAGTTGTTCCTTCATGGGGTAACTAACATGCCAGCCGTCCCCTGGGTCAAATCATGGATGCTTTCCTTGTTTGTGAAGACCTCCACAGGAATCTAAGTTGGTCCTCGAATACAGGTAGACGCCAGCATGCTCAGCTGAGGTGGAAATATAAAGTTTAGTCCTTGCATGAACTTAATTGCTTCACTCAGCATACAGGGTGCTCAGTCAAAGTGATACTTGGGTGTGGAACGTAACTGTTCCACTCCAAGTGCAGAACCAGATTATGGTGTCTTGGCGTTGCAAACCCCACCATCTATACTCCACCATGTCCAAGATCTCAGACTCTAGGCACCCACGAGGACAGATGGCATCTGGGCTGAGAAGTTAGACCCGTATGTGGGCGGGGGAGGGTGCTGTGATTTCTCGTGGTGAAGCAAGGGTAGCCTGTCTACAACAGAGTCACCTCCTCTGTGTGCGAACACACACAGTGTGAACAAGAGGCTGTCTGGGAAAACAGACAAAGGAGATCTCGTGACTTGACTTAGAGTTGGCCGGTAGGACATGGGGAAGGCAGCGTTCTGGCTAAACTAACATCCTCCGCTCTCGTGGGGGCTGCAGGCAAAGAAGTCTGCTACGAGAGGCTCGGCTGCTTCACCGACGACGCCCCATGGGCGGGGACCCTCGAACGACCCCTGAAAGCCCTGCCCTGGAGCCCCTCACAGATCAACACCCGCTTCCTGCTCTACACCAACGAGAACCCCAACAACTACCAGGTAAGAACACCAGCTGTTTTCAGGATTTGGCTCCACCTGCTTTATGTAATGAGTGTGCTGAATTTCCAACCCTTACAATGAGAAGAAACTAGACAGAGGAATCTGTGTCTTTGTATACTTTTAGGACAGTCAGATTAGCCTTTGAAAGCTTATTTATAAAAGACCATTCGCTTCTTATTATTCTTATCCTATCCTCTCCAGGGTATTATTTAAAAATATTACACATATGGGAATATAATACATAGATATTCATATAATGTATAGATAAACATATTCATATATGAATATTTGCACACTGTACTATATTTGTGTGCTAATATAAAGTCTCACAATATTAGAAAAATTATAGAGGAATACAGATCCACATGTGTACAAAGAGCTGCATTGAAGGAGATGAGATCTTAATGACAGATAATTTAGGAGACATATCTGAGCTGAACAAGAATGACCAGTAGCAATTTGCGATCATTGTGAGTCGCTTACATCGATAGGGAGGATATTTTCAAGACTCCAAAAGCCTAGCAGTTTTCAGGTACTTGTCCCCTCCCTCCACATATAAATGGTTCTAGACAACGAGGGAGGAATCTTCACCTGAAACTCCTTTTTCCCCACCAGCAACTCACCGACGTAGCAAGTGTCCAGAGCTCCAACTTCAAGACAAACAGGAAGACCCGCTTTATCATTCATGGATTCATTGACAAAGGAGAAGAAAACTGGCTGTCCGATATGTGCTTGGTGAGACCCCCGTACTCTCTGGTTCTCTCCTCGGAGAGGGTAGGCTCAGGATTTGGTGACCCTTGTGGCACCGCCACCAACCAAGGAGCATGAATGCTGATGGCCGCCACAATGGAATCCAAGCCCTGCTGAGAAGTTCCCAGGAGACACGGAGGAGCTAACAGTGGGTGCAAGGGACAGGCGAGTCAGTGGTGTGGGCAGGCCCTTGGTGTCTCCAGGGGGAGTTATTTTATAACACACGATGTTTCCATACGTCAGCCACAGAAGCTGCTTACAAATGTGTCCCGGTTGGTCCTGCGCCCTTGGTCTCCCAGCCTTTGATTTCCCCGTGAGGAGCTAAGAGACCCCATTTGCCCAGTGCACTATCATTGAGCGCTCCTTTCTCCTCCAGTAGCAAGGACCAGGAATATCATGAGGGTTTTCATTTCTGGCCTCCACTGTCTCTACACAAGCAATCTTATTTCCTTTAATTTGCCTCCAGCTCCATTCCTGGTGATAATGAAGATTTAAAGGGCAGGAAATCAAGTAGACTAAATCCCTCCTTGTAGCTGTTAGCGCTTAAGGAATCCTATTCCTTTATTCATGTATCTGTTCACACTTTCCTCCAACTTCTGTGGCCACTGTAACACAAGACTGTCATCATTTCTGCAGAGCTTTGAGGAAACGACACCAAGGCTCTTCTGAAACCTTTGGTTTCTGGTTTTTCTTTGACTCAGGCCAGAGGCAGATTGAGCTGATTCTAGACTACTGCACGAGCTCAGAGCAGCACGGTGTGCTTCTAATATACTTAATAACTGATGATATCATGGCGAAGAGAATAATAATTGAGTTCTCTATAGCACTGAAGAAAAATGTGATTCTTAGCTCAAATGGAATGCAGCACTTTTGGATACAAGTATAGAATTGATTTCTATGCTCCCCAGACAAATTTTACTTCTCTCTGTTTTATTTGCCTTTGATAGCATTATCTGTGATAGAGAAATAAAGGAATTTATCCAAGATGAAGTCTTGGATACCAGGGTTGATTCTGTCCTCAGCAAACCATGACATTAGTGAAACGAACTCTAAGTCAAGGATGTTAGCCATGGTCTGTTCCAATTTTAGGGGAGGTACACGGATTCACTAGGTCTTACTTATGACAATCAGTTCCAGTCTTTGGATTTTTTCCTTCTGTAAAAAGGAAAGCATTTGAAAGGATTTCTAGGATTGCTTGACTATTCTCAAATTTGTTTAGGAAAAGATGGGATATGTTTAAACACATATTCAGAAAAATAACCCCTGCCAGAACTGCTCTTTGTGAATCCTTAACTGAACTCTGCTAAACCAATTTTCTAGTAGTTTCTGGTAGAGTATATGAAATCATTTCAACAATATGCAATAAAACATTCCCACCCAAAAACTTTGCTTAGACTTTCCATGATTCTTAATGTTCATTCATTCAGTAAATTTTTACTGAGTACCTACTATGTCCCAGGACGTGTTCTAGACATTGAGGATATAGTAGAGACAGGGAGAGACAAGGTCCTCATGTGTATTCAGATAAAAGCCAAGGCAGTCTCATGATCTATGAATGCTCTCATGAGGCCACTCACCAGACCATGGTCCCCCCAATTTTTTCCTGAATCAAATGTCTACCTATCTACTGCAGTAGAAACTCACAAGAATCCAGCTCCCACCAGGGCCACACCTCTGGTTAGGAGCCAATGTGAAACTATACTCTACACAGACTGTGTTCTGATCCTAGCACCGGGGTTCCAAGTGGCCCGACACTGTGTGAATCAAGAATAGAGTTTGTCCATCTTCAAAAGTGTTAATTAGTAAATGAATCAGGACCCCCAGTTATTGAGCTGCCTGCTGTGTCTCTTCCAACAGAACATGTTCAAGGTGGAGAGTGTGAACTGCATTTGCGTGGACTGGAAAGGCGGCTCCAGAGCTACGTACACCCAGGCCACCCAAAATGTTCGGGTTGTGGGGGCAGAAGTGGCTTATTTGGTTAACCTCCTTCAGGTAACTACTTCTGGCTTGAGCAAAAGCCTTTACACGTTGCTTTCTGGATTCTCTTTCCATGTCTGAGCGGCAGGCATGATAATTGACATTTCTTCGCCATTTTAAGACTTTCCCCTTGGTTAAAAAAAAAACAAAACACCAAAACAGAGTTAGTCTTTAGAAATAACCTATTTCATTCAATAAGTTAGTTTTTATTTTTAATTACATGATTTATCTTTACATAGTTCTACTTGTATCTATTATCATTATCTTATCATCATTATTATTATTACCTGACTCTAGGCAAGCACTCTGCCACCGGGCTGGGCTACAGCACTAACCTGTCAGGATTTATTCTATTTGGCTAGTAATGATCAATTTGACATGAAAATATCATAAGCTTATGTTGATTTTTTAAAAAATTTTATTTAAGTTTTTGAGCGTCCACATGGTATATGTACATGTTTGTGTGAATGTGTGTATATGCACATGTGCATATATGCACATGGAGGTCAGGGGTCAATGTTAGGTATCTTCCTCAATCACTCTCCATCTTAGTTTTTGGACAGGGTCTCTCACTGAACTTGGAATTCATCAATTGGCTGCACTGGCTGGCCAATGAGCTCCAAGTACTTGGTCTATCTCTACCCCTCTAGGGCCGAGATTGCAGGAGATATGACACCATCCCCAGATTTGACATGGGTCTCAGGAACCTGAGCTCGGACCTCATGCTTGTGTGGCAAACACTTTACAGACTGAGCTAGCTCCTCAACTCCTGTTTTTATTTATATCGTTAAAGAGAAATTTACCATCAGCAAGCTAACTTAACTGAATGACCAAAATTTAGAAAATGTTAAACTTGAACATGTGTGATTAAGTGACTGTCTCATGACTTGCTAATTCACATGCTTTCTTCTTAACCATCTCTGACTAGCACCTTGTCATGTTCTTCAAGAGTTCTGTCTAGAACACAATAGAACACTATTCTACTAGTTTGAAAGTTAAACCCATGTCCGTTTCTTCATTACAACTGAAAAGGTGTGTGGGGGGAGAATGAAAATCAATTGCTTTGAGGGAGCAGTCAGGCTTAAAACAAAGTTGGGAGGTACCCCTTTTTGTTTCTCTGGAGCCCCGCATTGCTTAAAAGCATCTTAAAGAAGTGTTCCTCCCACAGTCTCAGCTTGGATACTCTCTTTCCAATGTCCATCTCATCGGCCACAGTCTGGGTTCCCACATTGCTGGAGAAGCTGGAAGGAGGACCAATGGTGCCATTGGACGTATCACAGGTCAGTCCAATAGCAGATTAGAGCGCATCTATCATCTGTGGGGTCCGAAAGGAAACATCGGAGGAAAGTTTACATTTGATGGGACCTGTCTTGTGTCTATTACACTTGCCAAATTGAGCCACCTGATCAGAAGGTTCTGTGGCTGGTGGGCTATTTTTATTGCTATTAATCTTTGTTCTTCACCGCACCACTTAATATCTAAACATAGTACACATAGCTAAAATGTAAATTGAGGGCATCCAGAAATACTATGTCTATTTCCCTCTTTTCGGAAAGTTGCAAAATATAAGTTTCATTAAAAGTACCATAAATAGGGGCTGGAGAGGTGGCTCAGGGGTTAAGCCTCTGCCTTGCAAGCGGAAGGTCCTGAGTTCGGATCCCAGATCCCACGTATAGACGCCAGGCAGAAGCGGGGGCGGCCTGCGCTTCTGGTCCTGGTAGGGCGGAGCTTGTGAATCCCAGGGCAGAGAAACAAGGAGGTGGAGGCGTCCTTGGTGGTTCCCGAATTCGTCCGTGGTTCTACACACACACAAATGCGCACGCACATACGCACACACACACAATTGAATAAAAAAAAATTAAAAGTACCATAAACAATAAAATGAGTAGAATTCAAACCACAGAACTCAGAGGTGCACAAGTCATTTAATTCTGTTTTGGTTATCAGTAGCTACTGAACCAAGACATCAACAATTCAAATCCCAGAGCTAGGGAGAAGCAACCAGAAGTCGGGCTGGCCCAGGCACTTCTGTTCTGGGCGCTATTAAGCAGAGTTAAATGCCACTTTGCAAACCTCAAGCTGCTGTGTTACATGGTGAGTGCCCAGTTAACTGCACAGGAAGACCTTGCTGTCTAGGATCTGAGACATTGCTGCTGTGGGAAATGACTACTTTCTTCCAGTTTCTTCCAACGTTCTATGTTGACCTAACCTTTCTTTTTGATCCTTTAGAGAAGATGGATGCATTTGGATTGGTTAGGAGCACCTAAAATTCTTGCTAATTTTTACCAAAAAAAAAATGTTCTTCTAGAACATTCTTTCCCACAGAAAGCCAAGGCTCATGCCTTCCTGGAAGACTCTAGCTTAGTAGATATTCTGTTCACCTAGCATCTCACTGAGTCAGCCATTTTTTTCCTGGTCACTGAGTTAATATTCTCCCAGGAAGTGAGTATCCATCAGGAGAGACAAATGATATGATTTGGGAGAAGTTCCATGAATAACTTGTGATTACAACCCCTACTTGCAATGCAGAACGGTGACTATGTGTTGATACTGCCATAATTAATGACACCTACTTGTTTTAGGATTGGACCCCGCTGAACCTTACTTTCAGAACACACCCACCGAAGTGCGACTGGACCCCAGTGATGCCCAGTTTGTGGACGCAATTCACACAGATGGTGCCCCTATCGTCCCTAACCTAGGTGGGTTTCATACCATATACTCCTGGGGATTTTGAATTTCTGTATGTCTCATTACAAGTCAATCTGAACGGTAATAAATACTCCCCCCCCCCCCAATTTTTAAAAATTCTCCAGGATTTGGAATGAGCCAGACTGTGGGTCATCTGGATTTCTTCCCAAATGGAGGTGTAGAAATGCCCGGATGTCAGAAGAATATTCTCTCCCAGATTGTTGACATCGATGGAATCTGGGAAGGTAAAACCATTCTGCATACAGAGATTTCCACTGGTGAAAGTTTGTGCTATGTGTTGTTAAACCTGCTAGCTACAAGAAAATATCCAGATCTCCCATTTTACACAAGAGAGGACTTTTAACTGTACCTCTGACATGCAGGTTTCCCCGGGGACAAGTGGGCATAAGAAGATGTTGGGAAAGAATTGTTTGCTGTCAACTTTTCAAGGAACTCCTGTACGGGACACGTGACTAAACTACATGTGTGTCCACATGAATGGGTCTTATCCCTCTCAAATCACTTTTCCTTTTCATTTAACAATACAATTAACTATTTTAATCTTAAACAATGTTTAATGCCTTGTTGCATTTTGAATCATAAATACACAAATGCTTTTGTTCCGTGACCTCCATGGTTTCAGCCTAACTAGAGAAATCTGTCCATTAATTCTGGATTATTAGCATGTCTGTAATACAGGAAAGTAAGATCTGTCACTGATGCCACGTGTGACCTCTCAGGAACTCGTGACTTTGCTGCTTGTAACCACCTGAGAAGCTACAAGTATTACTCCGACAGCATTGTCAACCCAACTGGCTTCGCTGGGTTCTCCTGCAGTTCTTACAGTGGTTTCTCTGCAGTAAGTAGATGCCACCTTCTCTTTGAATTTCTGTTTTATTTTGTTCTCTCGCTGCTGGGGACCAAATCCAGGACTATGTGCCTGTTAGTACATATTGTATCAGTGCTTTGTCTCTAGTGCTCTGTTTTAATTTCGTGACTACCACTTCTCTTGATTAGTAGGTATAGTGTCACTGTAATTGTGTTACTCAATGAATACTTTTACAGTCTGTAATTATATCATTTAATGAATGTTTACAGTTTCATATTTATACTAATGAATATGCATTTTATCAGCAAAAAAAAAAAAGCCATCCATTGTGGCTGGGGAGAAAGCTGGGGTTAAAAGCCTTTGCTGAATTTTGTCTGCAGAAGGACCTGAGCTTTAGATCCCCAGATCCCGGTGGCTTGTGATTCTGACCCTGGAAAAGTGAGAGAATGGGAAATCCAAGACCAAAGCAATATGGCGGTAGAGCAATCCAGGATGATTCCTGAAGTCACTCTTGGGTCTCCATATGTACACATACTGAAGTGCTCTCTGACACACACAGACACAGGCACAGACACACGCACACGTACACGCACAAAAAAAGTAAAGAAAAAAGCCTTCAAAGAGAGGTAACTAATACTATGGAGGCTGAGCCCCCACAGGAGTAGACAAGCCAGAGTGAACCCTGGGGTGCATAGAAGCACACAGGTGGAAGAGTGGGACTCAGCGAGAAGGAATGGTGAAGGAAAGGCAGGGAACGGAAGGGAGAGGGGAGGGAGGGAAGCTGGGATGAACATGCGATATGCTCATAGAAGTAGAAAAATAAATTTAAAAAATAGCAGATAAAAATTTTTTTAAAAAGCCTTCAAAGACTTTAGCTACATGACCATAAATAGATAGATAGATAGATAGATAGATAGATAGATAGATAGATAGATAGATAGATAGATAGATAGATAGATAAATGCCTTCCAGAAGTTTAGAGCAATGGACTGGTAAATGGAAATGTCCCTACCCGACTTGTGTTCTGTTATTTCTCATGAGCCTCGTTCATGATAGCGGGAGAGCTGCATCTAAGGCCGCTGGTGAGAGCAGAAGAGTTTCCTCACACACTGCCCATTTCACCCAGAGAATTGTGGGCAGAGCGACATTTCTTGGGGTCTCATAAATCACTGATATTTTTTCCATCTTACTTGACGTTCGGGTTGAAAACATCACCTTGAGCAGGCCTCTGGCCCATGTCCTCTGGCCCGTCTCTACTGTCTGTCCTGTGGAGGAACCTTGCCCTGTGGAGTGGGAAGTCCTGTCTGTCTTCCCATCTCTGTTCTTCCCTTGCCACCCCTTTTAGCACCATCCCTCAGCCAAGAAGGGGCGGCCATTTTTCTATAACCATCTTCTTCAGGCGCCAGCCACTCAAGTTAAGTCTTAATGCACAACTAGGTCCTTTTCTCTTCTCTCTAGGAGAACCCTGAGATGTGTGCATGTGGTCACATGCTAACTGGATGCTAAGGGCCTTGAGAAAAGTCTGACTTTCAGCCTATTGGCACCTATGTTATCTGTTCTTGTTCTTTCTTATGTAATCCTCCCAAAATATCCTCTTATTCATCAAGCAAAAAAGTAGATGTCTTAGAGCAGATAGGATGCATTAAAGAGACCAAGGAAAAAACATGCATTCACATGTGCAAACTATCCCATTGCATGGCTTTTATATTTTTCTGTCACATAGCAATGCAATGGATGGTTAGTCTCCATGACAACAAGATGTATTGTGAATCTTCACTAGGACTCTCCAAAGCCCCCTTTGGCCACTGGGAATGAAATTAGCGTTGCAGCGTTCATTTATAACAATGTGTGGGATAGAATGATGCTTATTAAACCACAGCTTCCTCACTCGCCGGTTCTTTGTTTCCACTAGAACAAGTGCTTCCCTTGCCCCAGCGGAGGGTGCCCCCAGATGGGTCACTACGCTGACAGGTTTGTTGGGAAGACAAGTGGAGAGGGCCAGAAATTTTACCTGAACACTGGTGATAAGAGTAACTTCGCACGTAAGTTTCTATTTATTACCTTTCAGTTTGGGGAGGGGATGGTGGTGGTGAGGGAAGGGGATGTGGGTTAGATATATAATTTGGGGCCTAACCAAGGCTAGTAAAGCTCTCTACCACCGAGCTGCACCCTAACCCTAAACTTCAACTCTTAGTTTGATGTATGTTACCATGGTCACTGATAAGATGTGGAACTGATTTTCCACACAAAAGCTTTACTGTCTCCATCCAGTGTGGAACAGTCTCTGTGTCCCTTGGCCTCATGATGTAATCTGAGCAGCAGGGCACAGTGCGGGGGTGGGGGTGGGGATGGGGGAATCCTGGATTATCATGATATAAAAATAAGATTCTTTGCATCCCATTCTGGTGTTGATTCTGAGAGCTCCTCTCCAATTTGGCCCAAGCTAATGAGAAATGGCAAAATTTTATTGTTCCCTTTTGGTTGCCTAAACCCATGTCCAGTGGGAAGGTGAATAATAGATATTTTTAAATAAATACAGATCATGTAGACAAAAAGATGAGGGGATGAACAGGGAACTAAGGTGACTTGGTGGCGGTGGCATAACCCACTGCTTTCTGTGTGCCTTGGCATAAAGTTCCTACGGGTGCAAGAATAAATGCCTAGGTTAAAAATGTTTAAACAAAATACATGGCTTAGGCTTTTGACTGAAGAAAAAAATATATATCCGCAAAGCTTCTGCACTTCCCTGTCTGGTCCTGAACACTTTAAGTGCGTGGCAATCAGTTTCAGCTGCCCACTTGCCAATTGATAAATGAGCCTTTAGGCCCACCTACGAGGGAGACCTTTGAGAAAGTCTGAAGACGATTTTTAATTGCCTGATTGGACGTGAGAAGGTCTAGGCTATAGTTGGTTGGACAACTGGGAAGATACATAGGAGGGAAAGAGCTGTTTAGCAACTGGCAAGCTGTAGAAAGCAAGAGTACAGCATTGGTCCTTATCCACCCTCTTCTCATGCTGTGAATGCGACGCGGCTAGTTCCTTCGGCTCCTGCCCAGAACACTCTTGCTGTGGTACGTGGACTGGGATTTGAAATCATGAGCATGGATCAACCCCTTGCTTCCATAATTTGTTTGAGCCACATATTCATTACAGCAACATATGAAGTATGTTCAGATGAAATATGAAATAAAGGTGGGGATAGCCATGACTATTCCATTAGAAAAATTGCCCACTCTTGGATAAATCCTGCAGTCATGGGGTAGATATCAACCCATTTCGACACTCTCCTCTCTCTGAGCTGATATTTTGCAAACTTTTCCTCCTCTTCAGGTTGGAGGTACCAGGTATCTGTCACTCTGTCTGGAAGTAAAGTCACAGGTCACATACTGGTTTCTTTGTTTGGTAGTGGAGGAAACTCTAAGCAGTATGAAATCTTTAAGTAAGTAAAATTTTACTCTACGCTTCTTCAATGTTGGAATACTGTGTGTGCATAAAGCATGTTGTTGACATGTTTGTTTTTTCTCTATTATATGGAAGTGCTCTATGTCATACGTAGTAAAAATAAAGCTTTAAAACATTTCAGACATACATTTCTAAATAATTTTTTCTGATGCTTTCTGAAAAAATAATGTGTTTCCTCTGTTGCATGCATTTGATTTATAATGAATAGATAATTATTTTTACAAGGCAGTGAGTGAAAGATTTTATAACAATAACCCTCATGTAGTAAACTGTGGAGAGAAGTGTGATTAAAACATTTGAGTGCGTATTAAAGTAAAGATCACTAAAATCATGACTCACTAAGAGCAAGTCTATACTGGATTTAAATTCATGTATGACCTTGTTGAGATATTAGATGAATGAATGTTCTGCCAATCAGCTTAGCTTCGGATGCATTGTAAACTCTAGGAGAATCTGAACATGCAGACAGGTATATGTATGTGTGTGCATGATTAATTTTATGTTAATACATATTTTTGCTGACATTTTAACTCCCCAGGGGCTCTCTGCAACCAGGCAGCATTCATGTCAATGAATTTGACTCTGATGTGGATGTTGGAGATTTGCAGAGGGTTAAATTCATCTGGTACAACAACGTGATCAACCCGACCCTACCCAAAGTGGGAGCAACAAGAATCACAGTGGAAAGAAATGACGGGAGACTGTAAGTAATAAAACTCCAAGGGGTGAGAAGGGTCCGTTCCCACAGCAGCTCTTTAGTTAGACCCCACTGTGATTACCTGTGTCCCACCTACATATGCTTCCTATGAACTTTAGGCAAGCCACCATTGTAGATATGTTCTCTGCAAGCAGGCAGATGAACTTTGCTAATGTGTGCAGCAGCCCAAACTCCACAGGTTTATAAACTTCCGCTTAAGTGCTCAGGACCTCATTAAACTTATCCAAGAACAGAAATGGTCTGCATTCCACATCACTTTTCTTCACTTAGTGAAGACTTAAGTCCTGAAATTCAATCTTTTGTGTTGACTAAGATTTGAATATTCCTGAGTCAAGGATGTTCAACAAGTGAACTGCCAAGAAAGGAAGAGGTCAACAGAGGATAATTATGGTTACAATATTAGATCAAGAGGAAATATACAATCAGAATGTCCCTGTGCCATGCATGAATTGATCTAATACCACTTGCAGTTTAATGAAATAAGTCAATTCTAAAGTAACCAATGTCATAATAAAACAAAGAACTATAGTGAATGAATTAACAAAGGCAATAAAATTAAATAAAAAATAATCCCAAAGAGAACATAAAGTGGCAAAGAGAACAAGGAACAAATAGAAAAAAAGATAATAGATTTATACCATATTATGTGAATAATTACATTTAAGTGAAATTGGCATAAATAACTATGATTAGAAAATATAGGTTATCACACTAGATTTTTAGCTTATATATGCAGTTATATTATGCCTGCCTGGAATGCATTTTAAATATCAGAGCACAAATACATCTTGGCAAAGGAAAGTGAAAATTAAAATAACGATGAATCTACCATAAATGTGGCTAAATAAATTTAAGTGGCTACATTTTAAAAGATGGGAATACCAAGGATTGTTGAAGACTACAGGAATCTTGAATTCTTATGTACTGCTAATGATACTATAAAATGACCCCAGTACTTTAGAAGGTAGTTTGGCATTTCATAGAAAGCTACCAATGCCACTGTTTGGTGCAGGAATCTCTCATTATTCATGGTTTTGCTTTGCACAGTTTCATAACCCAGGACCAACCATGGTCTGAAAATAATAAATAGGAAACGAGCCTTTTTCTTTGGGCTGTGATTGAGAGCGGCGCCTCTCTGGGCCAATTTCTTAACTGTGTTAAGAGGTGGGAGAGGCCGCTGGGTTGTTTAAATGGAGGTGTCCCTCGGTGTCCTCAGTGTCTGGGCTGAGCCCTTCTCTCAAGACTGCAGGGTGGGGGAGGGAGGTGTCTTTTGAGGGACGGGCATGGTGGTCTCCATCCAGAGATGATCTGTCTGCGCTTCCTCTTCCTCAGGTACAACTTCTGCAGTAGCGACACCGTGAGAGAAGATGTTCTGCTCACCCTCACCTCCTGCTGAGGCCTCAGCCTCGCCACTCTCGAGTCCGACTGTAATAAAATCTAGTAGTGAAGCAACACACCCTGCCTTTTGTCATCATTGCTTATTGATTCCAGCCAGACTTTCTGATGAACAGATAAAGCCCAGATTTACAGCTGTACGGAGGATAAAAGGCTCGCTGTTAAATGTTGCTGCATATTGCGCAGTGTTTGAGTTTGAGAATATTGCATACATGATAGTGCCACTGTGTCCACTGTTAGCTTCGCTGGTACCATCTGACTGTTTAAGGCAGATTTCAGATTCAAAGGACCCCGTCTTGGCAAATCCATGAGGAAAGGCCAACGTTAGCTACTTTGTCCATCATCTTTTATTGCAGCTTGCCTGCATGTTGCTGATAAATTCACTGCCAAACAGTGTAGGGAAGCAAGGGGTTTTATTCTGATTTATAATTAATCCAGTGACAGTCTTAATCTTGTCAGGACAGTCTATACCAATACCGGGAACCAAGGGAAATGGCCACAATATCCAAGGATTGCTGAGAGAGGGACACACCTCATGCATCAGACAGCAAGTCTATCAAAGTATGTTGAAGAATGACAACTTGCTGAATCAGCTCCTTCTCTCTTATCCATGGATATGGTCCCGCCCACTGTGGGATGGGTTTTCCCGCATCCATCAGACAATTTCTGGCATTGACTTGCCTCAAGGCCTTGCTTCAACTACAAATTCTTCACAAATGTGCTCAGAGCTAGTCTGCAATTTGATGCATATATATCTAATGATCACATCTCTTGATCACACATATCAAGAGGGATGGCACAGAAGGAAATGCCTTTCCCTGTTGGCTCTGACTCACCTCCCTTCTTTCAGGAGGGTTCTCCCAGACCCCTGCCTCTCTGCGGTCCATTTGACCTCCCTAAAGCACAAAACAAAGGTCTGCTGCTCTAGTGAGACTTAGAAAGAACTCGTATTTCACAGCAAGTCTGATAGGTGCTTCTCAGTCTGGCTTTCTCCTACCTGGGGCTACAATCTCACCTCCTGCATATACCTTCAGGAAGTCCATAGCGAAATAAAATTACCCTCAAGGACAAACTGCTTGACTTCCCTTTATACCTTTCCTCAAATTATACCACAGAACTATAGTGACAAAGGTAGCAGAGTAAAAGCCCCCACACAGACAGGAAGAGCAGAAGAGGTCACAGACGTCAACTCACACAGCTATGACCACCTAATCTTTGACAAAGATATCAAAAACATGCACTGGACCAAAAAAAAAAAAAAAAAAAAGCTCTTTCACAAACTAGATATCTACATGCAGAAGAATGAAACTAGATCCCAATCTCTCACCCTACCCAAAAAATAAATGCAAAATGAATCAGAGATGCAAAGTAAGGCCTGCAACTTTGAAACTGCTATGGAGGAGGACAGAGAAAACACTTCGAGACCCAGGCATGGGCTAGTACTTTCTGGAAAGATCTTTAGTAGCTCCAGAAATGATTGCATTATAATACATGAGTTTGCATGGATGGGGCTAAAAGGCTTCTGAGTGGCACATGAAGTGTTCAACGAAGTAAAGGTACAAAAGGGAAAAATGTTTGCTAACTGTGTTTCTAGAAGGAAATAGAGGATTAATAGCTACTATCTTGTTTTTCATATTTTTATAAAGAATCTTTTATATACAAACAAAATGAATTTCTGTCCATAATCTTTTCCCTCTCCTTCTCCCCTCTCTCCCTACCCCTCCTCTCCCTTCACAAATCCCTCCTTTCCCTTCTGCCCTCAGGTTTTTCTGCATGTGTGGACCATGGGGCTTCCTTTGGGGCATGTGTACTAGTAAGGAACCAGGTCTCTGTGGTAGTATAAGTGACCCTTGTAATCAAAAGAACTCAAAAAGCTGTGCACCAACTCCTCCAATTAATTATACAATTAATAAATGGGCAACTGAATTGAACAGATGTTTCTCAGAAGAGTAAATATAAATAAATGGCCAATAAATGTAGAGAAAAAAGTCATCATCTTCAGCTATCTCAGAATTTAAAATTACAATTATGATGAATTTTCATTAAAATGAAGATTGCATCTCATCCCCATCAGAGCGGGATGAAAACCAGCGAGAGCAAATGCTGCTAAGGTTGTGGGAGAAGAAGCGTCCTCGACGTTCTGCTGGCGAGAATGTCTGCATCCTGCAGCTGCTAGTGTGGAAGTCAGTGCAGAGGGTCTCAAAAAACTGAAACGGAACTGTCGTATGATCCAGCTACACCATTCCTGGGTGTGTA
Organism: Typhlomys cinereus; assembly: GCA_023101885.1. NCBI lineage: Eukaryota > Metazoa > Chordata > Mammalia > Rodentia > Platacanthomyidae > Typhlomys > Typhlomys cinereus. The sequence goes on along the minus strand of JALPQD010000557.1, from coordinate 779,427 downwards.
TGTATCTAAGTCACCATATCACAGAATACGCTGCTTATTGCTCTTCTGTGCACAATAGCCCAGCTGCAGAACCAGCCTGGGGGTCCCACAGCAGATGAGCGGATAAAGAACATGGGATACATATACATACCTAGAACTGTACTTCACCACAGAGAAGAATGAAATTGTGGTATCTGCAGGAAAACAGACCTAAAGATATTCATATTAAGCAAATTCAGAAAGATGAGTATCATGCTTTTTCTCATATGCAGAATGCAGATTCATACGTTAAAAAATATATGTACATATGTGCAGATGCATATATAGCATGGATATAGAAAAGAGAATTTGAAAGATGGATAAGCAGTCTAAAAAGGGGGAAAGGAAATGAGTGGGGGTAAGAGGGAGTTCTGGAAACTTTGAGGGATGGGATCTTGATGGAGGAAGTTCTCCCCTTTCATGCCCTCCCAATCCTGATGGCCTGAATTCTCTGAAACTATGAGCAAAGCCAATATTTCCTCCCTCTGAGCTGCTTTGCTCAGATGTTTAGTCACTGGGACACAAAATCCCGACAAATGCAATAGCTGTACAAAATTAGACTATGATCCACAAACTAACGCCTTACAAGAGAAAGTGATGGTCGCGCTAGGTCTTACAAGACAGTAGGAATGTGCCAAGATGATGTAGTGGGAAGAGCACTCCAGAGAGAAGCAACACGGCAAAGGCACAGGTAGGAGTATGTGAGACTCTGAGGATGTCTCTTAACCCATGACTCACCAAAATATATTGATGAGACGTGAAGACTTGCTCTGGTCTATAAATCCGCACCACTGTTTTCTGTTGCATGAACCAAAAGCTCCAACCCAACTAGTTGCTCAGGTTGTCAACAAAGAGAGAGTGTGCTGATGCATATGACTGGAAAGTTCAGAAAATGGAGAGTGCTCGGGCTTTGTTGATCCAACAGCTCCGTGGCCCCTTCCAGAGCTACCTTCTAGTTTCCATGCTGTTGTCTATGATGATGGTGGGAACCAAAACACTGGAAAGTTGACCATCCACAGTGAGAGCTGCAGACCTCCTCTTTTGGATCAGTCAAGAGAGAAAGTATGGGGCTGGAGAGGTGGCTCAGGGGTTAAGACTCTGCCTTGAAAGTAGTAGGTCCTGAGTTCAGGTCCCAGCTTCCAAGTAAAAACACCAGGTAGAAACAGCAGTTGCCTGCACTTCCAGTCCACCTCCCAGAACAAAGACACACACACACACACAAAGATAGAATGAAAAAGAGAGAGAAAATATGTCTTCCTTCTCAAACCTCCCCCCAAAGAAAATGGAATGTGCTGATTGGCTTAAGACAGCTTAGAGTCCACACCCGGACAAGGGATGAGGTTGGCTTCCAGTCATCCTCACAACAGAAAGGCTGGAGATGTGTTAGACTGCAGTGGGGAACACTTGGGAAGAACCGGGCTTAGGAGAAAGGTTACCAAGACAATATCATGATGCATTGAGCAGACATCCAAATAGCCAAGGCAAAAACACAGCTAGAGATATGAGTATGGAATTGAGACTAGAGACCCCAGATAGGCATGTAAACATTCATACGCTGCAGTCAGATGTCAGTTTTTAAATATCATATATTCCTCTGCAAAGAAACTAGCACAATGTTCAAACAGGTGGACACTTAACAAGTGCCTACAATTATGATGACTGCGAGTTTCTCACATAAGTGTCCTATAGCATTGAGAATACTGGAGGTTGGATGTGGGGGAGCAAGTCTGTAATCTCAGCACTTGGGAGGCACAGTAGAAAGACTTTCAAAGCCAGACTGGAACTGTAACTAGTAAAACCTTATTTCAAAAATTAAAAGCAGAATAATGAATCATAAAATCCGGGAATAAAGGTGTTGCCTGAAAGTTTTACAGCTATACAGTGAAATGAAGGGAGTTTTGCGTCATTAAAAATTTTAAGCATACATCTGTTTATAAACCCTTTTGTTAGGAAGTATCTAGGATTGTATGTGTGTGTGTGTGTGTGTGTGTGTGTGTGTGTGTGTTCATGCATGTGCAGCTGTATTTGTGTGTGTATGTAGAAGCTTGTCCTATGGAGACCAGAGATCAGTCTTACGTGTTGTTCTTCAGCTGTTACCCACTGCTTGTGACATGTCTTTTCATTGGCCTGGAGTTCACTGTAGGCCACACAGGCTGACCAAGGATCTGCCTGTCTCTGACTTTGCAGCTGTAAAATTGAAAATGCATGTCACCACACCTGGTTTTTTAAAATGCAGGTTCTTGGGATAAAGGGCGGCTCACTCTGGCACGGCGCGTGCTTTACTCCCAGAAGTATCTCCCCAGCCCAGTGATTTTTGCCAGTGGGAATGTTTTCTTAAATTTTTTTTCTTGAAAGTTCACTAATGGTGCACAGAAATAATACAGGGTTTTAGTCGTTGATTTGTATTCTACTAAAATTGCTTATCGGATTGGAGAGTCTTGGAGTGGAGTCTTGAGGGTCTTTATATCTACGGTCATATCATATACAAGAAGGGATAATTTGATTTCTTGCTTTCCTACTTGTATTTCTTTTGCTTCTTTGCCTTGCCTGATTGCTAAAATTTCTATATTGAATAAGAGAGGACAGCTTTGTTGGCCCCAGATTTTAGAGGAAATGTTTTTAGAGTTTTTCATCAGTATGATGCTAGCACAGTTTTTGCTGAGTTGTGGTCTTTCAATATCTGGTTTCTTCAGGACTTTCATTCTGAATAGATGTTAAATTTTGTCAAAAGATTTTTCCACATCTATTGATACTATGCGACTTTTATTTATTCATTCATTCATTCATTTATTCTGTGTGTGTGTGTGTATGTGTAAGAGAGACAGAGAGAGAGAGAGAGGGCACTGTGCATCCCTGTGGATGACCAAGGGTGACTCCAGGACTCATTCTGGATTGCTTCTACTTCCTTTTGGCTTCATCCGGGGATTTCCCAATCTCCATGCACCACGGCCAGAAGTCTAGGCTGCTACCATGTCCATGTATATTTTTTACATGGGACCTGGGATCTGAACTCAGGACCATCTGCTTATGAGGCAGAGTCTTAATCCCTGAGCCATCTCTCCAGCCCACTATGTACTTATCCTTAATTCTAGTTATGTATCATATTGTGCAATGATTTGCATATGCTGAACCATCCTTGAACCCCTGTAATAAAAACAACTTTATTGATTGTTCTTAGTGTATTGTTGAATCCCATTCACAAGGAATCCCATTCACTAAGGAGTTTTACATCTCTGTTCATCCAAGATATATGGGTCTCCAGCTTTCCTTCCTGGTTTTACCCTAATCTAGTTTTGTTATTAGGGTAATAATGGTTTCATAGAATAAATTCAGAAGTGCTCATTCCCTTTCTATTTGACAAAAAAAAAATGTCACAGAAGCACTGATAGGAGCTTTTCTTTAAAGGTTTGGTAAAATTCTGCATGAGTTCATTTATTGGAAACTTACTACTGCTCCAACATCATTGTCATTGATCTGTTGAGAGTTTTCTTTTATATGCTTGGTTTAATTTTGATAAGTCATATGTGTCTACAGATTTGCCTATTTTCTAGTTTCTCCAATTTATTTGGATAAGGTTTTCAAAAGCGTCTCTAATCATTCTCCTAATTTTGATGTGCCTTTTGCATTATCTCCCTTTCATTTCTAAATGTATTAATTTGTGTCTTCTCTTTCTTTTTGTTACTTTAACTGGGGATTTGGCAAGGTGAAATATCTTTACAATGAAAATTATAAAGAACTGAATAAATAAACTGAGGGAAAAGCTAGACAATGGAAAGACTTCCCACGCTCATAGAACAGAAGAATTAATATTATTAGGATGGTCATGTCATCAAAATTGATTCACAGATTAAAAGCAAACTAACAAAATACTAGTGATATTCTTTACAAAACTGGAAAAATACCTAAAATTCATATGAAATCTCTTAAGACCTCAAATAGCCAAATTAATTCCAAACAATAAAGAAAGCAAAGATGAATTATCACAATACCCAATTTCACATTACATTACACGACCAAAGTAAGGAGAATAGTATGGTACTGGTTTAAAACACACACATAGACTGATGGTCTAGAGGGACCAGAAATCAATTCACACAGCAACAGCCTCGTGATTCTTGACAGTGGTTGACAAAACCACATGTCAGAGAGAAGATGGCCTTGAAAGCAATCAATGCTAAGAAAGCTTTGTGTCTACAAACAAAGACTGATAGGAAACTCCCATCTGTAGGAAAATCAACTCAAAATATATTAAATAACTCAATGTATCATCTGAAATCAGGAAAACCGGAAAGCACCAAGGTATAGGCACAGGCAATATCCTGAGAAGACGCCAGGATTCAGTCCTGTCCTGTGTAAAACTTCCCAATTCCCACACTCTAAAGGGTATTTATTTTTCACTTCAAACCTTTGATGCTTCATGGGGTGGGGCATACATACACGCAATGCCCACAGAAAGGTGAAAAATATAAACATGGACTTCTCAAACACAAATAAGAAATCAACATATTTTGCCCACTGTACCCATGTCATAAAAGAAAAAGAATCATCAACTTTAGTTAATTTTTATTGACTTTTATTTGTAGTTATTGGCTACTATCCCATTCTTTGAAATGGGTAGGTTGTCCAATGAGCCAAAGAGAAAAAAAATTGCATTTATAAATAAAAGCAGAAAAGAAAACAGTAAAAAAGAAAAAGAACAGTGATCATTTACAGCTACTTTCCTTGCAGTTAAAACATGGGACTTTTACTACACATGTCTGGTTGCCTATAGTTTCCTGATCTGGAAAACTGGCTCTTTGCAAAATTCAGGTGGATTCATAACACTTAGGACCAGCCTGGCTCCATTTTGTTTGCTCTGATCTACTGGAGCCTAATTCAGAGAAATAGCCAAAAACTCACCCTATCTTGCAACTCCTACCAAATCAACATCATGATGAGAACAAAATAGAAGACCAATCAACCCCCCTAATAAAATAGGTAGATTTTATACATGGATCTTGCTTTTCAAGGTTGACTGTAAAAATGCACATGGTGGGGCGGTCTGGAGACTAGCCCACCCTCTGTGAGCATCTAGAAATGGTTTTCTGATAGTTTGGTGCTAAAATAAAATCTTCTTAAGAGTGGAGCAAAAAAAAAAAGGTTTAGAAAAATATTGAGTCTTACCCTACCCTTTTTTTTGCTCTCTTCTGTGATTTTTCATCTTTTCCCTTTCTGTTTACCTTTCTCATCACTAGAGAGCTAGGAATCTCTGAGTCTTGTTTAATCTTCCTGTTGTGCCTTTTTTTGCTCAATAGACCCCAGAAATCCCTCTTCTTCATCCTCCCTAGAATACGTTCCATTCCAAGCCCATAGAAGTTCATTGTTTGAAGAAATATTCAGTAACTGAAAAAAATGGGTCAAGTGGTCCATTCCAAAGCCATAAAAGTTCATAGTTTGAGGAAATATTCAGTAATTGAAAAATGGGTCTAGTGGTTGCATGACACCTCACACAGAATTCAGTTGGGTCTGCAAAGTCTTATCGTAATATTAAAAGTAAACTTGACCTAGATATGATGCTACTCGATATGACAGTCTCCAACTACAGGTGACCACTGAAATATGAAAGAGGGCTACCGCCACATGTGATATTTTGAATTATATAAATGGTTAAAATTAATTTCATTGATGCCCTGACACTTTTATTTTGCAGTGCCATACCGAGAAACCAGGGCCTGCATTCAGCTCAGCATGTGCTCTACCACTGAGGTGCATGCCTCACTCAATCTTATGTGTTCCAAGATTCTTTTGTATATTCCTCCTGAGAAATACCAAGGAAGCACGGACCAAGGAAAGGGGAACTTGAGGTTTTAAGAAGAGTAACATTCTCAATAGGACATTTAAACCACCCACTGCCCTAAGTACAGGGACTATCACAGAAGAGAGATGGTAAGATTATAAGTGCCTGAAGGGGGACAGAGATGCAGCCAGACACGATCTTCCGGACATGATGAGGTGGCTGCATTCGTGAGCTCACTGCAGCTGCGTGTACTTCCACAAGACCTGCACAGGATTTGAACTAGCGACACTTCACCATGGAAGGGGAAAGATCTCGAGAGGCCCCACGCCTCCCTGAAAGACTGTTGAGGGTGCTCTGGGTGGAAGGGAAGGGCAGATGGTTTATCCTCAGCAGTATATCCACTGATATGTGATTCGCATTCCAGCAAGTACTTGGTCATATGCTATCAGTGGCAACCTAGATGAAACTCAGTGGGCCACACATGCAAAAAAAAAAAAAAAACATGAAAATGGGAGGGAGACTGGTAGGGAAGAAGAAATCTGGGGAGAAGACGAGGAGATGGGATTGGGTATAAAGCTGTAAAAATATATAGATTTATGTATGCATGCATGAAACCCCATAAGAACTGAAAAGGATGGAAAGAGTGCGGCCAGTCTGCATTTTAGAGCTACTTTGGAATGTGCAGAGGACAGACATAAAAGGGAAGCGTCCGTGAAGAAGGAGAGCAGAGAAAACTACCATGACAATCTAGGGAAGAATGACTCTCGCATTCAATATCCCAGAGGCTTCATTTCAGTTTGGTAAAATTGCCATTTGTTTCATGAGCAGCAGGTAAGAAAACACAACTAAATCCAATAACAATGAAGCCTATATCAAGAATGCGCATGTGAATTTGTTTTACATCTTGAATCCTCCTCCGCTCATTCTTCACGCTTTTCAGATCAATTCTAGACTAATGCGGCCTGAGCGCCAATGGACTTCTATGTAGTGACACAAACAGGTCACTGGAGGGTAAGGAGAAGAATTCGTGTCTCTAGAGTGAATTCTGCTACTGAATGACCAGCTGTGTCTCTCTGAAGGTTATGCGAACCCTCAGAGTTTCACTGTCACGATAAGAAAAATAGCTACGCTTTCCAGGTTTGGAGCTGGATTCAATGCAAAACTGAAAACATCCAGAAATGTAAATATTATTAATATAAACCTTGCTTTCTTCTCCACACAGCGGACCACGCATCACAGTGGAGGTGTGGACGATTACGTCACTCCCTGGGTCCAGGCGACTAGAGTTGCACACGCTGCAAGGAGGATCTGGGAGCTGCAAGGAGGATGTGGGAGCTGCAAGGAGGATCTGGGAGCTGCAAAGAGGATCTGGGAGCTGCAAGGAGGATCTGGGAGCTGCAAGGAGGATCTGGGAGCTGCAAGGAGGATCTGGGAGCTGCAAGGAGGATCTGGGAGCTGCAAGGAGGATCTGGGAGCTGCAAGGAGGATGTGGGAGCTGCAAGGAGGATGTGGGAGCTGCAAGGAGGATCTGGGAGCTGCAAGGCACTAACGGCCCCTGTTGTCACAGTGTCCAGAGAACGCTGGGATCCCAGGCAAGCATGTCCTCCTTCCCACGGACAGCCTTGGCAGATAAGGACCGGCTCTCTGAAGTCCAAGTAAATGAGGCAGCATTGGCTGCCGGGCCGGTTATCGGGCCGCACAGGTGTTCCAGCACCTGTCTTTCTCTCACCTGGAGTGTGGGATCACAAGGTTGCCACCCAGAGATGTGAAGGGAGGATTTATCTCCTCTACAAATACAGCTATTTGATTAGAAACCTCAGGTTTCATGTTTTTATTTTCAAAATGGCCAAGGTTTCTGGGTCAAAGGTGAGCCCTGCTACATGATCCTCCGTGGAAGGCAGGGGACGTGGGATTGCTTTTCAGTGGGAGCCCGCTGCAGCTTCAGTGTCTCTTGAGACTCGGAAACGTGAAGGATGAGTGTTGAAAGCTGCAGCAGCAAATTGGGGCCTTTGTGGCGGCTCCCATGCCGCCAGATCTTGGCTGTCCCACATGCTCAGAGCACCGAACTACCTCAGCTCACATCAGTCTCAGCTAGGGACCAGGCAATAAGGGGTGAATTTTTACTAAGCTTTGTGGGTATACATAGCCCTAGATTGCCTGTGAAATAATGATCTCCATCAGGAATTGAAGATAAAAATGCCCATTGAATTAAATCCCACCATCATGGGACCAAGAATTGAACAACCATATATATATATATGCCAAGAAAAGGGATTTAAAACCTAGTTTTTGGGAAAATCTATTTCAAAACTTTACTGTTATATATAAGAGCCATTCAAATCCCATAGTGAAGAATATTACCCAAAATTAGATGTTTGGTAACAGAATAGCTCATGGAAGTCAGAGACTGTATATAATGAAGAAGTCTTGTATATCAAGCTAATGCTAAGTGCTATACCCTTTGATCTCAGTGGCCTAAAATAATAAAAGTCTAATTCTTGCCTTTGTAAAATGCAAGGTGAGTGTCTGTTGTAGTGTGTGGGGGGGTTCCTTTTGACTAGGAATCCAGAGTCTTTTTTTCTTGGGATTCCATGTATAACCTTCTGGGTTGCTCTGTTTGTCTACAGCAATTTACATGAGCACAGAAGCTTGGGAACCATGTGTGGGTTTTTGGAAATAGGATTAAAGGTGCACATCCAGACACACACATATCACAGCCAGAAGCGGTGGTCTCCGTCTCCTCACTAGGAAGGATAGAGAGCAGTCCAGTGCCAGTCCCCACAGGAAGATGTCAGCAACCTCTGCCACACAGCACAGAAGCAGAAATGCAGAAATCTGACACAATATGCATGTCAAATAAAACAATATCATTGATAAGATTTCAACACTCAGCTAAGGAGCTCAACAGGATTGGGTTTCAGGAAAGAGACTTGTGCAGAGCAAACATAATAGATGGACGACTGTATCTCACTTGCTTGCTACATTTGAGAAATTGGTTCTTTCGGAAACACTCCAAAATTTGAGTCTATTTCAGTTTACAATTCCCAATGAACTCTGGCCTCTGTTCCAGAAGTTGAGTTTGATCGTAAAACCTGTAGCCTGCCTATAAAGAAGCCCTATAAGGTGGATTAAACTGTGTATCATCAAAAATGTCACTTAGTAGACAATGTGTAATATAAAAATCCCCCCAAATGTGAACTGTTTATGATGGGCCCAGAATAAACCTAGCTCCTGGCAGTAGGATTGGTGGGTGGGAATAGCATCACTCTGAGGTGCAACACTTCAGGTCCTCAGCTGCTTCTGGGGGCAGTTTTGCTTCAGTGGTTCTGATTTTTTTGCTTAATTGAACAAAAGACTCTTAAAAAGCTATTCAGAGTTCTTTATCGTGGGACTGTGAAGGCAGTTATTACTGCAAGGATCACACAAAACAAATTGCTTTTCCTGCTCATTCCCTTTTGGTTTGCTCATTCACAGGACCCTGTGGAGAGCCCGCCACGCACCAAGCACAGGCTAGATGCTCGATTGTGACAAACAGGACCAGACTATTGCTGCCCCCTGCTCCTGACCCCATAGCTGAACACGCTGGGTCTCAAGCGAGAGAAGCGCTAAGAGGAAGCCTGGTTAGGGGGGCTCAAGTGGCCAATCTAAGGAGGGCTGGAGAGGCTGCTTTGGGGAGGAGTAGAAATCGACAAGAGAAGGGCTGAGTGGAGGCTTGTACCAGCGTTCCCTTCGGAATTCCCACTCTGCACCTTACGTACTTGTGTTTCTATTTCCTTTGATACTTACACGCATACCCACAGCTATTACTGCTTTTCTCTCCTGTACCTATAGATTCTGACCGGAGACTGAATTCTTTTTCCATTTTCTTGTGCACATGGGTGTGTGTGCCTGCTTGCATATGTGTTCACATGTATGTGAGCACACGTATGTGCATGTATGTGTGGAGGCCCAAGGTTGACATTAGGAGTCATCCTTGATCATTCTTTCCCCCTATCCCTTTAAGATAGTCTCTAAATAAGTTCAGACCTCACCTGTGGTCTAGTTTCACTAGCTGACTTACTCTGGGGATTCCCAGTTTCCACCTCCTGAAGCTGGAGTTACAGGTGAGCTACCACTTATACCCAGCATTTTATGCAGCACCTGGGATTCCAAACCCCTCTCTTCTTGCTTCCACAGCAAGATCCTTAACTGATGAACCATTTCCCTACTCTAAGGCTGAATGATTAATTGAGCATTTTAGATTACAAATATAGCAATTTTTTTCTATGATATACTCCAAACCTGTGACATAATCAAGCTAAAGGACTCTGGCTCCTGAATATTATTCATTTTAATCAATTAATTTTAATCAAAAATTAAAACCTTTGGTGATCATTGTCATTACCAACTAGATGGGATCTAGAACTACCTAGAAGACAGCCCTCTGGAGACTTGTGTGAGGGAATTTCCTGATGGAATAAATTGAGGTGGGAAGATCCACCCTACATGTGGGGCCTGGATCCCAGACTAAAAGGAAAGGAAAAAGCTAGCCGAGCGCGCACAGCTCTGCTTCCTGTCTACAGGTATAAAGTGGCCAGCCACCTCCCCTGTCTGCTACCATGCTCTCCCCGTCATGACAGCTTAGACCCTCAGTGACCAACTCTTCCTTTAAGTCACCTTTGCCAGGTATTTTGTAACCACTTGAGGAAAGGAGCTAATAGGCCTCTACAATTGCTTTCTGCCATACACTTATTTCTCAGCACCTTTTCCAGCACATTTTCCAAGGCAAATTCTTTTTTTTTTTTTTTTCTCTTACCATGAGCCATTGACATAAGCAATCCCCTGCTTTTCTGAAAAGAAAGCCCCCTCTTAAAATAGCATTTCCATTTCTCTATGTTTTGGGGGAGAACAGAAGAGCCACATATGCCAGCATGTATCAGTGTTTTAACTTGGCCACTGTCAAAACTGTGGAAATAAGTTGTTGCACGCACAAACAAGCATGTACCTGCGTGCGTGTGCACACACACATACACAAACACTCTAAACTAAGACAAACGGAGACAAGAACCTCTTCCAGTGAATTGCTGGTGGTTCAAGCATTACACGCGTACACGGGAGGAGAACTTGCCATATCTACCACTTTCTCGGCTTCCCACAAACACCCTGGAACACCCAGTCTATTTTATCAACCTGGCTTATCTGTGATTAAAATTAGAACGCCGTCCTTGAGCCTTCTCTCTCTTTATGCCACTTTTCCACGGCGCTGCTCAGAAAGATAAGAGTCGCCTATAAAAGGACCTCCCAGCCGTGCCCTGTTGTCTGTGGAACCCGACAGATCCGCCACGGTGAGTGGAGCGTGACTTACACACTAGGAGATGTCACCCATTCTCTCCCAATGGTCGCGTGAACTTGGATTATGGCCGCCTTTGAACGCTTAGTTCACCAGACTCAGCCATGTTTTTACCTTTATGCAGATGCTGCTGCCGTGGGCACTTTCCCTGCTGCTGGGCGCAGTGGTTGGTAAGCAGGGGCGCTTATGTAGAATGGGGAGAGCCTATTCATGCTGGTAAGCAGGGGTGCTTATGGAGAAAGAAGGAGAGCCTATTCATGCTGGTAAGCAGGGGCGCTTAAGAGAAAGGAGAGCCTATTCATGCTGGTAAGCAAGGGCGCTTATTTGGAAAGAGGGAGAGCCTATTCATGCTGGTAAGCAAGGGTTCTTATGTAGGACAGGGGAGAGCCCAATCCAAGCTGTCCTTCCCAGAAGGCTGGGACAGACATCAAGTGCTTGGAATAGGGTCGACAGATAAAATCTCGAAGACCCCCTGTGATTTGAATTCAAAACACACAAGAAATAATTCAGAAAAGTTTCTGAATTCAAGTTTCTCAAAAATACTCTAGCAAACATTAACGTTTGTATTCTGAGCCTGACACTCCTCATTTGGAGCCAAGGAAGGAGTTTGAACCTGGTTTTGTCACCTAAATGTATGACCTTGAGCTTCGGTGTCTTTGTAAAATGGAAATAATGACTCCTCTCTCATGAGATAACGGGGAGACACAGGGAACATAAGTAAGTCTCTTGTCCAATAGCAGGTACACAGTGAGATTTAGACAAATATGGCTCCTGCCACAGCCCTCACTCAACCATGAGTCAGGCTTTAAGCTGTTCCCCAATCTTCCTTCCAGTTGTTCCTTCGTGGGATAACATGCCTAGTACTGGAGCAAATCATGGATACTTTGTTTATTTGTGAAGACTTACACAGGCATCTAAGATGATCCTCAAATATAGATAGGCACCCGTACATCAGCTGAGGTAGACATATGAAGTTTAGTCTCTTCATGGGACTTAATATCTCCCCCTTAGTAGAAAGCCAAAGAGTGGTCACAAGGTGTTGGGACTCCAGACACATCCCTAAGCATCAAGGTGAAGGACTCAGGGCAGCTTTGTTCCTGAACATCTGGGTAAAATGAGTCCCGGTCTGGGGCTGAGCAGAGACATCATGAGAGGGACAATGCTCCCCAAGGTCGAAGTGAGGAGCAGAGTTGGCCTCCTCAGATGCATTGTCCCCTGAGACGGCTTTGAGTGGCAGGGGGAGCACATGGGAAAGTAGGCAAGCAAATCTGCCAGAGCTGCCACTTTACTCATCTTTTGACTGAGAAACCATTTCAAAGGATCGTTCTGGGTAAACTAACATCTTTGAAACGCCATGGGTAATTTTAGGACGAGAAGTCTGCTACGATAGGCTAGGCTGCTTTAGCGACGACGCCCCATTCGGAGGAACTTTGGAAAGACCCTTGAAAATGCTGCCATGGTCTCCAAATGTCATTAACACCCGCTTCCTCCTGTACACCAACGAGAATCCAAACAGCCATCAGGTAAGAGCACTCACGTGACTTCAAGACTTAGTCCCATCTCTTTTACCTACTAAGGACACGCTCTGTGTGGTCTTGCTTTTCTGCTCGTGTAAGAGACTCCCACAGATAGTAACTCATTTAAAAACCTAAGTTCATTTGGCTTTCAGTTCTAGAGACAAAGAACTCCAAGATCGAAGGTGTAGACCCTGGATACACCCAATGAGTGCTTCATACTGCACCTTAAGATGGTGAAATACATCATGTGGTGGGAGAGTGTGTAATATGCAGATAAGAAAGGATGTGGGTGGGATTGATCCCTTTGTAAGGAGCTGCTCTGCAGTGACTACCCCATTCTTGCATACTAGCATTAATCCACGTATTAACAGTCTTCCAAATGTTATATCAATGGGAAGAAATCAAGTTTTAGCTTCAGTTTTGGAGACGACATCCAGACCATATCATTCTATCCCTAACTCTGCACAAATCCTCTCATACATGAAACATTCACCTTGCCCCAGTAGCCTTGTCTGTTTATGCATGTCTGAATCAACTCCAAGATGCACAGACTTGTGGAAATCAGAGATTCAATTCATGATTCCTCCTGAGTCAAATTCCTCCAGCTGCCAGTCTATAGGACCAAAGCAAGGTGTTTGCTTCCAAAATACATTTCAGGATGGACATCAGATAGACATGTCCACTCCAAGTGGGAGAACCAGAAACAAAAGGAATAGCTGACCTCCAAGTGAATCCAAACTAAAAAGCGATGTTAACATCAAGTCTCAGAACTCGAGAGTTACTTTTCTCTCCATGAACCAACTCTAAAACTCCAGAACATTCTCGAGTAAGAACTGGGCCCCACAATCGTTAGGCAGCTCCACATGCGTGGTTTTGAGGGCTCAGTACACACACCAGCTCTCATGAGTTTGAGTTTTGCACCTACAGTTCTTCTAGCCTGGGGTTTCATGCTAGTAACCCCAAGGATTCTGTTTTTAAAGATCTTACCTCTATCTTATCACAATGACCATTGAATAGCTTAGTTTTGACAGGGATATTCACACTATAGCAGAAATGTATATTTCTGCTATAGTAGAATATGTATATTTAGGTCTCCTAAGGAAGACTAATCAGATAGTGAAGCTTATATATTTGTAACTTTTAGGAAAAATATTATTTTAGACAAGTTGTTTATAAATCATCAATTAAATTAGTATTTCCATAATGCTTTAAATTACTTCATATTTTCTTTTATTATTATTATTATTTATTCAATTGTGCGTGTGTGCATATGTATGTGTGCACGCGCGCGTGCGCGCGCGCGTGTGTGTGTGTGTGTCTGTGTGTGTGTAGAACCACGGACGAATTCAGGACCCACCACGGACGCCTCCACCTCCTTCTGCCCGGGGTTCACAGGCTCCGCCCTACCACGACCAGAAGCGCAGGCCACCCCCGCTTCTGCCTGGCGTCTATACATGGGATCTAGGATCCGAACTCAGGACCTTCCGCCTGCAAGGCAGAGGCTTAACCCCTGAGCCACCTCTCCAGCCCCCATATTTTTCTTATTGCTACATATATGTATAAAATCCCCCAATAATATATAGATAAATAGATATACAAGGAAACAGACATGTTATATATGGATATATATACACACACATAAATAGATGCATATATAAAGGCTTTCATTGTATGGAGGAAAGACGCTCATTGCCAATATTATAGTCCCAAGTTATATTACCTTAAGGAAGCAACTTGGGGGTTGACTGTATGTGAGAATCCTTACTTCCAAGGATCTCAAACCAAAATAGTCTTCACCTACTTACCACCTCCTTCCATACCCATAAAAAATACTTTCAAAATACTAGAAGAAACTTAACCTCAAACATCTTTCTCTCTCAAACAGTTAATCACTGCAGAAGCATCAAGTATCAGGAGCTCCAATTTCAAAACGAACAGAAAAACCCACTTTGTTATTCATGGATTCACAGACAAGGGAGACGAGAACTGGCTGCCTGCCATCTGCAAGGTGGGACCTGGTACTCTTTTAAGGGCAGGTGATCTCAGAACGTGACGAGCAATAGGTCACTAGCTCTGAACTAAGGAGGAGAAACATGGGCCAGCATCACCCTGGGAAATCCTGAGGCCTGTTGAGTCTGGGGCTCCCAGGGAACATCAGGGGGAGATGGTGGTGGGTTCAAAGTCGGGGTGGTGTGGTTGGCAGGAGTTAGGTGGCCCTACACATATGTGAAGGCATTTCAAAATTTAGCAACAGAAGCTGTCGTGAAGGTACATACTAGTTGACAATGACTGCTTTGTCCCCTGGCCTTTGATTTCTATGCTATGTGCTCACATTCACTTAAGTAATTCCTTTCCTTCAGTCAGCCCCGGATGCGCTGATCTTCTTGGGTAGAAACTTCTAGGAATACCATGAGGGCTTGATGCCTAGCTTCTGTTGTTGCTGAAGAAATGATTCTATTTCTTTATTATTCCTTTGGCTCTGTTCTCAGTGATAATGAACATTTAAAAGAGAATATCAAATAGAATAAAATTTCCCAGCAACTGCTAGAGCTTGAGGAACATTAATAGTAATATTTGTGTATTCCCTTGTTCGTGTTTTTCTTACATTTCTGTGACTACTGTGGCACAAAGAACCAACAATAAAAAGGGCTGGAGAGATGGCCTCAGAGAGTTAAGCTTCTGCCTTCCAAGCTAAGGACCCAAGTTCAGATCCCAGATTTCATGTAAAAATGCCAGGAAGAAATGGCAGTGTCCTGAACCTCTGGCCCTGGAAGGTAGAGCCTGGAAAACCCCACAGCAAAGCAGAAAGGAGGTAGAGCAATTCAAGATGGTTCCTAAAGTTACCCTTGGGCCTCCACAGGCATACACAGTGCCCTCTGATATACACATTGATACATACACACACACACACACACACACACACACACACACACACACACACACGTCAAAAAAAGACAGAACCAAGGCCCTTCTAAAGCTTTCAGTATCTGATTCATCTTTGACACGGGCCAAAGGTGTAACCAAGTCACTCTTAGAGCCCGTGAGGCTCATCCTGAGAGCAGGGCAACAGCCCTGAATCCTCTCACTTCACAAGCTCAGAAAGATCTGCTTAACACAGCCTGTCTATCATATACTTTAAACTTGATGAAAATTGCCAGTGGAAAGAGTCACAATAAATTTCTATACAGTGGTCAAGAAAGAAAAAAATGATTCTTAGTCCAAATGGAATACAGAATCTTCATTGTGGAGCTTCTTTCTAAGAGTTCAAAAGCAAAGGTGTTTACATGCACTTGATTGACTTTGACCAACACCGCTGAGCTATGGTACAGAAACAAGGTGCAAAAACAACTGGGTAGAAGCAGGGCCCAGACTCCAGTTCTGACTCCGTCCTTTGCTTAGCACTCCATGAGTTCCCTGCTTTGGAGTTTTCCTTCCACAAGGCAAGACCTTGGAGAAGATTCCTATGAATGACTCGCTCATTGTTCGCAACTGACTTTTGGAAAGAGCGGAGGACATGGATCAACACACACTCCAGCAAGCAACGCCTGGCAGAACTGTCCTTCGTGGAAGGATAACTGAGTCACGTGCCACGGTTGCCAGTGGACAACTGAGAAACTGTCCTTTCACGTGAAATAATTCAACAGCGTACAACAGACGCATTTCCAAAAATAGATGAGAACTCCCATTGCGGAAAGGCTTGCTCCTCTGCCTTCACTGTGGTATCTAAGAGGCCCTAACTGTCTTTCATTCAGCAAATTTTTATGGAGCATCCACACTGAGGATACAGCAGTGAGGATACAGCTAGTCATCCAACGCATTCAGATGAGGGTCTCATGACATAGATGCTCTGATCAGACCACCCACCATGCCACATCTACATTTTATTTTTCTAAATCAAATGTCTATGCATCGGTTGCGGTAGAAACTCCCAGGATCCAGTTTGCACAATGGCCACACCTCTGGCCTGGAGCTTCTATAGTCTAAAGGGTCTGGTCATACCTTTGAGGTTAAAGTGGCATGATGTTAGGCAAATCAAAGATAGAATTTAGTCTTCAAATGTGTTGCTTAGTAATTAATAAAGGTCTTGAAACCTCCTGTGCCCCTTCCCACAGAACATATTCCAGGTAGAGGATGCAAACTGCATCTGTGTGGACTGGAAAGGCGGCTCCCGAACAGGATACACGCAGGCGACGCAGAACGTCCGAGTCGTAGGGGCTGAAGTGGCGTATTTAGTGAAGGCTCTTCAGGTAAGTACTTCTGGGTTACTTAAAAACCCACATCCATTGCTCTGAATTCTGTTTTCCAAAAGAAAACTATAGATATCAGAACATTTTTAAATTGTAGATTAAAAAGTCAAGTCAAAAAAAAATACAAAAGAAAACCAAGATTGTCCCTAGGGGGAAAAGACTCAGTCACAAGCAAATATCCCCATAACAAGAATCACACTCAAATTCATGGAAAACAAGTTGATTCAAAATAATTCTTACAAATGTTTCTCTTCAACTGAAGGAGTAGAATTCATAGGAGATTTAAATTTTTTAGCTTTTCTCTAAAAATGACTTTGACTTCTCAGTCTCGTGAGGAGAGACCTTCAGGCTAATCATCACACTCCTCTGAATCAGTTTTCAATTTGATTTTTCCCATAGGTGCCAATAAGACAGTTGTTTATGAATGGCAGCTGCCTACAATGGTTTCTTTTTAAACACGAAAGTGACTGTCATCGATGAGACTTGCACCCACTCCTCCACTCCCTTACAGTTCTGTACAAGGACTAGTTGGCATTTTCTCTTGTCAATACAAATCTTGAAGGACAGGAACAAAAGACATTGCTCCATTCCTTCAGGACTGCACAGAGACTTAGCAGACAGATGACTTCATTGAAAAGCCTGACCTTTTTTTCTGCGAGTTTCTACCAGTTTCTCAATGTTAGGCTCCGTTGCAACTCCCTGTGTGGTTGCTGATAAATGACCATCAAACAGCTTAAGGGAACAAGAGGTTTCTTTTCTTAATGATAATCTGGTTACAGTCTGTAGTCCAGCTTGACGGGAGAGCACGCACCAACACCAGGTGAGGGTAGTGGCCACACTATCTCCACATAATGGCTGAGAGAGGAACGATCCTTACTTGCCAGACCAGCATGTCTGGCCAAGTGTACACAAGGATGCCGGCTTTCTCAATCAGCTCTCTGTATTTTATTCCAGGGCTTAATCCCACCCACCAGCTAGACAATCTCTTGCAGGTTTGCTCTGGGCTTAACTCAACCATTAATTCTCTATAAATGTGCCCAGAGTTTGAACCCTCAACTGTCAAGTTGACATCTGTGCCTAACTATGACAGGCTCCAAAGAGAGCGAAATGCCCCGCTCCCCCAGTCTCTTGGACAAAAGGGTAGAGGAAGCTACAGGCCATTGCTACCCTTCATAGTTCTTATTTGGAAATTGAGAGTGGTTGAGAAGCAAAATTAGCACAAGACAGATAATCAGGGGGAAAAGCAGTTTTTTAATCAATTTTACATATGTATGTAGATATTCTCAAGAGAGAAATCCTAAGGGAACAGGCAAAGCAGACAACTTCTGAATTGTAAACATATCCCCCTCCCGCAAAACACACACACACACACACATACACACACTTACTTATGAATTTGGGGGGAAAACCGTGAAGAGAACATCATGTGGACTGGGTCGCTAAATGCCAAGTGAGTCACAAAGAGCTACAGGAAGAAGTGTAAAGCTAGGGATGGGCAAGAGCTGTTTTAGCATTGCAGCATCCTTGGCAGTTATAGGCAGCAAGTATTAGCGACTCAGAATCTTTTGCAGGAGCTTTTATGACTTATGATAGGCAACACAGAGCAGAACACACAGTCCTCCATGCCATGGTTTTATAACCACCTACAGCTCAAAACTATTCATGCTACACACAGACAGAAAGTAAAAAGCCTGATTTCACTTCCCAACAGTCTGAATTTGGATACTCACCTTCCGACGTGCACCTCATCGGCCACAGCCTGGGGTCCCACATTGCTGGGGAGGCTGGGAAAAGAACTAATGGAGCCATCGGACGAATCACAGGTTGGTCCAAAACAGCAGAAAGTACAAGATTAGCTTGCGCGTGGCCTCTGGGGGGTCTGAAAGGAGATGTGGGAGGGGGATTTGATGCAGTATGCTTGCTAACTCGCCACACTTTCTGAGCTGAGTGCTATTATCAGAAATCAGGCTGATGAATATGTTGCTGACATTGATTTTGGGATAGAGTGTCCTCCTTCAAATATATATACAGCTCCTATGCCTAACGTGAAAATTAATGACATCTAGAAATCTTAATCATTCTTACCAGCATGCTCAGTCACAGAGATAAGGTTCATGAATAGAATAAATGCCACAAACAATGGAATCGATGGAATCTGCCTCATAGTTCAAATGCATATAATTAAGGAAACTCTGCTGTAATATCAATGGATAATGCCCCTGGGCCCCATCAACCTCAATCCCAGAGTCGGGTAGAAGGACGTATGCGAGGAGGCTGCAGCCAGGTATGGGTGTGACTAATTAGATTAAATGCTATTTTGTAGAGCACTGGCATTTGGCCAGAGGGGCACATATAGGTGACTTTATGAAGAAGATGTTGCTGTTTTAGATCTGAAGGATGACTGCATTTCAGAATGGTCACTTTCTGTACTGATCTAGCAATTCTCTCTCTCTGTGTCTCTCTCTCCCTCTCTCTTTCTCTGTCTCTTTACTTTGGGAACATTGGTTGCTTGTAGTTTAGTGCAGGAATCTAGAATTTCTACCTGTTCACTTGCTACAAAGATGCTCTTCCAGAACATTCTTTCCCATTGCTCAACCAGGTGTTGTGGCATGCCAGGTCCCTGTGTTTACAGTCCAGTGAGAGCACTGTCAATATGAACACCTGAAAGTCCAAGGTCTCCCAGAGTCAGACTCATTCCTGCTGCTAGTGACCAAGATTCTCCAGGGAGTTAAGCCTCATTAAGCAAAGAGGTGAACCTTCTCCCCAAGGTTTAGGAAAATTCACCTTCAAAAAAACAGCAAACCAGAAGCAGATTTCCCCTTCAGAAATCATAAGGTAAGAAAGATGTTCGAGTCTTTCCATGTAGTAACTCAGGACAGCGGTCGGTAGTTGATCTCAGGTCTATAACCAAAGACGAAAAGTGGCTAGACTTGACCATCAATATAATTAACAGCAAACCTATTTCCTTTAGGCTTGGATCCAGCTGAACCTTACTTTCAGGACACACCTATAGAAGTCCGACTGGATCCCAGCGACGCCCAATTTGTGGATGCAATCCACACGGATTCTGCACCCATGGTCCCCAACCTGGGTGAGTTTTTCACCCTTGCTTCCTTGAAGATCTGACAGCCTACTTTACACTGCTAATATATTTTTATTCTAACCACAGTGTCTTCGGTCCATATAGTAATGAAAACCTGCTTTGTTTTGACTCTTCAGGCTTAGGAATGAGCCAAACTGTGGGTCACCTTGATTTCTTTCCAAATGGAGGAAAAGAAATGCCCGGATGTGAGAAGAATGCGCTCTCCCAGATTGTTGACTTGGATGGAATCTGGGAAGGTAAAGTAACTGGGATTTTCACTGGGGAAAGTTTGTGCTTCGTGTTGCTGAAGTTGCTGACTGTCTCAGAGTTATATGGATTCCCATCTTTATGTAACAAAGATCTTCAACCAAAGCACTGAGATACAGCCTTCCATTCGGTCAAATGGGCTATTAAAAATCTTGTGAAAGAAATTCTATTCTCAGTCAACTCCTCAAGGGTCTCACTGAGGGAATACATTACTAATCGCCCTTATATTGATATGGACCAATCTTGCCTTTCTCCATTGGCCAGCAACTATTTAATCTCAAATAGTGCTTAACTTCTGACTGCGTATCAAATCACAAATGCACTTCATAAACGATTTTGTGCTGCGACCTCTATGAGGTCACCCTGCCTGGAGAATCTGTTCAATACCTTGAATACATCCTCCTTTTCCTAAATGCAATTTAGGAAATAAAATCTGTCACTGATCCCGTGTTTGATTCTGCAGGCACCCGTGACTTTGTGGCCTGCAATCACTTAAGAAGTTACAAGTATTACATAGACAGTATCGTCAACCCAACTGGCTTTGCTGGGTTCTCTTGTGCCTCTTACAAGGATTTCACTGCAGTAAGTAGCCAAGTTTAAATTAAAGACTGATGTGAGTCGTTGTCCATGGTGCTGTTCGGTGAATGCTTATAGATACCTGTTAGATTCACCTTTAGTCATCAGAACTTATTTTGATAGCAGTGAAACATTAAAGGATTTCAGAGAATTAGGCTTGAAAATTAAATACCTTGCATCTTCCTTGTTGTTTATCACCTTTCCATGTATTTGTTATATGCTCTAATTTATCTGAGAAATAATCCTGAACAACAGCCAAAGAACTCATCGATGGACATCTGAATTTATTGTTAGCTGATGGAGACATAACTTAAGAAGGGAAAGATTGGTTACAGACTATCAATGAATAAGGAAAACTTTCCTTAACTGATGGCCTTTGAAACTATAGTGTAATGAACATGAGAACATTTCCATGAGTTCTCATTGTTTTTTGGGGGGGAGGGTTTCTATCTTGCTTAGTGTTCTTAGTATCCCAGTTAAATTCTTGCATGCACTCTTACATATGATATACGTAATTGTTGTTTTATGAAATGGACTTTTCTTCTCTTTTTTTCAAATAACTATTTCTAACCTATGCTATTTAATAAATAAAATTTTAAGCAAGTACATCCCAGGGGCAGTCATAATTACCAGGGAGATATACACTAGTGATTAAAAGAGAGGATTGAAATTCAGCTTTTACCATGCATTAATTGAAGTGGCTCTGAGCACAACACTTCTCTAAGGCATTCTTCATCGTACATGTCATGACAATGGTACACATATTTGGGAAGAAGTGCTAATGAGATGATTTATGTTAATGACTTACCCCAGAGCAGAATTGGTGGTAATTATTCAGTAAATGTTGGTTCTTCTGAGGAAAATGTGTGTTTTATTCACGGTACAAATGCAGTAAGAATATACAGTGACAAGAAGCAGCCTTCCAATATTTAAGGATAGAGACAACAGAGAACAATACAGAAATCCTTGAATCTTAGCTACTTAAAACAAAGACAAATCCAATAACACGCATAACCTTTTCATGTGTTGCTCTTAGTCTTATACTTCTCACTACCTTTGGACTATCTCTTCAGCTTCTCTCCAAAAAGCTTGTACAAGGTCAAGTCACCCTAAAGGTGGCCTGGCCAGTATGTTTTCCATAGACTCTGGGAATCCATTGGTATATGATCTCTTGCACTGAACTACGTCCCTGTCTGTCTTTTTGATGGCATGTCCCTGAAATTTGGAGATGAAGTCTGGAGCTACTCTTTCATTTGTTTGTTTTGTATTCTATATGTAATATAGTATTGTATTATATTCTTAATAATATTGCCCATTCTTCTGACTTGGAAAATGCTTTTGGAGGTCATCCAAAGAGGCTCAGATGATCTGTTAAGGAAAGACATGTGTGTATGTGTGTGTGTGTGTGTGTGTTTAATTAGACTACTAAATTTCAATTTGAGGAGCACATAGAAGGTATCCATTAGAGAGTGTAGTTAGCAGAATCCTAATAGGAAGATTAAGTGGGCTACAATGTTGTCAAGAATCCTGATTGGACACTGAATTTACTTCAACGTTTCTTTGGCCCTACATGGTCCTACTCAGGCCAAAGCATAGGTCTAAGGTAAACCTCAGGTTCTGTCATCGCCGGGATGTTCCTTCTCAGCAAGTAACTGTTTTTCAGCCTGTCAGGAAGTCTAGAGAACAGCATAATGCTGCTGGCATCACCTTCCCTTCAAACATATTTGTCTATTTCATGGTATTTCTGCACCTCTCCCCCAGAGTCCTCCAGGCCTAGCACCTGATCCACGGACTCAAGAGTCCCCCGTATTCTGTTCTTCCCTCTGCACCCCTTCATCCACTGGCCCAGGAAGAAAGCCCTTTTTTCCTAGTCCTGTTTTCTTTAGGTGCCAATCACCTGGTAAATTCTGAATGGCTAACTGGGTCATTTTGTCTCCATGTTGGGAGAATTCTGAAGTATGAGCATAAAGCGCTTCACACACTCAGGCACTTGGGAACAGCCTGACTTTTTCAGCTCACCATCCTCTTCCTGGATCTGATTTTTCTATCAGCATCTTATTATCATCTGTTATGCTCACTTTTCTCATCTTCGTAAAATAAATCCTAGGTCTGAGATGGCGCTCTTACCTGACATGCTTGGGGTCGTGACTCCCGTGCTAGAGACCCTTGGTTGTACAAAAGAGTAAATAATTAATTAGAATAATTCTCCAGGTGGACGAATGTCCAAGGACAAATAGGGAAATGAAAGAGGAGCAAAAATAAATACAGATAAATAAAAAAGATAAGTAGATTCGTGCTCTCAAGGTATCGGTAGAGCTGACGGTGAAATTGCTGATCCTTCCTTGTGAGAAATAAGATATACTGTGAACCTTTGCTGAAACACGATTCATTTACATCTTATTTATTCTTTTACAATTTCATACATAGTGAAATGCACTTTGGTGACATTTCCAACTATTATCCTCTCTCCTCCTCCTCCCTCTCCGCCAATCTCTCCTTCCTTTCACCACCAGAACAGGATCAGCTTGAGGCTACTCCAGTGGTACCCCCAATAGGGAAAGATGGCATTCTGTTCAGAGACAGTCCTCATCCATGCTTTGTTTCCATCAGAACAACTGCTTCCCCTGTACCAAAGGAGGGTGTCCTCAGATGGGTCACTATGCCGATAGGTTTGCCGGAAAAACAAGCCAAGTGGGCCAGACCTTCTACCTGAATACCGGCGATGCCAGTAATTTTGCTCGTAAGTTTCTGTTTTATTTACCTTCAATTGCAAGCACTGAAGATTTTCCTCATGCTCGCTGATGATGCGTGACCTTGCTTTACATACAAAAGCTTTAACCACCCCTTCCCGGATGTAGGAAATGCTCAGTGCCATTGTCAAAGTAGTGGTGGCTAATCTGAGCAGCACTGAGCGAGGCTCCTGGGCTGGTAAACAGATTAGTAAAGTCCTTCACATTTGAATCTGGTGTTGCGCTCACAACTTCCTTGGCTCTATCTTCTTTGTAATGTAATCAAATATTTCACTGAGCAGACCTTTGTACAAATGCACAATAATCCCCGAGAGGTGGCAGGTGGTAGGGAGCGGGCATTGGAACGCAAAGAAGCCGACAGAGTCCTGAGATACTTAAGACGCCAGATTCCACGTGGCAGGACTGAGCAGGAGCGGAGATGGAGAGTCATGAAGTCAGGCTCCAGGTTTCTTTTCTGGGCAGCAGAAGGAGAAAACTGCTCGGATGGGAGTCAATAGGTTACCAGCCTTGTGAAAATTAAAGCTAAGTTTTCCCACAATCCCATTATAAACGCTAAATGCAAATGCCTATAGTTCAATATGGATGGTACCAAGGCAGCCCCCTTTTACTCACCAGTACATTTCCAGGGGTACTGGGAAGTTGAATAATAGAATATTTAAAAAGGGAGGTCAGCAGTGTCTGAGGAAAGGGGAGTGACTTTCTTCAGTGGTATACACACTAATACACTGTCCGTGTTCCATCAGCAATGGGCCAGGCACGTGCTAATGCAGGCAATACTGATGAGACCTGGTGGGTCACACACAGCACACACAAAAGCAATGAAAAAAGGGAGAGAGAGCGGTTAGGAAGAAGGAGGTTTTTGATAGAAGGAGGAGGGAGGGATGGGATTAGACAATATGGGGTGAAAGTGACAGTTTCATTGTTTATAAGTATAAATCTGTCAAAGAATAAGAAAAGGAAGAAATGAAATGAAAATAAATACAGATTATTTATACAAAAAGACAACAGGGCTCTTAAACTTGAAGATTGGTGCAAACAAAACACACTGATAAAGATAACAATATCTCCTTTTCTAATATCTTTGATCAGAAAGTCCTTAGACTGTTGAAAGCTGAATTGCTATGTTATCAAAATAAAAGCAAGACATAGTTCTCAGTACTTTGCCTTGTAAAGAAAAAAGTCTATGAATTGCAAAACGATTATGTACATTCTCAGTCATCAGTACAACCCTGAGATAAGGGGGTGTGTATGAATATTTTTAACACCATATACACATTTTCCAAAATTCTAACACCATATACACATTTTCCAAAATTCTAACACCATATACACATTTTCCAAAATTCTACTATAATGGGATTCAAATTCATCTGGTTTCACTGTGTCATCCCTACAACTAATATTTTGTGACAATTCTCCTCTCTAGGCTGGAGGTACCAGGTGACTGTCACATTGTCTGGACAGAAGGCCACAGGGCACATACTGGTTTCTTTGTTTGGAAGTGGAGGAAACTCTAAGCAGTATGAAATTTTCAAGTAAGCAAATAGTATTCTGAGCTTCCGACACATTATAATAATGTATAAAAGTGTGTGTTTGTATTACCCCACAGAGGTACTGTCAGCTATAATGAAGAACGGCTTCTTTTCTCACTCACACCTTAGCACATTCCAGAATTCTGTCCTTGATTTTGTCTTTCCCAGATCATGAGAAAAGCACTACTATTGACTTTGATTACTTACACCTGAGCAATAAGCAAGGAAATAATTATCCTCTCCACAAAAAAACTGGGAAAAGAAGTCATAATGGTGTCATTGCAAATGATATTGTGAGGGGAAAAAAAAAAACATATTTCCAGTGTTGTTAAAGTTTAGGGATGACCTTGAAGTAGTATGAATCACTGATGGCCAAAGCTAGTGAGTTCATACACATGTACAAAAACATCTAATCCATTAACATATCAAATATGCTATGAACTAACTTAGCTTGAAAAACATTGTAAGTTGGTTTTAGAAATACGAATGTGTATATATGAGCATGCATATTTAAATATGTACTTGAGTATGTCAAGTATATTTTTTTGTTAACCATTAACCCCTTAGGGGCTCTCTTCAGTCTGGGATGATTCTTACCAATGATGTTGACTCTGATGTGGATGTTGGAGATTTGCAGAGGGTTAAATTCCTCTGGTACAACAACGTGATCAACCCGACCCTACCTAAAATAGGAGCATCAAGGATCACAGTGGAAAGAAACGACGGGAGAGTGTAAGTAATATATGTCAGGGAATGAGAAGGTCACAGAGTGTTGGTCCCTGGATTTCCACCGTTATTCTCTTTTAGATTCATCTCCGACCATGGCTCACCAGTCACAACTTCCTCCTCCCTCCCTCTCGTGTCTTTAGGAGAAAGGGTTTTAAAGCTACTCCCCCCACGGGCCTGTACCCGAGTGAAAAGAATGTGGCTGAAAGGCTGCTGCTGTGTGTGACTGACGTGCATCGGCCCCAGACTCGCTGGGTTCACTGAATTATCACATAGGTTGTTGGGAAACTCTTTTGACTTATTAAGGAACATAAACAGGCTATTCTGTGTTGCTGGTCTTTTTAGTAAAGACTAAGGTAGTTCCAGCAGATCCAGCCTTTGTTCCAGCCCAAATAAGCATTTCTAAGCCAAGGATGTTCAATGAGTAGAGGGAAGGGCTGAGGAGACAGTAACCATGACACACCATCAGTCTCAGAGTTTCTTTTATTGATTTATTGATTTATTATTTATTTATTTATTTTTGCATGCACATGCGCGTGTGTGCGTGCGTGCATGCGTGTGTGTGTGTGTGTGTGTGTGTGTGTATTACAGGACATTGGGTGTGCCTGCGGAGGCCCCAGTATGACTTCAGGAATCATCCTGGATTGCAGCTACCTCCTCTTTGCTTTGCTCTAGAAGTTTCTCAGGCTCTACCTTCCAGGGCTGGAAGTACAAATCACTGCCATTTCTGCCTGGTGCTTTTACGTGGGTTAGGATCTGAATTCAGGAACTTCTGCTTGCAAGGCAGAGGTTTAACCCCTGAGCCCTCTCTCTGGCCCCAGAGCTTCTTTATGTATATTTTTTAATAAATTATTTGAGAGAAAGAGAATATGCATGACACACAAGTGGAGGTCAGAAGACAACTTTCTGAAGTCAGTTGTCTCCTTCCATCATGCGGGCTTCCTGAGATTGAACTCAGGTGACGGGTGTGTGAGCAGGTGCTTTAGCCACTGGGCAATCTTGTCAATCCCCTTTCTGAAAGCAAAGCCCAATTCTGATATGGAAAGCACCGCTTCTTTTGGCATTATGTGCCAATCTCATGAAAGAAACCTGGCGAGGAAACCTGTGTGTCTGGAAAAGATGGAGTCAAGACACCCCTGTTCCCAACAAAAACAACCAACCTCAGGCAAAATACATCTAATAGTTTTCAAGTGGACATGGTGCCTGATGGATGAAAAGTCAGACCTGGCGGAGCCCTAAGTATGTCTCAGCTCACAGCACTGGGAGGTCTAGAATGTGGCTCAGAGTGGAGTGGGCTCTCAAAGTTTAGGGGACAGAAAGAAGAACCAGAGAATCTAAGGTTCCTATATTTCACAGCCCAACACACCAGAAAGGAAAAAGCTACAGAGGGGGATGACGGAGATCTGAAAAGTCATCCCGAATACTCAGTACAGACCTCAAGAGCACATGCCGTGGCAGGAGCCCTGGAAGGGATCGAATCTTCACCTTGACGTTTGCAAAGCTGACAGTCACCGACCATAGAAAGAGAAACGATGAAGAGAGAGGGAAAAAAGTGTTTTCTGAACAACTTTTAAGAACTAGACAATCTATGCATGCTAATGCCTCTTATTCAAGAAAAATTAACTCTAAGCATCCAAAGTATTGCTTAGTCTAGAAAAAAAAATAAGTCACCTTAGTTCAATTGCAGAATTACAATAAGAATGGCTGGCTAACACTAGGACCCGGGGAGCTTCTGGCAGGACTGGTGTCTAATCTTGTTATGCTCTTGTTCAGTCACATTGACTGAATGAGACTACAATGTGATCCCTGACTGCATTAAGGACGTTGCAAAAAAGCTCCCCTACCTTGGAGCATCCGCTGGCAGCCCCCTTTCTGCTATTGGTGCAACTCTAAAACAATCTCAGGAAGGAGATTTGATCCTTCAGAAAGATGAGTCCTTCCCCAATATTGTCCAATCACAGGCATGGGGGGGTGTTGTGTACCCCACTCTGAAGCCGATAGCAGAGCAGCAGCTGTCTTCAACATCAGCTGTAAGTTAGGAAAAGTGACCTTACGGTGTTTTCTCTCCACAGATTCAATTTCTGCAGTTCAGACACCGTGAGGGAAGACGTTCTGCTCACCCTGACCTCATGCTAGGAGCCTGCCAACGCTCCATCAAGTCTAGCTGCTAATAAAACCTAGTGGTGGCGCAATACAGCATGACTTTCGTCATCAATGTCTTTAGACAGTGAAGCTTTTGCATGTGGTAGATAAAACCCCAAATCTCCTGCTGGTGTGACTGCAGCTGAGTTTGTGGATATTTTTGAGACGACACAATCATCCTGTCTGTCACTCATACTGCCCACACCATTCTGATCACTTAAGGCACACTTCCAGGCTTAGAGGACTCCCTCATGGTAGTCCCATGAGGAAAGTACCAACCATGGCCACCGTTTCTGTCACCTCACCATGCCATCGGAAGAGAAACATAGGGAACCTGCTTCGTTGTTCTCAAGCACAAATCAACCATCTACCCAGTGACCCCCAGAACAGAGTCCACAGCCTTTGTGTGTGTTTGTGGAGGTGTGAGGGGCGTGACTGTACAAGAGAGCATTGGAGTGTGTGTGCCAGTGAAGCCCAAGGGTCACATTGGAAATCATCCTGGATTGTTCTACTTAATGCTTTGCTCTGGGGTCTCCCAGGCTCTGTCTTCCAAGGCCAGAATTGCAGAGCATTGCCATTGCCACCTGACACGTTTACATATGATCTAGGGACCCAAACTCAGGTCCTTTTGCTTGTGTGGCAAAAGCTTTAACCACTGAGCCACCTCCCTGACCCCCAAATCCACATTTTTAGTGGACTTTCAGAGGACTCTCTTGGTCTTACTTTCCCCTAAGACTTCACTCTCAACTTCAGGACATTCCCTCTGTATCCTGTTATCCTGGCCTTCTCCTCCAAGGGTATTCAATTTCAGAGCGTTGCTGGACCTTTGTGCAAATGCTTTCTCTTCGTGGAATATTCTCCCCTATATCCTTGTCTTGTTAATTCTAATTGGTTCTTAAATGTCTGTGTGATATGATCTCATCCAGGAAGACTTTCCTTACCTCCACTCCCTTCATCCCTTGATATTGAATTAGGGTCTCCTACATGCCCATTACACCCAGTTTCCTCCTTCCTAACACCTCTCACCATAAGGTTATTGAAGGTTCATGTCTCTATCTATCCCATTTGTAAATCCAAAAGGTGAGATTTTCATGTGACTGGTACGTGCTTAGAAGAGAAAATGAATGTTTTTAAATTTCATCCTGCTTATAGAAAGAATGAATAAACTCCCTAGGATCAAGCGTTTGGCTGTATCTAAACAGTAGCATCTGAAACAGCAGGAGACAAGGGTAACTATGCTAAGAGCTGCCAAGAAGGCGTGGTGGGGAGAGCATCCAGGGAGAGGAGCAGCACAGGTAAAGACACAGGGTATGAGAATATGAGACACCAAGGTCACCGTTCACTCCATGGCTCACACACACATTGACCAGATCTGGAGATTGCGCTGGACTATCAGTGCATCACAGTTAGCACGAACAAAAGCTCCAGTTTGCATGAACCAAAGTTCCAACTCAAACTAGTGTCAGCAAGGAGGAAGTGTACCGGCTCACGTGACTGCAAAGTCCAGAAGTAGGGTTGGCGGGTGGGGGGGGCTCATGTTTTGTTGATTCAGCTCAGTGGCCTCTCCTAAAGCTAGCTGCTCTCCTGGTCCCCTCCTAGCTGAAGGCCGACTTCTTAGGGACCACCGGCCTCCTCTTACACATTCAGAAAGGCAGAAAGCACATTGCCCTTCTCATCTTTCCTGACAATATTGTTCAAACTCCTTGTGACTGTGTTTTGGCAAGGAGTATGGAGTGTGCTGATTGGATTAAATCGATCAGGGTCCACTTCTGGACAAGGGGTGAGGCTAGCTTCCCCAGTATACTGGACCACGGGGATCACGAATGGATACATTACTGAAAATTAGGAGTCATAGCCATGGGTCATCTTCACATTCTATAGCTAGACACGCCACAGAATGAAGTGGGCAATGATTGAGGAGGAATAGGTTTGTTTCTATCGTGTAACAATTGAGGGGTTCATCAGACATCCAACTGAACTTATGAAGGACACAGTTGGATGCATGAGTGTGAAGCAGAGCTTACAGGCCTAGGTTATATACAAGCCTTAGTTTATACATAACATTTCTTTACAGCCTCTGAATGAAGGTTAGTATAATATTCAACACCTGTGAATTGTGAATACTTCCTAAAGTGTCTACCACTATAATTACTGTACCTCATGTAAATATCTTTTAACATCAATAATGATGATGAATCAGAAATAATTTACTAAAAATAAGTGTTACCTACAAATTTGCTCAAGTAAGAATATGAAAAAGGAATTTTTCTTTCATGTATGCATGTGTGTGTGTGTGTGTGTGTGTGTGTGTGTGTGTGTGTGTGTGTGTGTGTTTGTATGTGTGTGTGTGTCTGCAGGTGCTATATGCTTATTGAGTGCCTGTGGAGACTCAATGGTGATGTCAGGAATCATGCTCAATCATTCTTCCACCTTATTGCTATGAGATGACAGCAGAAAATTTCATAAACCTAGTGAAAGAAATGAACTTGCAAACACAAGAAGCATTTGGAACTCCAAATAGAAACAGCCAGAGAAGAGCTTTTCACAGCATGTTATAGTCAAGATGTCAAAAACACACAGCAAAGATATAATATTAAAAACCATAGAGGAAAATGTCATTTAACTTGCAAAGGCAAACACATCCAAATAACTTCAGACCCTTCTGCAGCAGCTCTAAAGCACAGAAAGCATGAAGCGATGTATTTCAAGACCTGAAAGCAAACAGCTGTCAGTCATGTTGACTTTGCAAATTGATGGTGAGATAAGGATGATGGTAAGCAAGCCTGCCCTGGAGAAGATACTTAAAGGAATTTTCTACATGAAGGAAGAAGAAAGACATTTCTTATCAAGAGAGCACAGGAAAGAATAAAATTCACGAGAGGGCTAGAATAAAGGAGAACATGGAAGGAAGCTATCAGAACAAAAACTTATTAATAAACAAGAAACCTCGTCCTTGAGAGTAGCAGTGGAGAGACAAATGGACAAGCAGTAATCCAACCAATCAGGAAAGCAACCATTAAATCACAGGAATTGGGGCTGGAGAGGTGGCTCAGGGGTTAAGCCTCCGCCTTGCAGGCGGAAGGTCCCAAGTTCGGATCCCAGATCCCACGTATAGACGCCAGGCAGAAGCAGGGCGGCCTGCGCTTCTGGTCCTGGTAGGGCGGAGCCTGTGAATCCCGGGGCAGAAGGAGATGGAGAAGTCCATGGTGGTTCGCGAATTCGTCTGTGGTTCTACACATACACAGACACACGCACACACAGATACACACACACACACACACGCGCGCGCGCACACATACACACCCACATGCACACAGTTGAATAAATAATAATAATGGAAAAATTTAAATCACAGGAATTACTAAAAATCTCTCAACAATAATGTAATGTCTTTAATTTATTAACAAAGGTTGTATTTTTAAAAAACTAGGTAAAGACACTGTGAATTAAGAGGCAAAGGTTGGAACTTTGTCTATTAAGCAAATGGGACCAAACCAAAAACCCGCATAGATATTCTGATATCTAATAAAGTAGATTTCAAGCCAAAATTAGAAGAGGTAAAGAAGAACCCTACATATTCACAAATGAGAACAATTCACCAAGAAGATATTAAATTTGTAAATATATATATACACCAAATGTTAGGGCTTCGAATTTCATGAAACAGATATAATGGTCATAAGATGTATGATAGGCATTCTTACAATAATATTGGGTGACTTCAGTATTCTACCCTGATCTTTAAATATATCGTCCAAACTAAAAACCAACAAAGAACATCAGAGGCAATTTATCACAGATAAATTAAATTTAGACTATAAATCTATATAGTCTAATATATCCAATATTTATAGACTATTCTGTCTAACACAAATGGAATAGTTATTCTCAGCAGCCCATGGAATTTTTCTATCAATAGATCTCACCCTAGGTGACAAAGCAAGATCAGCCTAATGTCCTTTATTCTGTGTACAGGATTTTTCTCTCCAGGTCTAATGTGATGACAGTTTTACCAAAGTGAGTTTGGACACTGTCTATAGTATATACTATATATCACTATGTATATACTATGTATAGCAAGTGGAAGAATTCCATCTCAGATGGAGACCTGTTAAGGCTCAGAAGGTTCTAGAATGAAACATTCTGTCTTAGAGAAAGGCTCCTTAAGTCTTTGAAAGCAATAGGATTGGGACTGGAGAAGTGGCTCAGGGATTAAGCTTCTGCCTTGCAAGCAGGAGGCCCTGAGTTCGGATCCTAGACCCCACATATAGACTTCAGGCAGAAGTGGGGGTGGCCTGTGTTTCTGGTCCTGGTAGGGCGGAGTCTGTGAATCCCCAGGCAGAGTAAACAAGGAGGAGGTAGAGATGGTCCATGGTGGTTCCCGAATTCATCCGTGGTTCTACACACATACACACATACACACATGCACACACATGCATACACACACAATTGAATAAATAATAAATAAAAAATTTAAAAAAATAGGATTAACAGGTGTTCCATACACAAGTATTGCAGTTTACTCTTTCTTTCTGCTGGAGTGAGACAATACTCATACACGTTTTAAGGGAAAAAAGGAATATGGCTCCTGGTTCCAGAAAGGAGATATAGTCCATTATGACAGAAGAGATATGGTGGGTGGCAGAAATTGGAGATTGTTCAAGTCACAGCATTCATCATGGAGCAGAGAACACAGGGGACACTCCTTGAAACAAAACAGGGCAGGGTACCAAGCCTCGAGGCCCATTCTCTGTGGTGCTCCTTCCTCCAGCAAGACTCCTGCTCCTAAAGCTACGACTGCCTTCCCCAATGTCAACTAAGGATTCAAATGCGTGAGCCTGTGGGGGACAACTCATATTCAGACCATGACTCCAGGGTATGAAATGAAAGGGGGGAATTAAACAGCCACTGTGAATTGAGCTGTGCACAAACCTCCAGGGATACAGCTTCTATGAGCATCACCCACATTGAGGTGGTATTTTTGTTGCTGTAGCTACCTTGAAGTCATTCTTATATGTAACCCTCACCCATATTCCAATAAACTCAGCGGTTTGCCAAGTTAGACTCTGGTATAAACTGTTTCTTTAGTCTGCTATTGGTTCTTATCTGGAGTAAATAGATATTTGTGCAGTATCTCCCCT
Source organism: Typhlomys cinereus (assembly GCA_023101885.1). Taxonomy (NCBI): domain Eukaryota; kingdom Metazoa; phylum Chordata; class Mammalia; order Rodentia; family Platacanthomyidae; genus Typhlomys; species Typhlomys cinereus. The sequence continues at coordinate 746,324 of JALPQD010000557.1, read as the reverse complement.
ATAAAAAGGGTCACACAGCAATATTCATCAGATCATAGGGGAACAAAAATAGAAATCAATAGTGAAACTACACAAATATTTGAGACAGAAAAGCATACACTGCTAAATGACCATTAAAGGAACCAGAGGAGAAATTTTTTAAAAATTGAATCAAATAAAAATGAAAGCACACAACTTCCTAGACTTCTTGGTACTGCTAAGGCAGGTCTCAGAGGAAAGTTTATAGCTATGATCTCTGTAAAAATTTAAAGAGGTCTCAAGTAAAAAAAAATGATGATGTACATCAAATTCTTAGAAAAACAAGAACAAGCTAAACCCAAAAGCAGTAAATGGCAAGTTAAGGGCTTAATTAATGCAATAATTAAGGAAACAGAGACAAAATAAACAATACATGTAAATACCAGGAGCCATATTCCTTTGCCACAGATTTGAATGAAATCTAGAGGATCGTTAGAGTATACTTTGAACTAGAATATGTAGATGTAGTGGAATTTGCTAAACATATATAATCTTCCAAAATTAAACTTAGAAAATAGAAACAACTTACAGAGATCCAGAACAAATGGCAAGATTGAAGTAGTAAAAAAAAAAAATCTCCCTTCAGAGATTATCTCAAGACAGATTCACTGCTGACTTTCACCAGACTTCTAAGGAAGAGCCGACGCCACTTCATTTCAAACTGCTGCACAAAATAGAAAGGAAGAAACACCACAAAACTCATTTGTAAAAGTCAACTTGACCCCAAACCAGATAATTACACAATGCCAAAAGAAAACTATAGATTGATGTACCTGATGAGTACGGAAGTAAAAATCCTCAATAAAATCCTTAAGGATTATATTCAAGAACAGATTAAGTCCTAGTACGGTAGCAGAGGCCTGCAAATATCTCTAAGTTGAGGCAATGCTTCACTCTGTAACCAAAGCTGACCTCAGACACTTAAGCCTAAGAGAAAGTAACATGAGGGGAACATAAGAGAGGGCGTTATGTGATCAAAATACAGAATGTACGTGTGTGAAAGTGACCTCACGAAATGACAAACTTTGGTTTCATCCTAGGGATGTAAGGCTGATTTAACTCATACAAAAAAAAAAAAGGTAATAGAGTGCAAAAACAGGAGTCACATGATAATCTTAATGGACACAGAATGGCCTCTGTTAAAACTCAACATCCCTTTCTGATAAAGCCCTAAAGAACATATCTTGACATTATAAAGGCTGCATTTAATAAATCTCTAGTCAACCTTATACCAATGCAAAAGCATATCCAGTCACTCTTTCTATGTATCCTAATCACTCTTTTTCAGCATTGTACTCAAAGTCTTGCTACAAAAATAAGAGAAGGAAATAAAAAGGATGCAAATGAGAAAGGAAGAAATAAAATTATCCCTACTTGCAGATACCATGTTCCTATACTTAAAAGTCTTTAATGTTTCCACCAGAAAAATTCTTAAATCTGATAATCCTCAAATAGCAGGATAACAAATCAATGTGTAGAAACCAATAACCTTACCTATATACCAATATATACCAATAGGAATGTACTAAGGAAGAAATCAGGAAAAACTCTATTCACAATAGCATGCAGAAAAATAAAATGCTTAAGAATAAACCTAATCAATGACATGGAAGACCTTTGCAAAGAGATCTTAAAATTCTTAAGAAAGAAATTGAAAAATATACTAGTAGAAAGAAAGATACCTCCTCTCCACCATCCTCACAGATTGGTAGAATTGATATTCTGAAAATAACTGTCTTACCAAAAGCAAGTTACAGATTCAATGCATGTATTAGTCAGGTTCTCTAGAGATGCAGAATCGACACAATGAATATATATATATATATATTGCTGCTCAGTTCGGTAGTCAAGTGGGTGATGGCTAAAGGCTGGAGAATTCCTAGAGTCTTCAGTCTAGCTGACTATGACTTGGATGGTTGGAAGGCTAGAGGGTTGAAGAAACCAAGTGGCCAGAAGGAAGAGCGATTCCTAACACAGCTGCAATAAGCATCTCTTACTCTTTGGTGGCTCCTTTTTATATGATGTAGTACTGGAAGGATCCTATGAAATCTTTGGAGGTTCTGATAGGCTACAGGGCAAGTATAATCCTTTCAAGTGGTCTCAGTTGATCCTTCCAAATGTGGTCTCAGTCCATCTTAGTTAATACTGAGTGTGTCAAGTTGACACCCAGGCTTAGCTATCACAAGTCCACCCCTTGTCAACTTGACACCAAATCACATTTCCTTAGGCCATTAGAAATCTTCAAATAAAAACAGTAAGATTCATAGTTCCATCTAACATAATATAGCTATCTGTGTACAACCACACACATTATTTTTTCCAAGATTAATGACAATGCCCCTTGAGAAATGCTTAGTCTTTAGTGTCTCATAACACAATATCATAATGTAAATTACAACATTTCATCACATAACTACAGATTAACATTACATTACATAACATAAATATTTTCTTAGAGTATATGCACATGCACAAGTCTATTCTTGACAGTCCAGACCAGAAGCACTCATGGCAATTATAATCCTCGTTTCTGTAACTGGTTACGTGGCCTTAGGTGGTATTTATAACTACCTTCTTCTACTACCCATTCTGTATTTCCTCCACCTTCAGCAAGTACTTCTGCAGGTCTTGGCTCTTTACCTGGAGGGGTTACCCATACCTTCATTCCTGAAGGATCTGGACCATTTACTGTCTTTCCTCTATTGGGTTGTTGTAAATTCCCATTGACCTGGGACATGGTAATACCAAGAGATGCCCTAGTGGATCTTCTACACTCCAGACATACTCTTCCTTACCACCATTGTGCAGAACCAGTCCAATTTCACCTTGGTGGTTTGGGTCAATCACCCCTCCTAACACTGTTATTCCTTTCTTAGCTTGTTGGTTAAAGGGCATCAGAAGTCCAAAATAATCAGGAGGAAGCCTTAGCTCCCAATTCAAAGGATTAGTTGCTGTGTCTCCTGGCAGAAGCATTCCCTGCTCTGGACCCAAAACTTCTAAGCCAGTAGAACACAGGCTTACAGGATCAGGAAGCAAAAACTTTCCTAATGGGTCACTAGGGGTGATAGTAAGGGGAGCTATTCCTGTTTCCACCCCTTGATTCCTGGACCCGTGAATCTTGGCTATAGGAGAGACAGTATCATATATTGGACACCTGTTTAAGGCATATATTGTCTTCTGGAGAATTCTGCCCCATCCCTCCAGAGTATTACCACCTAATTGATGCTGTAATTGTGCCTTTAAAAGGCCATTCCACCATTCTATCAAGCTAGCTGCTTCAGGATAGTGGGGAACATGATAAGACCAATGAACCCATGGTCATGAGCCCACTGCCATACTTCTTAACTGTGAAATGAGTTCCCTGGTCAGAAGTAATGCTGTGTGGAATTTCACGACGGTATAAGGCATTCTGTAAGTCCCTGGATGGTAGTCTTGGCAGAAGCATGAAAGGCAAATCCATATCCAGAATAAGGATCTTTGCTGGTAAGAACAAAGCGCTGCCCTTTCCATCTTGGAAGTGGTCCAATGTAGTCAACCTGCCACCATGTTGCTGGTTGGTCACCCCGAGGAATGGCTCCATATCGGGGACTCAGTGTTAGTCTCTGCTGCTGGCAGATTTGGCACTCAGCAGCAGCTGCAGCCAGGTCAGCCTTGGTGAGTGGAAGTCCATGCTGTTGAGCCCATGCATAACCTCCATCTCTGCCACCATGTCCACTTTGTTCATGGGCCCATTGGGCAATGACAGGAATGGCTGGGGAAAGAGGCTGACTGTCCACAGAACGGGTCATCTTATCCACCTGATTATTGACTGTTTCTTCTGCCGATGTCATCTTTTGATGAGCATTTACATGAGACACAAATATCTTTGTGTCCTTTGCCCATTGGGAGAGATCTATCCACATCTTCCCCAGATGACTTTCTAGCCAATTTTCCAATTATGTTCCTTCCAAGTCCCTGACTGTCCTCCTAAACCATTGGCTACAGCCCATGAATTACTATACGGTTACACATCTGGCCGTTTTTCCTTCCAGGCAAAGGGTACAGCCATGCACACTGCCCAAAGTTCTGCCCACTGCAAAGATTTCCCTTCTCCAGTGTCCTTTAGGGTTGTTGCAGAAAGGGGTTGCAGTGCTGCAGCTGTCAACTTCTGGGTGGCACCTGAATATCGAGCAGAACCGTCTGTGAATCAGGGCCTAGTCTTCTCTTCTTCAGTCAGCTGATCATAGGGCACTACCCCAGGAGGCCATAGGTGCATGCTTGGGAACAGGCATTGCAACAGGCTGGGGAATCATAGGCATTTGGGCAACTTCTTCATGCAGCTTACTTGTGCCTTCAGGACCCGCTCGGGCCCTGTCTCGTATGTACCATTTCCATTCGATAATAGATTGCTGTTGTGCCCATCCAACTTTATGGCTTGCTGGATCAGATAACACCTAACTCATGATGGGCAACTCAGGTCGCATGGTAACTTGGTGACCCATTGTCAGACGTTCAGTTTTCACTAAGACCCAATAACAAGCCAAGAGCTGTTTCTCAAAAGGAGAGTAATTGTCTGCCGATGATGGTAGGGCCTTGCTCCAAAATCCCAAGGGTCTCCTTTGTGATTCACCTATGGGAGCCTGCAGAGACTCCAAACAGCATCTCTATCTGTGACAGACACTTCCAATACCATTGGGTCTGCTGGATCATATGGTCCAAGTGGCAAGGCAGCCTGTACAGCAGCTTGAAACTGGTGAAGCGCCTTCTCTTGTTCTGGGCCCCACTCAAAGCTGGCAGCTTTCCGAGTTACTTGGTATATGGGCCTAAGTAACACACCCAAGTGAGGAATGTGCTGCCTCCAAAATACAAAAAGGCCCAGTAAACGCTGTGCTTCTTTCTTAGTGGTGGGAGGGGCCAGGTGCAACAACTTATCCTTTACCTCAGAGGGGATATCTCTACATGCCCCACACCACTGAACTCCTAAAATTTTTACTGAAGTAGAAGGTCCTTGGATTTTCGTTGGGTTTATTTCCTATCCTCTGTTGCGCATATGCCTTACCAACAAATCCAAAATGCTTGCTACCTCCTGCTCACTTGATCCAATCAGCATAATATTATCTATATAATGGACCAGTGTGATACCTTGTGGAAGAGACAAGTGATCAAGATCTCTGCAAACCCAGTTATGGCATAGGAATGGAGAATTTATATACTCTTGAGGTAACACTGTAAATGTATACTGCTGGCCTTGCCAACTGAAAGCAAATTGCTTCTGATGATCTTTATGAATAGGTATGGAGAAAAAAGCATTTGCAAGATCAATGGCTGAATACCAAGTACCAGGAGATGTGTTCATCTGCTCAAGCAACGGAACCACATCTGGTACAGCAGCTGCAATTGGAGTCACAACTTGATTAAGTTTGCAATAATCAACAGTCATTCTCCATGATCCATCTGTCTTCTGCACAGGCCAAATGGGAGAGTTGAAAGGAGAGGTGGTCGGAACCACCACCCCTGCATCCTTCAAGTCCTCGAGGGTGGCACTGATTCTGTAATTCCTCCAGGGATACGATACTGTTTCTGATTCACTATTTTCCTTGGTAGAGGCAACTCTAAAGGCTTCCATTTGGCCTTCCCAACCATAATGGCTCTTACTCCACATTTCAAGGAATCAATGTGAGGGTTCTGCCAACTTCTAAGTATATCTATTCCAATTATACTTTCTGGCACTGGGGAAATAACCACAGGATGAGTTTGGGGATCTACTGGACCTACTGTGAATCTAACATTAGCTAAAACTCCATCAATCACCTGTCCCCCTAATGTCCCTATTTTAACTGGAGGCCCACAATGCTTTTTAGGGTCTCCTGGAATCAATGTCAATTCATATCCAGTATCTAGTAGGCCTCAAAATGTCTGGTTATTTCCTTTCCCCCAATGCACAGTTATTCTAGTGAAAGGCCTTAGGTCCCTTTGTTGAAGGACAGGAGAAAGACTAATATTAAAGCTTTTTGCTATGGTGCCAAGGTCCTTCCTTAAAGGGACCTGGCCTCCCCTTCATTCAAGGGGTTCTGGATCTGTAAACTGGCTCTGATTCTCTGTTGCTATGGTGACTCAAGGCCGCTTTTCCTTCATTTATTTCAGAATTTTTCTGCTTGTACAGGTCAAATAAGAACTTTGTAGGCTTCTTATCTATTTTACTTTTGAGGACACCATGGTTGATTAGCCAATGCCAAAGGTCTAAGCAAGTGAGAATTTCATAATTACTGTTCTGTCTGTGCTGTATATTATGGTTAGTAAGCTTACTTTGCCATTGGCGATTCAATGCTGCCACTTGGCCCCTACTACTAGATCCACCTAGGACCATTGAATTTAAGTCTTCCAACTGGGCGGCAGCATCTCCCATTGTTAGTTCTGGCACAAGGAGAAGAACAATGATAGGAGCCTTCATATTTGGTGCTGCCCTTCTCATCAATTTATTAAGTACATTTTGTGTAAAAGGCATGTCATATGGATTCTGCCATTGAGAATTGGATTTTAAAGAACATATCCAGTCAAGCATACCAATTTCCCTAAGCCTCTTAATCCTATCGTCAATACTAAGCCAAGGAATATCTGGAATCACTAGTTCCTTCTCAGAAGGCCAAACTTTAATGAATACTTCAGTTACCCACTCAAATAACCTCTTGGCACCATTTTTAACTCTATGAGTAGTAGTATTAAACCTAGGATCTCTATTCAATGGGCCCATTTCTGTGAACTCACTTTTATCCAGTTTTATACTCCTTCCACCAGTATCCCATAGCTTTACAATCCATTCCCAGGGGTATTCCCCAGACTGCTGCTTGAATGTGTTAGAAAAGTCATGGAGTTCTTTAGGGGTATAGCTATCTCCTCATAGACCATACTTCCTATTTCACCTTTAGGGGCCTGTTTAGCATTAAGCCTAATTATAGGCCTGGAAGCGATCACAGGTGGGCATGCCATGACATCAGCATTTTCTTGAGGCAAAGTCTTTGCTCTTTTTTCAGACAAATCATGAGTAATTCCCTCAGGCGAAGATGGAGATAGCAATTCTGTAGAGGGTAGGGGTGGGGATTCATTCTCTGCTAAGGGTGGGGAGACCATTTCCTCTGGTGGAATGAACACATCAGAATTTGAGGGTTTGACATCCTCATCATCAGTTTGGTCATCCCACTTTTCAGGATCCCACTCTTTGTCAATCAGCACTTTTATTTTAACTGCCAACACCTTTTGAGGCTGGGAATTTAATTTATGTTGTAACTCAGCCACTCTAATAATCAGAGTTTGGGTATGATTTTCTGTGATTCGAGCCCTGTTGCCTACTGGAGAGAAGATTCTCTTCTAAGCACACTAGAAACTTCTAAGTTGTTTATGTGCATTTGAAGCTGGGCAATTTCATCTCTAAAGTCTTTCCTTTCTGTTCTTACTTTATCCAGAGTTGCTTCTAGGTCACACTTAGAGGCCTCCACATTGTTTAGACGCTTTCTGAGTTGGATATTTTAGTCTCTGAGGTCTTCCTTCTCATTTTGTATTTTATCAAGAGATGCCAGTAACAACCAACCAGCATCATTGTTTTCCTTATTTTTGCTCATATTGTCAAAAGTTTTATATACTGAATCACCAAGCTTCTCACTCCTCATAAGAGGTGAATCTAGACTGTCCAACACACCTATCTTTACCAATTCTTGGAACAGTTCACTCCAAACATTAACTTTATCCTTACTGCCAAGGCAGTCTTTAGTAGCTGGTGGTTTGATTGTGTTGGAGAGCCAACTCCAGATGTCACCAAATCTGCTAGCAAAATTCGTCTTTACAATCTGTTTCTTTAGAACCACTCCTGGTACCACAATCTGCATTAGTCAGGTTCTCTAGAGATGCAGAATCGACACAAGGAATATATATATATATAATATAGGGAATGTATTGAGTTGGCTTACAGTATAGCCGAGGTAGTCCCACAATTGCTGCTAGTAGCCGAGGTAGTCCAACGATGGCTGCCAGTAGCTGCTCAGTTTGGTAGTCAAGTGGATGATGGCTGAAGGCTGGAGAGTCTTCAGTCTAGCCGACTGTGACTAGGAGGATTGGAAGGCTAGAGGGTTGAAGAAACCAGGCAGCCAGAAGGAAGAGTGATTCCTAGCACAGCTGCAAGAAGCATCTCTTACTCTTTGGTGGCTCCTTTTTATATGATGCAGTACTGGGAGGATCCTATGAAATCTTTGGAGGTTCTGATAGGCTGAAGGGCAGGGTATAATCCTTTCAAGTGGTTTCAGTTGATCCTTCCAAATGTGGTCTCAGTCCATCTTAGTTAATACCAGATGTGTCAAGTTGACACCAAAGCTTAACTATCACAATGCAATTCCTAAAAATTCCAAAGGCATTCTTCAAAGAAACAGAAATACCTGATCCTTGAATAGCCAAGCAGAAGCATCAATGCTGGAGGTATCACAGTTAATGATCTTGAAGTACAATACAGAGTCTAGTAACAATGGCATGAATGCTATGGGAATAACCAACAGCTACTGATCACAATCAAAACCCATTCTCCAGTGGGAAATATATTTCTGGTATTATACACTGGACCAAAAATTTGCAGAAGGGGAGAGCAGAAGGGGAGACCATAAGTCCCTAGGGAGAAGTAATTTACTAAGGTTTAGCTATGGAGACTCAATATTAATCTGTCTTCTAAACTTTTATCATTATACTTACAGAATAAAGGAGCTTCTAACATTGGACTTAGAAGCTTTTTCCCCCAATGGAAGGTATTCGATACAGTGAATCACAACTGACAAAACTGCAGAAAATAGGTGACTGTGGATTGCTTGGTCCCTGAACAAAGCATCCAAGACATGCCCCACCCCCAATGCCCAACCCTAGGCTCAGGGAGCATTGCGGAAGAGGGGGTAGTGAGAATGCAAGCGTTTGAAGGCAGAGAGGGTTGTGGCCAGATGGTATCTCAGAACATGACAGGACTGACGCATCCTCCGCGACTGTGTCTACTTCCTTGAGACCTGTACACGATTTGATCTATCAGCACAAGGGGTGAAAGATCTCAAGAGGTACCACATCTCCTCTGGAGACTAAAGAAGGTTCATGTTTGATTGGGAAGAAGGGGAGCTACTCTCCCCAGTGATATATTGGATATCCACAAACACACATGTCATTAATAGAAGCCCAATGGAACTTAGCAGGATACACACACCTACACACACACATACACACACACCTACACACACACAAGCACCTGAGACTGGAAGGTATACTGGTGGGCAACAGCAACAACAACAAAACTTGTTAAGAGGAGAAGGTAGGGGACTGGGATTGAGTGAGAAGAGGTAAAAATGACATTCGTTCACGTGTCAATCTTTAAAACAATATAAAACAGAGAAGAGCGAGTTGATTGATTCTAGAACAAAACCTAAGTAAAACTGGATTGCACACTAATTTATTGTCTCAAAAATTCAGAAGGCCCCTACTATTCTGAATAATTTAAACTCAAATAAGAAAGAAAAAAGTAATCCACTGCTATCAAAGCATATTCAAACCTCAAAATTAGATGGAAAAGTTCGTATTATTTCTTTAAGTTGAGGCAACGCTTCACTATGTAACTGAAGCTGACCTCGGACACTTAAACCTAAGAGGAAGTAGCATGAGAGGAACATAAGAAAGGGCAGTTGGGGCTAGAGAGGTGGCTCAGGGGTTAAGCCTCTGCCTTGCAGGCAGAAGGTCCTGAGTTTGGATCCTAGACCCCATGTATAGACGCCAGGCGGAAGCGGGGGCGGCCTGCGTGTCTGGTCCTGGTAGGGCGGAGCCTGTGAATCCCAGGGCAGAGTAAACAAGGAGGAGGTGGAGGGAGTCCATGGTGGTTCACGAATTCGTCCGTGGTTCTACACACACACACATACACATACATACACACACATGCACACACGCACACACATACACACGCACAATTGAATAAATAAAAAAATTTAAAAAAGAAAGGGCAGTTACATGATCAAAATACAGTATGTACATGTGTGAAAGTGACATACATCACAAAGCTATTTTATATATGATATATGCTAACTATTTTCTTAAATATAAGAGGTATGGTATTGGCACAGAGGTAAGCATGCATATTAATGGTATAGAACAGAGGACTCAGGAATAAACCCTTGCAGTTAGAGTTATCTAATTTTCAGCAAAAGTGCTAAAGACATAAATTAGAAAGGACATCCTCTTCAACAAGCAGCTCTTGATGCACCTGTGTTCCATGCCCAGAGCCCACATGGTGGAAGAAGAGAGCTATCTTCAGAAGGCTTCCTCTGCTCTGCACATGTGCACTGTGGGACAGAAACCTGCTCTCTGTCTCTCTCTCAGAAGGGGCATTATTTGAGGAAGGAGAGACCAGCAGGGCAACAAGAGAGGGACGTAAGATAAAGAGAGTGAGTGGAGAGAGGAAGAACAAGAATAACACAAAAGCCCTTGTATGTATGAACATAGCAATGAGGGCTGGAGAGATGGCTCAGAGGTTAAGACTTTGCCTTGAAAGTAGAAGGTTCTGAGTTCAGATCCCAGGTCCCATGTAAAAACACCCAGCAGAAATGGTAGCGGCCTGCACTTCCAGCTCTGGTGGTGGACTCTGGGAAATCCCAGAGCGAAGCAAGAAGGAGGTCGAAGCAATCCAGGATGACAGAAATCACCTTTGGTCCTCCACAGGGACATACAGTTCCTCCCCTGTCTCTCTCTCTCTCTCTTCTCTCTCTCTCTCTCTCTGTCTCTCTCTGTCTCTCTCTCTCTCTTTGTCTCTCTCTCTTGTCTCTCTCTCTCACACACACACACACATATAACAAAATATTTTTTAAAAAGAAAATAGTATAATGAAATCTTTTGCTTTATTCACTCACTTGAAAAAAATCTAGTTGGTTACCTTTCAATTCTATAATCAGGCAGCATGAACCACATTAGATTCAGATATAAAAATGTTCTTAAAGTGCTAGAACATGAAGTGGAATGTGTTCTGTAATCAGCTGAGGAGTTTGGCTTTACAGGCAAGAAAGGGCTGATGAAATAAAAAGCAGGGAATGTAACTTGGATTGGTCATTTCAAGTTTCTTTGCTTACATTATCAAAACAGAGGGAATTTCCTTATTAGGGTCATAGACAGGTTGACTAGAATCTTCTGTTTTATTGAAAACAAAATAAAGTGGTCCATTTCAAAGTGCAGTTTGGGTATGAGCCACATAGCACATGTAACTCTCTTCTGCTTGGTCTACTGGGGTCTATCACAAAGGCTACTGCAGAATACCTTCCCGTAAAGTTTATTTAAAGTAAGGACAAACACTCACTGTCTTGAGCTTTCAGAGCAGCTTAAAGCTAATGTGGTGGAATGGCACAAACTATCCACAGGAAAATCCAAGGAAAACAGTGGGGTGAGGCTTCCCTTAAACAGCAGCGATTGGTGGGAAGGCTCCATCCAGCAGACACATGATCTGGTGGTAGAACGGGCAGAGCTACCTTTGTTTCTTAACTCTTGGGCCAAAACCCACTTGGGCCTCTCTCCAGGAGCCCTGCCCCAAGAATTCTTAGGAAGCCCAGTGTTGCCAGCATCGTGGCTGCGAGAGCTTTGCCCTTCTGCTTCCCCAGACCAATCACTCTGCTCAGGCTATTGGGTACTGAACGTTTTCACGATGATCTTCTTCTGCCTTCCAGTTTTTAAAAAGCACTTAGATGGTGGGAGATTCTAGAGGTTTAAAGAGAAAGGGCAAAGCATTCTTCCCTCGAAATCCCTTTCTGGTGTCTTTTCTGCAGGCTTCAGATCTCCTCTGTTGCCTAGAGATGCCCTCTCTATCTCTCAAGAGCCCCCTTTTCTTTTTACCCCACTCCTGAGATCCCAGTAACCCACCACCACCACCCGTACAGAGAAACTTCTGGGTTTTGTGTTTCATTTGTTCTGCTCTACCAGTAGGTTCAGTCAGAACAGTCGTTGGCACTGGCAGCTTAGACGAGGTGGTGTAGAAGGTATCCCACACAGGCTTCTACTCCGTGTTCGTAGAGCCACATCAATGCTGGGCAACTATGTAAGATGTTTTCAGGACCTGTGAGAGTTGCGTTGCCTTCGCTGACAATGAACAGACAATGCAAGTCATCAGTGAAACAAGAAGCTGCTTTTGAAAAATCTTAACAAAATTAGCAAAGCTTTAGCTAGATCAAGAAAAAAGTGAGAAGATGCAAGTGATAGAATCAGGGATGAAAAGGAGGAACTAAACTGACACTGTGTAATGGATGTTTCAACTTCCACATTTAAGGGAGAATGTGCACCATTTGTCCTTCTGCATCTGGGTGATTTCACTAATCATAGTTTCATCCACTGTATGGCAAATAAAAAATTATTTTTCTTTTGGCTAGATAATATTCATATGTACTCAGGTATGCATATATTTATAGAACATTTCTTACATTATTCCAAAAATTTTAAATGGAAATAGATAACCCTTTCTAACTCATTCTATAAAATCAATATTATCTTCATATCAAAACTAGAAAAGGACAAGAAAAAATAAAAGTACAGGCCAATTATGTCTAATGAGTGCATATGCAAAATTAAAATAAAAAACAGCAGCAGAAGCTAGAAAGATGACCCAGGTTTGCCTCATAGGCAAAAGGAACCAAGTTTGGCTCCCCATATCCCATGTAAAGAACACTGGATAAACTCACCCAGCCCACATTGAGACACTCAAAAGTAAACCTATGAAACACAGTAATTGCAAAGATTATGAACAAGAGAGATGGGTTAGGAGGGCCACACCAGAAACAAGGAGAGAGGAGACCATGTTACAGCAGAGAAAATAGGCCTCCATCAAGGTCTGCAAGTAAGTAATGAAAAACCTGGTTAAGTTCACAGACGTTCTTTCCTGATCTCACCAGAAGGGGAGGGCATATAGTCTAGCAGATAAAAAGTAATCATTTTGCAAATGGGTGATGGACCCCTCCCTCAGGGAGGTTTCCTACTCTTATTACATCTACCCTTGAATGTGCTATTACAACAAGACTCCAGTTTAACAGCTTTTTGTCTCTGGCCAGGGGGTGACATACAGTGCCCAGCAGAATGGAGTGAAGGGAATTGCAGGAGCAGCAAAACTGCAAAAGAAAATCAACAAACCACAATCCAGAACTTCAGAGACTATATCAATCACATAGAACTAGGACAGCCTAATCTCTCCCCATCCTGGAGCTCAGGGACATTTGCGGAAGAGGGGGTGGTAAGATTGTAAGAGCAAAAGGATGGGAGGAGCAACGATTTGCAAGATTCTCAACAATAGTTGGGGCCAAAGCAATCATAATGGGACTTTGCATGCCCTGCGCAATGTCCAGCGCACTGTTGCCCTCATAAAGTCTAGCATCTGTTAAGGGCACCGAGACCCCTGGAGGCAAGGGATTGACAGCCATAGTAGTGATCTTATGCTTAAGGGGAACAAGAGAAAGGGCTTATGGAAATGCCACTGGGTCCTTATATGTCATCGGAGAGGAGGACCCAATGGAGAGTTAGGCGTATACAATAAAGGACTCTCTGGGAATTGGGGGGGAGGCACTGTGGGAAAGGGAGGGGGAGGAGGGGGAGGGAGGGAACTGGTAAAAAATTTTAAAATGTATAATTAAATTTTTAATAAAAAAAAAAAGAACACTGGATAGAAATGGCAGCGACCTGTAATTCTAGCTCTGGAAGGTGGAGCTTGGGAAACCCCAGAGCAACACAATGAGGAGGTAGAGCAATCCAAGATGATGCCCAAAATCCCCTTTAGGCCTCATGTACTCAAGTGCTCAAAATCACAGGCACACATGTACTCAAGTGCTGTCTTCTGTACACACACACACACACACACACACACACACACACGAATAACACTAGCAAATCAAATCCAACAGCATATAAAAGGAATAATACCCTATAATCAAATGGGATTTGTTCAGGATGTGGGACTAGTTCAGCATCCACAAATCAATAAACACGATGCACCACAGCAAGTAAATGCAATATGAAAGGTCCTACACTCATCCTATACAGAAAAGCATCCAGTGAAAGTCAATATTTCTGCATGATGGAAGAGAAATTCTCAACAAATTAGAAGCAGAAAGAATGTGTCAGTATCTGTAAATCCGTAGGTGATGAATCTGCAGCTAACATCACACTGAGTGGAAAAGACACTGGTCGTCTGATCTGTACCAAATCAAAGCCATTCACTTTCCACTTCTGCTTGAGATCAACTCAAGTACTCATTAGAACAGTAGTTACCCAGGGGCTGGAAAGGGCCAGAGCCAGGAAGTGATAGGCACAGGCTGGTTATCAAATTAAGGAGTGAAATGGGATGGGAGGATTAGCTGCCAGTGTTCTGTGTGAGAACTATAATTAATTAAACTAAGTAACAGACATTTAAACTGATCATCCACTTCAGAGCAGTTCACAGAGAAGATTTGGAACGTTTCCAACACAGAGAAATGATAAATATTTTAGGTGATGGATGTGCCAATAACCCTGGTCTGATATATTACATGTGATGCAGAGGTATTGAAATTTCATACTAATACTTCGCAAATATGCATGGTTAATATATGAAGTTGAGCTTTTGAATATATGTGTTTCAGAAACTGTTACCTCTTCATGTTTCCCAGGCCTAGAATTTGCTCTGAGGAGAAGAGCAAGATGCCCGTGAGCTCTCCTGGGTTTGCTCCCCAGCAGTCTCAGTCGTCTCCCTGCTAGGCTCTAGGGACAGTGGGGTCAGCTGTGACCAAGACAGATATCATCTCCTCCTCCTCGTAGTATTTCATTATAAACAGGGGGGAAAAGCCACCTCAGATAGCTAAGCAGGTAAATAGAAAGGATCGGTGCAGCTGGCTAGAATGACCCGGAAGAACAAACAAGGTGGGATGGAGAGAGGAGGCCAGTATGAGGCCAGCAGGGGACTGCAGTGGAGAGACTTGAGGGGTGCTCAGTAAAGACCTCGCCAGAAAGACGGCATTATATTTCTTGATGAATGGCAAGAAGGAGCCAGCCCAGTGGAGGTGTGGGGCGTAGAGTTTTAATCCATGAAAACAGTTAAGTGCAAAGGCCCTGAGGTAGGAAAGAATGTGGGCTGTTCAATGGAGGCCAGTGTGGCCATAGGTAGAGGAAAGAGTGAAACCACAGACAAGATACAAAAGAGACATTGGACATCCACAACCGATTTACCTACTGACCAGACACTAGATTCTCACAGGCCTCTCCCTGCATCAAACAAGGTCAGGAAGAGTCGTTTTTGCACACTGGCTCTGCACCACCCCAGACCACAAGAACCAGAGCTTAACCACCGCACCGTGCAGGTCGACCAGATGGCTCAGTTCTGGTCGAGGCTAGAATTCAGGGAATGTGTTTTCTGCTCTGGTTTTTCTCTGTATCTTCCCTAGTCCTCTGTTGTTCACTTGCTCAGCAAAGAAAGTTGATGGAAGTTCCACAGCTCTTCACTGTTTTCTCCATAATCTGAATTCAAGTCCCATCCACTCTGTCACTAACTGAGCAATTTCGTGGACCATCTTTTCCTTACGCATGTCTCAGTTTTCAGATCTGTAAAGCGAGCCTTCTACTAGGACCTGTGGGATGTGTTTGCTCTTAAACTTCAAAGAAACAACTTTGAGTTCTGACTGCTCTTGGAATGCTTCAAACGCTTCTTTGGATTTGCTGTTGTTGCTGTTACTGTTGCGGGGGGGGGGGTGTCTCATGTAGCCCAGGCTGGCCTCAAATGTGCAATGTAATAGTCGAGGATGACTTTCAACTCCTGATCCTCCTGTGAGTTGTAGGGTAACAAGCCTGCGCCACCATGTACCGTTTCTATGGTGCTGGAGATAAAACCCAAGACTTCAGGCGCATCATGCAAGCAGTCCGCCACCCGAGCCCCAGCCCCAGCCTGGTTGCTCTTCTGTGTACACCCGAGGGAGATTCTCTTTCTGCTTTCTCACTGGGGGGAGGAGCAGTGTTTCAGCCTGGACCCCAGCATTCTTTGGTAAACCAATGTGTGCGGTTGACATGAGGGCATATTTACCATAGGGGTGAGATGGCGCTCAGCTTGTGAAGACTTCTCGGCCTCCTGGGAACCTGCCAGTTGTTCTCAGGCCAGCAGTCAGAGGGGGGTCAGGGGCAGCATCTGTCGTGTAGGTGTGTGTGACCTCTTACACACCCACAGGGACTCGTAGCATGGGTTTCAAGGAATCCTGAACCCAACTGTTCTGGTTCTAGTGAGACAGATCCATCAGTTTGGTTCACTACGTGTTAATAATTGCCTGAAGGGCTACATCCAGGTGGGGGACAGAGAGGAGATCTTAACTAGATACACCCCTTTATTTCCCGGAGGACATACACATCTATCACATGTAACAAAGATGACCTTTCATTATTAACTAGGGTTTGCTGCTGCCCTTTCTTTTTGATAAGGGTCATGCTAGGTATTAAACCCAGAGCCTTGGAACATACTAGGCAAACACTCCACTACTGAGCCCCAGCCTCAGACTTAACCTGGCAATTTTATTTCGACTCAAGGTCTCACTAAGTTTCTCAGGCTGGCCTTGAACTCACTGTGTAGCCTGGGCAAGCCTCCTGTCTTGGTACATCTGTGTCCTTATTGAGACTTGAAAACAGGGAGCCAGGGCCCCTTTGACTCCTAAGTGCTTCTCTCCCTCTTGCAATCAAGCATTGTTTATCTTCCTGGACTTGTGGGAAGATTTGCCTGCCACCTTGCTGTGTTTAGTTGTTTAGATTAATGAATTGAGTCCACACACTCCTTTCATGTCACTATTTGCTTGAAGCAGATCAAAACGATAAGCCTCAGAGTATATAAAAGGTCCTGGCAGATCCTGGCACAGGGAGCACCTTGGTCTTCAGGTCACACAAGCCAACCTTGGATTGGGTCGACCCAAGTGGCAGAGGTAAGGCCAAACAGCTGCGAGTTCCCAAAGCGCTTTGCTCCTGGATTGGGGAAACGCTCCTGGACGAGGCTGAGTCTATGTGATCTTATTGTAGATGCTGATCTGGACAATCACGCTTTTTCTGCTAGGAGTAGCCCAAGGTAAGACCCGCCATACTGCTATGAAAATGCAAAAGGCAGTAAGCATGTTTGAGCACTCGGCAGGGCAGCAGCAAACTCAGCCTGGGCAGGACTTGCAAGGGCTGCAGGCGGCTCCTGGGTCGCAGGATGAAGCGGTGAGACTCCCACTGGCTGAGAGGACGGGACCCGTCCCTCGTGCCTGGAGGTGATTGTGGCCAGTGTTTTCCAGGGAAATTTCTAAAATATCTGCAACTAAAAGCAATAGCATGTGCTCTGTTATTAATCATGTCAGGATAAGCTCGTGGACTTCTCAGTGCTGGTTGTTCTAAGAGTCAAATAAATATGCCAGAGAAATTCAGGAGAGGAACTCAGAACATCTAAGTTTTACTGCTGGTTCTTGGCATCTTGGTAGAATCAATGGCACTGGGAAGAGCTGAGGAGACCGAGACGGGGCAATGTAACCTTTGTCTTCAGACGGCCCCTGAGCGGCAGGCTGAGGTGCAGGGCCTGGCCTTGGGGTGCTTGGGAACCCAGTCTCAGAAGCTTCTCTTTGAGTGGGCCTGTTCTTTTTCCTCAGGAGAAGAAGTTTGCTATGACGGCCTCGGATGCTTCAGTGACGCTCAGCCCTGGGCTGGGACTGTCATCAGACCCCTGAAGCTTCTCCCCTGGAGCCCCGAGAAGATCAATACCCGCTTCCTGCTCTACACTAATGAGAACCCAGACGCCTTCCAGGTGAGACTGCTCCCCGTACAGCCCCACCTCTGGACCTGGCCCTTCCTTCCAGCTGCCCCGTCCGCACCCTCTGACTCTGCCAGACTCTGGGATGAGTGAGTGCTTCAGGGTTGCGAAATCCTCCTCCTAACTGATGGGTCTGGTCTGGGCAAAGCACTTACTGTCCGTGAGCTCCTCAGAATGGTAAGGCTGGGAGCCTCATCCTAGATCCAGCAGAGGCTGGGGACAATGATCTGGGGAGGTGGGCGGGGCAGGAGTAGGGAGGTCGAGATGGGACACACACCAGGAAGAAGGGGTGCTAAGCTGTGAGAGGTAAAGACGCTGGTCAAAGCAGGGGGGGGGGCAGCAGAGAAGTAGGTTTGAGAGACAGAGCGGCAAAAACCGTCTGTTTGTCACAGTCTCTCAGGCTCTCTGACCCATCAACCATCGAGGCCTCCAATTTTCAAGTGGACAGGAAGACGCGGTTCGTTATCCACGGCTTCATAGACAAGGGAGATGACAACTGGGTGGTGGATATGTGCAAGGTACCGGGCGCCCCTGATCCCTGGGGCCACTTCCAGCTGACAGCTGCCTCGCTTCACACAGTCGTTGTCCAAGGGCTTGAAAGCAGGGAGTTCTTAGGAATCAGCCTACTTTATGCAACCCAAGTAGCCCTCTTCCCCAACCCCAAAATGCTTCTGCATATCTGATCCACAATCGGGGGTCCTCTAGACAGTTCACCCAAGGCTTGGGACCTACTGCTTTCACAGCCAGCAAGGGCGCTTGCATTTCTGCAATCAAGGGATTATGTTTGTTCTCATCCAAACATTTCCAAGAGTCAGTGATTCGTGGCTGTTATTCATTTCTGTAAGACATGGAGAAGTACAAGATTGACAGGGAGACTTAAAACACCTGAAAACACCTGCTACACTTACATGGGAAAGAGTATCTGCTGGAATACAAACGTGCACACACATACAGAGAGAAAGAGAGAGAGAGAAAGAGAACATAACTTCACATAGACACACATGTGAGCATACACACACGCTCATACAATCACCATGTATAAACACATCCACAAGATATCCTCTCTTCTTTTTATATAGATTCCATCCATTTGTCTGTTATCTAAGAAATTACTCAGACACCTGCTTTCTGCATCTACATTAATAACAGCACCAACTGATAGTAGAAAAGAAAGAACAAGAAATCTTACATCTTTTATCTGTCCTCCCTTTTCATTAATGAGCATCTGTTGATACAGTCTATGCTTCAAATTCTCCAGGTTTTCAATAGATTGCTCAGAATTGCTTTGAAAGTAAAATTTCTAAGGGTTTGGAAAGGGAAATTCTCAGCATCTCTGTGCATGTGGACATACATGTTAACATCATGCATGTGAGAAGGTTGGGCATGGATTTTACATGCCTAGTACTAGGCTAGTCATAAGCACACAAGAAGCTTTTCTTTCCAAATTCTTTCATTTCTTTTAAATAAGAACAGTTTTAGGGCTGGAGAGGTGGCTCAGGGGCTAAGCCTGTGCCTTGCAGGCAGAAGGTCCCAAGTTCGGATCCCAGATCCCACGTATAGACGCCGGGCAGAAGCGGGGGCGGCCTGCGCTTCTGGTCCTGACAGGGCGGAGCCTGTGAATCCCGGGGCAGAGTAAACAAGGAGGAGGTGGAGGCGTCCATGGTGGTTCCCCTACCCTACACACACACATACACACACACACACACACACACACACACACACACACACACAATTGAATAAAAAAAAAAAAGACACCTTGTAAATAAGAACAGCTCTAGTTTTCAAGTATCTGCATTGTATTTTCTTCTATCATCCTTGCCGTAGAAATAGTGATATTTCCTTCCCTGATTTACAGCTCAGGGAAAGCGCAGTGGGCTAGCATGTCACTGAAAGGACCCCTCATAGGCAAATCCACAGGCGATACAGACACAGGTCATCGGAAATTACATTGAGGTTTTTCCCTGGTGGAGTCGATCAACCTTGCAAGATTTGGTGGGAGGAGACAAGAGACACCAGTTTTGCCTTAATCTGAAGGACCTGGGTTTGCCCCGCCTCCCAGCAGGAGCCCTGCTAGACCCCCAGACTCTCCTGACAGCATCCAGCACATTGCAGCACCTCAGCTAGTAGAGGCCAGTGATACTTCAAGCCCTGGCTGCCTGGGGGTGCTATGAACTCTCATCCCATCATGACACCAGCACGTCTCCCCAACCCCAGAACATGTTCAAGGTAGAAGAGGTGAACTGCATCTGTGTGGACTGGAGGAAAGGCGCGCAGACCACCTACACGCAGGCTGCCAGCAACGTGCGCGTGGTGGGCAGCCAGGTGGCCCAGATGCTTGACATCCTCTCGGTGAGTGTCCTGGCGGGGCCGGGAGGGGGGCGGTGTTGGGGTCTCCACTGGGCAAAGCTGAATCTTGGAGTTACAGAGTCCCCTGGGGATCTCACTTCTAGAACACTGGACGTTGCCTCGGTGACATACCAGTGTAAGAAAAAATCACAGATAATGCTCGTGGGTGGGATTTGATTATCCTCTTCAACTTACAGATAAGGAGACAGAGGCTCATAGAGACTGACTAGCTCACCCCAAGCATCGTAGAGTTGTTTTAGGGGCCCTGGACATCTAGTTCAGGAGCCGCCCACAGCCCAGGTGGACTCTATTCAGGAGAAAAACAACTGTGACAGAAAATCAAATGGAGTTGGGGGGGGAGCAGAATGTGCAGTTAACATGTAAGGATCTTGCTGGGCAGTTATCACTGCCTCTTCTGGATTTTCATTTCAGCTCATGTCTTAAGTCTTTCTTTGAGTCAATTCACTAACTCTATTTTCTAGACCAGGTCCAAATCCCAGCTTTTTCTATCTTAAGACAAATAGATCCACAAAGAACCACTTATTTCCCACCGCTCCTGCACCCCTGCAGAAATCTGAATCCACTGGGGTGTTGTGTACAAGAGGCAGTGTGGACCACTCTGGGAGGGGTATGTGGGGGGACATCCCAGACCACCATGAGCAAGGGGTTTGTAGCTTTACATGTTTTGTTTGTTGACTTGGTATTTCAGAAGCACAAGGGCAGTAGCATATGAGATGAGGAAGATGAGTAAGGTCTCCGTCCTCAAGGAGCCACACACGGGAAGATTTGAGGTGACGTCAGAGTAGGGACTGTTAATAGGAGCAGATATGAAGGAAGGGTATAGTTTATGAAGGGTCATGGGGGGTGGTTCGTCCACGCTTGTGTGTGGGGAGCAGAATTAGAAGGTGTCTTCAGGAAGAGACACCTCTGTGGATTGCTGACGGTGGACTCTTGTTAAGTAGCCCGGCCAGTGGTTAGACCGTGGACAATCATGTGGTAAACCAGGCTCAGAAGTGAATCACAGGACACGCTCAAAAATCACACTGGATTGAGCTAGAGCTTTTAAGAAAAGAGATACTAAGTCAGGAAAATGCTGAGTCTCTTGTGAGGGACCGGGGCTCAGTCTTGGGGCCTGGGAGTATTTCCACACAGGAGTGTTTCCAGTTGGCATGTGGGAAAAAACAGAGCACAAAAATGTCCTGAGAATGCCATCTCTCCTTCCCAGACAAACTACAGTTATTCGCCTTCCAAAGTCCACGTCATTGGTCACAGCCTGGGAGCCCACGTGGCCGGAGAGGCAGGAAGCAGGACTCCAGGCCTTGGAAGGATTACTGGTAAGAGCTTAGGTCCTATCTCCAGTAGCCCCAGATGTGGTCACAAGCCATCAACCCAGCTGGAGGTCATCCTGAAGGCACACATACCCCTCGGCTGTAGAGGACATTTTAGGAAGCCCCCTGGGAATCACAGGGGCCATCACCCGTCACAGGGTCTCCACCCTGAACCCCCTTTGCTGCTTCTTCCATAGCCCTAGGCTCTCCTCTCTGGTTCTGGTGATGTGGGTCTCACAGCATCCCCAAGACCCCAGGAAAATGCAGATTATGGCTGGTATAGGCAGGAACAGAATGGAAGTGAACAGTGCCTACACTGTCATCCTTTTTTCCTTCTCTTTAAAATGAACCCGGACACTGCTTTCCACTTTCTCTCCTGGTAAAAGAAGCCCAACCACTTCACTTGTCAAAAAGTCTCCTTTACCGTCACTGTCAAAACAACCAGGCAAAGTCTGTGAATCATAACAAGAGCCAGAGAATCATCCTATGCTACCATTAGCGACAATACAGACTAAGTGACTGATTGTGTCAGTGTACTTCACATTTCCTCGCCAAATTCTCAGAACTGAGGAAACAGGCTTAGAAAAGCAAGAACATTGGCCAGGCACACAGATTGAAAGATCCTACACAAGCTGCTGGGCTACACACTGCCTGATGAATCATTGAATCCACAACAGCTATGTAACATTGATGGCGTTATGACTTCGTTTCATAAAATGAGGAAAGTGTGACAGAAAGTCTGGTTTTCTCAAGTTCATGCAGAAAGTAGCCAAGTAGAACGTGGGAGGCGGGCAGCCTGTTCAAACTCAGACACTGTGGTGATCAGAGAAAGGTGAATGAGAATGTTGAAGATAAAAGATGTGCAGACACGTGGAGGGGTCGGAGGGAATGTAGCGCTGGCTCAGTTGATCTGAATCCCTTTGCTCATGTGCCTTTCTTCCCTCACCACCAGATCCTCTTCCAATGAGCAGCACTGAGACCCTCTTACCCCCATGTTTCATACCCAGGGCCATGACACTGTACTGCTCCAAGCACGGCACCCACTGAGTTGGGTAATGCCCAGTCTGAGCACTCATTCTTTCTGAGACCAAGAGTCAGGCCTAACGTTGCTCATTGCTGACCGTTTCCTTTAGGATTGGATCCCGTTGAAGCCTACTTCGAGGGCACCCCTGAAGAGGTCCGGCTGGATCCCTCGGATGCTGCCTTTGTGGATGTGATTCACACCGACGCAGCTCCTCTGATCCCATTCTTGGGTGAGTCCAATGGCGCACCAGCTGTGGCAAATGTGACTGTGTTTAACCCCAAGGGTCTACGGTATGAATAAAACCATCTCATTGGTGTTCTAAATCTTTCAGGTTTTGGAACCGATCAAATGGTGGGTCACCTGGACTTCTTCCCCAACGGAGGACAGAACATGCCAGGATGCAAGAAGAATGTCTTGTCACAGATTGTGGACTTGGATGGCATCTGGTCTGGTAAAGCCAGGGTGGGGGGGTCGGGAGAGGAAGTCAGGGAGGATGCCACATGTCACTTCCCTGGGGTGGTTTTTTTTTTTATACTTGCCTCAGCAGATCTTAATAAACGTAAGACTCTCCTTTCTGTGCCATAATTTCTGGAATATTTAACCGCACATTTGTTACATCTCTGCTCTATCAATTCTGTGTTTCTTTAAAACATTGCCAGTTCCTTAGAATGCCCCAGAGCATACAAACAGCAAAGACTGATG
The DNA here is from genome assembly GCA_023101885.1 of Typhlomys cinereus. Taxonomy (NCBI): domain Eukaryota; kingdom Metazoa; phylum Chordata; class Mammalia; order Rodentia; family Platacanthomyidae; genus Typhlomys; species Typhlomys cinereus. Next base: position 723,115 of record JALPQD010000557.1, on the reverse strand, counting down.
AGACTGTGGCTTTAAACTGCAATGCCAGCAGTCAACTGGTAGGTACCTGATAGAGAAAGGGGAAAACACGAGAGTGAAGATCCTGACTATTCCCGGGAGAATTTTCCCAAACGGTCTCCCTGGGAGCCAGTGATGTGCTTCAAATTTGGGCCACCAGCTTCAGAGCACAGTCAGGACGACACGGTCCCCAGTGGTATCTACGGAAAAGCCGTTTTCACGGGTGCAGTTGCTGTGCAGAAATGAGGAGCAACCACATGGGACAGGCCAGAGTGGGGACTCTGTGCTCACCACCTGGGACAAAGGGCATGCTTCAGAGTCAGCTCTGATGCTCTGTCTGGAATGATCGAGATGACAATGGCCAGATGTAATTCTGAACCATGTTGATCAAGGAGACAACATTCAGGCTAAAGCCCTTAGCATTCTGATCAAATCCAGTAAGTGCAGATGTGTGCAGTAATGTGTGGCCTTTTACAGTTCCACCAGTAACGGCCGAGCAAGTTCAGGCCAGGTCTGGAAGATGTGCAGTGACATTTTGCAGGTAGCTTGTGTCGGGATACCAAGGAAGATCCGAAGGAGGAATAAGAGGGCAGAGAACGGAGCTTGAAGATAACCACCGAAAGCTCCTCACCCCTCTTCGTTGGCACAAGAGCAGTGTGGCAGTGTCCTGGTTGTGTCGCATCTGGGAGGACCTGTCACACTTGGGGGAAGGCTCTGAGGACACCTAACCTGATGCACAAACACAGCGTGACTCAGGGGTTAGAGAGGTGGGCTCAAGCTCTAAGGGAGTTTAGGTTTCCTGCTGGCTATAATCTGTGAATCATCCGTGGCCACTTTTATAAGCAAGAGTCTCTGGTACCACCTGCTAGGAAAGGAAAGGGTGCCGTGCCCCCAGCAATGCAGATGAAATGGTGGGAAGGCACCTCACCGTGCACAGAGCCCCTTCTCTGCGTGTCCATTGCTATTACTGTGACTGAATTAGGAACAGAAAGGCCTGATGAGGTGGTCCACTGTGAAGCCATCACACTGAGAGAGATTGAGAGAGATTGAGAGAGAGAGAGACAGAGAGAGAGCATAGTCGCAAACCATCGCTAACGCCAGGCTGACTTCCTGCTGTTTTCTCAGGGACCCAGGACTTCGTGGCCTGCAACCACCTAAGAAGTTACAAGTATTACTTGGAGAGCATCCTCAATCCCGACGGGTTCACTGCGTACCCCTGCACTTCCTACAGGGCCTTTGAATCTGTAAGCTACTGTTGGGGGTGGAGGTTGGGGAGAGGGAACGCGCTGTGGTACTTGGGGCCTGCTGCCCCGCGAGTCTGTCTGCCTTCTCACCCTGCATGCTCTGCCTTGCTTCTCAGAGCCGCTCATGGTCCTGCGGCACGGAGAGTGGGGGAGGGGAGGAGGAAAAAAAAAACTTGGTGTCAATAAAACCTAGAGCAAGGGGAGTCATGTGGGAGAGGAAAAGTTCTGGGAGATCAGAGAGCAGGTCTACGCCTCTGTGATCAAGGCTTCCAGTAGAAGGTCAGCCCGGAACCTGACCTGCAAATGTCAAAGAGCCTGGAAAGGAACGGAGTGGGCAAAGGCAGAGCGAGGCAGAGAGTCGTCCTTACTGCAGAGCAAAGGAAAGGCAGGCGCACAGGTTCTGAGTTCCAGGCTGCCCAGGGGAGAGACAGAAGCCTGCTGATGACGCACTTAGCGATCACGGGCCCCAGCTCCCTTCCCTGTACAGACAAGAAACCTGTGGGAAAACTGAGCGTTGGCTTCTCCAGGTATCTTGGTGGCGAGATGAATCCACCTCACAGCATCCTCTGTCCTTTGTCACTAGAACAAGTGCTTCCCCTGCCCAGACCAAGGGTGTCCACAGATGGGTCACTACGCTGACAAGTTTGCCGGAAGGACAAGTGAAAAGCAGCAGCAGTTCTTCCTGAACACAGGGGACGCCAAGAATTTTGCACGTGAGTCAAGCTTCGGATTTCTTGTCATTTCTGTTACTAGGCGGAAGCGTGCCTCTGCCCTGAAAGATCTGTGGGCACATTTTTGACCGTCTTAGAGAAGCGTCTGTGCACCCAAGTCACCTCATTCATGACTCAACTGAGATGTAGAAGGAGTGTGTGTTTTTTCCCATTAGTGTTGTGCTGTGGCAAGTGGAAGTCAGTGGTACGATTCATGGGAATGTGGCAATTTGTGCCACTTTGAGACAAGTTAGCCTGAATTCTTTTTTAGCCTGAAAGTCTTAGTTAATTTTGCCTTTCTTCTTCCAGGACTGTCATTCAGAGATGTTAACCACATACCACATGCGCACACACACACACACACACACACACACACACACACACACACATTTATGCATTCTGCAGACCTTCCTGGTACTGTTTCTGTGCTGGTCTGAACCCCATAAGGAGCTCCAATCCTACCACCTCGCTCCCTCCATCCTTGATGCCTGTCTGGTGGAGGTGGGTGAGGAGTCGAGAGTAGACATGTGGATTCAGGGTTCACATTAAGAATGTTTGGGCCACTTTGTGGCAACCTGGTCTAAGGAGAACTCCATAACATATTGCCTAGTAAAAACAGAATCTGTATATTTATAAGACTTCATGAAAAGAAATACATTTTGCGAGCAGGTATATTGAGGTATAATTTACCTATAACGAAGCTCATCTGTTTTAATGCACAGTCTTGTGGACTTGACAAATGAATAATCATACAGCCACCTCCACTAGTGAGAGGCACAATGTTTCCATAACTGTAAATACATATCCATGTAATACGTGTAAGAAGACAACTAATCAATCCTTCCACCGAAGTAATGATGCAGGAAATTCTTGCCTATATTTTAACCACCACAAAAGAGCCATTCAAAACCATATATTTATTCCTCAATCAACACTTATTTATGGGTCACAGATGTGAGCTGCTAGACACAGGGGAAGGAAGGACGAGCTCACACAACCTGCCAGTCAGCAGATAAGGAAACCGAGTGACTGTAAGGGGGACTGGATTTGGTGGGCTGTGGATGGGCCACTTTGGGACAGTGGACCAGACCTTGAAAAAGGACAGGGGCAATATGTCTAGAGATATGAAAAGTGAGGAAGAGTTAGGTTAAGGTATGTGTGCTTGTGTGTGTCGATGAGAGGGTGTGTAGGTAACTGCACGTGTTTGTATGTCTTCTATGTGCAAGTATCGTTTCATGAGTGTATCTGTGTATATGTGTGTGGAGGTGTGGGTGTACACTAGAATAGCACTCTGGCTGTAAATCTAGATGACGACTGTCCAAGCACTAGGGGTTCCAGACATGTAGGCATGAGACAGGCCATCCTGGAGGGGCTCTGGAAGCTGTACCCCTGAACTGCCCTCCTCGTGTGGCCTGGCCTCTGCTTCCTTCTCATCTCGCCTTAAGGTACAGCGCTACTGTCCCCAGGAGGGAGCTTGTTCTGCCCTATCACACCCAGAAACCACTGATGGCCACCAGGCAGTTAGCACTCTGGCGCGGCCAGGGAATTTGAGGGAGTGTATTAATTCATTTTCTTCACTTGAACTTAAATATAAGCAGCCAGCTGAGGCTGGCGGACCCCTTCCAGGGCAGTGCAGACCCGAAGGGGAACACATGGGTGTTAAATTCCCCTGAAGGCCTAATGCAACGTGTAGATTGACAACAGAAGTTCACATGCATCAGTGCATCCCCATAAGAGGTGGGGACGGCAATCTGGGCTTTGAATTGCCTATTTTGTGTGTGAACAAAGTCCACTCTTCCATGCTCTACACAGGCTGGAGATACGGGGTTTCCGTAACACTGTCTGGAAAAACAGTCACTGGTCAGGTCAAAGTGGCTTTGTTTGGAAATAAGGGGAACACTCGTCAATATGACATCTTCGGGTAAGTCCTACTTTGTATGATATCCCATCCCGTAACATGAACTGCACCTAAACACTTATCTCCTTAAATATCTGCAATTTTAGAACTACTTTATTCTCAGGTTAATTTTTGACTTCCATAATAATTGTTTCTGGCTTGCCTAGCATGCACAAGTCTTTGGGTTCAGTCCTACCAGAAAGCAGAATGACAACAACAGAAGGCATATACACCCACCAATAAATCAGATAAAAACATAAATATGTTCTTACCCAAATACCCTGTTTTCTGGTAAGCATAACATGTGTTAAAATAAATGGCTATTTTGTTATCATATCAATAATGCTTCCAGGAAAAATAAGAAAATGTGAAGGAGTTGTATTATTTTTCCTAAAGAAAGTTTTGAAGAGAAGTTAACATCAGTTCAAAAGATAATCCTTAAATAGTAGCTTGGGGCTGTCAACTCTAGCCAATTTCCCATTTCTCTATCCTCGAGTTGAGGATTAATTTGAAAGGAGATGCTCATTATTCTAGGAGGGAAGAGTGCTGTTGATGTGGTCCTTAAATGTACTGCTGTGGGCTGGAGAGATGGCTCAGGGGGTAAGCCTCTGCCTCGAAAACAGAAGGTTCTGTATTCAGATCCTGGATCCCATGTAAAAATGGCAGGAAGAAATGGTGGCAGCCCCTGCTTAGGATCCTGCAAAGTGGAGCCTGGAAAACCTCGGAGCAAAGCAAAGAGGGGGTAGAGCAATTCAGAGTGATTCCGAGGTCACCCCTGGGCTTCCACAGGCACACGTAGTGCCCTCTGACACACACAGACACACACACGCAAACGCTCATACACAAACACACATAAACAAATCTTTTAAAAAAATAAAATAAAAATACACCGCCATGAATGAGCATGCTTCTCCTTCTCTGTTTCCAGGGGGATTATGAAACCTGGCTCTACCCACTCCCATGAGTTTGACGCAGAGCTCGATGTGGGAACAATTGAGAAAGTCAAGTTTCTTTGGAATAATCACGTGATCAACCCAACCTTCCCCAAAGTGGGTGCCACCAAGATCACCGTACAAAGGGGAGACCAGCAGACCGAGTATGTATCTTCCCTTGCTGGCTTGTCTCCCGAGGTTTGCAGGGGACACTGACAGAAATAAGGAGAAAAGAAAGAAAGCACAGACACACTTATTCACCCCAGATAGGGATTAGATGATGAACTTTGGCAAGCACACCGAAGTCCAATTTGGCCAGCCAATGAGTTTATTGGGGTTGTGGGGCAAAGGTTACTTATGGAGCAGAGATGACTCAAAGGCAGGTTCAGCACCAAAAGTCCACCTTAGTTTGGGCGATGACACGTGGAAACTGACCGAGGAGCAGCCTTAGGCTGCGGGCTGCTGAGGTCCCCTCCCTATCGCTCAGCCGGCTGAAGGAATCTCCTTCCACCATGGTTTGCTGCTTTCTTTACTTTGGGGACCCTCCCCCAACCATCTTGTTATTTGCAAGAACTTCCCGAGACTTATTCCATGATTACTTCCTAAGCCTCATGGGCTTTCCTCCAGGAGAGAACCTTTCAGGTTATTACACAGCCATCTCCTTAGGTTAGCCTGGGAGCAAAGTCCCAAGGCAGAATCACGTCATGCCTGGAGGGAAAAATACCATACAGCAGACGTCTTTAAAGGAAACTCAGCCCAGGAGAGATGAAGGAAAAGAAATCAGTTTGTATAAAAAAGATGTTTGCAGTAGGACGGGAGAGCATTGAAGGGGGTAGTACTTGAGGGGTCTCCATCCTGAGCCACAGATTCCCAGACTTTGTGCCTGAAGAGGCACAGGCTTTGTGTAGACAAGGGAGCAGGGATAATAAGTTGGCCTGGGAGACGGAGCAGAGTTCCATCCTGTTCAGCCAGCGGAAGGAACATTCCTGGTGAGGTTTTTGTGGGACAAGGACCCAGGCCCTTTGCCACTTGAGGTCTTAAGATTTGGTGGCTGAACAGAACCACTGGACCCTGGGAATCTCACTGTCCCGGGTGGTGGAGGAAGACTGACAGGCCGACATGGGGATTGACATATGTGCTGTCAGGCTGAGGCCCTTCTGCCCGTGGGGAGAGAAAGAAGCGGGCCTGGTCAGGTGGTCAGCCAGGCTAGGAGGTCCTCAAAGAGAGAATGTGGTATGCTGGGGACCAGGTCGGCCAGTGGGGAGCTACATGCAGGAACAGCTGGGGTCTCTGCTCCAACCCCTGCTGAAAGACATGGTCTCTGACATCCGTTCTTAGGCCCCCTGACGGCAGCTTCCAGGGCCTCTGACATCATCTCCTAGGGCCTCTGACGTCAGCTTCCAGGGCCTCTGACGTCATCTCCTAAGGCCTGTTAGGCAGTGTCCCGAGGCCTGGATCTTACAACTTGATGGCTCAAAACAGCTCAAAGGGCACTGGAAACCTAAAGATTTCTGAGGAAAAGTAGATACGTTCTAAACCTTCTGGTAATTGAACAGGTAAAGCTGAGGCCACTCTCCTGAGGCCCATATGTGCCTGATGCACCAGCCTTCCCTTGCCTGTGGATTCCACAGAAAATCTGTCTCAAGAGAAGCTTGAGGGATGGGGAGATGACTCAATGGTTAAAGAATGTGCTGTGTAAGCAAGAAGAATATTGGGTGGATGTGGTGGTGGTAGAGATTGGGGATCCCCAAGCCAGAGTCGCCTCTCTGTAAGATCTGCGTTTGATAGTAGATCTTGTCTGAAAAAATAGTAAGAATGAAAGAGTAGTCGAGGATGATTTCCAGTATCAACCTCAGGCCTACACAACACACATATAGGAACACTCACACACATACTATACACATATACACACTGATACACATGGAAAAAGAAATTAAAAAGAGATGCTGGAGTAGACTTTAGGCTATTAAAATACAGGAAAATCAAAACTAGCTTCAAATCTTGCAGACCAGCTTGGGGAAGAAAATAAAATCTCAGCTAATATTATTCAATAATTGGGCTGTTATGAAAATGGCCCTAACTTGCTTAAATAACACTATGAATAACTACAAAGTTAAAGAAAATCAGTGTTCTGGTTGACCCTCTTCTTGGTTCCCATTCCACTGTGTAATCAGCTCTCTGGAATCCCAAGGGTAGCCCTCGCCCTGGCCTAGTGACAGGACACCAAAAGAGAAACAAGCGTGTCCTGCCTTTATTGTTCCTCCCCCATGTAGCACCCACTGTAAATGTGATTTTGCAAATGACTCCATCAGGCACCCGTCTGAAAGGAGCGCAGAGGCGGAGCTTGTCAATGGCGTTATGCTGAGAAAAATCAGACTTCAGATGTACATGAAAGATGGCAATAGAAAGAACCTGAATAGAGGAGCCCAAGGAGAGAGACCCAGGAGGAGAGCAAGGAGGGGCCCACAGGGCAGGGGGAGCATTGCAGGAAGGGCAGGGGTGCAGGTACTCGGGAGGGTGGGGCACGAGGAGGATACACTACAGGTAGTAGAACTCAGAAGGCAGAGTTGCCAAGTTAAGACTTCGAGGAACCATAAATTCAGAATAGAACTTAGGAGGCCAACAAAGATGAGTAAAGAGTTTTATTAGAATTACTTCCAGGAACAGGATTGAGGGGTTATCTGCAGGAGGGTAAACACCTTAGTGGTCATTACACCACTGAACAAACAGACAGAGCACAGCTCAGGCTCACAGGCAGGGAAGCCCGGGACCAGCCTCGGTTCTTGTAGCCACTTGCATGTGCACAGGCTTTGCATTTGAAACCGTCTTACATCCGTTGTCACGGGACATGGCCTGATTCCCACGGGAGTCTCAAGAATCACCCCAGCACCCTCTTCTGCTTCAAGTGGAGACGTCATCGGGTTAACAACCCAGCCACGTCACAGCTAGAAGGTGGGAGAGGCGTGACGCACCCAAGGAGAAAGTCAAGCCCCCTGACCCTAGACCTGGAAGACAAGATCAAGAGAGTTAAGATGTGTGATCTTCCCATAGAAAACTGATAGTCGAGTGTCGACCAGACCTATATTTGCAGCTCGACTCTTGGCTTTACAGAGAGTCCTCTGCACCTAGTTTCCTCTCCTGTAAGATAGGATGGGGGCAATGGGGGTGAAGCTCACGTGCATGGATTTTTTGGTGTCTATTGTAGTTTCTGTAGCATTCAGCTGGGTTCTGGAAGTGACTTTAGAAAGACCGTGGTTACTGGGACTTGTAAGGATGATGGGTGCCGCCTCGGAGGTCTGTGGATGACAGGACTCGGGGACCGAGCCACTGAGAGCAACAACAGGCCCTGTCTGGGCTGGGAAAGCCACTCACTGGAATCCCAAAATGGTTGCAGCCACTGATCTCGTGCACGCATCTTGTGCTTCTGCATTGCAAATCAAGATCCATTGCTGCCTGACACCTCAGGTGACAGGTGTCGGGATAGGCAAGGATACCAAGCACTTGTCTTTCTCCACAGATATCACTTCTGCAGCAAAGACACCGTGCGAGAAGACGTCCTGCTCACTCTCACACCCTGTGACATTCCAGACCAAATTTGATCCTTTGTGACCCCCAATAAAATTCCTGTTTGCATCACAGTGTCTAGTTCAGATGCCAGCGGGTGCCCGTGGGGGCATTTGGGAATTGAACACTGAGAAAATTCACAGGCATCTCTCTCTCTCTCTCTCTCTCTCTCCGAACACGAGTCTCTAGCCATCAGCTTGCAATGAAGAGCCGCTTTCCCCCAACTTTCTTGGTCTCCAGGTTCAGTCTTCTTTTCCTTGGAGGGTGGGAATTCACAGTGTGAGCATCAGGGGAATCTACAGAACCTCTGTCCACATTGTTGATCTTAAAGCGAGAAACTGCGGCACGGGGCGGGGAAGTGACTCATGGATGAATTCATGTCTGTCAGGACTACTGGCCAGGCCCAGTCCCGTCCCAACAAGCCTACCGTTGACCTTGTGATTCAGACCTGGGCTGCTGTGGCCGCTTGGTCCTGTCAGGTTTTCTTTTTGTTTGTTTTCTTTTGTTGTTTCATTCTGTTTGGTTTTGTGAGGAAGGACCATGTGGTGATTCTGCATCTGGGTGAGGCTCTCAGAGACTGAATCAAGCCATGTTCAGACTTCCTACAAGTTGGGGCTTCTTGGGGCCCTCCGTCTGTCTGTCTGGCAGAAGTTGATCCTGGCGGGACTTTACCCTGTGGAACTATCCAGAACAGGTTTTAGAGAACCATCCGGAGTGGTTTCTAGAAAGCCATCCAGAATGGATTCTGGGGAGTGCAGGTCCTTACTAGAACCAATGGAGAGTCCTCCCCCAACTGATCTGAACCATGGGTCCCCCCATCAACACAGATCCTGGAAAAAACAGGTGTATTCAGGGTGGCCCAGCATCATGCGCACACTGTATCAGAAACAGCGTGGCACAAATTGTGCCTTTCCACAAGGTCAGAATGCTTTGAATAACAAGGAATTCACAAGCGATGTTGATTTCGCTGGCTGCAAATCATTAAGTCCTCTGCTTCTGCCTGATTTGTCAAGGCCATCAAGAATCGTCAGCTTTTTTATTCTAGTCCCAATTATAAATGTTAACCTTTAGATCATATGAGTATCTCACACCAGACAAGGGACCAGTTCAGAAGCTTCATGAATCATATGCTTTTCCGAGTGGTTTTCAGAGTGCAAATGCAGATCCAGGTGACGGACGTCCTCAAGTATCCTTTTGAACTAGATTGAGTATCTCGGGTAGAAAAACCTACATTCAGGTTGGAGTCTGGGAACAGAGAGAGGTTCTTCTCTGTGGCAGGTTTCCCAGACCAGGCCTGTCACAAGTGAACAGATGACAGTTCCGCTTGCTTGGCACATCTTAGTCTCGGGGTGCTAATTGTACGGTCCCAAGTAATGGAGTTCCAGCTGGTGTGACTGATAAGCTATGTGCCTGCTATCTCTGATAAGATTTGGTATATTTGCAAGTATCATTACACATTGGCACAAAGAAAGGATCCGTTTGAGCCTGTTGGTATGCTGGCAGATGGGGGTCGTTTACACGCACAAACAAGATGTAGATCAATCTTTCTTGGCACTTATACTCAAAGAGTAACTCGAGTCAAGGCTGTTGCTTTATAAAATGGAACCATGCAAGCCTGAAATCTATGATTTTTGTACAGCTGTTTTCCTATATCCTACTACAACAAAATGCCTGACACCAAAGAACTTGGGAGAGAAAAGGGTTTGGTTCAGCTCACAAGTCCAGGTTCTAGTCCTTCATGGCAGGAGAGTCACAGCATTGGGAACTGGGGGCACTGGTCACGTGACATCCTCAATAAGAGCAAACGGCAAGGACCAATGCGTGCTTGCTTGTTTGCCTGTAGCTCTCATCTGCATCTAGTCTCTGGCCAGCTGTCTAGCGTATGTGTGTATATGTGTGTATGTGTGTATATGTGAGTGCATGTGTGTATGTGTGTATATATGTGTATGTACATGTGCGCATGGGTGTGTATGTGTATGTCTATATGTATCATGCAATTAAGACAACCCCTCACAGACACGCCCAGAGGCCGGCCTCTCAGGTAGCCTAGAGAACCAGCCTCCTGGGTGTCAGGTCGATGATGTGCACTAACCGGCACAGCCACAGTGACCCGCAGGAGGCCCAGCCTGTTCTCACCTGTTCCCCTGGGCTGAGATCACGTGGGCAGGTCGTTACGTCCCCGGGTATGTCCACTCTTGGTCGCCAGGCTTCGCATCCCTCCCCCCGCCCCCAGCTTTCCTGTCCCAGCTCTGTTTCTGCCCAGCAGGACATCCCCAAATTATACAGGACTTTAAACTTGAGTGGGGGTGGCTCTGGATTGTCCCCGAAAGCAGCGGTATGGTGAGGACTGAGGAGCAGTTGCAAGAAAGGGTCCCAGAGTAATGAGGAAGCCAAAGTACAGCCCCCCAGCCTCATGCTGTTAGTGACTTTACCTTTAAAAGTTGCTAAATGAAGAGACGGCTTAGCGGGCAAAGCGCCAACCGTGCAAACCTGGTGGCCCGAGTTCATATCCCTATGTTCCATGTAAAAGTCAGACACAATGATGTGTTTGCAACACCTGCATGCCTAGGGGAGATAAGAGGCCAGGACACTAGGATTCCAGAGCTCAGGGGTCAGGTAGCTTGGCTTATGGAGCACTAGTGAAGAGACCAGATCTACAGCAAGGTAGAAAGGCGAGCGACATCTGAAGGCTGTCCTAGACCACACATGCACACGCACGCACACACACACACACACACCATACATACATATACATGCGCACATATACACACAGAGATATACACATACACACACACACATACATATACACACATACACTTACATATACACACATACACACATATATACACATACACACACATACATACACATATGCACAAACACACACACATGCACACACTTAAGGAAGGAGGGAGAGAGGGAGTCACTAATTCCTGGACTGGAAGATGGCACAGTCAATGAAAGATGTCCGGTTGGATCCCCAGGGCACATAACAGACTTGGCATCCCAGACTTGGCATCCCAGTACCAGGGAAGAAGAGAGAGCAGACCTCAGAGACTGACTGGCTGTCCAATCAGTGTAGCCCAGCGGGGAAGTTCTAAGAGAAGGATAAAATCCTGTCCCAAAATCAGACCCAACAAAAACAAGACAAGACAGCTCAGAGCTCAGTGGGTGGGACGCTTGCTCTCAAATCTGGCGACTGACTTCAATCCCCAGGAGCCCACATGGGGGAAAGACAGACTAATTGAGAGGTATGCATTCTCTCTCTCTCTCCCTCTCTCTCTGTTTCTCTTAATTGTTTTTTAAATATTGATGGGTGGCATCTGAGGAAGGACAGAAGGTTGTTCTCTGGCCCCCACAAGCACATGTACATAATGCAGCTGTGTGCCTATACACACAAGTGCACTTGCATGTGCATGAATATATAAACACATGCTTCACTAAACTGAATGATCTGATGCAGTCTCCCACTAGCTTCATGCAGATAAACTCTTTGGTGTATGTGTGTGTGGTGTGCGTGCATGCGTGCGTGCGTGCGTGTGTGCATGTGTGTGTGTGTGTGTGTGTGTGTGTGTGTGTGTGTGTGTGTGATGACCACATCAGTTACTTTCCAGGGCCTTGAAGACCTTTTCTATCAAAAGCACTTACTCTTCAGCCTGTGCAGGTGTCCTGTGAATAACTAAAACACAGTTCAAAGGGCGAGGCATCCCTGCCTTTGTATTGCATCTGTCCCCTTCCCTTAACTTTGCAGTCAACTCTGAATGTAGAAAAATTGGTTGTTTAAAGAGTGTTTGTCTGGACCTTATAGTCCAAGGTTAATTTATCTGAAACTTCCCTAAACTCTGTCCTCTCCCTCCGAGGCTCACGATGGCGAGCTGCGTGTAACTAAGAGACTGTCAAGAGTGGCAGGACATTGAGGTCAACAGATTGCCAGCCGCCAGGTACGTGGTGGCATCTCACGCTCCATGACTCTGCGCGGCATAGAAAGGCATCCGTCTTTTCCTACGGGAGCTGCCTTCTCTGTCTTGTATCTAACAATGATGGAGATGGAAACGTACCTGGAGAGAAATGTCACTCGCCTGTGTTCGTCACCTTTTTCTCAATTTGCTGTGAGTCTTTTTTTTCATCTCCCAGCAGCTTGTCTACCATTCATTGGGTCCCTTTGCAAATAACAAATAAGCAGATGTGGGTTCAGCAGCCAGAGAACAGGCACCCGGGAGGGCTCACGAGGAAGATGATGGTTGTGGCCGAAGGCACACATCATCCTGGGCAGGGGGGTTGCTGAATTCTCACGGTTGGAACCAGCACTGCACTTGACCCCACACCCTGGACTAGCAAGAGAGCTCAATCGACGCGATGGCGCATCTGCAGGCACTTGTCATACGCCAGCTCCATGCCTGTCACTGTGCCAGGCACTAGGCACAAAGGACAGCAGAAGATGCCAACCTGTGAGAATGTTGCAGTTCGCCTGCATGGTTGCTGATAAATCACCATCAAACGGCTTAAGGGAACAAGGGGTTTATTTTCTTATGATAGTCCACTTACAGTTCATAGTCCAGCTTGACAGAAGAGCACGCACCAACCACAGGGCCAAGGGAACCGGCCACACCATCTCTACACAATGGCTGAGAGAGGGACGATCCTTACTTGCCAGACCAGCACGTCTGGCCAAGTATATACAAGGAGGCCAACTCTCTCAACCAGCTCTCTGTATTTTATTCCAGGGCCTACGCCATGGGCTGGGCCTTCCCCATCAGCTAGACAATCTCCTGCAGGTTCACTCTGGGCTTAACTCTACCATTAATTCTCTACAAATGTGCCCAGAGCTCAAATCCTCAACTGTCACGTTGACACCTGTGCCTAACGAGGACGGGGAGGTGAGTTTGCACTCTACCCAAAGCAGCGCTGCCTGGTTCTAGGGCCAGAAAGCCAGGTGTTTGCCAGATAGGGTGGCCAGAAGTGGGAAGGAGCAGCACAATGAAAGCTTCGAGGGGGCAATGGTTCTCAGCCCACATTGGAAGGAAGGCATCCTCCAGGGATGACACGCTGGCAGGCCCGTAGGGGAGGAGGCAGTGCTGTGGATATGCAGGCAACAGGGGCTTCGTGGCATGCAGGTGGCTGAATGGAACCTGGTATGACAGAGGGGATTGTAACAGTCCTGCTCCCTGCTCAAGGATAATTCTGCTTGTCACTGTGATAGGTATGAGGGTTTGCAGAAACTGGGGGCGGTGTAGGCATACAATGCTTTGTGCCTTCCTCTGTCATTCTTCACTTTAATTTTTTAGTGTAGGTGTTGGTGTATGTGGAGGCAGAAGGGCAGTACATAGAAGAGACACTGTGTGTGCCTGTGGAGGCCCAAGAGTGACTCCAGGCTCTGCCTTCCAGGGCCAGAAGTGCAGGCTGCTGCCATTTTCGCCCGGTGTTTTCACATGGGATGTGGGATCTGAACTCAGGTCCTTTCATTTGCAAGGCAGAGACTGTATCTCTCCAGCCCTCCACCTTACTTTTTGAGACAGGGTCTTGCATTGAACCTGAAGCGCACCGATTTGGTAGAACTAGCTGTCTAGTGAGCTCCAGGAGTCTCCTGCCCATCCCGCCCTCCACCTGGGCTGACAGGTGGGCGCTGCCACGCCCAGCTGTTTGCGTGGATGCTGAGGATCCGAGCTCGGGTCCTCATGCTTGTGCAGCAAGCCCTTCACTGACCAAGCCATCTCAGCCCTGCAGACATGATCAGCATAGAAGCTGACTTGGAGGTGGGGAGCCAACTAGTAACGTTTCCCAGACCTCACCATTTGTGTGCAGCGCTGAGCTTCAAGGTAACCCAGGGTGCCCTGCGCCCTGCCTCCAGGTACGGGAGCGGCCACGTGCTCAAGGGGGCATGAAAGGCAGCGGATGGGGCCCCACGTTGGAGTCAGGCCAGGCCGCTGTCCTCCCTGTCCACTTCCTTCCTTTGAGCACGTGTCCTTCTGTGAGATACGCAGCTGGAACCGAGAGCAGACTTTACCAGACACCAGACACGCTGCCACTTGCATCTCAGTCTTGCAGATCTTCAGAACTGTGACAAATAAGCTTACTATCTTTATAAAGTACCCAGTCCCCAGCGGCCATCATTTGCCACGGCCACATGAACAAGCCAAGGCCATACCTTGTAATCCACACCCACTCAGGAGCTCGAACTTCCGCCTTAATTCTGACCCCTCAGCACAATTAGTCTCTGTTGCAAATTCCAAACGATGCACAGCCTAGCCAACATGCAAGACTTCTTCTCTATGCTTTCTCTCATTGTGCTTTTAATCACTGCCCATTCTGTATTATTTTCAGGTGACCATGTGCCCCATGAGACTATCAGTTCTGTAAAAGCTGAGATACCTTATGCTTTGTTCGCTGTGATACTGGCATAGCCACCTGTACCAGTCAGCTCCTCACCACCAGTGACAAGATGCCACGACAAACAACTTTAAGTAGAGTGCAGCTAATTTTTTTCCAGGTTGGCTGTGACCATCACCACTTTTAGGCAGAGGAGCTGTGGTGACCCGCGCGAGACCCTCATGAGGTCGCACCTGTGACCACCATCCCTTGTGGAGGGAGAGGAAGGGTCACTCACAACTCCCCTCTTCTCTCTGATATTCCAGTTACCACCATATGAGAAATAAATGATTGACTGCAGGGGGGCTGTCCAGGAGAGCTTCCCATTGGTGTGGTTATCTGTAAATCACCGAGACTCCTGGTATGAACCAAATAAACTCCTTGTCTCACCAAGCTACACTTGGATAGGATCTTTCTTAGGTCTCTTGGCTTCTAAAATCCCCCATTGATAAGGAAAAAAAAAAAAAAGATTTTGGCTCACTGTTTCAAAGTTTTCCCTCCCCAGCCCCGGGTCGAAGGACCACACGGCAGCGACGACCTGTTCACTCCATGGCGATGGGAAGCAATAAGAGAAACAGGAAGAAGTCAGGGTTTCAAGATCCCCTTCGGGCACAAGCCAGTGACCTTACTTCCTTCCATAAGAAGAAGCGCTTCCCAAGAGCCCCCAGAGATGGGGGACAAAGTCTTCCACATGTAGGGCTTTTGTTCTATGAAGGGGACATTCAAGATCCAAACTATAGCCTTGGACGTATACCTGGCACGTTGGTAGCCACGTGAAAGTGGCATGAATAGGCAAGCGGACGTGTGACTCATGCTTTGGAAGCAGGATGATTACAGCTGGATGGACATTAGGAAGTGAAGGGGCAAACTGGAAGACACGCGTCAGCTAGAGAGAGGCCGTGCCAGCCACCAGGACAAGGGCGGGGGGCTGAGCGGGACATGGAGCAGATTTCAACAGGCAGCTGTGGTGCCAGTTGGCAGGGCTCACTGGGCCTCAGCCCGCCTCCCTGCCGGCCATGTGGCTGGCAAATGAGTTTTCCCACGATGGTGGCCTTCGTTTCCTCATGACATCAGACAGTTGGCAGCATCTCAAGTCTTCTGGGTGCCCAGAGAAGGGCTGGCAGCTGCCAGTCACCACCCCCCAGGTGACCTGAAATTCATGGGTCACAACTAGGTGGGACCGTTTTCCTGGGTTTTGGTGTCAGAGGTGCGATTGACTGGGACCCTTCTCACATTATTTTCTCAGAAGATGGAAAGGGAATTTATATCATAGGGGTGTCTAAAAAGGGTGCTCTTGAAATTACCAGGGTGCACATGAGAGACCAGACTGTGCGGGTGAACTGCTGACATGTGAAACACGACTGGGTTCAGAAGCGGCTCACTGAGTGCTTAGCGGAGGTAGCAGCCTGAGTGGTGACTGACTCACACCCTTCTATGCGCTGCCCTTGATCCTGCCTTCTGTTAGGAGCTGAGAGTCAGCCCGGAAGCAAGACAGATAGGCGGGGGAGATTCTCAGTGGCTAAAGAGTCCGTGGCACAAGTGAAAGGACCAGAGTTTGAATCCCCAGTTCCCATGCAAAATACCAAGCAGATGTGGTGAACTGCCTATAAATTCAGCCTTAGAAAGCAGAGCATGGGAATCCGGAGAGCAAGCCAACTATCCAGACTAACTGGTGAGCTCTATGTTTACTTAGAAAACCGGCCTCAGAAGAATACAGTGGAAGGACAATTAGGAATCCACATGTACAGAGAGAGAGAGAGAGAGAGAGAAATTTGACACAAAATGAAGGAAAAAAAACACAAAATACAGAAGAGAGTCAGGATAGGATGGTCTGTAAGACCCTGTGGAGAACTGACAGCAGCTGCTTTCCCAAGCATTGACTATTTTATAGATAAACTAAGTAAACACTGCATTAGCAGGTACGAGGGCACAGAAAATTGGGGAGGCTGTGGATTTCTGTGCAGCATACCATGTACTCTAAAGAGAAGTCAGACCCAAGCATAAGCAATCTCATCTGGAAAAGACAAAGCCTACGGGGGCTAAGTCATATCTTGCGCCAGCTGAGAAGCAGCCTTGGGAAGCTTCGGGGTAAGCTGGCTCTGCCAGGCACAGCGCCCCTGGGGTAGCTTTGCTGGCCCAGAAGCTATGTTATGATGTAGCTTTGCCTTCAGCTGCTGTCCACATCCTCTCTCAGCCTGAGGCTGTTGGATGTGCTCGCTAGGATATGCCTCGCCTGTGACCGGTGACGACCCACGGCTAGGACACCAGAATTAAAAACACGGCCTGATGTTGAGTGACAGCCAGTCTGCAGTGAGCATAGCCCAGGCCCCAGGCCTGCTGCTGAGACACAGCAGGGTCCAGGCAAATAATAAACCCCTCCGGGCAGCCAAAGCTGGGAAATGCCAGGTCCAATACCACAGTCTCCGTTCTGCCTAACTTCAAGACTTGGTCCTGGGCAGATCTCAGAACTGCATTTGTTTCTCTCTGCCCAGAGTTTAGCTTTCGCCTTCTTTTTAATCGTAAGCTTGAATCAAAGCATCTCTATCTTACTCTTTGGAAATGTCAATTCCCCTTCTGAATTTTACTTACTCATTTATATCTGGAAATTTTACCCTTGGCATGGGACCAAGCCTTTGTTGGTTGTTATGGAAACCGACCAGTGTGATGGCTACTCTATGCCTTGCGTCTTATGCTTGATGGAAATGAACAAGGGGTCTGTGCTAGAGCGTGGGAAAGGGATATTTGGGACAAATGTTCTGGCTTTAAAGATGGCAAGTGTGTCCCTCTGTCACAAAAACTGACTCTTCCCAGGTCCACCTGCCTGGCAGGTGTGTGGCTGGTGGTACCTTCTAAGCTTCAGTGAGGACAACGCATCTGTGCGTGTGGGGTGACCTTTACTAGAGCTGAGGCTGCCCTGAGTGTGGCATCTGTGGGATGCCACTATGATTTCTGAAGCATCCCCAGATTTCCCTTGTATAGTTGAGTTTCAGCTCCCACCAAAAGGAGTCCGTGGGGATTCTAGGCAAAACCACCTGTCAGTGGGATTCAAGAGCACTCTGCCCATGGCCAGGGTGAACCCTGGGTGTTCATGGAGGCATGGTAGCCGCAGGACGCCTGGCCATCCGTCTACCAGAAGACACTTCTATATCTGCTCTGGTCCTGCCAATTCAATACATAAAAGTCAGTGCCAGAGGGCTGGGGGCGTGGCTCTGTGGGAAAGCAGCTCTTGTCTCACATACGTAAGGCCTTGGGTTCAACCCATGGTATCTTACCATAAAAGAAAGACAGCACTTAACTGTCAGCTGGGAGAGTTTCTGGAGAGCAAGATAGAGATGCTAGGGCGAGGTACGGGTTTACTGGGGGAGTGCTTTTGGAGAATGCATCTTGTGGGATGAGCTCCGGGAATGATGGACTTGTACTTTGTTCAGCTGTAGGGAGGAGGAATCAGGTGGCCCCCTGAGAACTGTGGGTGATCTTTGGCTCCATGTAAAACCTAGAGCTTCCATTCAGTCACCACTTGCATCCCAGTCCCCTCCATGGGTCCCCTCATGCACAGAGTATCAGGCTTAGCTGCTTTCTCTCTTGCAGCTGAGCTCCTGAAGAGTGCAAGAGGCTTTGGCTTCATTGAGCCAGAGGTGAGCCTGTTCTGGCTTTAGCATCTCCTCATTTCTGTTAGCTTTGTTCAAGACTGGGGACATTCATTCTTTGGCTTCTAACAGCTCCATATGTTTTCTCTCCATTCTTAGCACATGGGTTTCTTTCTTTCTTTCTTTCTTTCTTTCTTTCTTTCTTTCTTTCTTTCTTTCTTTCTCACTTCTTTTCTCTCTCTCCTCTTTATTGCCTCTCTTTTCTCTCTTTTCTCTTCTGTCTTTCTCCCTCTCCTGTGTCTCCTTTCTTTCTTCTCTCTCATCTTTTCATTTCTCCCTCACCTTTCTTTCTTTCTCTCTCGTCTCTTCTCTTCTCTTTCCCTCCCCCTCTCTCATTATACACACATTATACACACACAAAAAAAAAAACCCACTTTTCCATACTGCAACTTTCAGAGAATTGTGCAGTACTTCTAGGATTCATCAAAGGGCAGCAGAGGAAAGTCCCTGGAACACCACCCACCTGCTGCCCGCCTGGGTTTGCTCCCTGCGTTCAGCCTGGGAAACTGTTGGTTAGCACCTTCTGAAGCCAAGTGTGCACGCATGGGACTGCAGACACCGACATTCTCCTGAGTGTAAGTCTGAGTGATGTGTATGCTCGTGTGTACCCCAAGACTGATAGAATCCCCAAAGTACCCAAGAGCATCATTCCTAACAGCCCTGAGCAGGGAGAAACCCGTACATCTATAAAGAACAGAATAGAGGGACTGGAGAGATGGCTCAGGGGTTAGGCCTCTGCCTTGCAAGTGGAGGGTCCTGAGTTCGAATGCCAGATTCACGTACAAATGCCAGGCAGAAGCGGGGGCCGCCTGCGTTTCTGGCCCTGGTGGGCAGAGCCTATGAATCCCGGGGCAGAGCAAAAGAGGAGGTGGAAGCGGTCCACGATGATTCCCGAGTTCACTCTTGGTTCTACACAGACATGCACACACGCACACACAAAATTGAATAAATAATAATAATAATAAAAGAACAGAATAGAGACACAAATTATAACATGCTTCTCTAAGAAACATATCAATACTGCAGAGCAAAAAGAAGTTAGAAACAGTGTCTCATATAGCCCAGGCTGGCCTTGAACTTGTTTCGTAGCCGCCACTGCCCTTGAGCTCCTGATCTTTCTGTCTCCACCTCTGTCATAGTTGGGCATAGATATCAACTTGACAGTTGAGGGTTTGAGCTCTGGGCACATTTGTAGAGAATTAGTGGTTAAGCCCAGAGCAAACCTGCAGGAGATTGTCTGGTTGATGGGAAAGGCCCAGGTGGGTGGGATCAGGCCCTGGAATAAAACAGAGAGCTGGTTGAGAGAATCGGCATCCTTCTGTTCACTTGGCCAAACATGCTGGTCTGGCAAGTAAGGATCGTCTCTCTCTCAGCTGTTGTGTAGAGATGATGTGGCCAGTTCCCTCGGCCCTGGTGTTGGCATGTGCTCTCCTGTCAAGCCAGACTATGAACTGTAAGTGGACGATCATAAGAAAATAAACCCCTTGTTCCCTTAAGCCATTTGATGGTCATTTATCAGCAACCATGCAGGCAAACTGCCACAACCTCCCATATGCTGAGATTCCAGATATGTACCTCCAATTAAAAAGAAGAACTGACACATGCAGAAACATGGAAGACTCTCAAATGTGCCCTATGTGGATCAAAAAGCAAGATACTCAGGCACACAGACGGTCGCACTCCCTTACCCTGAAATTCTAGAACAGACAAAGTGACAAGAGTTCAGAGGCTCTACTAGGTTGAAATCTTTCAGTTTTCCATTTTCATGTGATCATATGGAAGGGTGTGTTCATATGTATTTGAATGTGTCCAAGTACATGGGTATATGCATGTGGGGGGGGGGGCCTGAAGTTGATGCTGGGAGCCATCCTTGATTATTCTCCTATTTTATTCTTTTTGAGGCAGGGTATCTAATCAAACTCAGTGATCACTCAGTGACTCTCTAGCCAGCTTGCCGTTGGGATTTCCAGTCTCAGCCCCTGAGGCTGGAATTACAAGAGGGCCATCACAGACACCTGGTATTTTCCGTGGGATCTAGCGATCCAAACTGGGGTCTTTTAGCTTGTGTGGTGAGCGCTTTAACCACCATGGGCCCAGCTTCTGAGAATCTTGCTATTTGTTCAGAACTCATTAAACTGCACTTAAGTCGTTGTGCCCTTTGGTGTATTTAAACAATATGCCAAGTGAAAACAGACACCTGGCTATTCACCCAGGATCTCCTCTTAGCTGGAAAGGAGAAAAAAGCTTCCACTTCTTATCTTCAGGCCAAAGTACGATTGGTATAGCTCAGAGTGCTTAAAAAAATAAACCCCAACAGACTAGACTATTGCTTAAACAAATTCGTATGTGAACAAATTTGTATTGGTGGGAGTGTCTGTCTGCATGGCTACCTTCAATTCACCAGGGTTGAGGGCTGCTGGTTACCCCCACCCCGTACCCCTCAAGCAACTAAGGCATATTTCCACAAACATGCACTTCTGTTGAACAGCACGTCTTCAGATTCCCATCTCTGAGGTCTTCCTGAACAATAGGGCAACGAGACCATTTGGGGGGTCTCCGTGTCCGAAGGGGTTCTGAGGTTGATGCTGTGGTTTGGCGTCCGTCTAGTCTCCGGCTCTCACTTTGGGAATGCAACGCTTCGGCGGCTGAACCTGCGGACTCAGTCCATAGCAGAGCCGTTCCTTTCCATCTCCAGAACCACTTTTTCCCTCCAGTTTATAAATAGCTCTGCTTCCCAGGCCGCGCTGGTCTATGTGTTTATGATAACCAAGGTTCAAGGCACTCACGTGCAGCGCTATCTTTCCTGTCCTGGTTTTTCCTCAAAGGAGTCCAAAGGATCGAGCGTGCTTATAAAAGCCACAAGCCAGCCCACTGGGCATGATTGGAAGTCCCGGTGTAGTACAGTAAGTCACAGGGGACGCCACCTAGACAGGGAGTGATCCGGGGACAGGCCGGCATGGACTTCCGGAGCAGAGGCTCAGAGGAGAAGTGGCTACAGGGAAGAACCTGAGCCTGACACCCCCAGGGTGCTGCTACCTAACTCGCTGTGCGTGGGGGGCCGCAGGCCCTGGGACCCCACCTCCAGGGAGAGTCCAGGCGCTAGCCTTCTGTTTGCTCATCCCTCTGGGAGCATGCTAAGGCTCTTGCCGTTGTGGATCCTTCTCCTGCTGGCCTTAGCCCTGAGTCTGTGGGTGCCAGTGGGTGCCAGTGGGTGCCAGTGGGTATCTGTTTTCCTCCATATAGATGCTGCTTTTCTGGACCTTCAGCCTTCTGCTGGCCGCTGCCACAGGTGTGAATGCTGTTGCCATCTCTCTAGGGAAAAGTAACAGCCCCCCGGAGTTGGGTGTCTGGGAGGCCAAGAGGAATACCTAGCATCTCCCTGCTAGAGGTTGTAGCCCTAGAGGACTGCCGAGTTAGATGAGGGGCGGTGTGTATTGGGCCCCCAGGGAGCTTCTCGCTCTGCGTCGCTGAGTCCTGAGGTCGCCTGATGGAAGGCTTGCTTATTAAGCATGTCACTCCCGGGACCCCCAGACCTCTGCACCGGCATCTCTGAGGGAGAAGGCCTGAAGCTGTGCTTGGCTTTACTCCCTAGGCGATTCTTACCACCACAGAAATGTGGGAAGCACAGATGACCAAGGACCAGCCTGGCGGGCTCCGTCCTGGGGTCTCGTGATGAGATGACGTTGCCCCTCTCTAGAAGCTCACTGCATGTCCCACTTGTGACTTTTCCTCCCCAGGGAAGGAGATCTGCTATGGGCATCTCGGCTGCTTTTCCAACGAGAAGCCGTGGGCGGGGACAGTTCAGAGGCCTCTGAAAATGTTCCCCTGGTCCCCTGAGGACATCGATACCCGCTTCCTTCTGTACACGAATGAAAATCCAAACAACTACCAAGTAAGCGTGGGTGGTAGTGACTAGTTTGGAAGGGGGGGTCAGTTTGGGACCCATAATGGAGTCATCCTGTGGCTATCTGGGGGTATCATCCACACCTCAGAACTGACTCAAGGCTGCTGAGCCCTCACATGTGACCTAGAATCACCCTGGCTTCAGGGAGCATAAACTCCATGTGTGTGAGAGGAAATATACAGATAGGCAACCCAGAAATGTACACAGCCCCACACACTGGTGTGACGGTCTTCGGGGCCACAACATCCTGTCCCTTGAGAGAAGCCCATCTGTGTCCCAGTTAAATCCTCCCCCTTATGGCCTGAGTGGTAGAGGAGAAAAGTTCCAGGATTGGGGCGGGGGAGGGGTGAAGGATGTATGAGTCTTCCTGAGGGGCGAGAAGTCAGGCAGAGGAGGGAGGACAGTAAACCACAAAGGATTTGAGAAGATGAAGTGCTCGGAGTGATCTACAGGCGAGACCTGCTACGTGCAGGCAGGAGAGGCGTGTGTAGGTGGCCAGAAGTACCAGGAGATAGCTCCAGTGACAAGCCTGCCATGAATTCTCACAGCTAAACAGTGACCCCTGACAGAGTGCAGAGAACCGCGTGTCTGTCTCTAGGTCCTTGAGACCACCCACTGTGGGATCTTGCGGACCCCGGCCTGGACGCTGTAGGGGCATAGTGACCTTGCAGTCACCCTTGTCCCCCCGGTCTGGATGCTGTAGGGACACGGTGACCTTGCAGTCGCCCTTGTCTGCCTCTTTCAGCATGTGTCTTGGCGGGTGGCCGTTGTCCAGTGTAACATGAAGAGTCAATTCTAAAGTCTCTGACTCCACCTAGCTGGGACTCAGGACTGTGGCTCCAAGGCCAGGCTTCTATGCCTTCTCTGCACTGGGGGTCTCCTTGGCCGGAGACCCTTCTTGGATAATTAAAATAGAATCAGTTGCTTTGGAGAACATTTTTTTTTAAAAAAACAGAAGATATGGGAAGGGAAGGGAAAAAGAAAAGGGGAAGAAAGATTTATCTAACAACTTTTTTGGAGTGTGTATGAGTATGTATGTGTGTAGGTGTGTGTGTCCCTATGGAGGCCCAAGAGTAACCAGAAATCACCCTGGATTGTGCCACCACCTCTATGCTTTGCTCTGGAGTTTCCCAGGCTCTACCTTCCAGAGCTAGAAGTATAGGCCGCCGCCATTTCTACCTGGC
This sequence comes from Typhlomys cinereus, assembly GCA_023101885.1. NCBI lineage: Eukaryota > Metazoa > Chordata > Mammalia > Rodentia > Platacanthomyidae > Typhlomys > Typhlomys cinereus. Next base: position 699,670 of record JALPQD010000557.1, on the reverse strand, counting down.
ATTTTTACGTAGAACCAGGGATCTGAACTCAGGACCTTCTGCTTGCAAGGCAGAGGCTTAACCCCTGAGCCATCTCTCCAGCCCTATCTGCCTATAACTGCAAGCTGTGATGGATGTGATACTTGAGATATCTGCGTAACTAACCTGATGTGCTGACCGGAATGTCCAAGGGAGAACCGAGTCACAGGTGTGGTTTGCTACCTACTCTCCTGATTAACAGAACACAAGATTTGGGGTTGAGGTTCATGAAAATAAAAAGTCAGTAAACTTGCATTAGCAGACATCCTCAGCCCACCCAGCTTGGAGGAAGCTGAGGTGGGGTCGCAGTCTTACTAGATTGGCTGTCACCAGCTTGCAGCGTGGAAAAGCTAACATTTCAGATTCATCTTGTCTGTCAACTCAGGCAATCACTGCCACCGACCCCGCCACTATCGAGGCCTCCAACTTCCAGCTGCACCGCAAGACGCATTTCGTTATCCACGGCTTCACAGACAAGGGAGAGGAGAACTGGCTGCATGATATATGCAAGGTCAGGGGCCGTTTTCCTTACTCAGCCCCTTCCTGGGAGACCAGCACCCACATCCTTGATACCAGAAATGAGGAAAGCAAATAGGAAGGAGAGACGCATTGTCCTGGAACCACCAAGGAAAACCTGGATCTCAGGTTATCTGCTGACGAGCTTTCCTTGCCCACCAATCACTAAGCAAGTCTCAGAGGTGGGGACTAGGTAGACCACCTGACACTGTTTCTGACAGTTGTTACCAAACCCCTGTGCGATGTAAAGGAACTGCTTCTATATTTCCCTACAAAGTCCCACCCCCCATAGAATGTTCTGTGATGATGCACATGGTCTGTCTCTGGGCTGAGGTTATTGGTTGCGGCACTTAGGAGTCCTTGAAGCAAACTTGTAATTTCATAGGTAGGAACTTGCTTGCCTTTGATCTGGTAACCTTTTTGACCTGGGTGTGAGACCCGGCCTCAGTTTCTACCTCTGCGGGGTCGAAAGGCATACCCAGTTTCCACAGATAGGTCAACATATGTGTATGGGGGAGGGGGTTGAAACTCTGACACCAGCTAGGGGCTGGCTGAAGGTGGACCTCTGTCTGGGGTGTGCGGCTGGGGTCTGTTTTTCCTTATCACTCCCCCTTCTCCCTCTCTTTCCTTCCCAGAAAATGTTCCAAGTCGAGAAAGTGAACTGCATTTGTGTGGATTGGAGGCGCGGGTCCAGGACCACATACACGCAAGCCACCTACAACACTAGAGTGGTGGGCGCCGAGATCGCCTACTTAGTGCAAGTGCTGTCGGTAAAGCCCTGCCTGGTCCAAGTGGGCGGGGAGGTTGGGGGTGGCCATACAAGTCAAGTGGCCCAGGTTCTCAAGCCCCTCGTAAGATAACGTAGCACTGCGCCTCCCTGTCCCCTGTCCATAGCCCTACCATGTTGTAGCTGTGGATCTGGAAGCCTCCTTTCTCCTTCCCAAATGAAGTCTTCCTCGCAGGCTGTTCTAGTTACCGAAAGCAGGCTGGGCTGCCCAGCGGTTGCCGGTCTCCGGATGAGAGTGGGGTGGGGGTTTGGTGCCCTTCCTTCTCTGCAGTGGGTTCTGGAGAGTTCCTGAGTCGTCCTGCCAGACTGTACCCCAACAACTTCTACGAGCGGAGCGCGCAGAGGGCAGGGCCTCCGTGGACACACCAGGTGGCAGCATTCCCAAATGCTTGCAGTTGGCACATCGGCTCTGGCCAGCACTGTCGCCCGGTGCGCCAGCGTGGAATCGCCCCAAGGGCGCACTGTGCTGTCCCAGGCGGTGCCTCCTTCCAGGACCTCCGGCTGGATCCTGTTCCCATCCTCGGCCAGGGTTCAGAGATCCCCCTACCTCCATGCAGTCTTGGGGTATCTAACGCTCCCGCCCTCTGCAGAAGGAGCTGGATTACAGTCCGGAGAACGTGCACCTCATTGGCCACAGCCTGGGAGCGCATGTAGCCGGGGAAGCCGGCAGGAGGCTGGAGGGACACTTGGGCAGGATCACAGGTAGCGCTCACTTGCTTGCTCCTCTCGCTCAGAGGGTCCAAAGGAGCCAGGGGATGAGGGTGGGGGAGGGAAGCCTCAACTTGTCCACCTCCTGCAGCGAAGGGCGCCCCTACTGGTCCGGGAAATAATGTAAGGCAATACCTACACTTCCAAAAATGATTGTTAATGTGTATTGAAAAAGCAGTGATTGTGGGTAAAAAATATACACCTGTCAAACAAGAAAAAAATATATTTAGATAATGAAACCTGACTTTAAGGATATACATCCCTGTTCAACTGTGGCAGAGTTAAAAAAAAACAAAACATGGCATGATTAAAAAAAAAACCCATCTTTTCTATAAACAACCGAAAGTTTTTTGCACCTTCACACCGGCAGAAAAAACGAGGTGGCTAGCTGAGACCCATCACATTAGACGTGCTTAGTAAAGGAGGACTGAATCAGTAGTTACTAGACAGACTAAATGCACAAGAGATAGACAGGGACCAACGACTATTTGGTGCAGCCAAACCAGTATGTAACTTCGGCCTCTTCCTCAGGGCACTGCATGAAGGTTGACAGTCGTTCATAGCTGTGTGGCTTTCAGAGTGTGAGGACCTCTCTGGTCCAGCTTTCCACAGGGTTATATCAGCCCCATGGGAGAGGCATCCTCTTCCCACTTTCTGGATGAAGACAGATACGTGACTTTAACCGGAACCAGGGCAAGCCTGGAGGTCGTGGCATTCCACCCTCCCTCCATCTTGGCTTCCCTTTGAAGGCGAATGAGGCTCAGTTCCTACTTCTGGAAACCCACAGAGCTAGCAGTCCAGGGTGAGAAAACTGAGGATCCGGATAAAATCCAAGACGGACTTAATAAGAACATTCCTCCCCTCCAGGGCTGGACCCTGCAGAACCATACTTCCAGGGCCTGCCCGAGGAGGTGCGTCTGGACCCGTCGGATGCCATGTTTGTGGATGTGATCCACACGGATACCGCCCCCATGATCCCCAACCTCGGTGAGTTCCTTAATCGCCCACCTGGTGATACGCTACCCTTGACATCTGGCCCAACTCCAGCACGCACACACAGGTGGAAGAGGCCCTCTGCAGACACAGTTGGCTACAAGAGTAGCTTAGGCACGAGCGGGTCAAAATGGTTCTCCCACCATAAAGCATCCAGTAAATGCAGGTGCACCTAGAGTTCCATCATAGAGCAAAAGCTCGGAAGCTGTAGTCTAGGGAGTCTGCCTTTCAAAACTTCCGTCTTTCCCCAGTCTATCTAGATTCAAAATAATAGACAGTTTTCACTTGACCTGGATGAAGTACAAACTTGATTTTTTTTTCCTTTTGTCAAAGCTTTGGTGATAGTTTGTCTTGTTGGAGCTACATGCATCCCTTTATTTAATTCCTTTAAAATTGGTATCGTTGGTCTTTGTGGCATAACAACTCATAAAGCATGCCAGAGCAAGGTAGGCCTGCAGTGATGATGATGGCAGAGATATCGTCTAGTGAATACTTATGGATATTTAAAAATACAACGTTCCATACATACTAGCTCACTACGTAACACCCTAAGAAGTGGATATTCTCATCATTCCACAGTGAGGAACTGGTGCTGTCTGTGACTGAGCAGTTTCATAAGATCATGAAGTTTGTCAGTTGAACCAGGGTGGCCCAAGAGCTAAAGCAGGGCTTGGCAGATGGTAAGAGCGTTTGCTGTGCAAGCAAGAGGACCTGAGTTCAAATCCCCAGCACTAAAGAGTCAGATATGGCTGCCTGTAACCCCAGCACTGTCGGAATAGAGAGAGGAGGATCGTTGTGGTTTTTACCGATTGTCAGCCTTGGTCTAGAGATTTCAGTGACAGGTCTTGTCTCTAGGGAATAAGCAGTAAGCGATGGAACAAGAACACTCAATACACTCCTCTGCATCCCTCAGAGGTGTATGCACCTGCATGCACACGTGCAGCACACACACACACACACACACACACACACACACACACACACACGCATAGCGTACATGATTAAATTTCAATTAAAATTTAAAAGTAAATTAAAAATTTTTAATTAAAAAGTAATTATCAATAAACAAGTTGAAGCTCCTGCTGTTATACTGCTGCTCCCTAAAGAATGATACAATGCCACACGAGGCTCGCTACGGCAATATTATCTCAGGGGCTGGGAGTGTAGCTCATAGGGAGAGTACTTGCCTAGTATGTTTAAACCCTACGTTCCATGCTCATTATCAGGAATGAAAAAAAAAGACAGCATAAAAGTCAGCCCTTACAAATGAGTGAGGTAATAGCGTCTGCTCTTGGTGCATGCCTACTGACTGATACCTGATAATTGGGAGCATATCAGTATCGCCCAGGGCCTCTGCAAGGTGGACTCCAAATACCTGTGCCCACGCTCACACAGACTCTACTTCCCCCTCACCTCACTTCCGGTGTCTTTCCTCCTTCCTTGTCTTGCCAGGCACCCGTCTCTGCAAACTCTGCACAGCTGGCGCCTGAGCTACGGGAGACATGCGCCGCGCACCTGCTCACTTCTGCTTCACATGTTTCAGGTTTCGGGATGAGCCAAAAGGTGGGCCATCTGGATTTCTTTCCAAACGGAGGAAGGGAAATGCCTGGCTGTCAGAAAAACGCCCTTTCAACCATCGTTGACATAGACGGAATCTGGGAAGGTGAGAACGAAAGAAGTCAGGGAGCAATTGCTCTGTCTGGGTGGAAAGCGGATGCATGGGACTAGCCACTACCGTTCTGAATTGGCCAAGGTTTGGTGGGTTCACTCTGCAGCGGGCATTTGCACAAGACACTCTCTCTAACTGGTCACATTTCACCTTGCAAACACTGAGCATTAGTGAAAATACGTACCGCACCTAAGGATATGCTATATGCTATATGCAATTTCCAGTGATAAGGCCCTGAGCTCACACTCCAGCCAGTAACATCTTGAGACCCCAGATTTCAGGAAGCCTGGACAGGGGCATGATAGAGATGGTAGCAGATACCCAACTTTGACTTTGCCCCATCCCATCCTTCTGCCCCCTCCTGCTCCTTGAAGGATTGCAGAGAACCTGCCAGGACCAGCATGTCTGCATGGCTAGCTGTGGGTTGTGTCGACTCCCAGGGGACTGAGGTGATCAGAAGAGGTTGTGCTCTGAGGATTTGGGGGTGTACACATGGGCGGGGAGGCATGGAGGTCTGAGAACCATGACCGGCACTGTGGGGGTCCGTCCGTGCTTCTGTTATCTAAAGAACAAGACTCACATCTAAAGAGTGGGACTCACCCTTAGCATTCGTTCGTGACTGTACAGTGTCATCTAGATCGTCCTTCAGTCCTTGTCCTTGTCCCTCCCTGAGAACAGGACTCACTCTCCTCCCCGAGGCAGGATGCTTTGGGCCAGTGATCATTTTTATTTCTCCTCATTTCTCTGAACTGGAGGTGACTAAGGACTATATCTGGGGTACCCCCCCAGCCACCCCAATATCTGGACCTGGCCCAAATGCTCATGCTCTTGAGTGGCTTTCTGTGGCCTTAATGTCCCGTGTGCTGAGTATCAGCAAGTAACGTGGATAAAGCAACGGCTAGGGTCTGGTGACAAATAAACCGAGCTTTTGCCTCTCGGCCTCTCACCAGGTAAACTCCTGGGCAGATGTGGCCGTTCTGCTCACAATAACAGCCGCCTCCTCACAGAAGTGACGCAGAGCACACACAATAGCGAGAACCCAGGTTTAATTAAAGAGGCCATTTAGAGGAACCAGGCCCCGAGCGCGGAGTGTGTGTCCATTGTGCCCGGCGCCAGTCATCCAGGCGCTGGGGCTGCAATAATTAAGCCCACTTTCTCTCTTATTATGGGGTCCCTGAGCAGCAATTTTGGATGAAAGAAACAATTAAGTTTAAAACAGGTTCTGTTGTCTGGTGAGGAGCCCTGATACCGGTAGTCAGAGCCCAGCTGGCTCTGGTGGCGGGCACCAGACGCGGGCACAATGAACAGGGATGGAGGCGGTGAGAGTTAAGCCGCCCTGGCCACAAAGGCCAGCAGCACCACCCCTGACCCCCAAGAATGTGCCTGGTGTTTCTGGAGTCCCTCAAGATTCCTCTGTGGGAATTTTTATGTCAAGTAGCCGGAGCAATAAAAATATGATTTTCTAGACAGATGGACTTTGGTTTAAAGTGAAAGGTGGTAAGTGAAATAGAAAGCACGTCACGTCCCACACAGCGGAGAGGAGGGGTCGCTCAGCCTGAACAGTTAGGCTGATTCTCAGGAAAGGCCTGTCCAGTATTGCCAGGGTCTTCACGTGTGGTGCAGTGTGTTCCACAGCCCTGCCTGATGTGCCCACACATTGGCTTTTAAGATGGAACGCACTGCCAACGTTGAAACAGGGAAGAATTCTCATGTGAAATTCGAGAATCTTGTTTGTCACATATGAAAAAAATAGAAAACCAAGCCATTTGGGTCTTCAGTGCATAAGGACTGCTCAGGTGGAGACAGGATCCCTTTAATTGCTGTCTCACGTGTGTGTGTGTGAGAGAGAGAGAGAGAGAGAGATCCAAGTCTCAAATATCCAAGTATTTGAGCCTGCCCTCAGATACCAGAAATCTGTGGCTGCTCTCAAGTCCCTCTTAGAAAGGGGTGCAGCACTTGCCCAGAACTTATGCGCACCCTCCTGTACACTTCGTAACATTTCTGGCTATGGGCAATGTCTAATACAATGTCCAGGCTGTGGAAAGAGTTGTTATGGGGGATGGTTCAGGGAATATTGTCAGACACAAACATCATTTGCTTGACTACGTTGTCTATTCGGGGTTGGATGGATGCAAGAGTACAGAATTCAGAGATAGGAGACCTGGCTGTATTTACTGTCTATGCCCCCCCTTTAGAGCATGGGATTGATCCCAGGGCCTTACACAAGCTAGGCAAGCACTCTGAGCTCCAACCCAGACTATCTCTGTCTGCCTTTCTATATATACACAGACTCTGTGAGCCTGTCTCTCTCTGAATTTCTTTCTGCTCGCTCCTTCCCTTCCTCCTCCTCCTCCTCCCCATCCTCCAGCAGGATGGTGTCCCTTTATTACACACATTCAACATGTGCTGGCTGGGACTGGTCACACCTGGGCCCTAAGCACTCCATCCCAGCACAGGTCCCAAAGCATTCAGGAGCGCGGACACCCTGGGTGAGGGGTGGGGGCCACAGCTCCCCGCTGGCTCCAGATGCTCTTAGTGCCAAGGGAAAAGCCTCCCTCACCCCTGTGGCCTTTGCTCCCTCAGGAACACGCAACTTCGCAGCTTGTAACCACCTGCGCAGCTACAAGTACTATGCCAGCAGCATCCTCAACCCCGACGGCTTCGTGGGCTACCCCTGCGCCTCCTACCAGGAGTTCCAGGAGGTGGGTCGCTCAGGGTCCAGAGAGGGTGTGGCCCTAATCGTCGTGGTCATCTCCGTGGCACAGATCCAGCAAGGTGCAGGGGACTTTGACCGAAGGTGTTGGAAATCCTAAGGTTTGCAATGCCTTCCTTCCAGGGAAGTGGACCCAGGGAGAGAACTGAGCCTCCCCAGGACCCCCATTTAGGGAAACTTCCAGTCGACACAAAGGTTGTAAGAAAACACATAGATGACTCCCTCACCCCATCACTTAGATGTACCCAACTGCTAACATCCCATACATGTGCACGAGTGTGACTTTGTTCCCCGATTATGTGGGAGTGTTATGTCAAAGATATTTAGATACTTTATTCCTAACTACTTCCACATTCATCTCCAAAGAGTACGATCATCCCCCTATGCAACCACATTCAAGAAATTTATCCTTGATGCACTAAGATTTTCTAACAATTCACACTGTTTTTTAAATTAATATTCTGGTTTTTAAATTAATATTCTCTAGAACAGTACTGCTCTACCTGCCTGCCATCCTTCCTTTCCTCCATCCTTCCTTTCCTTCCTCCCTCCATCCTTCCTTTCCTTCTTCCCTTCCACCTCCCAACCTTTCTTCTTCCTTCCTTCTTTCTCCTCCTTCCAACTTTCCTCCCTTCTCCTCTCCTTCCTATGATCCTCCCTTCCTTCCATCCTTCCTTCCCCCTCTTTTCTCTCCCTTCCTTGCTGCCTTCTTCACAAACTCCTTCCCTTCCTTCCCTTCTCCTTTCCCCTTCCTTTTTCTTTCCCCTTTTACCTTTCATCCTTCCTTTTCCCTCCTTCCTTCTCTCCCTCTTTACTCTGCATTCCTTCCCCTTCTTTTCTCCAGCATTTCATTCATAGCCTTGTCTCTTTCACATCCTTTAATCTGAACAGTTTTGTGTTCTTTGTAAACCATTTTCTGTGCAGTCTGCAGCGGGGGGTGGGGGAGCAGGGACGCTGTGTCATAAAGTGCTCATTTGGTTTGACGGCTCCCTTCAGAACCACCACCCCATCCCCAGAATACCAGGTGGGAATCAGCTCACCTGGCAAACTCATTCCAAGTGACTCTGGCATGGATCTTCCTTTGTCTTCCTTTTGAAATAGCTTCTTGCCTTCCCCATTTATTCCCTCCTAGAGACATCGGTTTGCATTGCCCTTCCTTGCTTTCTTCTATTCATTCAGTCTCCCAACTATAAGTTTTCAAAGTACTCTGTTGAGTGTTTCACGTAGCCAAGCACAGTCCCGTGCACAGTTCTAAGAATGGACACATGTGCCCGTGGACACATACTGCATGGATAAATTGCATGCATGCCTGGGTTGGTAGGCTGGAAGGATGGGTGAATGGAATGGTAGGTGAGAGGATAGTTGGGAGACACATGGGTAAATGAATAAATATATAATAGATATAAAGGTAATGATGATCATAGATTGATAGGTGATTGATGGATGGTAGGTAAGTAGGTGACAGATTAAAGATGATAATAAAGATAATGATGATAGATAAGTGATTGATAGTTACATGATAGGCAGCCAGACGATAAATACAGAGTTAGAAAGAGCGCATCGACAGAGCAGCGAGACAAAGGCCCAGGTCCGCTTCTAACACATTATCTCTTTTGCTAGAATGGCTGTTTCCCTTGTCCATCCGAAGGGTGTCCCAAAATGGGGCACTATGCTGACCAGTTCAAGGGGAAAACCAACGCCGTGGAGCAAACCTTTTTCCTGAACACAGGAGACAGCGGTAACTTTACTCGTAAGTTTCCATTCTGTGTATGCAAAACTCCTGCAGATAATTTTAAAGGTGCACGAGCCTTGCTAGTGAAGGAAGATCCTTGGTAACAGTGGACACAAAGTCCGCTAGCAGTAGCTTACGCGGTACTGCGAGGCCAGAAGAACATTTGCCTCAAGTCTCAGTTTCATCCTTGAACCGTCACCTGGGGGAGAGGCAGAGTGAAGAACAGACGGCACCCGGGCTGAGCCACGCACCACCCGCCACGACAGAGAAGGTGCATCTGTCGCCAGGACGGCAACTGAGACCAGAATTGTAGGTCACCAAGCCACCATAGTGATACCTCCCCCCCCACACACACATACAAGCGGGGTTGCCAATCTAGCTCAGTGGTGCAGTGTTTGTCTTCCATTTAGAAGGCACTGGATTCAATCCCCAGTACCAGTAACACACACACACACACACACACACACACACACACACACACAAATACATAAACAATACTAAAAGCTATCAAAACTAATGTGTCCTAGATAATAGCACATGCTAATTGGAAGTAAAAGCCTTATTATCCATGGGAGATTGACATTTTTTAAAAAATTAGATAGTATTTTGAATACATGTCTCACATGCACTGCAGTATTTAATGTAATATTGCGTCAGAGAATAGCTGAGTGTTTGGCCAGAACGATGGCTTAGTAGTAAGCTGCTTATTCTACACTACAGGCCGGAGGACCTGAGTTTGGATCCCCCAAAACAGTCCAGTTAAAAGCCAGATGCAGGGGTGCAGGTGCCTATCATCCCTGCAGACTATGGGAAATGGAAGGTGAAGACATGGAAACCATCGGTCACCCCTTTTTCCTGGCCCCCATCCCCTGCCTCTCTCCCATGGGAAATCCAGGACTTATACAAAGAATGTTTCCAGGGTGTCATTACTTTTCCTACAACCAGTTTGCTGAGCTGCCTGTACTTCTTTGGACAGGTTGGAGATACAAGGTGTCAGTCACTCTGTCAGGAACAAAGAAGCTAAGAGGGTACATCTTGATTGCTTTGTATGGACGAAATGGAAACTCGAAACAATATCAGATTTTCAAGTAAGTCCAGTAGTAAATGAACTGACCCCACTTTTCATAAGCCATGATGGTAGTCTAAAGCCGGGGTGCCCATTATTTTCTAGAAGGAGGAATCTACAGAATCTCCCACGCTAGACTGTCACTGTCACAAGGAAGTCTCTGCTTCAAATCACCCTGCTTTACTTAGGAGAACCACGCCCAGTGAGAGGAAACTCTCTGATTTATAGAGGGCTGGTGCTGACTTACGTAGGAACGTCAGTCACCTTGGCTAGCCTTGACCTCACTCTGTAGCCCAGGCTGGCCTCGAGCTTCCAATCTTCTTGCCTGAGCCTCTTGGGGAACTAGAATTGCAGGCCTGTATTTACAATTTAAAAAATTGTCCTTGGGCAACTGTCTCTGGGACAAAACTCCCTTTTCTCCAATACATGCTCCACTCCTTGATGCATACCCATAAAACCAGTTGCCAGCAGTATATTTTGGTAGTGATCTCAAGTTCTGGCTTATGCAGGATATAAGAGCTTGGTAAATATGTGCTTAGCGAACACCAACTTATGAAATAAAAATTGAATTTTGCTTTTGCACAACGCTCAATGGCTCAACACGTGCAATTTGTTTGGCAATTTCTGGTGCTACCTCCGTCATGCCAATAAATTGCATTTCTGAACTATGTGCATCTTTAAACAAAATACACTGCATCAGTTGGTCCCACAGCAGACAGAGTTACTATCCACTCCAACTAGTTCTTGGGACTAGAGGAGCGGGGCACAAATTTTAAACAGTGGGAATCTGAAGGCTGATTAAAAAAAATGTGTTCTGCACAAATACCCTTTTTGCAAAGTCTCAGGACATGTTCTAGGTGTTTATAGAAAAACCAGCAACAGAGGTCATGATGGAATGTGGAATGTGGCCACTTCTTGGGAAACTAACTGTCAGTTACTCTGAAAGTTAACGCTTTATCACATGACACAGTCCTTCCACATATATCCCCAAGAGAACACAAACACAGGTCCTCACAGAAAGCAGTCGGGCCGTTGGTGTCATTCTGTGTATCCTGGATCTTGCTGATAGACTGTTTTAATTTTTGCATATGTTTTTTCAGGGGCTCCCTCATCCCAGATACAATCCACGTGCGTGACATTGATGTGGACCTCAATGTGGGAGAAATCCAGAAGATTAAATTCCTCTGGAACAACAATATGATCAATCTCCTCCGGCCCAAACTGGGAGCTTCACAAATCACCGTGCAAAGTGGCGAATATGGGACAGAGTGTGTATCTTTCATTCCACCTACTCTGGTTGTATTTATGTGCCTGTCTGTGCTAGCATCCATGCTTCTAACCACCCACCTCCCCATCCATCTACCCACCCCCATCCACCCACCCATCCACCCATCCACCCATCCACCCACCCATCCATCCATCCCTCCATCCACCCATCACCCATCCACCCACCCATCCACCCATCCACCCATCCATCCATCCATCTCCATCCATCCACCCATCCATCACCACCATCCACCATCCCCATCCACCATCCATCCATCCATCCATCCATCCACCCATCCCCCATCCACCCACCCATCCACCCATCCACCCATCATCCACATCCATCTATCCATCCATCCATCCATCCATCCATCCATCCATCTACCTGCCTCCCCATCCATTCATCCATCCATCCATCTACCTGCCTCCCCATCCATCCATCCATCCATCCATCTATCCATCCACCCATCCACCCACCCATCCATCCATCTATCCATCCACTTGCCTCCCCATCCATTCATCCATCTATCCATCTATTCCATCCACCCACCCACCCATCCATCCATCTATCCATCCACTTGCCTCCCCATCCATTCATCCATCTATCCATCTATTCCATCCACTCACCCACCCATCCATTCATCTATCCCATCTATCCATCTATCCCATCCATCCCATCCATCCATCCATCCATCCATCCACTCCTCTACTCTTTCCAGTACTTCTGCTAATCCAACCACTCACCCAAACATCTATCTCCTTATCCTTCAGGAGTCCAGCCATCCCTTCGGAATCCATTCCCATCCCACCTCAGCCTACCTGATTTACTTACAAAACCCAGACATCATCTTCTTAGGTAGCATTCAGTTTAGCGAGGGAAAACATGGTTTGTAAGGCATGGAAACAAATACAAGACTGTTTCCCCTTAAATAACAAGAACAGATAGGAAATACTTGGGAGAATCTGGTTAGTTCCAATGGATGTGAAATTGTTAGTATAACCTTCTCTCCTTCTTCCCTCCCTCCCTCCTTCCCTCCCTTCCTTCTTTCCTTCTTTCTTCCCTCCCTTTGTCCCTCCCTTCCTCCCTCCTTCCCTCCCTTTCCTTTCTTCCTTCCTTCCATCTGAAATAGGAGGAATATAGATCACCCCAGGAGTCTGGCTCACAGGAGTGAGCTTTTCTGTGGTGGGAGTTGGGAGGACACATTTAAAATGCAGCGAGAAAGAGGGGGTCTGGGAAGATGGCTCAGAGGTTAAAGCCTTTGCCTCTCAGGCTAAAGGACCTGAGTTCAGATCCCCAGATCCTAAATAAAAACACCAGGTGGAAATAGGGGGTGGTCCACATTTCTCACATAGAAACACTAGGGGGAGCCTGAACATTCCAGAGCAAAGGAATAAAGGGGTGGAGCAAACCAGGATGATTCCTGATGTCACCCTTGGAATTCCATTGTCACACAATATATGCATACTCAGTTGTACTCTGGTACACATGCACACTCACACATGCATGCGCGCACACGCGCGCGCACACACACACACACACACACACACACACACACACAAAGAGAGAAAGAAGAAAGAAAATGGATGTTTCCATTATCAGAAGGGGATAATTGTCCCCCAGTGACGTGTTATAGCCTAGAGAAATATAGACTAAGTGGAATGTGGCAGCCTCTGGACCTTGAGAGTCAAGTAGAGCTATCATGTGACATAGTTCTCTCCCCACTTGGGTGTACCTCAAGAAGATACAGACATAGGTCCCCACAGAAAGGAGTCTGTGGGTGTTCGTGCCAGCATTACTCCTAACAGACCTGAAGGAATAACCTGGCCCAACTAGGAGAGCTGGAGAGGGATGGAATCTCAGGCTTTGAAATGTTTTCTTAAACACATGCCAGGGTCTTGATGGACTGTACGTCTCAACTTTGATGGGTGCAAAGTTGTTGAAGGTCCTGATTCTTCAGGCTATTATTGGAAGATAGGTGACCACTGGCAGGCCATTTCTTTATATGCTCAAGTCCAAAGGGACACAGGCAACGGGGATCCAGAGCTTCCGATGTACTAGTGCCCTCTCCACCATGCCTGCAGATTCACCGCTGAATGGGGAGTCAAGGAGTCTGTGCAGTTTGTAGTGAAATGCATTGTGGGTATGTCTAGGTCTCACAGTGCTTAGTGGGCTAGAGTTATTATGTGCAGTATAGATGACGTACTGTATCCTCAATACCCAAGTCCCTGTCCCACATGAGGAATGCCTTATCAAGGAGCTACCCCTTAAGAGAGGCAGATATGACCACACCATCCTCCTATAGCCAGAGACTAATGGGAAGAAGGAACCCAGAAGTGGTTTAGTCCTTGCCCCAGCTGGACTAGACTCCATCCGCTCAAAGCTGAGAGCTTTCTATATTTTTTTAATTATAAAACAGAGTTACTGAGGTGTAATTCTCACACGGCCCCCCTTCACTCATTTTGAGTGGACTACTACTTAGTGACTTTTAGGATATCCACAGAGATCTTCAACTGTCAGTCACCACAATCAATTCTGGAACATTCCATCACCTTGAAAAGAAACCCTAGTAGCTGTAGTGCCTCTTCCAGCACCCACCCAATCTCTTTCCCCTCCCCCCACCCAAGATATCTGCTAATCTACTTCCTGTCTCTGTACCGTCCTAGTCAGGACATTTCATACAAATGGAATTGTGTAGTCCTTTGTTATCATAGCATCATGTTGCCTTTGCTTACTGTCTTAAAGCTCTTCCAGGTAGCTCTAGTCTTTCTCATTGCCCAAGAATTCCCAACTATGGACATTATACATTTTATTCATCCATTTATCAGGTGATGGACACAGGGGTTATTTTTATTCAGAGACAATGATGACTCAGACTGCCATGGATATTCATGTACGAGTTTCTTGAGGATCTTGGGGATACCTCTAGACATGGAACGGTGATATTACATGATTACCCAGTGGACCTGGGGGGTACCCCTAGACATGGAGCAGCTACGTCACATGATAACTCAGTTTTTAACATTCAGAGGATCTCACCAGGCTGATTCCAACATGGCTGCCACACTCACATTGCCAGAGGCAGTGTTTGAGGGACCAAGTGTCATGACTGGACAGGGGCTGTTCCGAATGGACTCTTTGCTCAGCCAGAGCAGCAGGAAAGTCTCAGTTGCGAGCTTTGTTTTGATGTGACTGACTCCTTTGCGAGGCTTCGAAAGCCCAAGAGGAGAAGCATGCATTCCTCAGCAGGTCTTCTGGGTCGGAATCTTTTTCTTGGGGGGGAGGGGGGCGCCTACCTGGTGTACCTAGAACCATTCCATCCAAGGGGCTGGGTAAATGCTGTCGAAGTCACACGGCCACTGGCGAACATTCTGGTGCTTTTCTTCCACAGGTATCACTTCTGCAGCGAGGACACCGTGCGTGAAGACGTCCTACAGACCCTTTACCCTTGTTAGAAGTGTGCCCGGGCTCTGGGCTTTGCCAGAATAAATACTCTAAAGCACTCGGTCTGAGGTTGAGCTATCGCCATGACTTTCTCCAGGGGCTGGGTCACATTTTGGAAACAGGTACTAGGTGGAGAAGCCATGTCTGGAACTTTCCACATAACCTCCCTCGTCACTTCTGCCTCTTTCAGGGCACTTTGTGTGGACCGTTCCCAATGCCATTTGCCTCTGTACACCATGAATTCATGTCCTGTTTGAGAGGACGCTGTGCTCCCCACATATTCCCCATCTAGTTTTTAACATCCCATCAGTGGGAGAGAGATAGCATAAAAGACTGCTATGGCATGCAAGACCCCAAACTTGTGATTTTGAGGGAAATCTACCCATAACATGAAAGAAGGGGGCTTCAGAATAACACACGCCCGTGATATAAAATTTAAATGATACAGAAGACCATTCTTATAAAAGGTGAGAGTCTTTGTCTACCCGGGTTTGGTTTTGAAGCTTGAAGACCATTTTATTAGAGTTTGACAATAAAGCAACAAGGAAGGCCGGCTGTAAATCCTTGCAGCTGCTGGAGGAGGAAAACAGACAAAAGGAAGAAAAAGTCACATCTTTGGAGTTCAGGCATGGAGGTCAGCAGGCACCCACGTGTCAAAGATTGGAACAACCAAGAACACCAGGAAAAGCATGTTTAGCTCAGAAAAAGACAGACAGAAAGAAAAAGAAAACTCACATTTTTTGAGCCTGGGGGGCGGGGGGCACCTACCTGGTTTTTTAAGCCTGAAATTCAAAAAGCAGCCAGACTGAGCAGTATTACGTATGGACTCTCTATAAGTATCCTCCTGCCTGCTTTTAAATGTCTTGGTTTTTCTTCCCAGAGACAGGTTGGGTTTTCTTCAAGGGTTTTTTCTACAGGCACAGCTGTAGGTGGTCTATCGCTCCCACCATTTTACCCAAGCACCAATGGAAGGATACTGCGCATACTACCATTGACTTGTTTGTTGCTCTCACGATAAACTGGATCTTATTATCCAGTAGTACAGAAGAGCCTGACAGATAAGCACAGTACGCATGGTGGGACCCGCTAATGAATAGATAGGTATTTCCAAATACTCTTGCAATTAATATCCCTATGTGATATTTTTCTGAACTGTACAATGACATCTGATAAACACTTAGAATGCATTTGTTTTGATCAATATCGCCAAATTGCCTTTTGTAGACATTGCAATGGTTTTTATTACAACAAACAACCCAGTAAGTTTCATGCCAAAAAAAAGTCAAGCATTGGGTCGGAAAGATGGCGTAGCAAGTAGAGATGCTTGCTGTACAAGCCTGACGACCTCAGTTCAGTCCCCAGAACCCACACATAAAAGAGAACCAACTCGTGAAAGCTGTCTTCTGAACTCCATACCTTCCACCTGCCCAATAGTCCTCTGACTTCTATGTCTGCCACCTCCCCAATAATAATGAATAAAATTTTAAATTTTTTGAAAAATCCAAGATTCATTCTAATATGAGAGTGCTTTACACTTTCACCAATGTGGTATAACACACATCCTTTGGCTAATTTGACAGGTAAACTTTCCCTTAACCCGGTACTTGCTATTGCTTTATGAATAAGAATGAATATCTTTTCAGTGTTTAATGACTCCATTTTTGTGAATGTTTACATTCTTGGCCAATTGTAGGCATCTTTTAAATGTTTTGTGTATGTATGTGTGTGTGTGTGTGTGTGTGTGTGTGTGTGTGTGCGTGTATGTTTACATGTGAGGGGTGTAAGTGAGGGCAGGTGCAGGCATCTGGCCACACGTGCATGTCGAGGTCATAGATGATGTCAGGAGTCTTCCTTGATCACTTTCCTTTATTTCCTCTGCCAGGATCTCCTGCTGAACCCAAACATCAATGATTCAACTAGTTAACAGGCCAGCTTGCCTGAGGACCCCTTATCTCTGCCTCCCAAGGGTTGGGCCACCGTTGGGCCACCACAACCCCGCAGCTTTTACGTGTGTTCTGAAGATTTGAACTTGAGTCCTCACGTTGGCGCAGCACAGTGCTTTATCCCCGTGATATTCCCCCGCTCCTTCTGTATGATTCTTACTTTAAAGGGTTCCTTATAATACAATTGGAATTTTTATGTAGAATATCATATTACCATTAATGTCTGGCTTATTCCTTTTTAAATTTTTCTATTTTTATAAGCATATTGAGAATTCGTCCCTGCTTCCCCCCATCCTCCCTCCCTCCCATACCTCCCCTTCCCCTCATTTATATCTCTCCCTCCTTCTCACCCTCCTACCTGTGTGCTCCATGGACCCCAGAGTTCCCTCTGGCTTGTTTACTCTTGTGTGGGGTTCAGGCCCTGTGGCGCATCAAGGTGCCTCTCCACTGATAGGGGTATTAGAGTTGGAATGTTTTGTCCTGTCCAAATATTTTTCCCAATCCCCCCCCCCCGGCCTGACAGGTAATGGGAAGTTGGGGAGAGCTTTGGGCAGGTCCCAGCCATGCCAGCCTGCGCCTGAGCCCGGCACCCACTGGAGGCTTCTGCTGCCCCCAGGGGCTTTCTAGGAGCCTCTAGCTGCCAGAACTCATCCAGGTCAGGACCAAGCGAGGCAGCGGGAGGCAGGTTTTCAGCGTCCTTCCTGAGCCTTTAGCCTCTCTAGTCTTTTTCCAAGGTTGTAGCCAGCCTCGGATACCCTGGCATAACCTCAGCGGTGAGTAGCTGGGGGGTAGAAGCGCAACCTCCAGACCTGGCCTCCTGACCCACGTAGTCTTATACCCCCCCAATCCTCAGCAGTCCCCTGTGAGTTGGTGAGCACTTAAGTAGAGGGTGTCATTCTGAGGGATGGGGGTGAACCTGGTAGTCCAGGGTGAGGCGGTTCTGGTCAGTTCGTGGGACCAGGAAATGGCCTCATTCAGTAGCTTCCAAGACTGCCTCCCAGCCGGGCTGGTCCTCGGGAGAACCGCGGGTGATTCATCCATCGGCCTTCAGAGGAGGGGTGAGCGTCGCTCTCCTTCCCTCCCAGGGGCTCTGCAACCCGCAGCGGAACAACGGAAGCTCTTAAGCTCAGCACCCCGGGCTCTGGGCTCCTTCTCCCCTTTCTCGCTCTTCCTTGTGCTTTCCAACATCTTTTATTTGAAACCCCAGAAAGCATTTAAAATCTCAGACTGCTGCAACCAAGTCTTTTCTGACACTTACACCGTGTTCTAGATGAAACCACAACGTACAGGGCCAAAGCTCCGGGCCACAAGCACAAATCAGAATCACTGTGAGACTTTAAAAGAGATTCCATGTCCAGGCCGAACTCTGGACCGTTGCCACTTCCGGGGTGGGCCAGCAGGATTCTTAGAGCTCCCAGCTTTGTAACAACCCATCCTCGTGGGAACTAATCCAGTCCCACGAGACCAGACCCATAGCCATTAAGAGGACATTAACGCCTTCCCAGAATGGTGGTCCTGTGGCTTAATCCCTTCCACGAGTCCCCACTTCTAGTGGATCTACCCCCTGTACCAACACCCACCCAGGGCCCAGGCTTCCACCACATAAAAACCACGGCAAGGAAAAACCAGAGAACAGGTGCTCCGTGCAGATCTCACCTCGATCATCACACGAACACAAAGCGAAATCAAATGGTAACTTGCTCCCACTATAACTACTAAAATGAACCTACTGGGATCCATCTATACCAACAAAGGAGTCTAAGCAGACAGAGGTGGAGAAAAGCATGAACTTTTCCTGGGAAAAAGTCCTCCTAGATAGTTCACCGATACTGAGTGTGATCCCACGGAAGTCCAGCATAGCAAAGCACTGAGTTAACAGGACTCACTTGCAGCGCGTGGGTGAGCTTACAGGAGCACAATGACCCTCCAAGTAGCTGTGCCACCCAACAGTCTCGCTCAGCATGGATGACAGCTTCCCCATAGCAGCTTGGAGGAAGTTCCCCCTGGTTAACCTTTTATCTCCCTATAGCTTCTAGCACTGCCCAAGACCACACCCAGCTGTGGCAGAATTAGATTGAGCTGGGAAGGGGCGGGGAAAGTGGTGAGCAGTTCAGGTTAGGGCTGGAGGAGTCTTTGCGTCCCTCCCTCCGTGAGGGACACATAGCAGCCCCATCCTGAGAGGTCTCTTGCCAGCAGCCACAGATGCTTGGGCAGACCGTCACGGTGGTCATCCTGGAGACCATGGCAGGACAGCAGCGACAAGATATGCTTTGTACATCACACTCATACAAGACTGCTAGTCACCATGTAAGTGACTCAAAATAGCAAACATAGCCCTCATAAGAGACCAATGACCTGTTTATTTTTCAGTACAAAAGGATTTGAGGTAAATATGCTAAAAAGGTGATTTTTTTTTTTCTAAATCCAGCTGGATATAGTAGTAGCTGTCAGGTTTTTTTTTGTAGCTTGATTTTTTTTTTTTAAATCCAAACTTAAGAGAAAGGGCAAAGATTGATTGACACGCAGGAAATCAGGATGGCTGGAGGAGTCAAGTGAATGAGGGTTACAGAAGTCGCAACTCAGGACCTGTAGCAAAGCCCCCCCAGGACAGCCCTGTTCTCAATTTAGATTGAGATTCTGATTTGTCAGCTATCATTATTTTTTTTTAATTTTTATTTATTCAATTGTGTGTGTGTATGTGTGTGTGTGTAGAACCACGGGCAAATTCGGGAACCACCATGGACCGCCTCCACCTTCTCCTTGTTTACTCCGTCCCAGGATTCACAGGCTCCGCCCTACCAGGACCAGAAACGCAGGCCGCCCCTGCTTCCGCCCAGCGTCTATACATGGGGTCTAGGATCCGAACTCAGGACCTTCCACCTGCAAGGCAGAGGCTTAACCCCTGAGCCACCTCTCCAGCCCCTCAACTATCATTATTGAGGCACACAGGAAGCATCTCTCCCTCTCCCTCTCCCTCTCCCTCTCCTCTCCCTCTCCCTCTCCCTCTCCCTCTCCCTCTCCCTCTCCCTCTCCCTCTCCCTCTCCCTCTCCCTCTCCCTTTGGCTTATCCCTCCCTTTCTCTTCCTTCTCTCTTTCCCTCCCTCTCTTTCCCCCGCCCTTTTCCTCTTCCCCTGTGTCTGTCAAGTCATTCCTGGTGTCACATTGTCATCCCTGTACCAAATAGTCCTGCTAATGCCAATCTGGGTCGGACCCTGCTGGAGAAACCAAGACCGGCGGCTGTGTAGACAACATTATTACACAGCATTACCTGCCCAGACACAAACCACATAATTCCATAAAGATTTCAAAGAATCGAGGAGGTGTTAATAGCCACAAAGGTGTGATTTAAAAAAAAAAAAAAATCTTTCGAGAATCATGCATCTTCTTGGCCTCCACAAGGTTAAAAAAGAAGATTACTTTACAAAGCTATTTCATAAAACGTTATGTTAAATGAATAACAAATGACTCTTTTGCTAGCTTTTACTGCTAATAGTGCCATTTATTCCTGACCTTCAGAAATATGAGATATTTTAAACGACAACATGAAAAGGCCTCTTGTTTGAAAACCCAAGCTACTTTAGACTGCGTATTATTACTTATAAGTATAGTGTGTGCCACATCCCGCATGTCGGCCACCCATTTGTATCTGGCTGGTGTATATTTCAGCTGACATTCATTGTTCTCCTGTGAGTGTGTCAAATTCCCTAATGACGACTCTGACAAAGCCATAGCGCTCGGTATATATAAATTACACTTGCTGCCATATAATCAGCGTTATCTATTAGAATGCTATTTGTCACAATCATGTTCAAAATAAAAACCAAATTGATTTTTCTGTTATTTTAATATCGTGCCGCTTGCAGTGAGCCTTTGATTGAACCTTAAACACTTTAATGCCCCATTTCTGTTTACGACAGATCAGAAATGGAGTTTGTACTGCTCATAAAGCTAAAACAATTTGCAAAAACAACGAAATCAAATTTCCAAAAACATAATAATAAT
The DNA here is from genome assembly GCA_023101885.1 of Typhlomys cinereus. Taxonomy (NCBI): domain Eukaryota; kingdom Metazoa; phylum Chordata; class Mammalia; order Rodentia; family Platacanthomyidae; genus Typhlomys; species Typhlomys cinereus. The sequence continues at coordinate 678,815 of JALPQD010000557.1, read as the reverse complement.
AAAGCATCTTCATTTTCAGCCAGGGGAACACATTTGGTAAAGCCACGTTACTGCATAGACTTAATGATGAGAGCTCAGAGTGCGTTTCCTTTCTATGCATCAATTTCCATTTGAATTAGGATTTCACTTTAATGCAGGGTATGAAAAACCTCTCCGGGTCTTTGTCTCTGCCTTTTCTCTCAAGCCATCACAGCCTTGCTTCCAGCTAATACCAGCTCCTGGGCTTTGTCCTGCTCCCTTGGCCGGGTTTGGGCTACCTTCTCAGGATTCTGGCTTTAAGAGTGTCTGTTTCTAGAATCGTCTAATGGGATATGTCTCCCAAGGAGAGGCTCACTTGACCCATATTGCTTACAAAATAACAAACTTAACGATGAGATTCTGGCTAAACTGTGCTCTTGCCTTAACTTGGTGGCTTGGAGCAGAGACTGGAGAAGCTAAGTCCCAGGCCACCTATTTTCGTATTCTCCAGCCCTCAGCTAAGAATGACTTTCACAGCTCTTATCTGTTTCTCAAAAATTCAAAGCACGAATGCCATTTTATGAAACCCGAAAGTTATATGAACTTAAAATTTCAATGTCTAACAGTAAAGTTTTTGTTTCATGTGTATGCATGTTTGCAAGTGTGTGGGAATACATGTATGCATGGGTGTGCATATGTACATACGTGTGTGTGCGCACATGCGCAAGTATGCATGTGGAAGCCAGAGGTTGTCATGGGGAATCTTCTTCAATCACTCTCCAACTCTGAGGTAGAGTCTCTTACTTAATGAATCCAGAGCTTGCTGATTTGGTTAATCTGGCAGTTTACCCCAGGGATCTTGTCTCTGCTTCGCATTTGCGCGGTGCAGAGGATCTGAACTCTGGTCCTCACACGCAGACACCAAGCATGTTATTCCCTGCGCAATCTCCCTAGTCCTTCTGTAATTAAAAATTTATTGGAACGTAGCAGCCACTCAGTATCCGTAGCGGCTGTCCTATGAAGATGATAGAGTTGAATGATTGGGGAAGATCATGCAGCCCATGCAGCCTGGCCTTTACTAGAAACTGTTTCCGGGCTAGAGAGGTGGCTCAGAGGTTAAGACTCTGCCTCACAAGCAAAAGGTCCTGAGTTTGGATCTCAGGTCCCACATAATAACACCAGGTGGAACTGGCAGTGGCTGGGACTTTAGGCTCTGGTGGAGCAAAGAAAAAAAAAAAGGTAGAAGCAATCAAGGATGATTTCTGAAGTCAACCTTGGGCCTCCATAAGAACACAAAGTGCCCTCTGATACACACACATAGGTAGATAGATAGATAGAGAGACAGACAGACAGACAGACAGACAGACAGACAGACAGACAGACAGACAGACAGATAGATAGATAGATAGATAGATAGATAGATAGATAGATAGATAGATAAAATATTTCCAACCTCTGGCTTAGGAATGCCTTAGTGCTTTATGTCCTACGAAGGGGGGTGGCACTCTCTTGGCAGGAAATGGAGATGGAATTCAAATAAAATTCTGCATATGTGACTATCATCTATAGAAGGACTTCCTGGACTTGGCTAAAAAAGTCCTTGCAGTGTTCTGAAATAGGTAAGAACAGCCGAGGGCAAAACAACCTCAGCTTTGCCAAGTCATAGACGTGGCAAACGTGCATTAATTATGAAATCACCAGAAATGTACAGAACGTTGACTTATGGATACTTGGAATGCTCAGCAAGACTGGGGTGCTAGAAGCAAATGCTCCAGGTCTGTTAGAGTTGGCAGATCCTAGGCTTTGGAGCTCTGGAAATGAGGCAGAGCAGCCCCAGTAGCCAGAAGGAGTCCCCAGGGCGAGTCCCCTGGCTGCGCCTCCAGCGATGTGCCCGTCAGAAACAAAGGCTGAAAGACCTTGGGCTGGCGCCCAGCTGCCTTGAGGCACGGAAAGCCTGGCGCTTCTTCCAGATGTTCAGGAGAGATGAGGCCCTCACTCCCGCTCAACCTGGAGAATTCAGAGCTATCGGTGTCAACCATAGTCTAAATCTGCACATCTGTCTTCTCTTGGAAACGTGCCAACCTCCCTTCAGGGATGGGTAATGGCTCCTTTTTTTTCTGGAAAGGGACTTGCTTTGAGACCATTCATAGAAGTTGGGGTGCCCCATTTCCCCAGCCAACCCCCCCACCCACCAAGATGAAAAGAAGTTGTCGAGGAAAAAGTGGACAGACAGGGTCTGCATGCAGCCCATCCTCAGGAAACAAGCCTGTGGTGCTCTCCCAAGACCAGGTACCAAAGCATACCCAGGATAATTTCAGAAGTAATTTGGTCAAGAAACTCAGAGGCTTCAAGAAGGATGGAGCCAAGACCCAACTCTTGTAGGTCTTGGGCATGACAGGGCTGAACATCAAGCTCTGGGAGCCAGGCAGAGAGACGAGGCGTCTAAGCCTTTGTCCTTCACTGAACCTTTTTGCTTCTGCTCTCATCCTCCCTAGTGCTTTTAGCTGTGGTCACAAGGGTTGTGCATGTGAAATTAATGCCTGAGCTGCCACATTGAGCCCTTCATGTGTGTTCCTAGTTAATTCTCCCAAATAACCTCACGAGGAAGGCAGATGATGTGGTTGGTGGCGGAAAACTGAGGCTCGAAGCAGTCAGTTTCCAGCGGAGGTCGCTCGGCACTGCCAGGGCACACTGCTGGGTCAGAGGACCCCTGACACTAGCTCTGGGCCCCTCCCACTGGTGCTGACATCATCCTGCTCAGTATGCTCTTCTTCCTCCCTCTCGTCCTCTCGCCTCTGGGCCCGTGACTCGTCCAGAAGTTATTTCATATCACTGTGTGTTTTAGCTTCCTCTGACCATTGCTGTGAAGAGATACTCTGACCCAAACAATCTAGGGCAGAAAGGAGTTTTGCTTGGCTCATGATTCTGGTTACAGTCCATCACGGCAGACAGACACAGCATCAGGAAACGGGGACTAGCTAAGCCACATGCACAGCAAGCGCAGAGGGCAAGAATCGATGTGCGCGTGTCAACTAGCTTGTCGGTCCTCAGCTAGCAATGTCCATCTCTAGTCGCCCTGTCCAGAGAGAATGGTCCTGCTCGCTATGGGCTGAGTCTTTCAGTGTCAATGATACTGTCCAGACGACCCCTCACAGACATGCCCAGAAGCCTGTTAACCCGTTGTCCTGTGACAGCGGCCAACATGGTGGTCCAGGGGTCACACGGAATAGCTGCGAAGACCGAGCCTCCAGCTGCCTGACTTGCTACTCACTGCACGGAACTCGGAGTCTTTGGGTTTTTGCAGTGCTGGTGGTGCTGGTGGTTTTGTGTTGCAGGGCGTGGTGGTCGATACTGCCAGCCTGAGGGGTCTAGAGTTGCTGTCGGGGACAAACCTCAGAGAATGCCTGTGAGCGAATCTTTAGATTGGGTAAACTGAGGTAGGAAGACCAGTCTGATTATAGGTGGCACTACTCCATGCTGCTCAGATCTGGAAATGAGTCAAAAGGACAGTGTGAGAGCCAAGCATCACGATTCACCTCTCTCTGCTTCCTGATTGCAGATGCGATGTGGCCAGCTGCCTCTCGTTCCCGCTTCCAAGCCTTCCCTGCCTGACGGACCACATCCCTTCCCCTTCACTGTGGGCCCCGATGAACCCTTCTTCCCTTCAGTTTCTTCTTGTCAGGTATGTGGCCACAGCAATGACAAAAATACTTAATACAGGTGGGTTTGGGAATTGAACCCAGGGCCTTGCCCATGCTAGGCACTCTACCACTGAGCCGAGCCCCAAGCTACATACCAGCCTGGCCTCTGAATAGTCATAACACTGCTGCTGGATGGGCTCTTTTGTTATCTTAACGTCACAGACGAGAAATGTGACACTCAGGGAGGTAAAGGGAAATATCTAGAGTCATGTAAGCAGAAAAAAAAGCTGCATGGTGTAGAAGTTTTGGGGATGCTGCCGGATGAAAAGGAAATCTCATTTCTTATCCACTGGTGTCTAATCCACTGGCATTCTCCGGAACCCCTTTTGGTATAAAGCTAAAGCTGGAGACCTTAGGGAATTTTGCTTGCACTAGAAATGTCTCTTGTATTAATCATCTCTCTCTCTCTCTCTCTCTCTCTCTCTCTCTCTCTCTCTCTCTCTTTCCCTCCCTCCCTCCCTCATGCTGAGTATCTGGAAGGATCTGATTCTCTGGCTCTTGGGCGGACCATCCAAGCACGCACTGCAAACTAGGAAAGTTTTCCTATATTCCTCCTACCTCTCCTTCCTACCAGTCAGAAGTCCCCTGCCTAGATTTGCGTACAAGGTCACAGCTGCCTAATTATAAAGTTCTTTCTCTACAAAGTGGGTTCTCTCAATAGTTTTTGGCCCAACTAACTGTTCTCTATATTTCCGTCTCTGTGGGTTCTTTTTTTTCCCCCATCTTTCATATTTCCCAGTTCCAGGACACCTTCAGGAAGCCACCGTGTTAGACGTGAGACACTTGGAGAAACTTTCAAGTAGGAATAATGGCCGGGCGAGAGTCACCTTGGGGGAAAAAACTTTTTAACACTGAGAAATGAACTCTGGGAATCTGCTTCCTGTAGATTCCTGTGCTTGAGTCGAGTCAAAGTCCTACTTGAGATCCCTCTTTGTAGGCAGCTGATCATGGCTGTGTGATCTGACTCAGGGACAGGGAACCCTAGAGTCCCCTCCCAACACCATGTCTGCAGGGGGAACTCATCAACTTTAGTAGAGAAAGAGAAACAAAGACCTAAAAAGAGTGCTTTAATTGCCACCGAGACCAAACTATCTTGACAAAAGATCTGCTTGGCCCAGGCAAAAAAAAATTTTTTTTTTCTTCTCAGGTTAATGGAATTGTTTTTGGTGGCAAGAATAAGCTCATTACGGATACAGCCAGTGCTAATAATGATAATTTGCTGGGAGGTGAAAATCACTTCAGTACACCTCCCCTGGCCGACAGACGATGCTCTGGAAATTATAGGCTAGAGAGAATCAGAAAGGAGGAAGATTAAGGAAGAGAATCGTACCACGGAACTGTGGAGACAAAGGCGTTCTGGGGCTGCGCATTGAATTTGGTACTCTCCATCAGGAACTTGGAGAATTAGATACTGTTAAGGGATTGAAGTTCTTCTATTTCACTTGGTTACTTCTTTGCTGGGTTAGTTTGGGGGCTGTTGTTTGAGGGTTAGAGCATCATCCGTTTTTAAAAGTTGGTGCAAAGTAATTAGTCAACAACTTCAATATTGATTCAGGGAGGAAGAGTGAGACAAGGTTGGTTTCAAAGGCACACCAGGCCTGGTGCCCCCTAAAACTGCAAAGCTTCTGATAACCTTGAGCCCAAGCAGCCATCAGCAACTGTGGGTTGGGCAAGGGGGCAAGCTGGGGGGCTGATGGAGAGGCAAAGCCAGCCCACACGGGTCCAGACACCTGAAGGACCTGGCTTGTGGTTTCCTTTCTGGAACTGTGGGGTTATTTTCGGGGTTTAAAAACAAACTAGGAAAATCCTTTTTTCTCAGCTTTGCCTCAGGTCTTGGAAGAGAATGCCGACTGCCTTAACTTAATCTCTCTCTCTCTCTCTCTCTCTCTCTCTCTCTTCCTCACTTTAAACAAAATCTCCAGCACGGTATCTTTAAGATATCCACTCCTTTCTGGGAGGGAGACACATCTCAGGTAGCCAGGGCGATGTAGCAGGAGATGAGCTTGCACTTGGGAACTTTCAGGTCCCTTCTGCATGCAAGGACTGCGGCCTGTGCTGCCACCTCAGTTGATGCTGGGACTGAACCCGGGCTTCATGCAGGGTAGGCAAGCACAACCGAGCTACATCCTCGGCCCCTTATAGCCAGCTCAAATAAGGCTTTTAAAGATTTTTTTGGAGGGAGGGGGTGGAGAGATGCCTCAGATTTTAAGATCTGCCTCGAAAGCAAAAGGTTCTGAATTCGGATCCTAGGTCCCATGTCAAAACGCCGGGCAGAAGTGGTGGCCTGCACTTCTGGCCCTGGTGGGTGAAGCCTGGGAAATCCCAGAGCAAAGCAAAAAGGAGGTAGAAGCAATCCAGGATGATTTCTGAAGTCCCTTTGGGTCCCGACAGGGCCACACAGTGCCCTCTGATACACACACATGCACACACACACACACACACACACACACGCACACACACACACACACACATTCATGCACACACACACACACACACGTACACACACACATGCACTTGCTAAATAATAAAGTTAAAAAATAATTTTTTTCTGAATATTATAGCAATACCCATTGGGTGCTGAACAAAGAGAAAACACTAGTACCCTTGTCAAAGAACGTTGTCCTTTGAGGAAAACAGCGGCCATCTTTGTCAGAGCAGTTGCGACTCCTTGCAAGAGACCATCGAGATCAAACCTGTTAACATGGCCTCAGAGGGGGGGGGGTGGAGAGGGTCACTGCACCCTCCCCTGGGACTCTGGCTGCTGACTTATGCTCCACCCAACCATCTGGATGCAATTCTGCCCTAATTACACGGCTCCTTTGGGAGGGGCTGGAAGGTTAACTGAAGGGGCACGCCCACCATGAAGCTGTAGGGAAACCCTCATCCAGGATTGATTGAACTTATCCAGTGTGATTGCTTTGGGGCTCTCCACACTCCTGTAACTCACTCCCAAAACTCTTTGGTTCGACGTTAGACTTCGGTACAATCGTTCCTTTGGTCTGCAGTCGATTTCCTACAGATGGGTCTAGAAATGCTTATGTGGCATCTACCCAGTAAAAGTGTCACACAGCTACCCTCCCATTGAAACATCCAGTTAGCTTTATGGATTGGTTCTCTCTTTTTAACTAAACAGGAACCGTGGTTCTCCTGTGGGGCCACCGCATGTGCACGCAGACTTTGCCGCCGCACACCTTCCGGCCTGCTCCATCTCTATACCCTAGGCTGTTTTCACAACAGCATTCGCCCATCACACTGAGTAATCCAAGTCATGCAATCCAATGCATGTGTGTGAGCATGTGCTTGTGCGTGCATGCGTACACACGTGTGTACATGAATGTATACCAATCATCCTTTACTACATCCTGATGATCCTGAAGCATTTGGTGAGGGGGGAGAGGGGGGCTTCTCTGGCCTGTCTGGCCTCTTCTCAGAATGTTAAGGGACCAGGGTAAATTTGTTCATTACGGGACTGGAGAGATGGTTCAGGGGTTAAGCCTCTCCCTCCAAAGCAGAAAGTTCTGAGTTCAGATCCTGGATCCCACTGAAGACATCAGGCAGAAATAATGGGGGCCGGCACTTCTGAACCTGGAAGGGAGAACTTGGGAAGCTTCAGAGCAAAAGTTAGGAACAGTAGTTCAATTCAGGGTCATTCCTGAAGTTGCCCCTGGTCCTCTACAGGTCCACACAGTGCCCTCTGACACAAACACACACACACACACACACACAAATAAAATAAATAACTTAAAAAAAATTTGTTTGTTACACGGTGGCCGTCTCCTCTCCCCGCCACGGCGTGTGCCTGACCCCTCATATCGGTGTATTCTGAAAAGGGGGAATCATCTGGCAAAAATGTCACTTTGCCAGCAGTTTTCAAGGCTCCCATTCGGCCAGATATTGTGAACTCCGTTCATACCAACCTGCAGAAAAACAACAGACAGCCTTATGCTGTCAGTGAATTGGCAAGTCACCAGACCAGTGCTGAGTCTTGGGGTACTAGCAGAGCTGAGGCTCGAATTCCCAGGGTTCGAGGTGGTGGGACCCACGGCTCTGGCCAAGGTGCCTTTGGGAATATGTGCTGTGAAGGCCACATGTTTGCACCAACCAAAACCTGGCGTCGCTGGCACCGTAAGGTGAACACCACCCAAAAGCAATACGCCATCTGCTCTGCCCTGGCTGCCTCAGCCTTGCCAGCATTGGTCATGTCTGAAGGTCATCGTATTGAGGAAGTTCCTGAGCCGAATTCCTTTGGTGGTGGAAGATAAGGTTGAAAGCTATAAGAAAACCAAGGAGGCAGTTTTGCTGCTTAAAAAACTTAAAGCCTGGAATGACATCAAGAAGGTCTATGCTTCCCAGAGAATGAGAGCTGGCAAAGGCAAAATGAGAAACCGCCGCCGCATCCAGCGCAGGGGACCCTGCATCATCTACAATGATGACAATGGTATCATCAAGGCCTTCAGGAACATTCCTGGTATTACTTTGCTTAACGTAAGCAAACTGAACATTTTGAAGCTCGCTCCTGGTGGGCATGTTGGGCGATTCTGCATTTGGACTGAAAGTGCATTCCGGAAGTTAGATGAGCTGTACGGCACTTGGCGTAAGCTGCTTCCCTGAAGAGTAACTGTAACCTTCCTATGCACGAGATGATGAACACAGACCTTACCAGACTTTTGAAGAGCCCAGAGATCCAGAGAGCCCTTCGAGCACCACGCAAGAAGATCCATCGCAGAGTCCTGAAGAAGAATCCTTGAAGAACCGGAGTATCATGGTGAAGCTGAATCCATACGCAAAGACCATGCACAGGATCACCATTCTTCGCCAGGGTAGAAATCACAAAATCTGGGTGAAGAAATTAGCAGCAGCAGCAGAATTGGCAGCCAAATCAAGCAAGGAGCCCAAGGTGTCGGCCGAGAAAGGCGCGGCGGGCAAGAAGCCTGTGGTCAGTAAGAAAGGAAAGAAGTCTGTGGATGTCAAGAAGCTGAAGAAGCCTTTGGGGAAAAAGGCAGCAGCTGCCAAGAAACCTGCAGCTGAGAAGAAAGCAGACAAGAAGCCCGCTGCGTAAACCATTCAGATCAGAAGAGAACACGACTGGTTTGGAAACAGGATCCTTGCACGGGGGGCTCGTGAAGATGAGGTCAAGCTGGAGTGCACTGAGCTCCCAGTCCAAGGGGACCAGTATCGTTGAGTGGACGGCAGCATCTCAGCCACATGAGCAGATCACGTGACCAAGGGGGCAGCGAGGGTAGTTACAGGTGGTGTGGTTGCAATGTGAAATGCCCCCCAGGCTCCTGCGTCTGAACACCTGGTCCCCATCTGGTAGCACTCTTTTTGGAATGCTATGGAACCTTTAGGCAGAGGAAGTGGGTCAACAGGGGTGGGCTTTGAGGTTTATAGCTGAGCCCTAGTTCCTGTCGGTTCTACTTCCTGACAGCAGACGAATGTGCTTAGCCCTCTCCTGTCCTGCATGCCATGCCCCTTCTCCACCATGGGTTATAGTGTTTTCCCTCAAGACATAACATGACGCTGTCTTACACTGCAAGACCTCAAATAGCCAAGGCAACTAGAAAAGAACAGTTAGAAAGCCAGGCCTTGAGTGCTAACCTAAGGGGACGTTGTATTTATCTCAGAGAGATCTTGAAACTAAGAAGATGCGTGGGGTCTCAGGAAGATCTTGAAACTAAGATTCATGGGGTCTCACACAAGGTGAAGCAAGCAGGAAACAGCTGCTGGGGTATGGGAAGGCAGAGATTCCCCACCTAGTCAAGTTGCCCAAAGGAGACTATAACAAGGGGAACAGACTTGGAAGCCATGCACAAAGCTTCAGGGATGTAGCTTTTGTGTTGAAGTGGGCTCCATCACCCATATTCCTGTAAGACACCACCTCAATAAACATCATAGTTTTGCCAAGTTAGACTTCGGTATAATTGTTACTTTGGTTTGCCGCTGGTTTCCTACCTGGATTAAGTACATGTTGGCATGGCATCTCCCTAAGAAAAACGTCACATCACGATCGTGGCAGTGTATCTTCAAACTTCTCTTTTAAAAAAATTTTTTTTATTATTCAATTGTGTGTGTGTGTGTGTGTGTGTGTGTGTGTGTGTGTGTGTAGAACCATAGGCGATTCGGGAATCACCATGGACGCCTCCACCTCCTCCTTGTTTACTCTGCCCCGGGATTCACAGGCTCCGCCCTACCAGGACCAGAAACGCAGGCCGCCCCCGCTTCCGCCCGGCATCTATACATGGGGTCTAGGATCCGAACTCAGGGCCTTCCGCCTGCAAGGCAGAGGTTTAACCCCTGAGCCACCTCTCCAGCCCCCTGTATCTTCAAACTTAAGTTGCTTCCAGTCATTTCTGGTCCCAGTAACAAGGAAAATAACTATCAAAGAGCCTTGATCAGCTGTACATGTGACCTTGGGGGTAGAAAAAGATGTCTGGCCCTTTCAAGGCCAAGACATTGGGAACCTCCCAGCATGTGCATGTGCGCACGCGCCCGCGTGCACACACACACACACACACGCACATACACACACACACACACACACACACGCACATGCGCACACACACACACACACGCACACACATGCACACACACACGCACACACACACAATGCACACACGCGCGCGCGCACACACACACACACACACACACACATACACACACACACAGGTAGGGTTAGAGGCATTCTCTCTACTCTTACAGTACCACAACAGTCCTTGTCATTAATGATTCAGGCACATGCAACCATTAAAAAATGCTTATTAAGTCTCCTTGCTGCCTTTTGGGGGTGGTGGTGAGGAGAAGGCTTGCTCTGAGGTGGGCACAGCAGGCTTCGGAACCCCCATCTCCGGCATCTAGCCCACTGTGTGCTTCTCCACCAAGGACGCTGGATCTTTGTGTATCCTCCTGTCGCAGGATGGACGGAGCCACCTATCACAGTTATACGTCTCTGGAGCTCTGGGGTCCAGTAAGGGAGGACTCGGAGGCATCCCGGGGCAGCTTCTGTCTGCAAGAGAAGCCCTCCACATGAGCTGCAATGCAAGTGGCCCGAGGACCCAAGGTAAGCCTGCCAATGCCCTCTTCCTTTGACAGCGGTTGGAGGAGCCAGCCTTCTCTGCTTACTTGATGCGGAGTATTCTGGATACGTAGGCACGAGTATTTTATGCTGCTGCTGCACTTCTGGAGGCAGAACAGGAGGCTGGGTGGCGCTTGCCCCACATATTCTAAGGCAAAAGACAGAGTTACTCCTTTCAAGAAGAAGAAACACAACACAAGCAGACCTTAAGCAAGTCCCAATCTCTGGAACGTATCCTGAAGGTCAGGGTGAACTCTGTTTTACAAAGGAGAAAACTGAGGCATGGAGGAAGGGCTCAAGCGACCCCTGACCTCTCCCTCCCTCGGTATTCTGAGTCTAGGGTTATCATCTGCACAGGGACGGGCGACCGAGCAGTATACAGCAGCTGCGACAGCCGGCGGAGGGCAGAGTGTGTGGGATGCTTATGGGATGTCCTACGGGACAGAAGAGGCACCTTCTCTTTGACAAATCAGACCTGGGACAGGATGGATATGGTGCCGGGATGTGGGGGTGGGGGCTGGGGAGTCCCTGCCGGCTCCCCTGTGCTCCAGGGACCCGCTGCCGATGTGAGAGAGCCGCACTCACTCATAGGGTTTCACTTGCGCTCTCTTGGCAGTCTCCACAAGGTCCAGGAAGTCCTCGTAGCACTTTTTGGCCATGACCGTGTACCTTGTGGCACAGCCATATTCGGTGACCTTGGATCGGGGCAGGAAGCCGGCCCAGCCGGGGATGGGAGGTTCCTGAAGTGGTTTCTTCTCGTTCTTGCACTCTGCAACGAGACGGTTGGGTGTCCTGAGGACTTTAGAGATTTACTCCCTCGCTAGCACCCCAACAGCTAACCCTGGGAACCCCGATGCATGCACACGGAACATGAGCAGTCCAGTGTTCGTGGTTGAGGCTGTGTGCCGGCCCTTGGGAAGCAGTCTCACACATAGCATCTCACTTAATTCTCACCCCAGCCATAGAGACCTATGGCTGCTGTTACCTGCATGCATGTTACCTGTTACCTGCATGCATGTTACCCTGTCCTGAGGTGGACAGACCTACAGACACCAGGGCCTACTAATTCCGACCCTAAGTTCTGCTCTCAGACAGTCCCCGCTTCTATCACAGACGCATGAGGAAACTCGCTGCTTTACATCACCCAGCGAATCAAGAAGACACTCTTGGTGGGGGGAAGCGCATCAGACTCGGCTCCAGGACCTTCCATCAAGTACAAACTCTGACCCTGGCTGGGGGGTGACCCTGGGCAAGTTTTGTTGCTCCTACTGCTGCTTCTAAGTTCCATAAAAATTGGAGGAGGCTCTGAGATCCACAACCCAAAGCTGGAGGGCACCCTGGGAAGCATCTAAGTCTCTCTTTCCCGAGCCTAGATGAAGAAACTGGAGCTCAGATTGGGGAAGCGAGATGCCTTAGGATGCACAATCAAGAGTCACAGAACTGGGCTGAAACCAAACTTGGATGAAGGTTTTCTTTGTAAGGATAGAGTCCAACAGACATCAATTCTCAAATGTTTCTCAAAAACGATTAGTTATGAAAGCCAATAGTTCATTACTCTCCTGTGTGCGTGTGTGTGTGTGCGTGTGTGCGTGTGCGTGTGCGTGCGTGTGTGTGTGTGTGTTGGAGGTCAATGGTTGACACTGGGTATTTTCCTCGCTAGCTTGCTATCTTGCTTTCTGAGACCGTCTCTCTCTGAACCTGCAGCTCGCTGACTCAGTCCATCCAGCCATGAAGCAAACCCCTAAGATCTTCCTGTCCCCAACACTGCTCCTGGCCTTGAATGTGGTTCTGGGGACCAGACTCAGGTCTCCAAGTTTGTGTTGACAAGAGCTTTACCAACTACACCTCTCCTTAGTCCTCCATTACTTTTCCTGTAAACCTTCAAAGCTTCAAATAAATCTGAATTTTTGTAGTATCATGTCAATACATGTCATCTTTGTTCTGTATGAAACTCCTTCCCACAAACTAGTGCCTAGAAGTTTCTGAATTCAAACCTAGGACCTACTTCAGTGTCCTGAAATACCCTCAGTCAAGTGACATCATTGGGAGTTTCTGACACAAAAAAAACCTCTCTCTCCCCTCATGGGGCTGTCCCGTCTGCCTACGATACAGTGCTACCCAACACCAGAGGAAGTCTCCAAACCGGCATCTGTGGGTCCAGATGTTGACAGCACACCGTGAACAGCTTCCGGTGCCACATAGGTACCCCACCCCCAGCCAGTCCTTTTCCCTAGATTTGCATCTTTGTCCCGGGAGAGCTTTGCTGGATTCTATACTTGGGATCAGGGCTCAGGGAGTCTGGTTTGGGGGAGCCTTTACCCAGAGTCAAGGGGTGGTACTTCCGGGCGTACTCATGCAGCGCCCGCAGGACTGTGTCCTCGGAGCAGATGGGCTTCCGGATCGGGGTACTGGCCACGGAGCAGTTCAGTTCCTTCATCTGGTCTTTGTACTGCTGCGTCCTCTCCTGGAAAGCTTTCACGCAGAGGTTCATGTGATCCTCGCCAATGGTCTCTTGGCAGCTGAGCCAGGGAATGAAGCCTGTGAGGGTGACGGAACCGGCGTGAGCAGGCAGGGGGTCTGGACACCCCGCCACTGCAGCCCTCCACTGGGCTCCCCTCGGCCCCCAGAAGCCCTGCATTTCCCCCCCCCAAAGGCCAAGAATACAAACAGCGCCAGTTGTTCCCACTGTGGCTAGACCCTCCCAAGACTGGAAAAATAAAATGACCTTGGGGTGGAGAAGGAAGGCCTGTTTCTATAAAGGCGATGATAGACTCTTTGATGGCAAGCCCCCCGACGTTAGCCTGCACCGCAAATGGGGAAAGCATTTAATGGCCCCAAATGATAGTCTGGAGAGTAAGTGAAATTATTCATCTTTCGAGAGAGAAAGCTTATTTTCCTTGACAGTTCCCAAATGCAATTTGGAATCTTTCTTGCCGGACCATGGGAAAATTGCAGGCTTATTAAAAGCAGAGACCTATTACACAAAACAAGGTAAATTCATTATCTGCTAAGACCCACCCCCAGGACAATCTCTCACCATTTCCCACAAAATAACATGTAATCATTACAATTAGTGCACTAAAACACAACTATTTATTCAAACTGGATGCTGAATCCTAAGTACTATAATATTGTCACAATAAAACCATTTTTAAAGGAAAAAAAAAAAGAACGCACAAGGAAAACTGGTTAAGAACTTGTTTTTAAACAGCAAAGTAAATAAATTATCTCTTAGTATCACAGTCCGTTGTGTTTGCACGAGTCCCTCAGGAAAGAAAACCTGGCGTGGAGGATGAATACAACAGTTCCTATCCTCTGTACCCAGCAGCCAGGCACCTTCTAGAAGAATCTGTGGAAAAGGTTCCCACAGGCTCATGTGTCTGGTCCCTGGTTGGTAAGACTGTTTGGGGAGTCTCTGCAATCTATAAGAGGTGGGATCAAACCAAAGGAAGTGGGTCTCTGGTGGAAGGGCTTTCTGAGTTCTACACCTCAGCACAGCTTTCTGTCCCCTTCCCCTCTCTTTCCTGGGCCACCAAGATCTGGGGAGTCCCAGCCACAGCTCTTACCACCTCAAACTTTGCCATGCCTCCTGTGGACTGTGCCCTCAAACCATGAGCCAAAGAACGCGCCTGTCTTCTGTTTGAAATGCTTTCACCAGTATTTGGCCACAGAAACAAGAAGCTAGCACAGCATCCAATGCCCCAACTCTTGATCAATCAAAATATATCCTAGTCGTCATAGGAGAGACACGACAAGAGCTTTTTGCAGCTCTGTCACCAGGGCCTCCATGGGTCTCTGTAGACTTGTGCGTGTTTGCACACACACACATCCCGCTCAAATACAGAATAATACAAGTCACTGAACTGAGTCTTGCTAAGGGTCAAGGCAATTGAAAGAACTTATGTACACTGGCTCCTTTAGTCATCGCAGTAATGTAGGGGAGCCCATATAATGGGGTACACTGTGTCCTCCAAAGAGATGTACTCCTGAAGCTTGGGAACATGATCTCCCTAGAAAATGGGTTCCAGGTCAATGCGACCAAAGATCTAGAAGGGAAATCATCCCAGATTGACGGCAGTCTCCGCAGGCAATGACTGGTGTGGGGAAAAGAGTGGAAACATTCAGACTCGGAGAAAGGGGGCACTCGAAGAATCATGTGGCAGTGAGGTGGAAGTGAGGCTTGTGCCTCACTCCAGTGCTTCTAGCAGCGGCAGAGGCAAAGGAAGACCCCTTTCCCCTAAACACCCCTCTTCCAGGAAGGCCCTTGTCTGGAGGCTGCAGAAAACCCAACCCTTCCAGCACCTCATTTTAGACTTCTAGGCTCAATTCCTACCAAAGAAAAAGCTTCTAGGGTTTTAAACCATCCAATGTAGGGCAATTCATTACCTAGTGGTTACATTCATTTTATAGAATCCGTTACTTACATAGAAGAGGTAAAGTTACGTAGTCCTGTGGATAGTGGCCAAGTGTACATGTGAACCAAACGTGAGCCCATCAGTGTCCAAAGCACAATTCTCTCACGCAGCCCGTAGGGCCAGGGGGAGTTGGGGAGCCTCGGACCAATCTCCAGGCACTGCCCTTTAGTAAGAACAGTTCTGCATGCAAACCAAGGGCCCGTAGGGACAGCTGGGTTTGTCTCAGGGACGTGTCACAGCTCTCAGTGTCTCAGGAGCCTGATGGGGACCGGAAGGCGAGCCAACTGTCCCAGCGTGCTAAGGACCCCCTGGGTTTCCTGGATGTGGGACTTTCATTGCTGTAACCAGGAGGGTCCCGCAAACACCACGCAGGTGGCCACTCTCCCCTCAGTGGACACGAGGAGGAAGGTGTCGTAGTGTCCTACGTCCGTTGTCATCATGAATATGTGACCCAAGCAGTCTGGGGGGAGGAAGGGACTTGTTCCTGCTTGTGGCCTAGGTCACAGCTCGTGGTGACTAAGTGACTGAAGTCCTGGCAGGACTGCTGCCCCAGCGCCTGGAGTTAAGGGAACTGACCACATCATACCAAGAGCAGAAGACAGGCGAGGATCATGCTGTATACTTGCTTTAGAACATTCCAATCAGTTCTCTCTCTATCCTCTCCACATGTGGGGCGTGAGGGCGGAAAATGGCCTTGCCCATAATTATACAATGAGACAGTCCCCTACCTGACAGGCTTGCCTTGACTAAATAATTCCTCATTTGAAACTAACCACCACATATGGGAACATAAGGACACCTTTGTGAGAGACTTGAAGCTCTTGGAAAGGACAAGACCTGGAATTAGCCATTTGGTCTGTCCTCCACCACTAATATCTCTTCTGATCTACAATTCACTCCAGAAATATTAAATCCTTCCTGTATACCAGCTTGTGCCGTGACAGGCTCGGCCCGGGTCCTTTCTCTCCAATTGTCTAAGCCTAGCTATCAGTCGGCCATATTGCTGTGTGCTCTGAACGGGTGGCTTGAAAGCAGAAACATCTGTACTGGTCCGATTGTCCACACACGCGGTCAGAGGGCCAGGCAAGGTCAGAGGCCTGGACCACTGTTCTCCTGAAGATTGACACTTACCACCATAACCTGGCGTGATTGGCAGCATTCTCATGAAGGTCTCGGGAGACTCCATGTTTTCACTCTGCTAATGAAGGGAAAAAAGAGGACATGATTTCATCCAGAAACCCTGACTCGTGCACAGGAACGCTTGTGCATCAGCCAGGAGCTGAGCCGGCTGGTGGAGTTGATTTATTAAACAAGGCCTGGTTAAACAAGGGCTCATTACTTTCCATTGCCAACGATGAGTATCTCACCCCTTGAGATGCCCCTACCATGCCACCTTCCACCCATCCATCCATCCACCCACCCATCCACCCACTCCCCATTCATCCACCCAAAAATAATGAGCTATATTCCTACCATGGCCAAATGGGACAGAGGTCAAGACTGCAAAAAACGAGCAAGATCTTGGAGCTCCCATGTAAGTCCACAAACATTAAGAGGGGAAAGATGAGGCCCCCCCCACCCCAGAACCCTTTCTTAATCTTAGTAGAGTCTTTTTGCATTGGTAATTTGTGTCTCTGCCTTCCTTCACCCCACAACGTGTTTGTTAATGTCGGAGACATTTTGGTTATTATAACTGGGGGGAATGGACATGATGTGTATCAAAGAACCCCCACAACAAAGGCTTGGAAGCAAACTCTGGCTTAAAGGGATTAGAAAGTTCTAACGGACAGGCATAGAGTCCACCAGTATGTGGAGAGGTGATGAGGGTCCAGTCCCTTCCAATTCTAGCTAAGTGGACGTGGTCTCTGGACTGCCCCACCCTAGGATCACCAGTGGTCCCCAATGGAACGGGGTCTGCGTCTGAATTCTGTGGCTCCGCTAGGTCCTAACCTGCCAAGTTTTCAAAGTAATGATAACCTCGTGGCTCCGAGCACAGGGCCTCTGGGGGAGCACCCGGGAGGGCAGCCCATGGGTCGGCCAGCAACTGGTGGGCTACAGCAGTTCACTACCACAGCCCTAGTGGCTAGACCTCCTGCAGCTCACCTAGCCAGGGCCTCAGGGGGGGCCTCGTCTTGGAGGCTGGCAGACCTGGATGGAAACCCAAGTCCAGCGTACACTGACCCCTTGCTGACCGAGAGTTGCTCCCCAGTTTTTCCCTGGTGGCCTACTGTCTCTTCTGAAAAGCTCCTTGGCCTATTGGCTATTACTACACCCATTTTCTGGATGGGAACAAAAAGACAAGAACACTAGCTGTGGGTCATGACTAAAGGGACCTCAAGCCTCTAGGTGCCTCTAGGAGTATATTTTGGGGCCCTCCCTCTTAACAGGAGAGATCAGCACATACAGATAAGCTTGTTTTCGGGTTCTGGAGCCAGAAGGGGGCTATGACCACGTGACTGCTACATTCTCTGGGTTGTCAAAAGTGCACCGCCTTAGGGGGGCAGCTTCAGGTCTGTTTTTAGAAAGAGGAGCGTGAAGGAGCTTTGACAAGAGTTCCGAAGGGCAGGCAAAGGGTCAGGGGGATGCTAGGACCCTTCCACCCCACTCCCCACCTGGCCAGGCCTGAGAACCGTAGCTCACCCTCACAGGAGCTCCCAAACACGGGGGCCACCCGGGCCCCTGACTTCCAGGAGTTGCTGGTCTTTGTGAGCTCACCACGTTTGGGTGGGGCAGTAGGGAGAATCCTCTGAGTCGGCCCCGCCCCCCCTTTATTGGGCCGGAGCACCAGAATCAATCCCAACTGAGTCTCTGAGGCCCAAGTCCAGAAAGATGGTAGGCGGGGTGACCTTGGGGAGCTCATCCCCCAAGGCCCGTCTACCCAGCGAGGGACGTGTGTCCCACAATTGTTCGTCCTCAGAGCTGTCCCCACACCTCAAATTCCTGTCTCTCCCAGCGGTGCTGTGGGTCACCCTGAGCCCGGCAATTGCTTCTCTTGGTGCCTCGGCAGGGCCCCCAAAGTCAGAGCTGAGCGAGGGTCCCACTGGAGGTAGTGATGGAGTGAGGAAGGTGAGCAGGCAGGGAGAGGAGACAGGTGTCCCTGGAAGCTTCCAGACCCTGGGATTGTCTCAGCCTAGCAACACCCCTCCCCCAACACATTCCTTCTGTCCTCCATTAGAAGCAGGCCGGGGATTCCTTAAAGCAATTTACCAAAGCCAAGGCAGCCTGGCTTCACACTCCTTTCTAGGCATCTTTATTGGGAAGAAGTGGGGAGGGAGCAAACCTTCATTGGACTGAAGCCCAAGATGCCACTGTGAGAACCAGATAAGGGACTGCAGGTCCTTACAGCTGGTGAGCCGCACCTGCCCCCTGCAGAGGAGAGAGGCCTAGCGGGTACAGATGCCCTAGTGGGGCATCTCCCAGCCTCTCCTGTACTCTGCGGGAGGCTGAGCTTGAGGTCAAGTAGGGCCAGTCACTGTTTTACCCGGTTAGACTCCTAGAACCCCATATCTGGCCACCCAGAGTTTCTGGAGCCAGTTCAGAATATGTCCCTGGCTGGTGGGGAGGGGGGAGCATGCTACCTTGAGTCAGATGTCCGAGACAGACAGTTGCAAGTAGGGACCTCTTCCCATTTGTGTGAGAGGGAAGCTTCCTGTTTTGTTTTCTGGGGGGGGAGGGGCACAAGCCCCTCTCCCCAATTCCTGAGACCAGATTTGTCTTTGTTTCGTTGGGGACCCATGGGGCTGAGGTGTTCTTTCTACCCTTCCCTGTGCATCTTGAGACCACTGAAGTATGTTAGCTATAAATCCCAGGGCATAAGTAACTCTGCCTGGAGACATCATGTCTGTCCCCACAGAGTAACTAGGTAACTCTGCCTGGAGACGCCCACGGTAGCAACAGGAGTCACATCTGCTTTACAATGTGTATGTTTAGCATAATCCTGTAAAGAATTCAGCTGTGCTCTTCCCTGGTATAAATACTCGTGCTTGCTACAAATAAAGTTGACTTGGATGATTTGGATCAAAGACATCCTTGTTCCCTCTGACCTAGCCCGATTTGCATTTCCTGCCGTTCCCACTCCTGCTTCCTGCGTATCACAAGGGCTCGTGCTGGTTGTGGCCTGACACCTGGCATAGAGCCTATAAGGAAGCCAGGGGTCTAGACAGCCAGCTTCTGTGCCCACTGGGATACCAGAGGGCAGGGCACCACCCCAGGGCTCTCGCATGTTTAATGACTTCCATTTGGATGCTGTTGCTGGCTGCTGCCTGTCTGCATTTTCTTGA
Organism: Typhlomys cinereus; assembly: GCA_023101885.1. NCBI lineage: Eukaryota > Metazoa > Chordata > Mammalia > Rodentia > Platacanthomyidae > Typhlomys > Typhlomys cinereus. The sequence goes on along the minus strand of JALPQD010000557.1, from coordinate 659,389 downwards.
CCCTAAACCATGTGTTTCCCACTCGGAGAGCAACAGGACTCTCTCTTGAGTGTCCACAGAGTTTAGACTCCCAGCAAAGGCTTAGTCATGCTGTTAGGGGTATTTAAAGCTTGCTTCATCAGAATTCCCCCAGACAGCAGAGGAGGAGGTCAGAATGGTCTTTCTATGATTCCATCTGTGAACCCCAAGATGACAGAAGAAACACTCTAGTCCACATGAAACTCAAAGAGTTTTGCTTTATTACACATCCGTGAAGACAGAGCTTGCAGACACAATTCTGTCTGGCTGTGAACTGCTGCAAACTTCCATGAAGTTTGGATGTATCTTGTAGTGAACAAGACTCCCAGTGGCTGAATATGGTTTCCATAGTTCGAGCAGACGAGAGGTGTTAGAGACACTTTGGCCAGCGACTTAAGAGACCGGCCATCCGCGTAAGCCATTCCCCAGCACCCATATGCAGCTGAATCATGGCTATTACAATTCTACAATGTGAAACTCGCTCTTCAACTAATAACGCGTTGTGACTCCCGCTTATATTGGTGCATGCGATTCTTCTCTACCCTAACAATTAACCAGACCTGGACTCTAAAAGCTAAACTTGGTCTAAGTAACGTCCTAAGGGCGGGGCAGGCTCTGCAATCTGAACTCTGGCCATCAATCCAGAAACTCTGTCCTTGGCTCCTCCTCTTTGCTGCTGTGTGTCTGTAACTAGCCAGTTCCTCAGCATTTATGGACGCCTGCTGTGTATAGGAAAGGCAGTTAGGGACTCCGGTAATATATGCAAGGGACAACTGAGTAATTGGTCAAGACTGCAGACCATCTAGAAACTTTCTAAGATTAGCAAATGTGTTCCACGGGCACTCACCCAGTGTTCTTATTCAAGAATATTTCAATGGGGTGTATGAGGGAGGGCTAAAGAGTTTAACTATTGGGGCTACGTCTCTGGAACCAGAAGAAAATCCAATAAAAATGATCACCCACCACCCACCATCAATTTTTCAACACTGCAGATTTCTCTCAGCGCACTTAAGAGAAGTACAAAGCATCCTTGGTGTAAAGGGGAGAAGCATTTCACAGGAGCAAGAGAATAGGGGTGTGTGACTATATCATATGGCTCAAGCTTGCGTCCAACAGAACCTTAGACTATGTACTCTCAATTCCTTTCTCTGACTCTTATGGACTGAAAATGTCATCTATTGTGGACTGTGCTTTGTCCTCGGAGTGTGACCACCTGTCCCCACAAGGACAGGTTAAACCCCACAAGGTGCAAGACATTTTGGTAGGTTTCTCTGCACTAGTAGCAGTTTACATTACTCACAGAACCAGAATGCTGAGCCCTCAAAGTCCGGACAGAAGAATTGATGCATTGCATTCCTTTACACAGAACCCGCAAATCTTTGGGAAGAAAGGGCTTGTGGAAGGTTCTGATGAAGCTGTTGACTTCGTGGGTCCACGGCGCCGGGAGGTTCTGATCCTGGCCACCTCTATTGCTCAGTCTTGCGTACATGGCCCAATTGCTTGGTATCAATGCACAAATCAATGATTAGTGAGAGCGAATAAGAAATGAAGCTTGTGGGAGATTATAGGCAGCAATGTCATTAACAAAAATTCAGAGCAATTTCCTTTTTTTTTTTAACAAGAGAAGCGCATTTTAGAAATAAGGATTCTGTACAAGATTCTAATATTTTATGTACATAAAAATTATTATAACAAAATTCAAAGTCTCTTTGTGGACCAAGGCTGGAACAACAAAGAGAGACCGAAACACTGAGCTTTTGAAGTACAGCAGGCAGGTGACCCAAGGCAAACACAAGATACCAGGATACAAAATCCTGCATCTTGGGGATTCGCATCCTCTAGTTCTGTGGTTTGATAGTGTCACATGCTGGCAGGGAATTCTGCAGCAGGCGGTGTGAAAAAAAAAAAAAAAGAGAGAGAAGCCTTGAAGTGGAAATCTGAGATGCTATTTAAAAAAAAAAAACCCTGCATATTGGCTATGATAATGCGTTTGTGAATCCAGTTTGCATGTTTCTTCGCTCATTCTCCATTCATTCATTCATTATGCATGCCTCCAGGGATTCGAAACCAGAATGAATTCCAGCAGGTGGAAGGGGACAGCTTGGAACAGATCGATGGATTGTGAGTCAGAAACTTGGTGCTTTATCCTCCGTTGGCTCCTCAATGTGGGGGGAGGGGAGCACTTGCATTATACAGAAGGAAAAAGAGGGGAATACTGGGCCACTAATTGGCTCTGCAGATAGCTCGGCTTTTCAGGGTTCCTTTCAGCCCTCTCTTCCTTCCTCTGATCCTGCCTGTGAGAGTCAATAAAAGGACACCCCCCCACCCCCTTGCTCCTGCTGGCCAGGTAGATCTCCAACCCCACTAACCAAGGGGAGCAAGGGATGAGGTTAAACCCTCTTTTCTAAGGGAATGCAAAGAGGAAGACCGAAGGGTGCAAAGAAAACTTAAAGTTAGAAACTCGCATGTTGTAACTGAATCCCATGTGGGGTAGAAGCTAAAAAAAATGTAGGTCTGGGTCTTCCCCTTTGAGTTGGTTCTGGGCAAAAGGAATGGGGTCCAGGCATCCAACCCTGCACAAGCACCCAGGCAATTCTGAGGCAGAGACACCACAAACCTGCTTTAGAGAAGGCTGGCTGAAGCCTGCGGGTCTAGAGGGACAAACTATTCTTAGGCAAACTAGAAAAACTGAAGGTGTTAATGAAGGATGTTTTAGCACACCTCCTCCTCCTTTTCTTTTCACTTTACACTATCAAAACCTGGGCAGAAGCGAATAAAATTCTTGTGGGGTGGGGGGAGGGGAGCAGGAAAGGGGGAAGGGTTAATTTAACCCCTGGAGGGTCTGCAGGGCATGGGGGGGGGGCTGCTCTGGGTTTCTGGGCTGGGTGATCTGAGCAAGGCAAACGGCAACCTCCTTTTCTCCACCAAAATTCTTAGAAAGATGACCCAAGGGACTCAGGAACCAGCACATAACATCTGGATGTGACTTCATCGCATACACAGTAGTTTTGTCTCATCTCTGGTTTTACTTCCTGGGGTTTCAGTTACCCCACTCAGCTGTGGTCCAAAAATACAGTATAATACAGTAAGATATTTTGAGACACATATTTTATTAAAAGATTTTTTTGCCACTTTCATGTCTGTGCATGGGGTACGTGCACGTGTGTGCGTAGGCATGTATGTGTGTACTGATCTGCATGCATGTGTGCGCGCGCGTGTATGTGTGTGTGTGTCCAAGAGTGATACTGAGAATCATCCCCAATCACTCTATCACCTTATTGTCTTTGAGCCTGGGTCTCTAATCACACCCAGGGTTCACTGATAGAGCTAATCTAGCTAACCAGCTTCTCTGGATGTTCCTTCTAGAGAAGATATTACAGGCAAGCATGGACCAGAGTCCTTTTGCTTGTATAGTAAGCACTTTATGCTGAGCATCTCCCTAGCTCTAAAGTGTTTTTTTAAAAGAATTTCCCTATTCCACTAATAACTATTATTTGTAATCTGTTGCTAATTTATTAAATTGAACCTATCATAGGTATTTAAGCGTAAGAAATACACAAGTATATATAAAGTTTGGTTCTATCCATAGTTTCAGGCATCCATTGGGATCTTAGGATGTATCCCCTGCAGATAAAGGGGACGGACTACCATGATTTGAGATACGTCAGTAACTCTTTAGTATTTGATTCCATTAAAACAGGTTTTACCTGCTGGAAAACTGGGTGTCAGCACTTTCACTCCCCAGAATCCTAGCGGGTTAGCCAAGACTGCCATATTCTTTGCCAGACCTCCTTGGAATTTACATTTTATAAGAATCTAAAATAGTACCTAGTGTAGGCAGTCTTCTTCCACAAGCTAAAAAAAAATCCTCCAAGTTTCTACTGAGTCACCACTTGGAATCCCATAACGATGAGAAAAAAATTAGCTGCAGAGGACTGGCATTTTATATTGACTGTCACCCAAAATGAAGATAAGATAAAAGAACCCAGATGAGATTTCCTCCTGGCTCAAAGATCTCGCTTCAACTGAGAAGGACCGCAGCAGGGCACCCGAAGCGCTACCCGACAGGGTCGTCTTCCAAGCAAGCCCCTGCGGTTCCCTTGAGGGGCTGTTTCACGTCTGTGAGCACCAGTAGCTCCCTCTTCTAGGGTCCTTGAGTTTCTGTTCCTGAACCTTCATCTTTATTTCCTACAGATCTGACTCCAGTGCACCTTTCAGAAGCACGCGCGCGCACACACATGCACACGGGCGCGCACACAGTCCTGGATATTTCTCAGCCTCGCTGTGTTCATCTTTCCTGCTGGAATTCAAGTGGGCGGTGGCAAGGGTCAAGGCTGGGGGCAGTTGAGGTGGAGGTCAGCAGATGCAGACGGTCCAGTCCAAGGGGACAGGAGGCAGGGAGGAAGGCTAGTAATTTAAGAAGTCGATCCCCACTTTGACGCTCTTGGAGGTGGCTATATCAACGGCCGTGGCCTTGATCTCTGTGTCCCCAAACTGCATGAGGGTCTGAATCTCCCTCCGGGCAGGCACCTCCGTGCCGCTGGTGCCCGTCAGATCCAAGCGCAGCGTGCCACACTTCTTCACGCCGGGGTCGGTGATGAAGCTGACGGCGTCCTGCTCAGCGCTGTAGATGTTGATGACGATAACCAGCTGGGACGGTTTGGCGGGCGTGTAGCTACGCTTGACCAGCTCCCCCAGGGCCACGGACTGGTCGGCCGAGATGAACTTGTCGAAGACGTCGGTGCACCAACGTGTGCCATCCTTCACCAGCAGCTTCTCCGGCGGGTGCTTGCCCTCCACGTAGCGGTTCAGCACGCCCACCCCGTACGTGAGGGGCGACCGGCGGACCTTGATGACGGCGGGGTCCAGGCCGAAGAGGACAGCGCCCTTGAGGATGGTGAGACCCACGTCCTGGGGGATGATGATCCGGCACTTGTCGCCAAAGGCCGACTGCACCGCCTGCTGCAGGAGGGGCGCCTCGGCAAAGCCGCCCACCAGGAAGAGGAACTTGACGGTGGACACTTCAGGCTTCTGAAACAGATCCCCTGAAAGGGCAGAAGAAAGGGGAAGCCTATGTCACCGAGAGCAAACAGGCAACTCATGGGGGGTCAACTGCAGCCCTGTGCATTGATCTCGAGACTGACTGGCTTGGCCTGAGCTCACTGAACTGAATTCTTGTTGAGCTGGTCTTTCGAAGAAAGCAGAACATGTGTGCTGGGAACAAAGGCCAGAGCTACTGCCCATAGACGCTCTATGTATCAGACATGACCATGTGTTAAGATTTCACAAAGGAGCATCGGCTGTCTACCTGTGGTTAGAAACAGTCTTCTGGGGCCTGGAGAGATGGCTCCGGGGTTAAACCTCTAGCTGGCAAACAAAAGGACCTGTGTTCAAATCCCAGACGCCATGTTGAAAGGGCCGGGTAGAAATGATGTTGGCCTGCACTTCCGGCCCTGGAAGGCAGAGGCCTGAGAAATGCCAAAGCAAAGCAAAAGGAGGTAAAGTAACCCAGGATGATTTCCGAAGTCACCCTGAGGCCTCCAAAGGCATACACAGGGCCCTTTGAAACACACAGACCTACACAATCCCTCCTACATGCAGGCATGCGAAAAAAAGAAGAAGAATTTAAAAAGTCTGCTTTTCACAAAAGTAGGTGAAGGATGGAAAAAGGATGAGGTGTTTCAATCATTAAAAAAAAAAAAATCCCCAAGAAGCCATTGTGTGTTCCGGTGAACATCTACACTCAGGGAGAATGGCACGGACAGATTGTTGGTCCTCTTCCAGAAGCTTCCCATTGGTTCGCCCAGCCCCTCTATCAGCTGGGGGGGGCTTCCTAATCTTTCCAGATACTAACGAGACGCATCCTTAGGGGCTGTCACTCCAGAATGATGTTGCTTTAGAATTTCCACTCCGCCCAGGTAAGCACGGTTTCTCGGTTCTTTACGGTGCCTGAGAAGTATCTACAGCCTATGTGCAGTGATGTGCCTCGCATACGCCCAAGCCCTGCCCATCCCCGCGGGGCTCTGGCCTATGGTCCCCAGACCAAGGATACTGCCCACCAGGATGCCCCCCTCTGCCCAGCTCTGACCCACCAAGTGACCACCGAGCTGACACTCACGGAGATGCTCAACGATGCTGTCGATGGTCGGCTTGAAGAGAGCGTTCATGGCATCTGGACTCATCCTCAGCATCCCCTGGGAAGACCACTTCACGAAATCCACACTGGGAAAGCAAGAGGAGTAAGCGACGCGTGTATGCGCAACGCCCGGACTTATTTGCACAGATGTGTTCCCTGGAAGGACATCTGTCCCACTGTGAAACTAAAGTGGCTTTGAGGTTAAGAGCATCTTTGAAAATTCCCTAAACTGCCAGAAACTGGACCCACAGAAGCTCAAGAACTAAGATGTACCCTTGTCTGTTTCTCTTTGCTTGTTGCCTGGGGCCAAACAGACTCTACTGTAGCAGAAACCTCAGTCCAGTGCAAGAGACAAGAGAAAAACAGAAGGACCTTTGCAATCCAGTGACGACTGGAAGCCACACTAAAGGCCCAACAGATGTGTGTTATACTGCCGCAGGCTCTGCGGTTCATCTCCAGTCCTTGTGGCATCCCTAACCTTACAGGGAGACCACAAGATCTCTGGCCAAGACACGACATGTCCAGAAGCAGCGGGGTGGAACAGAGAGAATGCTGGGCAGAGGCCTGGGGGGCTTCGGGGTCGTCCCATCATTTAGTAGTCATGGACTTTATCCCCCGCCCCCAGCCTGGTCCTCTCAGCTGAAAGCCAAGGGTAAGTGAAGCCCTTGACTGAGCTTCACCCAGGGGAAGTCATGAAGATCAAGTTGAATGTCACGTGTAGGGAAGTCAACCCAGAGGACAAAGAGAACATCAGCCCAGCACGACAGTTTGCCCTGCTGGGAGGGGAAAAAAAAAATCTGAATCTCATTTATGTTCTTTCCCACTGAGAGGATCTAGTGTATCCCAGAGAAATGGTTGGCTTCAGATTCAGCATAGTGGCTGTGTGAGAGTCTTCACAGAGCAAAGATGCTGCCAAAGACCCCTGGACCATGTCAGAGGGTCCCAAAGTGCAAGAGACTCCTCCTGGTCAAGATGGCACGACCACTGCTGAGGATGAAAGTAACCGCATGGCTTAAACCTGTGCGTCCTCAACGATATGCTGCGCTGCCCTCATAAATAAAACAACGACACTGGAGGATACGAGGGTCCGTTGTTTTCAACCTGTAAATGGAGGGAAGAACCACTGCTCCCTCTGTGGCAACCAAACTACTGTGGAAAAAACGGTCTCTTGAGCAACATTCCCGCTTTAATAACTGCAAAAGGAGTGATGTTAGGACAACCTCGGGCCACCCCTAATGAGATACAGACCCACAGAATGATTACCAGTGGCCTCTGATATCAAAAGGAGAGACCTTGGGCTGAGGCGATGGCTCAGGGGTTAAAGTCTTTTGTCTTGCAAGCAAAAGGACCTGAGTTCGGATCCCCAGATCCCATGTAAAAATAGACCTCTACTTGTGGCCCTGGAAGGCAGAGCTTGGGAAACCCCAGAGCAAAGTAACAAGCAGGCAGGGTAATCTAAGATGATTCCTGATGTCACCCTTGGGCTGCCACAGGGACACACGCTCACTCGAGTACCCTCTTGCGCACGTGCAAGTAAAGAGACCTCTCTCACACGTGAGTCAAGGCATGTCACCCATAAAGTGACCAATGCAAAACATAATCCAATTAGGACTCCAAGTCAATCTATCCATTTCCAAAACAACAGCAGAAGACAGACAGAACAGATGGTGCGATTTGTAGACAAGCAGTTAGCTAAGCCCAGACTCTGAAATTCTCAGGACATTCTATCAGTCGTGCCATCTAATTGTGAAGGATAAAACAGGAGGGAATTTTGTGCAAATGGGGGAGGGGGGAAGTCACTGATACTCAGCCCTCTTTTGGATGCTGATGTAACTAAAGAAAAATATGAGATGGAAAAGTCAACCATGCTAATTGGACACTCCAGGAGTCTGAAGAACTATTAATTTTGAATTGTGATAACGATATTATGGCTATAGAATTTGCTTCCTTTAGAACTCCATGCTGACTAGCTGTGAATCAGATGGCTGTGGTTTGAATGTGAAATGCCAGGCTTGTGTGCTTGAATGCTTGGTTCCCGCCTGGAGGTGCTGATTAGAAAGTTTGTGAAACCTTTAGAAGGTGGAAACTTAGGCTAGAGAGATGGCTCGGGAGTTAAGACTCTGTCTCGCAAGCAGAAGCTTCTGAGTTCAGATCCCAGGTCCTACATAAAAACACCAGCTGCAAACGGCGGTGGCCTCCACTTCCGGCCCAGGTGGGTGAAGCCTGGGAAATCCCAGAGTAAAGCAAAAGGGAGGTAGAAGCAATCCAGGATGACTCCCGAAGTCACTCTTGGTCCCCCAAAGGGGCCCACAGGGATCTCTGACACATGCACTGCACACAATAAATAAATAAAATAAAGTAAAAAATGTGGAAACTTGCTGGAGGAAGTAGGTCACTGGTGTCTGGCCTCAGATTTTATAGCCCTGCCCCACTTCCTCTTCTTGCTCTGCTTCCTGACCTCTGATGCAGTATGACAAGCCGGACTCACGCTTCCCTGACACCACACCTTCCCCGCCACGATGGACTCTCTCCCTCGGAAACTGTGAGCCAAAATAAACCCCTTCTCCCTTAAGTTGCTTTGGTCAGAATATGTTATCACAGCAAGTGGAAAAGAAACAGAGACAACAGTAAGTATTTGCTTTGAGATCACTGGGGGATGGTCCTGAGATTTTAGACTGGCTAGAAACTGCTGATACTGGAAGAAGCGTGGTGGATGGAGCCTCGAGAGTGACAGAGGTGCAAATTCTTTGAGTGCACAGTATGGCACCACTGCGGGTGTGGATACTGAGTCAGGCTCTTGCTGCACAGCCCAGGTGACGGCACTTTTGCTCGAGACCCTCCTGCCTTGCTCGACCTTCCCACTACTGCGATTCCAGGTGTGCGCCACCTCACGGGATTCAAAAACCATTCTCAAACTTATCAGAAACCTATGGCTTTATCTATTATTTTTATTTTTTAAATCTGCTCTTTTAAACCATCTTCCACATCTGATCATTTTGTAATGAACTGAGACACCAAGCCCGGCACGGAGGCATGGGGGAACCCTGATTCCCAGGGGATCCGCTCCACAGGGAGGAGATTCTAGACCCCATGCTCCAAACCTTGTCTCATCCAAGCTTATATAGACCTTCTCAGGAACAATGACAATTAGCGCATAGATCACCCAGGTATTGTGTCGTGCACCTCAGAGGTGTGTACCAATCAGTATCCTCATGATTATACTTTGAGGTAAGGGGATTTATTCTCCTTATTTTCCAGATTGGAAAAAGAAAAAGAAAAAAAAAAGGCTGAGGCTGAGCACGGGCCACTGAGATGGCTCGGCGCAAAGCATTTGCTCTCAAACCTGGTGACCTGAGTTCGAGTCCCAGAAGCCCACATGGTGGACAAAGAGAAATGACTTCTGAAATTTGTCCTCTGACCACTAGCTGTATGCCATGGTGTTCATGCAGGTGTTTCTTCTCTCTCTCATACCCACACACACAAGTAAGTGAAAAAATAAATAAATAGTAGAAAAAGAAAAAGGTGGCAGCACAGAGAAGCTGGGTCACCTGTCCACGCTCACACGGCGTGCGCAGGATTGGAACTCCAGAGTCGGGGCCTCTTCTGCCCTCCCACCGGCGTGATCCAGCCCTAGCCGGTCTGCAGCACGGGGAGCCTGCCCCTCCCCACTCACTTGCTCTTCCTCAAGGCGTGCTCCACGCTGTGCCCTCGGAACTTCTTGTAGTAGTCGATGAAGGAGAAGGGCAGCGTGATGTTGAGCGGGTTCATCCGGTCGGGGGCGGCCGCTCTCTTGCGGGACTCGAAGGCGATCATTAGGTCAACCCAGGCCGCCGGGCGTTTGATTTTGAACTGTTCGATAAAATCCTCTCCAAATATTTTACAGAGGAGCTTTTCAAATTCATAATCGACTCCCAAAGAGCCATAGGGCCCACCTGTGTGGAGAGCAAAACAGGGGCTTGTGACGTGAACGGCTGGTGGGCTTCCCTGGGCTCTTCTCTGATCACAAAGACCTCGGCCGGCACCCGCAGAGCAGCTGAACCACACCAGCCACACCTCAGCACCCTCAGGCTCTTCCCACCCCAGAGGAGGAAACCTTTTCACCACCACACAGCTCTATCGCAGTCTGCTTTAATCCATTATATTCTAAATGAGATCAATGCAAGGTGGGCATCGCCGGATTCTCAGCCGGGGAAACTCTAAGACAGGGCCTGACCCGGTTCTGTGCTGACCATTGATCCCATCGCCCCACCAACCCTCCCTCTCAAATGGAAAAAGCAGGCGCATTGCTCTAATCATCTTGACCCGGGCCCAGGTGTCCTGAGACCTCCTTAAAAGCTGGTCTTAGATCTAAGTCAGACAACTTCAAGTTTCAAGCCAGTTCCTTTCAGAACTTTCAGAAACAAACGTCTCTTGATGCCCAGACTCCAGAGGTGGGGGTTTGTGTTTGAGAGAACACTGACACACGTGTTGCTTTCCAACATGGGCATTTCACGTGCTCTTGACGTTGACGGGCATTTGAAGTGAGTGAAATGCAGTGGGCTCGGATGAGAGAGCCAGCCGGGCCGGCAACGGCTCACCTGTGGCTTTGTACAGTTCCTTGAGGTGTCCTTCTGGCAGGCGTATCTGATGGACTGTCAGGTCCACGGTGCCTCCGCCACTGTCCACCACCACATACCTGTCGCCTGACATCGAAGACAGCAATCGTTTAGATTGACAGCTCCCCCACGCCACCTCTAACAAGCTGGTGGGTGAGCACTTGCATCTGTCTAAGTGCCACAAACACTACTCATTAGCACAGCGGCTTTGCTAATTAGCAACACAGCAAGTTATTTGTAACGAAAGAGAATGCAATTATGTGTGCCCAAGAGGGTCAGCTAAGCACAGATGAAGCACCTAGGGGGGCAATCCTGAAGACTTCAGGATGTTCACGTCACACAAGGTCGCACATCTGCGTCCCATGACCTGCCTTCAACACTACTTGGACATCTACTCCAGGACCCGGGACATCGATTCCTTCCTTTCTTGGGAAGAGTCTAAATGATTTTCCAACATGCAAAACTGCAACTGTCAAAAGAGCTGTCCCCAGGTGAGTTGCCTTTAAAGCCACTAATAATGGACATGTCCCCAAAGCACAAAAGGAATGAATAGGAATAAAAGAAGGAAGAAAGGGAGGGAGGGAGGGAGGGGAAAAGGAAGGGAAGGAAGGGAGGGAGGTTTAGCAAAGGAGAAGGACAATCAAGACGCTACCTTCCTCCAGCTCGGACCAAATTTCTCCTATGACATTCTCCACCAGAAAGGTCCGACTCTGTCGATTACGCCGAATGTGTTCCTTTGCTAGTGGCCGACAGAAAGAAAACGATGACTAGTGAGAAGGGGTGAAGGAGCGACAGGGGTCTGCAGTCAGTGGTGGCAGCGGGAGGAGGTCTAGGGAGGGGACATTCACTGACACCTGATTGAAATGATGAATAAGCTCAACATTCAACAAGCACAAAGCCAAGTTAGCTCTTCCCTGGGAAAGCAGTTCTTCCCGCCAGCCCTCCTGCAGAGATCTTCGTAGGGATGGGTTAAGTTTCCCAGCTTTGCTGCCTCGGGGAGGAGACTGTGCTGCAAGCAGCCCACAGCACTCTCAGTCAGTTAAACAATTTCACGCCCGGGAGCGCCGTGTGATCCAAGGAATGCCGGGGATGTTTCCCTTATCTGGATCTCTGGGACAAATGGATGGGAGTCATTTCCTGATGCTGCTCAAGTCAATGTGCTCTTTGGCCACGAGGTGGCGCTTCCGTGACAAGGTGGCAAAGCCCAGTTTCTCTGCGCTGGGGGATGCTGGGGCCAGTTTCTCTGGGTGCCTGCTGCCCGTAGGTCTGGGGCATCGAGTGGCTGGGCTGCCTGTGAGGCAGACAGGGCACATATAGCCAGCCTCGTGTTCAGAGGAGGGAATCGGGTCAGATAAAGCTAAGGGACTTGGAGTTTCACAAAGGTTTGGTGTCCAAAATGAACACTCAAGTCACGGACCCATCTTGGAAAAAATACATAAATAATGGGACCTGTGGGGATAAAGGCGTGGTGAAAGGTTGCCTAGGAGACAGCAGGGCACAGTCATGGTGGGTGTTTGGGGCAATCGCTTGGCTCTCTGTGCCTTGGCTGCAAATGGGGGTGCCGCTAGCTGTTCTCAGTTCCCCGTGGGCAAAGAAGGGGCTGCTTCCCTAGCAATCCTGGTTTTCACAAGCACTCAGTGTGACAGCAGGCACACAATAGATGGTAACAGAAGCAAAGCTCCTACTGTGAGACAATTGCCACCAGTGCTTTCAGGCAGACCCTGTGGCGAAGGGGGCTCCACTGTGCCCCTCCCCTTCCCCCACCTCAGCTTCCTCCCCCTCACCGTGGTTTGGTTCTGCCTCTGAATTGTCCTACAAATCCATGAATTGCTAGTTAAGCAATAAAATATCCATGACCTTCTGGGCGTGTCCCACCTGGCCCCCACACTGCATGCACCCTAGGATTTGCCCAGCCCAAAATCATAAACCTGGTTAAAGCATTACGAGATTTAAAATAATAATAAAAAGTTGATAGGACAGTGAACTTCGTACATGACAAGATTACATTTCAATGTCAAATGTTATCTGCCTGTGCTCCTCCCTCCCTTCAGCAAGGAGCACAGTATTTGCAAAACAACTTTCCCAGGGGTTAGGTGGGCAAATGCCCAGTCAGCATCCAGGTCTTTGGGACCTGAATTAGTGTGGCAAGGAGGCACTCCCAAATTCAGGTTTTGGTTCCAGATGAACTCTAATGGGTTACGTGTATAGCCCAGGAGCAGAACGCTTGCCTCACTTGCTAGAGGCCGTGAGTTCAATTCCCAGCATGGCAAAAAAAAAAAAAAAAAAACTATAGGAATCTGGCTTTCTAAAGCTGTCACAAAATGGCATTCATTAAAAAACAAACAAAAACAATCCAAATATATTTTTTAACTCTCACAGTATTAGCTCAGGTTTTCAGGCACATGAAGCCCAAAGCTGAAAGCAAATGTATCTTGTATTGATCTCATTAAATACTTTAGGAGCCAAATAGTTGCCCACCGCAAATTCTGCAGTGTCAGGGGCTGACTGAATGCCAGCCCTGTTCATCTCTAGTGGTCTCTGCTCACGACGTTCCTACCACAAAGGCCTTACAAAGCCTGCCATGGGTTCAGACGATGTACACCCCAAGTTACCCCTAGTACCCCCCTTTCTCTCTGGGACGACTGTTCTGATTCTAACTAGAGGCTACCATCAGACCTCTTACCACTCCTCTGAGGCACGGTGGCCAAGAATTGGAGGATTCCCCAAACCCAACGGTCCCTGTGAGCACACAGACATCAGCAAATTCCACAGACCACAGGACAGACTCAAACGCAGAGCAGAGTCGGGGGAGAAGTACGTGTTAAGGGAAAGAAAACCCAACCCGGCTCCTGCAGAAGGCTCTCGTTCAAGATCGGACCCCCTCCCCCCAGACCGCTGAGTGTTACACTTGGAAGTGTAAGAAGAGCTGTGTGAGAATCAGCAAAGTGGAACGTGAGTTCTGTAGTGAACCCAGAGTGAGCATGTAAGGTACAAACTTAGCCTTTTTTTTTTCAATGAGACAATGAAGAAATGTGTCGATCATTTGAAATCGTAATGCATCTTTGTCAGCAGTAGGACTGGCCTTCGCATCCCTTGGGGGAGTCCAGAGTGGATATTGAAATGGCTAATTTCAGCCCTCAGGCCTAAAGACTGTTTCCATTTATTCTGGGTAAATCAGATCTAAGGTGCCAACACACAGCCCCTGGCAAGCTGAGACAGGAGCCACTGCCCGGTAGCTGAGGTTTGCAGACAACTGATTCCAGGGGTTAAAAAGAAGAAGGTGTCCCCTGGGACACAGCGCCTCTCATGAAGCGAAGCGGAATGACCTGGAGAGGACCCCAGGATACGGGGTAGGCAAGGACCGGTGCTCAGGAGACTCTGGGCCGGGTCTCTTGGAAGAGGTTGGCTCAGACGTCCAGTGTGAGGAGAACCAAGGAGAAGGTGCCTACCAGCCTGGGACAGGGGAACCCCCCCAAGCTCAGGGTGTGATCCCCAATATGCTCATGGCAGTGCTTTGACCCTGATCTGCCCAAAAACATCTGGGACCCTGAATAGATCCCCCCAAAGCCTAGACACAGAGAAAACAGTTTGTGTGTGGGGGGGGGGGGGAAGGGTTGAGATTGTGACCAACTTTTTAACTAATTTTTTTTTTTAAAAAATCTTTGTATGTGGCTGGGGAGATAGATCAGTGGTTAAAGACTTTCCCAAACAAAAGGACCCGAGTTCAGATGCCCAGATCCCATGTAAAAATGCCAGGTAGAAATGATGGCAGACTGTAACGCCAGTCCTGGAAGATGGAGCCTGCCAGAGCAAAGCAATAAGGAGGTAGAGAAATCCAGAATGATTCTTAATGTTACTCTTGCACCTCCACTGGCACATATACTCAAGGACTCACATGTACACATACAAACGTACACACACCACACACACGCATGCATGGACACACATAAAAATTAAAAACCTTTGTGTGTGCCTGCTTGTGAGCATAGTTGTGTGCATGTCACGGTGTGGAAGTCAGAGGACAACCTGGGACAAGGTCTTTGTCTTCCACCTCGTTTGAGACAGGGTCTCTAGTTCAGTACCACATACTTCAGGCCCACAAGCCTGTGGGAATTCTCCTGCCTCCACCTCCCGTCTGTCTGTCGGAATGTTGGGATGACAGACATTTGGTGGTATGTGGATACCTAGATGTGAGACCCTGTATCCGGTCCTCATGCTTGTGTGGCAAGTGTTTTACCCACGGGGGCATCTCCCCAACCCTACAGAGACAGCTATTAAAGAGAAAAAGGCTCCTTAAAATCTCTGCAGTAGGGACTGGGGGGGATGGCTTAGCGGATAAAGTATTTGCCAAGATAAACTTGAAGACTGTAGTTCGAATCCTCAGAAATCAAGCAGAGCTAGAAGGAATAGTACACATCTGTAATCCCGACAAGATGGGAGGTGAAAAAGGGGGAATCCCCAGAGGCTCGTGGGCTGGGTGGCCCAGCGTACAGGGTGATATACAAGATGACCTCCTTCAAACAAGGCGGAAGGCAAGACCCAGCCCCGAAGGTTGTCCTTGGTGCCATGACTTGCCTGTGCCCCTCCTCCCGCGCCCATGCATTGCGCCTGACCAAGCAGGTTCTCCTTCCCACGCTATGCGAACAGCTGGTCTGTATTTGCAACTCTGAGCAAAGACATGGACGAGCCCCGTGAAGCCACGGAGTGAGTGAGTCAGCAAAGAATTGACAGTCTTAGTGGGGGAATCACTGACGGGCAAATTGGATGAAGATAAGAGTCAGCTGACAGGCAAGAAAGATTCGGATCCTAATGACATGCAAGGTCCAGATCTGCTCTCCGGATCTTGGGGAGGTACCACACGCCCCAAGCATGACAAACCGGGGTAACAAATGCTTAGGCAATGTGTGCCCGCCGAGGGGTTTGGTCAGAAGGCTGAGCTAAAAAGAGCTTAAGACACCTCCCCCCCGCCCCCAGGAGCATCACCTTGACCCTCACGGCATCACCCAGGCTGACAGTGTCCGGGGTCGGGAGGGCGGAGCGGAGGGAGGGAGAGAGAGAGCAGAGGTACCCTGTGCAAACCCCGCTCCTACTGAGTCACTGGCGCTGTACCCATTGACGGCCGCCTTGCTGCTCAGCTCGATCATCTGGTGCAGCCGCAGCTTCCGGCAGTAGATGGAGGCGGCCTCCGGCTCCAGGGCGATGATGAGCTGCTCCGCGTTCTCGGGGGAGGCCAGACCCGCCTGGAAGACAGGGACCAGAGGCTGGGACCTGGGGCGCCCCAGGCAGGCCCGCCGGGAGGACCCCCAAGTCTTGGAGGACAGCGGACACTTCAAAGACAGGAATGTCGCGCCTGGGGCGTTCCCTTCGCAGGTCTCTGCAGAGGTTGGCATGGTGGGGGTGGGGGCGACTGGATGCCAAACATCTCAGGATGGACAGGCGTCTTGCATGGGACTCTGCTCTGCTCTGGGGCCTTTTGTACTTGGGGTTCGCTCGGGAAGCATCAGGGAGAAACAGTAAACATGAGGTCCAACACTCAAGTGAGGGGGGCAGTGTTACAAAGGCCCCAAACCATCACAGGTGGAAGGCGATGATCGGCTCTCTCACATGGTCTGACGGAGGCTGAGCAGGACCACGGGGCGCCCCTTCCTGCTGCCTAGTACCCTGAGCGACAGCCAGACCACAGGGGTCCACAGGGCAAGGGGGCTGATCTGCCTCAGGTGACCCTGTCAAAGGCCACCAGTCCAGGCATGAAGGCTTTGCCGGCGCTTCCGTTTCAAGCACTAAATCGCCCTGTCTCGGCTTTGCCTCCTTCAAGGTTGCAACGCACATCCCGGCACAAAGACAGCTGGACATCAAAGTGCCGGGTGAGAAGGGAACTACGGGGCAGGCGGGGGTGGGGTGGGGTGGGGTGACGCATGTCAAGGGATGGCGAATCTGCTGACCCTGAGTCCTGAGGTTCTGGGAAGAAAAAATAATCCAAAATCAGGGTGTGCAGGCTAGGGTGGGGCGCCCTGTTCAAGGACAGCTCGTGGGCTGAACCGTCCAATCCTGGGTTCCTAGCATCAAGCACCTCTGGGAAGAACAGAAGCCGTGGGCAGCTTCCCAGCAAGGGCTGGGGGACAAGCCAGGACTGGCTGCCTGCCGGGGCTCCACTGGGCCTCTCCAAGCTGCAAAGTCCTTGCCAGAAACAAAACCTGGGCCAGGAGAAGGCAGACAGGAACCGTGAAGAGAGACAGGCAGAGACCCTGCTGACTCCAAAACCACGTGACTGCCCCCGTGCCCCATGGGGACATGGTGAGATGTGCTGGAAGCAAAAGTTGCCCCATGCCAACCAGAGCCACAGGCGGACAGTCAGGGGAGGGTGAAGGGAGGCGGGAGGGGAGGAAGGGCAACACGAAGCAGAAGCTCCCCATCCGTGGCTCCACCGACCGAGGCCCCCCCATTCTGAGCAGAGCTCTGATTCACATGGGAAATCCTCACGTGGGAAACCCCACCAAGAGGAAAGGCGTGAAAGGCCTGGCAGAAGAAGCTATAGCTGCAAAGATGTGACAATGTCAGCCAGCGACCCGTCATCAGCGAGATGGTCGGTCCCATGGGAAGCTCCCGTATCCTAACACCAAGGAGACATTCCTCTCATATCCTAACACCAAGGAGACATTCCTCCCGCAGCTAACACCAAGGCTGACTGGTACTGTCTCGAACAGCACAGGACTCCATCTGCCATTCTGCCCCCTGGCACCCACTCTGCTGGGCTGCCTCTGGCTCCACAGCAGTAGTTGTGACCCACTGTTATAGGGGCTCCCATGTCCTCGGAATAAGACCGCCCGTGGATTCACGGAGGAGCGCCGCTGGTGAGCTGAGAGTGGAAAAGGAGGCAGCTGCTTGCACGAACCCTTCCATCTCCCCGGGATGATCTCAGAGCCACTCAGGGCTCCAAGAGCAGGAAGAATGCAAAAGAACCTTCCAGACCCTCAAAATCCCAGACGACTTCATTTCTGGCAAGAGGTCCCCACGCTCGGAATGGTGGATTTTATCTGGACTCAAATATATAGCTGCCCTCACTCCAGCCCTCTGGCCCGGGGACCCAGGAAACTAGTGGACGCATCTGCCTGAGACCAGGCCAGGGTTGTCTGGCCCAGAATATTCTCTCTGCCTTGGGAGCTGGTGAACTCTCCACCGCTGGGTTCCTTGCCAAGCATTTCACAGTCTGTCTCCTCCAGCTGCATGGGGCCGTGTCTGGCCTCTGAGGCAAGACGGCACATTCCCCAAGGGCAATGGTCAGGGTCTTTTGCTCTGCAGCAGAAATGAGGAACTCGGGAGGCAGCTGAGGAAGGAACGGCCCAGCCATCCCTCCAGTCGGCAGCCTCCGCACGCATTTCCTGGTCTCTGCTGGGTTGAACGGGAGCTTCCTACAGGCAAGACCCAGGAGTCCTACAAATAGAAAATGTGTGACCCGAGAACGTGCTACCCTGCTTGCTCCCCCCAAACCTTCCCAGGATCACGGGGATCTCCTGGGCAGGAAGAGGCGAGAAAACTGACCTCTAGGGATCCCAACCCACTCAGCTGCCAGGCCTCTGTGGCTGGTCAGGGGAGTCGGCCAGACTCTGGATCCACAGCTGGGGGCCGCCAGGCAGCTGGCGCAAGCAGGGAGGCAAGAAGGAGCTGCGGTCTCGTGTTAGATGAGGTTACCAGGCTTCTGGAACACTCCATAGTTTCATGCTTTATACTAAATACCTTTAAGAACAACCAGGCTGTTTTTTGCCCATGATTCAGTGGCACTGTCTCAGTTCCCTGTCTTTCCCAAAGACTTGAGGAGTTTTTTTTGTTTTTGTTTTTGTTTTTGTTTTTGCTCCAGGGTCTAGAGATGTCCTTATTGTGTGAATTATAAAAGATGAAAATTTAATAACACTTTCCTCTACCTAAAGCTGTGGCCAGGCCCATTTAGGGAGGTTCTCTGGATAAAAAGTATCCTTGTGCACAGCTCTGTGGTCCTTGTGGGTACTGATTCACAAAGACCCTGGATCTTGTCCAGGCTGGAAGATGCTACGCGGAGATCACCCTGGTTCTGCTCCCGGCTCCTCTTCCTCCACTTGTACCCAGCATGCCTCCTACCAACATGAAGGAGGCGCTCCTGCTTCCCACCCAGCAGAATGGGCATGCCCAGTTTCCCACCTCCCGGTGCCACGTCCGTTCTGCCTGGTTCTGGAGTCAAACTACTGGGATGCAGGGTGGGTGCAGAAAGTATTTCTCCACCTGACTAAATCCTTCCACAGACAGACACAGGTGCCTTGTAAGCAGCCTCAGAAAGTGCCGGATAAAGAACTGGGGTCCTGCTCAGGTACTGTCCAGAGACACAGAACTAGGAAGGTCTTCAGGTCCATGACATAAGAGCTCTCTTGTAAGGATCTCACTCGTAACGACAGAGCCGAGCAAGACCCAAGATGTGTGGCTGGAAACTGGGCGCCCAGGAAATCAGGTATGTGGTTCCTGTTAGGACCCCCCCCCCCAACTCTCACACCCAGGAAGAGCCAGTGTTTCCATCTGAATCTAAAGGAAAGAAAAACAAACAAACAAACAAACAAACAAACAAGTACCCAGCCCAGAGACAGGCAGGCAGGAAGAATTTCCTCTCTCCCAGGGGAGGGTCAGCCCTGTGTCTTCCGTTGCTTGGAGGAAGACCATCCACACAAGGGAAACAGCTGCTTCTCTGGGTTCAGTCCGTTAAATGCAGAGCTCATCCGAAACTGTATTCTCGGACACTCCAAGGGCAATTTTTACCCAAATATGTGGGCCTCCTCCAGTCCTGTCAAGCTCACCCACAAACTTAACTGTCCTGGGAGGGGATCTTCTCATGCTGTGGATCGGGGCAGCAGAAGGTCCGGGGAAGGAGAGATATGGCGAGCAGAGCTCCCATTCCTTCCGGACCTCTTCCAGAAGGCAAAGCGAAGACACTGCAGGCAAATGGGCAGTCAGGCCTCACGGGCATGGCCTCTGCTCTGTGAGCCACATGGTCTGTGGCAGCCCAAGGACAGAGACTGTGTAGGCTGCGTGGCTGAACCCAGGGTCCCCCAGAGCCGCGGCATCCACAGACTCCAGTGCAGGGAGTTCACGAAGAAGAAACAAAGAATGGCCGAGGGATAAGGCTGCCTTTAAATCCCCTCTAGAATGTGAACTGAACACAAGCGTCCCAGCAGAACTACCAAGGGTTAAAATCTAAACTGCAGGAAAACACCACTGAAGAAGTTACCCTGCTCTGGAAGACAACCCCTAAACAAACCATGCATATCCGTCCCTACCAGAACCCACTAGTGGCAATCCTGTCTCAACCTCCCCGGTACTGGGATTATACGAGTGCACTTCCATGCCTGGCTTGCGCAGTCATTTTTATTCCAGCAAAGCCAAGGACAAACATGGTGCCCTCTCCTGAATGGGTTCCTCCTTGGACTTCTCTCAGTCTGAGGTTCTTGTACCCCACATTCAGAGATTCCACCTTAGGAAGATCAGCCCCAGGCCGAAGTAGCCATAATAGGACTTTGCATGACCTGAGCAATGACCGACATAGCATTGATCCTCCCAAAGTCTAGCATGGATCATAGGAACTAGGATCCTTAGAAGCAAAGGATTAACAGCCACAGTAATGTTCCTATACTAAAGGGGAGCACAAGAAAGGGCTCTAGGCAATGCTACTGAGTCCTTACACCTCATCAGAGAGGAGGACCCAGAGGGAAGTTTGACATGCACACTAAAGGATGCTCCAAGGATTGGGGAGAGGGGGAGAGGGAGGCACTGGGAGAAAGGGAGAGGGGGGTGGAAGGAAACGGAAAAGGAGGGAGGAAGCAAGGGGGTCCAGGGAGGGGTGGAGGGAGGGAGGGGACTGGGGTTCCTATTAAGTTTGTATGAGTGGAAAAAATTAATTAGTTAAAAAAAAGAAAGAAAGAAAGACCAGCCCCAGGGCTCCACAACCCTAACAAGCTGGCTAGTCACCATACCTCCTTCTTTTCCAGGCTAAAAATAAGAGGTGACCCTTCTGCGGGTCACCCATGTGTTCCCCGAGTCTTCCTGTGGGCTGGGAAGTGGGCGTGGAGGCTGTGAGCCTTGCGAGCCCCTCCCTGGGGGCGGCGGGGACACTAGGCAGGGTCTGCAGAGGGTCAGTTCCACGTGTCTCATCCGTGGACCATCTCTGAAGACAGAAGCTGTGCATAAAACTCCCAGATGCCCAGGGCTTCGGGGAACAGCCACAGTGTCACCCCCTCCCCTTTTCTTCTTAAAGAAATTGCCTCTTTCTGAAACTTCCAAATCTCTTCCTTTATCCCTGTAAAAACAAATCTATTTTTGGCAGATCCGTAAAGGGAGCCAGATTCTCACGGTGCATGAAGGAAGGAGAGAAGAGAGGAAGCAGTCCAGGAAAGGGGAGACAGGGAAGTGGGGAGAGCTTCCTGCCTTTGACCTCCTGCAAGCTGAGTTACAAACTGCTTGGGGGGGGTTCTAGACAGCAATGGTGTATGAACTCCGGGGCCACTTTACCATACACGGGGGCTAAGGATTGATTCAGACATTCAAAAGATCTGGCCACATCGGAGGTGCACATACACCCCTTGTAAAAAGATGGGCACAATACCTCTTGAGAGATGTGGTGGGGGCAAGGGGTCGTCCACTGCCTGGCCATGTACCTGCCCCAGCCAGGACTTAGGATGAAGACTAAACTGTCTCTCAAGGCACAGGGCTAAGAGCTGGGTTTTCCTAAGACCAGCAGCTGCAGTTAGACGTCAGCTCCGCTCGGGGTGCCAACAGGAAGCTGGCCTGGCCAACTGTACTTGCCACAAATTCAGTCATCGGAAGCCTGTTGTGCCACTGTGACCACTGAAAGCTGTATTCGTTACATTTCTGTCGTTGTTGTGACAAAATCCCTGACACGCAGCTTAAGAAAGGAGGGTTTCTTGTGCTTCCCCGTTTAAAGGCACCGGGCATCCTGGCAGGGAAGGGGGGGTGGGAGGAGCTTGAGGTGTCTGACCACATTGCCTCGGGGCAGGGAGCTGAGAGAGAGAAATGCTGCCTACTGTATAGTCCCGGGGAGAGAAGCTCAGCCCATGGAAGGGATGGTAGCACTCTCAGTTAAAGTGGGTCTCTCCACCTCAAAGGACCCAATTTCCATTACCCACCACTGACATGCCCGGAGGCTTGTCTCCTAGAAGATTCCAGATTCTATCAAGTTGACAGTATCAAGCATCACAGAGGCCAGGAGTGTTTATGGTATGTTTGGTCCCAGAGATGACTGGCCACCAAACACTCTGTGGGTGACGAGTGTCCTGCTTTGGGGGGGCAGCCCGCACCCCTCTTTGAGATCCCGTGTGCTCCTGTGAAGCTCACACAGGCAGAAGACAACCCTACTTCCCTGATTCCTCGGCTTCAGATGGGCCCTTTTTATTTTTTTCCAGTCCCTGCACCAAGCCGAAACGCCAGTGTTGGGACCAACACCCTCTTTATTCCTGTCTTCTTCAAACCTCTCGTTTCCTCCCAAGGCTTTCCTTCCTTTTCCTTATTCCCCTTTCGCCCACAGGAAATGTTTCCAGCTTGAAATCCCACCCCACAGAAGCTACAGGGGAAACAAGGCCAGGACGCATTTAAACCCCCCAAGCAGCACAGACACCAACCGTGTCCGTGTCCGGCTGATTCCTGTTTCCCCCCTGGGAGGCAGCGGAGGCATGGGAAGGCCCCTCCCACGGGAGCCTCCTTCCTGCGTCCCCAGGAGACCTGTGGATGCTGATGCTGCCCAAGCAGGGCTGGTCACCTGGGGGTCCCAGCACCTCCTCCTTCGTTTCCGGTTCACCCCGACCTTCCGCTCACCTGATAGGCGGCTTGTCTCATGAACTGCTTGGCGGGCTGTTTCCAGATGGCAGGTACGGTGATGACCCATCTCACGTCGGAGTTCTCGAAGTCTGACCCGGCCTGGTCGCTCAGCTCCTGCCAGCAAGGACAGGAAATGCAGCAGGTGGGGTGACCCTGCTGGCCTCCGAGACTCCTCCTGGCCTTGCTGAGAATCTGGGCTTCTCGCCTCAAACTCTACAGGAATCTGTGCCCAAAGCTGCCCACAGATGTCCCGGTTGGCAAGGGAGAGTGGTAGGGAGTTGTTTCCTGAATACGCAGCCTGCTGGGGGCTCTGACTCCTCCCCCTCACTGACCGTGATTCCACAAGAGACTCAGGACAAAGGAAATCTCTTGGACCACCTCTTAGCCATAGGACCTAGGACATGTGACAATATCTCAGACCTCAGCATACCCCGGACAAGACAAAGTAGCAGATGAGGCTGTGGGGAGATCAGGGGCCATGTGGACTGACAGCTCGGGACATCCCTACTGTTGAGTACTCTGCATACCTCACGTCTCTTTGCCCATTGAAGAATTCAGCTGGGAAGAATACTGTGTTTCTCCCTTCCTACAGCAGGACATGTGGGCACTTTAGACGCGCTCAGACCCCTTTTGGCCACTATCCAGTTTAAAAGTATCAGAACCAAGTTGAGGTCCAGATCTAGGACTGCCTCTACCCTCAAGGTTAACTTCTTAAGACTGTCACTTACGGGCTTGTCAAGAGCAGTGTCTGACTCACAGTAACACTTCGCAATGCCGGGGAAGGGGAGTCACTGGCCTGCCTTCATCATTCCCATGCAATGGAACACAGTACAAGCCCAGGAAGCCTCAGGGGACTCTCCTCACATGATCTTACCCAGAACCATCTCTCCCTTAACTTAGTACAGGTTAAACTGCACCATTGATTGGCAGAAGGGTAGAAGCAGGCATTTCCAAACTTTTGACACTGTGATGGGATGTTATCTATACTGTTCACACTCAAGAGCTGCACAACTGAGTTCTGAGAAAAGAAAAATCAACCACATACCACCACCACCACCACCACCACCAGTCTTGTGCTAGGTCACACTCATGGTTTGCATGTCTCGGGTCAGACAGGCCTGTTAGAGCTTTACACTTGGTCCACAAAGAGGACACTGGTGCGAAAGGCGCTCTCGGACTCAATATTCCTATCTATGAAATTGGGGTGATACAAGGAACCCAAGCAGTACTGGCAGAGTAAAATGAAACCCACACTAAAGCCTGACCCAAGAACAGTGCCTGATCACTGTCCCCTCCGATTCCAAACACACACCAAGAAACTCCAGATAAGGCCCGCTCTAGGGACACAAGACTCATAGCCCTGCTTTTTTTGTGTATTTTTCCTGACGTTTGTCATTACTTCAAATAGTGACCTGGGCTCTGACCTATCTTCTTACTGAGCTTACTTCCTACTTATCTGTAAACCTTTTTATTTTTTTTTTAACTTTGTAAGAAAACTCCAGAACTTCTAATTATGCTAAGGATACAGGGGCCATAGAAGATAACACTTAACCCTTTTAAGTGTACAGTTCAGTGGTGTTGAGCAGTAGACTTTGCAGCACATTTGCATTCTATTCACGGTCATTGCGTGTGTGGCATGTGCGAGTATGAGCCACGGTGCATGGGTGAGGATCAGAGGACAGCGTGGTAGAGTCACTTCTCTCCATCCACCTTTATGTGCATTCCAGGGGCCAAACACAGGTTGTCAGATGTGAATGGTGAGACCTTTACCCTCTGAGTCATCTTACCAAAATACCTCTGTCATAGACTGACGTAAGTTAACCTCTGTGTGTGTGTAAGAGAGAGAGAGAGAGAGAGAGAGAGACAGAGAGCACTGTGTATCTAAGAAGGACTTTGGGAACCATCCTAGATTGCCCTACCTCAATTTTGTTTTGCTCCAAGGTTTCCCAGGCTCCACCTTCCAGGGTTGGAAGTGCGGGATGCCGCCATTTCACCCCGACGCTTTTATGTGGGATCTGGGATCTGAACTCAGGTCCTTCTGCTTAGGAGGCAGAGGCTTAATTCCTGAGCCATCTCTGTGTGGACCTCCCCCACCTCTTTAAAAAGTCACTGAATTTGTTTCTCTGCATATCCACATAGAGCTTGGAAAAAAAAATGCTTTCTGACACGAAGCATTTTAAGAAGAATATAGACTGTGTCTTGAAGGCTAAATTCAACTTTGGATTTTTATAATTTATTTGTGTGTGTGTGTGTATCTGTTTGTCTGTGTGTGTGTGTGTGTGTGTGTGTGTGTGTGCGTGTGTGTGTCTGTGTGTCTGTGTGTCTGTGTCTGTGTGTGTGTGTGTGTGTGTCTCTGTGTGTGTGTGTGTCTCTGTATGCATGTGTGTGTGTGTGTGTGTATGTGTGTGCTCATGTACATAGACGGCAGAGGACAACTTGCAGCTGGTTCTCTCCTTCTACCATTGTAGGTCCTGGGATTGAACCTGGGTCCTCGGGTTTTTGAACAAGAGCCTCTGTTCCCTGGGCCATCTGCCCAGCCTCTCGTTCAACTCGAAACAAAAGCAGGACTCGAGGGAAGGCTTCTCTGGGCTGCCCGCAGGCAGAAGCAGCTGCTGGCTCTTCCGTGGGAGAGAGGGACGTGAAGAGGCAGGCAGTTCGGTGGCATCCAGGAAATCATCTCGGGCCTGTGCCCTGACCCTCTTTCAGGAGTGCCCGGCTGTCTCCCAACTGTGAGTCCTCAGACACCTTGGAAGGTACGTTACAGAGCTTCTGGTCACACAGCCTAGGAGCCCACAGGTCCTTAATCTCAGCCAGCCCCCATGAAGACTGGCTCCCAGGCCTCTCCCCTCACAGCGCCTGCTCATGGGATTCTACTCGACAGCTTAAGAAAGTGAATATGAGGTGACTAACGACCGTATCCCAGGGTGCGTATCATTGTGTCTGCCATCCATCCTTTCCCCTTAAACAGTCATATAATTCACATTCACTTTTTAAATGTGTATAATTCAGTGATACATGTACACAGTCATGCAGCCAATGCCCCTCCCATCTAATTTCATTTTCCCCTTCACCAGATCCTCCTTATTCCTACACCCCTCAGTCTCTGCAGCCACTAATATGGCTCCATGAATTCACCTGCTCAGTGGATTTTTATCTGTGGCTTCTTTTGCATTATATGATATGCTTTCAAGGTTTGGCCATATTTCATTCCTTTTATGGCCGAAATAACATTCTGTTGAATGGACATACCACGTTGTAGTTATCCATCCAGCTGATGGACGTTTGAGTTGTTTCTGCTTTCCAGTCATCCTGAATAATGCGCTATGAACATCCATGCACAGTTTTACGTGAACGTGGTTTCGTCTCCCTTAGGAATGCGCCTAGGAGTGAACTGTTGGGCCATATCTATGCTCATCTTGTCCAGGGACTGCCAACCTTCCGTATCTTCAACAGAAGTGCCCAAGGTGCATCCTGCCTTTCTGCCCAGAAAGCCCACCTCTGCCCCCCTGCAGGCTGCTCCTCCTCCTAGCTCGCAAGCACAGCAACCCACAAGGCCACCCTAGGTCCTTACCTTCAGTGCCTGCCCCTTAAAGTACTGCAGGGCGTATGCAAAGATTTCAAGGGCTTTGACTTTCTTGCCATTCGCTGCTGTCAGGTCTGTATCCATGGTGAGGTCCTGGTGGGGGAGGAGAGTCGGGGCAGAGAGAGATGAGACCCCAGTAAGAGGAAATAGAGCTAGGCTTTCAGCTTTAGAAACAGCCGCATGGAGATCGAGGGGCAGGGGAGTCCTGGCAACTGTATGTGTTCCCCTGGGTTTAAAGAGCCAAGCTACAACGATGCACCCCCAAAACGGAACCTGGCAGCATTGGCCTGTATACAGAAGAGCTCCTTATCTTCCTCTTTCTCTCTCTTTCTCGCCTTCCTGGACCCTCGAGAGGAGTCTTGGGGTACTAGCAGGACCCAGCAAGAGTAAACAGACCTGGGGTGCCAAGCCCAGGGCAACTGTCATGACTTTCACGCGTGGACACACATGGTCACCCCAGGAGCCTCCGATGGAGGCTTCACTGCTGCTGCCGAACAGGATGCTACACAGACATAAAGCGCTCGTTCCCCGGTGAGCTGCCAACCAAGTCACTGAAATAGAAGAGCTCCTATTTTAAGACCTGCCCTGTCTAATCCTCTGGGAGCGGGCATCGCGGCCTCCCTTGCTCTGCCAGAAGCCACAGCAGCTGCTGCCTGCTGCATATGGTCCTCGGATGAAGGATGCTGCGCAGAGAAGCCGGATGCTGGGTGGAAAGAGGTCACTGAAAAAAAGGTGAAATGATCCTGGCAGAGTGGAGAGTGACAGGAAGCCTGGGGTGGTGGGACGGGGTGGGGGGATTTGGAGGGGAGAATGGACAGGGAATTGCGGGGGGAGGGGGGTCCAGTAGGCCTGGGATTGATGTAGGCTAGACAACCATCCTACCTCTGTAGGGAAATGGGACCGTGAGTTACTCCTGAAATCCATCAGGGGTGTTCTGACCCAACTGCACATGCTCAGTGCATTCCATTTCCCAGCAAAGACACCCCCATGTTTAGGCCTCGGGGCTCAAGCTGAGCCCCAGGAAGCCACAGCCCTGAGTTGGAAGTCCTGCGCACCCAATGTGCAGTCCTGCTCTCGGCCTGGAGTTCCCGCAGGAGAAATGGGATGAGTGCTCTCCGGCTGGAGGTGGAGATGGTTCACAGCACCCGAGGGCAACCAACATCGCATGGGCACAAGATGGAAGGATGGGTGCCTGCTGCTGATTATCCACCGAGCTGATTCTGCCGCCCACAAACCCTCCCTTCCCATCAGACGAGGGAAAGCAAAGCCAACAGGAGTTGGCGTTTGACTAGAACTTTCCTGTGTCCTGCACCGTCCTGGAAACTTTATGCACTTTGGTCCCTTTGTTCCTTCCAAGGTCCCTTACAAGCAAGGCGCCGTCACCTCTCCATTTCAGCGATGAGGCGGGACGAGGCACCAGGACCTGGACTGAGTATCCTGAGAGAACCGGAGGCAGGACTGAACCCAGGCCATCTGGCCCGAGTCTGAGGTCTTCAACCTCATCGCCACCTGTCTCTGTCGGTGCTGGGTGCTGAGGAAAGGTCACAGGACAAAACGCTGCATTGGAAACACCGCGCCTAGTCCCTACATTTCCCATGAAGCCTCGGTGTCGATTTACCTTGAACGTCTCTCAGAACATTGGCTGGCTGAGAGTTTCAGGAGTGAGGCCATTGCTCTGGCGTTTGGGCCTCTGGTGGCCGCCTGCTCCACACACAGAGGGGTGGTGGTTTACCAGCTGTTACTGGTTTACTTCTGAACCGACTGGTTTAGAGCCACCAGTCCGAGTCCTCACAATGTCCCCAGCCCTAAGTTGCTCCCAGTGATGAGAAGGTCCCCTGATTTCCCAAACATCTAGCAAGGAGCAGCGCCCTGCATCTACACCAGAGCCAGAGTCACCTCTGGCCACTCAATCTCCAGGGTAAATGAATTGCTAAATACTCTTGCTGTCCCTGCCCGTGTGCGCCTCCAGAAGGTCTATGTGTCTGCTAAAGAGCTTTAAGGAGCTCTGCGCGCCAAGCTAACGCCAATGGATCCGGTTTGTCATAGTTAGGCAGAGGTGTCAACTTGACAGTTGAGGGTTTGAGCTCTGGGCACATTTGTAGAGAATTAGAGGTTGAGTTAGGCCCAGAGCAAACCTGCAGGAGATTGTCTAACTGATGGGGAAGACCCAGCCCATGGTGTAGGCCCTGGAATAAAATACAGAAAGCTGGTTGAGAGAGTCGGTGTCCTTGTGTACACTTGGCCAGACATGTTGGTCTAACAAGTAAGGATCATCCCTCTCTCAGCCGTCATGTAGAGTTCCCTCGGCCCTGGTGTTGGTGCGTGCTCTCCCCTCAAGCTGGACTATGAACTGCAACCAGACTATCGTAAGAGAATAAACCCCTTGTTCCCTTAAGCCGTTTGATGGTGATTTATCAGCAACCATGCAGGCGAACTGCAACTCGGTTAGATAGGCACACATTTCTATTTGGAAGAAAGAAACCTGAAGGACCCTTGTTGGAAAACCCCCGCCATGCAGAAAGTCCCCTGACCCTCTCGCACAGGGACCCTGGGCCCAGGCATGGCTTCTCACCCCCGTGGTGTGTAGCTTCATCTTGAACTTCTCCAGGTATAGCCATTGCTTGGCCTCGTTGGGATCCAGGTCGTGATAGAAATCCCTGGCAGCATACCCAAAGCTGTGGAACTTCCTCTCAGGCGTCAGCAAGATGGTGGTTGGTGTCTTCTGGTTGGACACGCCGGGGTCGCCTCCCTCCCATCGCCTGCCACGGGGGGGGGGGGCCAGAGGTTACAGGTTTTATTTCAGAATCCCTATTTGGGCAGCTGCGGTTGAGCTGAGTCCCTCTAGCGCACACGGCTGACACTGGTGGGTGTTGGGACGCACTCGGCCAGCTGACCGAGCAGCAGCCAGAGACGCGTGGCGGTGGGAAGAGAAGCGAAGGGACAGGAATCAGGTTCTACTCAGTAACAACACCCGTGTTTAACCTTTCACTGGGTGCTTACTGAGCACCTACTGTATGTCATACGTCCACGACGCAGGGACACAAAGAGACACTGGCCCAGCCTGGAAGGGAGTGGACACGGCCCCGACCCAGTTCTGACCTGCTCTTGCGAACAGCACAGTGCTATTACATCTCTGTCTGCAGGTAACAGACAGGTCCTGGGCTTCGTTTTCTTTATCATTGAAAGACCCAGCGGCCAATTTAGATACAAAGTTTGAATCTTCTTCCGAACAAGATAGACAAGAACAAATGTATCGATACCAACTTGATTGGGTGTGTGCATAAGGAAGACCCCAGATGAAAGACACTATACTGGCTGAGCAAAGGAAGTGGGGGGGGAGGGGAGCTGGAACTGATCTGGAAGCTTCTTCCTTGCTGGCCAGTTCTCATAGCAACAGAAGGTACTCTGCAAGCTGCTGGGAGAGGGAAGACAGCAATCAACAGTGCCATCCAGCTGTGAAAGCTGCAGGTTACGATAACAACCACTCTGCCAAGAGGTGACCATTAGTGCAGTAGGGACACGCGTGTCATGGGGGCGACCAGCTGCCTTCTGGTTGGCTCTTAGGGCCACTTCTCAGCAGACAGCACATTCCCGGTATTGTAATCCAGGCCAAGACCCTGTCAGGTCTAGCCCGGGGCAGAGCAGGAGAGAGAGGTGGGGCAAGAGGGAAGCTGGGCTGGTTCAGAGGGAGACAGGGGGAAGAGGCAGCCAATGGGCACGGTGATGTCAGGAGCCTGACACTCTTCAAGCGTAGGACTCCCACAGATTCACAAGCCGAGGAGGAGGAGGAAGGGGAAGAGGAGGCTGCAGCGGTGGTGAGAAGCTTCAGTCAAGCACAAGGATTGAACTCCTGGTGGAGGCACCTACATAGCTTGGAAACGGCCACAGAGACTAGACGGAGTGGGATAGATACTCCAGGACTACACAGTGGGGGAGAACAAGGAGGAGCAGAAGGGGCACAGGCAGCAGGAGGATCCGGTAAGTCTACTGAACCCCAGGAAGCTCCTGATCCTAAACAGACAGGAGGAAAGGCAGGAACCAGGGAAGTAATGTGGGGAAAGCAAGTTGTACCCTGCTTCTTCTCTCTTGGTTTGGGGGGAGAGGTGTGGTGTAGTGCTTTAAGAAACTAGGGCTACCAAGAGCCCAGGCTGCCCCCTTCCCTGCCAGGCCCAGACAGGAGACCTGGGGGCAGTCTCAGGCATAGACTTGGTGTCAGGGACAAAGACAGAGAGACACAGGCCTGGCCATGTGTGGGAGGGCGTGGCCAGCAGGTGTGGGAGGGCGTGGCCAGCAGGTGGGGGCGTGGCCAGCAGGTGTGGGAGCAGCACAGGGCTCAGCATGAGCGGGCTGTCACCAGCCTACTTGCCGCTCAGGTGGCTCTGGAATCAACCCTGGCCAGCTTCCCAGTCAAACTCCATCAGGAAAAGGGCCCCGCGGGCGGAGTCACCGTGGGG
This sequence comes from Typhlomys cinereus, assembly GCA_023101885.1. Taxonomy (NCBI): domain Eukaryota; kingdom Metazoa; phylum Chordata; class Mammalia; order Rodentia; family Platacanthomyidae; genus Typhlomys; species Typhlomys cinereus. Next base: position 628,756 of record JALPQD010000557.1, on the reverse strand, counting down.
AGACACCGGGTGATTCTCGCGCCAGGCACACAGCGGCTCGTCACACATGGCTAGCCCGTGAGCTCCTTCCCTTCAAAGTGTTATTCTTTCCGCCCATTTAAACGCAGACTCATCCATGCCTTCATCAGAGTGAATCCAGTTGTGTTAATATCCTGACGGAAATAGACTTCAAGCAGAACCGACCGCCCTAGAGAATTGCCAAGGTAACTACAACGGCACCACTAGGGGCTCGGGGCTGTGGAGGGGCTTTCTGGGCGCGTTCAAAGTGACTCTCACGCCTCGCCTCTCACGGCATAACCACCAATCCGTGACGGCAGCCACACAGGTTTGTGCTCTTTCCTCCCGAGGTTTTCCATCTCGGGAGGAACTGGCTGGCTCCCGGGAGCGGGGGGAGCGCGCTTAAGTCTCGCGGCATCAGCGTGTACTGCAGAACAATCTTCCCATTATTTCCCAATAGGCTGCTACCCAGGGGTCTCTGCAGTATCTTGTGACAAGAGTCTCAGTCTAGTTACTTCTGCTTATTTCTTCCTTCCTTCCCTCCCCCACCCTCTCTCTTTCCTTCCTTCCCTCCCCCCTCTCTTTCATTCTTTCTTTTCTTTCTCTTTCTTTCTTCCTTTCTCTCTCTTTCTATTTTTTAGCATGTGTGTATTTGTGTGGATGTTCATAAGATGAAGCTTGTGATAGCTAAGCCTGAGTGTCAACTTGACACACCTGGTGTTAACTAAGCTGGGCTGAGACCACCTCTGGAAAGCATCAATTGAGACCACTTGATAGGATTATACCCACCCTAGACCCTATCAGGACCTCCAAAGCTCTCATAGGATCCTCCCAGTACTGCATCATATAAAAAGGAGCCACCAAAGAGAACAGATGCTTCTTGCAGCTGTGCTAGGAATCGCTCTTCATTCTGGCCGCCCGGTTTCTTCGACCCTCTAGCTTTCCAGCCCTCCTAGTCGTCGGCTGACTAAAGACTCTAGGAATTCTCCAGCCTTCAGCCATCACCCACTTGACTACCGAACTGAGCAGCTACTGGCAGCCATCCTTGGACTACCTCGGCTACTAGTAGCAATTGTTGGACTACCTCGACCATACTATAAGCCAACTTAATACATTCCCTATATTATATATATATATTCATTGTGTCAATTCTGCATCTCCAGAGAACCTGACTAATACAACGCTTGAGTGTGGCGGAATCCATCCTGGATTCCTCCACCTCCTTATTGCTTTGCTTTGGGGTTTCCCAGGCTCCATCTTTAGGGACCAGAATTGCAGGCCACCACCATATCTGTATTTTTACATGGGATCTGGGGATCTGAACTCAGGTCCTTTGCTTTTGAGGTAAAAGCTTTAATCCCTAAACCATCTCTCCAACCCCAGCTCCGGTTTCCAAGAGAAGGTAAAGCTTAAGTAGATATGTCCAACCTTTTGATACTGAAGAAAGATGCCATAATATACAAAGTTCAGGCTTGAGAATGGCACAAATGAACTACAAAAAAAATTACAAAAGAACTCTTAATATTTAAGTTGACAACTTTGTGATGGGCCATATTCATAGCTAGCCTTGGCCAGATATGGTTGCATACAGTCTGTTGCAGAATGGACAGACCTGGGGAGCCAAGCCTTTATAGAGTTGCTCTTTGATGACTTGTGTTTTACAAGACACTTGAGAAAAACACATGATGTCTTAGGTGGGGAATACTCAACAAATCCCATGATTAACTTAGTTTAAAGCAATGCAAAGTCAAGTATGGTGTGTCTTTTTGGTTGTTTTCGGCACGTGTATTGTGTGTGCGATGTTCATGAGTATGGATATATGGGTGCACACGCGTGTGCAGGTGAATGTGCATGCCAAGTGCATGCGTGTGTGTGACACCCTACAATGAAGGCAGGAATCTTCCTCCATCGCTCAGCACCTTATTTCTCAACTGAACCTGGAGCTTGCCAATCCCAGTTAGGCTTGCCAGGCATCTTGCCCTGGGCATCCGTGGCTCTTCCTCCCTAGTGCTGGAATCATGGGCAACCTCCATGCCCACCTGGTGTGCGCCTAGGTTGCACATATCTAGACAGTGGCCTTGGGCTGAATTCCCGTCCTTGCACTTGCACGGCAAGCACTTTATCCACTGACCCATCTCCTGAGCAATCTCAGTCTATCTTGAGCCTAAAGGGTCAAGTGGAGTAACAAATTCTGGGATTCCAAAGCTTCGAGGCAGTGCAGATACCGCAGAAAGATCAAGACTGGGAGGCCCGACATTGGTACCGGGTCAGAACAAGAACTCACGGACCCTGGATCCTGGGGGCAGTGAGTGTGGGTCAGCATGGGGCAGAAGGGAGCACCCTTTTAGGGTGGGGCCTAGGGCTCCCCCAGGACTACTTTAGCTGAGATTCACCCCTCCCTGCTGGCTCCCCACTGGCCTGGTGCTTTCTATTGGTGTGGTCATTGCTAATTCCTGCATGTGGAAGAGTTAATGATTTTCCCCGCCTCCCTCACTCATGCGCTTAACTTTTCTTTTGAGTGGAGCATTTGATAGGCAATAGGGAGTCTCATCTAATTTGCATAACAGCAGGGGGAGGCAGGCATCATTTTTATCCCCATTTCAAAGATGAGGAAATGGGGGTTCAGCAGGTTGGGTAATCTCTCAGACCTACACATGAAGTGGCCAAGCTGGCCATTGTAGGGTGACTTTACCACGTGTGCACCCTGGAATCACGTGGCCGAGCTCCTCGAGTTCTCCACAGCCGCTCCCTAGACTACCATCTGTGCTTTGGCAGATGCGAACCTGAAGCCAGAGGTTAGGAAGCGGCACAGGAGGTTTAGGCCGAGCTGAACCAGAACCGGAGCTCTCCTCCCAAGCACCATTTGCCTACTCAATGATGAGCCCGGCTCCCTAGTCAGCGCAGATTCAGGGAGCAGACCAGGCGCCTGTCACTGCCCATCGCGCACCTCATCACGTGGATGCATTCCGGCTCCTTGGTGAAGCTGTAGGCGTAGCCGCTGGACGTGGTCCCAAAGTCGATGGCCACCACTACAAGAAACGCCTGCTGGTCTGAGACGTTGGGGTCAGCATCGTTCTGCAGGGGCACAGGAGACACAGGTGAGAGGGGGCGAGGCCCCGCCCCGTCCAGGCGGACACTCCCTGCAGGCTGGCTCCTGCTCCAGTCTGCTGCAGGGCCACCCAGGGAGACGGCAAGCCGGCTTCAGCGCCGCCTGAATGGCTCAGAGAGAAATGGAGACTTCTGAGCGGGAGCAAGCACAGGTGTGGTATGCGGCATGGCGCTTCCGGTCCTCAGCTGTGCATGTGCAGCTAATTACAGAGACGCTACCCCGGGACCCAGCTAATCAGCTCCCCTGAGCAGACAATCTCCCCTCCACTGCCGTCTCCATGTCCCTGTGCAGATCTCCTGCTGCTGTCCCGAGTGCTCCACCAGTGCCCGCTCCTCCACGGGTGACCACTGCCCACCCTTCTGTGGCAAGTGCCACTCCATGCAGCATCTCCAACATGTAAGCAGGCTGCCCATCTGGTGACCCTGCCTGACCCTACATACCAGCCAACTGACCCTGCCAATCCCCTGGGGTTCACAGCTGGTCCTCATCTATCAAGCCACTTGGGTTTCTGTTGTTGTTATTGTTGTCTGCTTGTTTGTTTAACTTCCAGAGACTCCAAATTATAAACCCGGCACATTTTAGCCTGGACGGTCCCGGCTGAAGTGGGACGAGAACATCCCCACTGGCCTCTCCTCCTGCACTCCATCCCCACCGCCCTGCAGCCTCTCCAAAGAGCCCTTAGGATGAGCAGTCTGAAAACCAAGGACCCACCACAGATGACCAGTCCTCCCATCATGCCCAGGACCAGGAGCTTCCTGGATGCGAGGAAAACCCAAAACGAGTTGGTACCCCACATTCAGTGGTGACTCCCACTAGCGTCTCAGCAGTCATTGTGGATCTGAGCCTCTAGTACAAAGCCGCCCTTTCCTTAGGCACTTTATTCCATATGGCCGAGTGTACCCCGCTTTCAGCAGCCTCCCCCACCTCCAGTATCCATCTGTGCTATTAGGTACAGGTGTCAACTTGACAATCGATGGACACATGACTGGTAGTTAAGATAAGCCCTCAACAAGCCTACAGGAGAGTATCTCACTGATGAAGAGACCCAGTTCTTTGTGGGTGGGCCCATTCCCTGGAGAGATGGATGAGATGGAGGGAACTGGTTTAGGAGTCTGGCATATTTGGGCAGGCTTGCAGATTGGCAAATGGAGGTTTGGATATGGTTTGATAGCTCCTGATTGTTGGTATGAACTCTCCTGCCAATGTGGACTATGAACCGTAACCAGAATAAAGCAAGAGTAAAACCCTCTGTTCCCTTAGGTTTGGTCATGCAGTCATAGCAGCAGCATGAACGCAGGCAAGCTGCAATACCATCTCTCCTTAATCCTGAGGGTTGTGGATGAGGGCGACAGACCAGGCCCCAGCCCCTCAGCTTAGACCCCAGCCTCTTTGTGCAGATCCCCTGCTCAGGCCTCCTCTCCGGGGCGGCGGCAGCAACCGCAACGCACTAGGTCCTTCCGTGTATAGAGCAGGAAGGACTTTTGCAGGATTCACATGGTTGCTTCTGAGTCAATGCACGATCCACAGAGTGGATGTTAGATTGCCTAGCAGCCTCCACTGGGAGAGCAGAGCCAGAAGACAAAGTGTAGAGGTAGTTAACACATATGCACACACGTGTACACACACACACACGTGCACACACATATATACACACGTACACACGTGTACACACACATACACACACACACACACACACACATACACACACACACACACACACACACACACACACACACACACAATTTCTTACCGCAATATGAGAGGGGGATAGAGGCGTAATCCCTGTGTCCCCAAGACTCCTGGCTGGAGATGAATACGCAGAGGTGGGGGCCGTCTCTGAAAGGAAAGAAAAAATCAGGTCCAAAGAAATGGCAGGGCTGGCCCCAGAGGGTGGATGAAAGGCCTGGGTGACTTCATCCTCCAGGCAGAGATTTCTAGAAAAGCCTGTAACATGCCGGGCAGAGCCCATCCCCAAGCTGAGAAGGCAGGATGTCCCTGCCCAGGCTAGCACCCCCTGGTGCTTGGTGACCAGAACTGGACCATGTCGATGTCCCACGTCTTTTCTTCCCCTGACCTCCAGGCTTTTCCTGATGCTGCCCATGCCAAGCAGTCGACTCTGCTCCATCTCCCTGGGCCCCAGCACATGGCCTGGTTTTAGCCCAGGCTCCACCATGAACTAGCGGAGTCTAAAGCATCTGAGAGGATGTGCTGTCTCTTGGCATTTTCCGGAAGAGTATCCATAGCCCTCAGGTTCTCCAAGGAGGGTAGGACACCCCCACACCCCCAAACCAAGGTTAGTCCCCTGTCCTAGGACCATGGGGCCAGAGCTCAGCGTCCGGGGCCAGCACTTAATGGCGGGTCCATCCCTTCCTCCCTCCCCCAGCTCCCAGCCTTCCAGAGTACAGTGAGCTCATCTCTTCACGGACACCCAAGCTTTGGACATTAGTAAGAAAAACTGCCACCGAGAGGCATCTGGATTAGCGTCTCTGGCCCCAGGAGAGTTCCCTATAAGGGACACCAGGTCAGACAGAAGCACCGAAGGCAAAGCAGATGGATGCCTCGTTGTGCCTGGATCCAAAGCTGACTCAACCATTCAATCACAGGCATTTGTTTCAAGCATTCTGGGGGGTGGGAGGTGTCCACTGGCTCTTCCCTGAGGAAGTGACCCCAAAGGCAAATCCCACCACCCCTGACTAGTGCTGAAAAGTGCCACTAGTGCTTTGGTGCCCACTTAACAAGGGAGCGAGTACTGGGAACACCCACAAAGGATACTGGAGGTCTCACAGCGGGTGGGGGGAGGGAGGCGCACACGGAGGGGCTCTGCACATCCTCCTTTTAGTACACAGCTTAATTCCCCCAGGGGAGGACAGGCAGGCTGGAGGTGTCTGGCGGAACACCCCCCCCCCTGCCTCTTCCATAAACCATATTGTGTTACTTTCGGGCTCTTAGTGAGTTTTTTTTCTATCTGGTAGCAACTCAAACAGCATCATTACAGAGGGTCCCCCAGTAGGCTGAGGGGGGAACAGAATTATGACAGAGCAAGTGTGGAGCCTCCAATCTGTACAGCTGCCTCCCTTTGTCTGCCCCCCGTCCCCACTTTCTTCCCAGGAGGCTCAGGAGTTACTTCTGCCAGACAGATGCGCAGCCACACAACTGCAGAGGGAAAACTCAACTTACTGGGTCAAAGGAGAGTAAGCGCTCCTCACGGAAGATCAGCAGATGGTAAGTTTGAGAGAGGTTTAGCTCCACCGTTAGTCATTGGCGAGATGCAGATCAGAACCACAAGGAGAAGCCACTTCCCGCCCACCAAAAAGGGAGAGAGAAATAACAAGTCTTGGCAATGGTATATGAGAGCCGGAGCTCCGGTGCATCGCGGGGGGGGGGGGGATGGTGCAACTGCTAAGGAAAACGGCTTGGCTGGTTCTTGAACGTTAAAGATAGAATTATCCTATGAGGGCTGGCGAGATGGCTCAGGGGGTAAAGATCCTTGCGGCCAAGTCTATGATCTGAGTTGGAGCCCCGCAACCCACCCAGTGAAAGGAGAAAACCATCTTCTGCCAAGGTGTACTATGCCTCACAGATGCACACACACGATAAAGAAATGTCAAAAATGATAGTGTGACCCAGCAACTTCTCCTTTAGGTATCCACCTGAAAGAACTGAAAACGAAGATTCGAAGAAATACATTCATTCGTGATAGCACGATTCATAATAGCCAAAGAGCAGAAACAGCCCATGCGTCTGCCCACAGAGGGAGGAGCTAAGCCAAATGTACTGGAATAGTCCATCGCAGTGAGAAAGGATTGGGATTCTTACACGCGCTACAACATGAACTGACCAGAAAACGTGCTCTGTGGGAAAAAGTTGAAAAGGGGGAAACTATGTCATTTCACTTGTTTGATCTACACAGAAGGGGCAAAGCTGTAGAGCTAGAAAGTAGGTTAGAGGTGACTGGAAGATATTGCATAAGGAGCCCAGAATTTCTAGTTGGAACGGTGAAAAGTCTGGACATAAATAGTGGCGATGGTTTCATAACATGCCGCTCAACTAAATCTAAATCTAAAAATGGCTTAAAGGGTAAGTTTAAAAAGTATTTATTAAAAACTCATCTTGCTTAGCTGGAAGGGGACAATATTTCCTATTCCTATTAGCAACTGGTGCATTATCCATGATTTGCAGCATATGAACCCATGTAGAATACGTGTCTGTGAGGATGTTACTCTTCCACGCCCCCCTGCAGGTCAGTTTCAAATCAGTTTGTGTGCTGGCCCATTAGCCAGAGCTCTTGAAGAGAATGGAGGAGGTTTGGCTCCCAGGCGGCCTGTGAATGAATACACGCCGCTCTGCTAATCTCCTGATACCACGCCCCATCCCAAGCAAGCCAGGTGCCTATGCGGGGGTCCAGCCAGATGATCCTTCCACTTGCTGGGGACAGCTCCCTCCTCCCCCCTTCCCAAGTAGTCTTTGGAGAGCTCCCGTTCATCCCAGAGCATCTCTGTCCACTTGCTCCCTCGAAGGCCTGCAGCCATGTGTCCAGAGTTGCACAGATGGTCTTTGAAGAAACCAAACATCTAATTGCGCAGAAAATCTGGTGCTGGCAATTAGCGAATGAGCGATCATACACAGGCAATCGGTCTACACTGCTGCTGCTTGCTTGCTTCTAATTATGTCATCACTCAACCTTTCTCAAGCATGTCCTGGGTCGTCCCACTGATATGCAAAATGGCATGAGTTGACCACGCATCAAATGCATAGGTGCCTCAAGATCCTAAGGGACAATGCTTTCAAAAAATGCCTTTTTAAAAATGTTGTATTTCTTTACTTGGGAAGGAGGAGACACACACATATGCCATGGCTTATGGATGGAGTCAGAGGACATCTTTCAGAAGTCAGTCCTCTTTTTCTACCATGTGGGCTTCCAGGGATCAAATTCAGGTCACCAGGTTTGTGAGCAAACACCTTACCCACTAGCTGTGATTTCACAACAACATACAAGACAAATAGATAAAAGCGTCTTTGACTCTAAAGTCTTCGGTTGTGGGACTACTTGGAAACCCAGCCAGATAGTTGAGAAGGAACTAGTTAGCATGATATCATTCATGGCTGGCCCTAATGATGTAAGAATTAAAATGCGGTCTTCATCTGGTTCCAGCTATAAAATGCAAGGCACGTAAAATCTATATGTGTTTTTATTTGCTTCCTGCTCTAATGGCTCTGATCAGAGCAGACGTTCTTAAAATAAAAAGCAATCTTGCTAAGAGAACCTCAAAGGGAACCGTAATTCATGAACCCGCCCTGCTGTCCTTTCTCTGCGGGAGACATTAGTCAGCAAAAGGGCGGCAAGCAGAAGCAAGGGCTTTCTGCGATGCATAAAATCCATTTTGCTCCCTAAACACGGCGTTTTAAAAGATGAAGACAGACACCGGGCTGACCTCCCGTGGAACTGGCCACTCCTGTGACAGGTGGCTATCTCCACGGTGATGGATCTGCTTTGATAAAGTATTCTTCCTTCTGGCTTTTTGCATTTATGCATCAATTAAATAAGTAGCCATTTCAAAAGGGTTGTTTTTGTTTTTAGGTTTGGTCCTTACGATTTTTTTTTAAATGTAATTTATACTTTTCTTTCATTTCTTAACTTTGGGGTTCTGAGATGACCTGCATTTGCTGACAACTGACTAAATCGCACCATTTGAGAAGACCCCGCTCTTCCTCCCCTTATTACCCCCCCCACAGTGTCTTCCTTGAAAATTGATTGGCTCAAGGTCATGTGTAGGTTACTGGCAAATGTCTTTTAAGGAGGAGAATAAAAAGTCTTTTATTATCCTGGAACAGGCAGCGTGGCTAGCTGAACTAATGCATTCTTACCGTAAGCTGAACTTCCATTTCCCTAAATAATTTATGGGCTTTTTTTTAATCACCATGGTTGATGTCCAGAGTAAATGGAAATTTTATTGGCATGAACAGGGAGACCCTCTCCCTACTGAGTGTCAAATCGCCTCTCTTCAAATGCCAACTGATAATTATGGAAATGAGTATTCGCTGGGGCAGACAACAGCACCCAGAAGTCGCCACATGTGGGGAGGGGGCAGCAGCTGTATCAGGCCTGTGACACCAAGCAGCATCTTGCAGCGACTGCTCCTGCCTCCTGGATGGGCTAGGAGATGAGTCGAGACCAGGGGCCACTGGGCTCCCCCAAGACAGTGAGATTCCAGGGGTGTCAGTTCCCGAGCCTCCTGCTGAGAGAGGCAAGAGATGCTTTCTAGAACAACAGTTTCCTCGAATTAGACTCTTTAGCCCAGGCCCAGCCATACCCAGCATGTGGAGGGACTTACCAGATCACCCCACACATGGTCCCCAGATATTTCTATCCCTTGGGCTTCCTTCCAATGGGATCTACTCTGTTGGTGCAGCAAGTTACCCAATCTTATCCTTTGGATTCCACCATCCAAAGTGTCATAGTTTGAAATGCGTCCCCCACAGTCTCATGTGTTTGGCAAGGTCATGACACCTTGAGAGGTGGAGCCTTGCTGGAGGAAGGCAGTTACAAGGGGTGGGCCTTGAGGTGGATGAGTCCCACCCTCCCTCCAGGAGAATTCTGCTTTTGCAGCAAGCAGTCTGCAGCTCTCAGCTTCCAAGATGTCTGCAGTGACTTAGTCTCCTCCAGCTTTGACCAGCCAGTCATGCCGCCTCTGCTTTGAGAGACTGTACCTTTCCTCTGGAACCGTGAGCTGAATAAACCTCCCTTTCTCCCTTAAGTTGCTTGACTTTGGGTGCTCTCTCACAGCAATAGTTAAGAGTAACTGTTACACAAAGCCATTCCTTTCTGAGGGAGAGAAGCATTCACAGAAACTGGGGTCCGAGCAACTGGACTGATCGTCTACGCCTGGTAATCAGCTGGAATGCCCCAGATGCGGCAGCTTTAAACCAGGTGATTTCTCTGCAATAAACAGCGAGGAGGGGACACATAGACATCAGGGGTTATCAGGCTTCCACGTACATCAGAACCTCCTTTTGGGCTTGTTAACGCACACACCTCTAGCCCCCTTTCTCCAATCCTCCAATCGTGGCACTGAGGATTTATGTCTGTAGTGAGTGTCCACATCACCTGACTCTACCCCAGAGACCAACTGCAGCAGGTCCAAAGAGACTTAAAGCACATCACCTCCAGGCATGTGAGGGCCTTCACTGAATCCTAAATTAAAAAAAAAAAAATCAAAACTTCTTACATTTCCAGATAATGGAAAATGTAAACACTGAGCAGACACTGACATCATTAGGGATTTGTTATTCACAGCACGGTTACACAGTCCTTAGAAGCCTCCTTGCAGGGAGGCATTTGGAAAGAGTCACAGATAAAACAAGACTGCTGGAGGATGCTGGGGTGCAGCTAGCTCAGTGGGCACAGTGCTCGCCTAGCAAGCAGGAAGCCGGGGCTCACATGCCCAGCACTGAATGAGCCCGGCATGGTGGCACACGTCTGTACCCCAGCGTCTGTACCCCAGCGGCCACGACAGCAACAGTTGGGAGGGAGAGGCAGGAGGGTAAGAGGTTCGAGGTCAGCCTTGGTGCCACGGTGAATTCAAGAGAAATAAAAGAGGGCGGAGAGGAAATGTGACAAAGATGAAAGGCGACACAAGCAGACAATGAATAAAACTTGCGGCTAACTGGGGTGGGAAGGCAGGGTGCACCTCTGCTCTGCCTCTGTGTTTTTGATTCTGTCATTCTCCCCTCCCCCCAAACTCCTGTTTTCTTTTCATGTACCAGTTACGGGAAAACCTAAGAAGGACAGGAACACTTTTCCTACACATCTATCGGCGTGCCCAGCCCAGCCACGACAGCCGCTCCATCCACAGTGGTCGAATGAATGGAAACACCATAAGAACTTGAGTTCACTTAAACCTACCCACAAACACTCTGAAGGCTTGGGAAGGTTCCCGACTTGGGTCTCAGGGTAGAAAAGAATAGGAAGCCCCCCCCCCCCCGCCCCGACACACACACACTGGCTCTTCAGGTCTGAGGCTCCGGAGCCTGAAGGAATCACACAGCCAGACCTCCAAGGGTCTGAACTGCTGAACCTTGTCCGGGAAGAGGGCAAAGTAGGTGTCCAGCCACCAGCTGGGCAGCTCTTCCTCTGGAATAGGCTCCGGGCAGGCCTCAGACATGGGGCATTCCGTCTTCAGTCCTTGGCCTCTTGACCGTGCAGTCCCTCTGTGTGCTAAGATCTTGGGGCACATAGGGGCTTAGCCCTGACGACCTACTAGAGGTCCCCATGATGATGACACAGGCACCTGCTCATGCAGAGAGGTAGGGTCACTTTAGGGAGGCAGGGTCACTTCAGGGAGGCAGGGTCACTTCAGGGAGACTGGGTCACTTTAGAGAGGCTGGGTCACTTTAGAGAGGCTGGGTCACTTTAGAGAGGCTGGGTCACTTTAAAGACCAGGATACACTCGCGTTGCATATTCATGTATTAGCTGAGCTGGTATCTCAAGGCCATATGGGAGGGGCAAGAAGTCTCAGAAAGAGCCTGGGGCATGTCCTCTAGTTCTTATTCCAGAGAGAGATGGCAAATTGAAACTGATGTCGTGGGCCGCCCTGTGACCCTCCGTACTGCAAGTCCTCTTGAAGGGCTGGGGCGTGTTCATGCTTCCGTCACAGCCCCGTATGCGAGCACAGAGTCCTTCACCCTCATGCCAACATTGGGCAGGAAGGTGGCAGGCCAGGCAGTTAGTCTCTTGGTATGTCTCCAGAGACCTGCAGCTGGGGGGCAGGAGTGAAGCTTGTGTGGGGTCCTGGGCTGATGATCTTAGAGAAGCCCAAGGAAACCCAAGCGTCTGTTGGAAGATGGCGGATCCTGGCCTGGCAAGCGGAGGAGGTAAAAGCGGGGATCCTGTGCGCCTTGGGCAGCTGCCTCCCTCTCAGGCCTACCTTCCCCCTCAGTGAGGGAGATCACATTCTTAGGGCTCTGCCGCTGCGCTGCCATGAACAAAAAGGAGGGAGCGCAAGAGAAACTCTCGGGTACCAGAACCCCACCCTCCCGACTATGTTCCCTCAGGGGCCCAGATACTCTCATGTGTGGTTTAGCTCTGCAAGGTTATTTGGCTTCAAAGGATTCATATGAAACTACTGGAAATGCACAACTCCAGAACTGTCTGGGGAAACCAAACATGAAATTCGGAGGGACACGTCCAAACCATAGCAGAGGTGGGTGAAAATTCCCATTTGACATATGAGCAAAAAAGGTGGTGGTCGGGAGAGTTGGGGGAGGGTCAGGGGACAGTCACGGGGCACTTCCAGTCCTGACTGGCTGGCTGTGCTCTGGTCTCAGGAGACCAGGTGGTCCATCCTTCTTAAGCTATCAAGCCGAGCAAGGGTCTTCAATCTGTGTGTTAGCACCAATCCAGAATCCAAAGATCCAGCATGTATGTGTGTGAGGGGATGGTATTAGGTATCACGGAGATACCAGTGCAGAGCTAGAAAGTGAGAGCTCACTTTCAAAGATGGCCACTTGCCAGACCTGCCCTCCTGTTGGCTGCTGAGTTTCATTTTTCTCATCTAGAATGAGGCTGGGTAATCATGGTGCTGTTTTATAGGAGTGCTATGAGGGGCGAGGGCAAGAACACCTGTATATCCTTCCGCATGACAAACACCGATGCTGTTTTTTATTTACCATTAGTATCCTCATCATCGTTATCAAACTGATCTAGCAGCTGCTGAATAAAGGAACACGTGTTCACGTCATGCCGCAAGAAGAGCCTCTACTTAATACACGGTCAGCAAGAATATTTCCTTCAAGTTTCACTTCTCTGGGTTTATTTGTGAAAGCTAAAATTTCCCACTTGGAATGGAGAGATGACTTAGGGGTTAAGCTTCTTTCTCACAAGCAGAGGGACCTGAGTTCAGATCCTAGATCCTACGTAAAAACACCAGGTGGAAATGGCAGTGGCCTGTACTTCTGGCCCTGGAAGGTGGAGCTTGGGAAAACCCAGAACAAAGCAGTAAGGAGGGAGAGCAATCCAGGATGATTCCGAAATCACCCTTGAGCCTCCACAGAAACACAAAGTGCTCTTTGATTCAGAAGCACATGAATGAATGAATGAATGAATGAATGAATGAATGAATGAAAAAAATTTCACTACATAGAAACTTGGCTGATGGGACCTTCAGGAAAACTCTTATTTTACTGATGCTAAATATAAGGGTCAGTATTGTCAAGGATGAAGGAAGCTGTCTGGGCCTGACTTCCCACCCAGCCTCTCTGCTCACCCAGGAACACTGTGAGAAAAACCAAGAACATGAGAAGCCCACAAGGCCGTGACTGTCGTCTTCTTGGCGCCTACAAGGAAGCCCAGTTTCCCATTTTAAATCTGAGCAGGTTGGGACTAGAGAGAGGGCCCGTGCAGCAAGGTGCTTGCCATGCGAACATCAGGACCTGGGTTCAATCCTCAGGACCCTATGTTATAAAAGGCTGGGTGAGGTGGTGCTCACTTGCAATCTCAGCTCTGGGCGATGGCAACAGGCAGCTCCCTGGGGCTCACTAGCCCACCAGCCCAGCAGAATTGATTATCTGAGGGCTGGGGAGATGGCGCAGTGGTTAAAGAGCTTGCCGTAGAAGCAAAAGGAGAGGAGTTCAGATCCTCACTTCTCACTAAAAAAAAAAAAATGCTGAGCAGGCATGGTGGCCCACCTGTAATCCCAGGCCACAAACACAGCTAGGAATCCCCAAAGCCAGCTGCTAGCCAGACTAGCCTTGAGGGTACACTCCAGGTTTCATCGAAGACCCAGCCTCAAAAGAATATGGTGCAAGTATCTAGGATGATTCCCAATATCGCCCTCTCGGGCCTCCACATGCAAGTGCACTCATGTGCATGTGCATCTGCGTGCATATGTGCATCCGCCTACATGCACACATGAGTCCATACAGGCTGCACCCCACATACACATACATGTGAGAAAGGAAAAATGTAAAGTAAAAGAAAAAGAATCAGCAAGCTTCAGGCTAGTGAGAGACCCGTCACTCGAAAACACGGTGCACGGCACATGAGAAGCCAACACTCGGGTGACCTCTGGCCTCCCTACATATACATACACACAAGTATATACACGTATGTACAGACAGAGAGGGAGAGAGAGAGAGAGGGAGGTGTACATCGCACACACACAATTTGAAAATAATAGTGCTCTTTCCCACTCCAAGTTTTGAAAAGATTCCTCCTAGGCCTTTGAAAGTCCTGGGGTTGGGCTCCCCATGTAGATGGTGAGGGGGACGGTTCACCCCACCACACAGCAGCCGTGATTCCTCTGAGGTAAGGACAGCATCTCCACCGTTCCCAGATACTTGGTCTCACACTACGCCAGCCCCCCCTTCACCATCCTCCTGGGAGGAGAGAGGGACATGAGGTGACGACAGGAGACGGGACAGCTGGGCCCCCTCCCTTCAGCTGAACCCTCTACAAAGCAAGAGATGCACCATGTCAGGCAGGAAGGGGTGCTTCTTAGACCACCATGAGCCCCAAGGCTAGGGGAACTGAGCACAAGCCTCCCACTGTGTGTTAGTGCCTGTGAGGATGGAGAGCACACGACAGACAGGTCTCACATCCATTCATGGAAGAGCGTGCAGAGACGACTGGAAAGATGAGCCAGTACCCTGAGGGATATCACCCGAGGACAGCTGCAGCCTCCAGAGACAGCGTGACATCACACACAGGTGTGATCCCAATCATGAACTTAAGCCACATCACCTACAGTAGGAAGTTTTCTAAGTTTTGCGCCAAGGGCCAATCTTAATTTAATTTACTATAAAGTATGGTTAAAGACAGGTATGACACAGGTATGACACAGTTTGAAAGAAGGGGGGAGAGAGGAAGAGTGAAGAAGGAAGGAGGAAAGGAGGGAGGGAAGGAGAAAGGGAGGGAAGGAGAAAGGGAGGGAGGGAGGAAAGGAAGAAAGGAGGGAGAAAAGGAAGGAGGGAGGAAAAGAGGGAGGGAGGAAAAGAGGGAGGGAGGAAAGGAAAGAGGGAGGGAGGTAAGGAACGAGGGAGAGAGGGAGAAAGGGAGAGAAGGAGAGAGGGAGGGAGGAAACATTCCAAACATAAGCCTACAGAAGATATTGTAGGTCCAAACCATGGCAGTTCATGACCACAGTTCTGGCTGGCATGAGATGAGAGACTGCTCAGGCTCCTGAGAAGAAGTAAGGGGGTGCCTCGGAAAAGTCTGACCTGCAAGACCAGAGATGGCACCCGTGCCCCATCTTGCCATCAGCCCCAGATGCAGCTACTCTAAGGACCCTCCCTGGGTCTTAGAGGGGCCGTGAGCTGCTCCCAAGTGTCCTCCCTTGGATCTCCGCCATCTCCACCATCATGGATGCTCATTGTCTTTATCTATACCCAAGACAATGTCAGGTTTGCCACACCTTGCAAATACGAACTGATTCAAAACTGCAAAAACTTAACAAGTTACTACACTTGGAAGCTTGAGTTTTCTTGTGCTTTAAATGGGGATGATAATGATTCCTACTCTGACGATTATGAGCTCTGAACAAGAGTAAATGCAGGTGAAGATCTTAACAAGTTAGTTATTATCACTTCCAGTGTCTCCTCTTATCTAACAACCAGTGAGATCCGAAATAGGTCATTATCAGCTGCACTTAACAGCAGGGGAAAGAAACTAAGGAAAAGAAAGGTAGAAGAAAAACTCACATAACTCCAAATGCCTGTGTGTTCCTGCCTGTACCCACCTGAAGCCCCGAGGACCCAGGACTCAGTCACCCTCTGTAGCCTGGACCAAGGGCAGCTCACAACAGAGAGAGTGACAAAGGAAGGAGAAGAGAAGAGAAGAGAAGAGAAGAGAAGAGAAGAGAAGAGAAGAGAAGAGAAGAGAAGAGAAGAGAAGAGAAGAGAGAAGAGAAGAGAGAAGAGAAGAGAAGAGAGAAGAGAAAAAAGAGAGAAAGAGAAAGAGAGAAAAGAAAAAAAGAAACAAGGGAGAAGGAAGGCAGGAAGGAAAAGGAAAGAAGGAAGAAGGAAGGAAGGAAGGAAGGAAGGAAGGAAGGAACGAAGGAAGGAAGGAAGGAAGGAACGAAGGAAGAGGAAAAGAGAGAAAAGGCAGTGGCAAAGAAAGCGTACTAGAGGGAGGAAAAAATGGGAAGTAATTGTTTCAGGCACCAGTTTCTTTTCAGGTGAGAGACACTCGGGTTCAACAGTGCAGATGCTCACCCTTGAGAACACTACAAACCACTGAACTGCGCGCCTCAAAAAAAAAAAAAAAGGTGTATATGATGTGCGAATTACATCCCCATTTTACACAGAGCTGCTAGAAACAGCTGAGCCCTGTCCCGCCTACACCCAGGAGCACGGTCCTGTGCCCTGGGAGTGGACACCAGCCACATCCACCTGGGCAAGCTCCTCCCTCCTCCTCTCCCTCCCCCTCCAGGAGCAAATCTGGCTGCTGACTCTGCACTCTGGGACCAGGGCTGCAGCAGCGGCGGGCACGGGTCTCTTCCCAACACCGAGGTCTGGCAATATAACGATGTGGGTGCAGAGCAGGAAGTATGCATCAGCTCAATTTTCCCTTCTCTGCACACGCTCTGAAGCCCCCGGGCAGACATGAGCGCGCCCCTTCCCGGCATTCAGCACCCTGATGCAGCACTGCAAGCTGAAGGGCCGAGAACCTGCTGCCCTGCTCCCTGCCCGCTGCCAGGCAGACGCTGAAGGGCCGAGAACCTGCTGCCCTGCTCCCTGCCCGCTGCCAGGCAGACGCGTAGCTCTGAGGTGTTCTGGAGTGAACGCTAAGACAGGGAGCACCCTACAGCAGCCATGGTCCACTTGTCAGGAGGGCAAACCACCAGTATTAAAATCCCCCGTGTGGCCGGGCGTGGTGGCTGGAGAGACGCTCCTGGCATGGGGTCCTGAGGAGGAGGAGGAGGAAGGCTGGCCTGGCCACAGAGTGAGAGCTGCTTTAAAAATCAAAACAGGGGCTGGAGCGGTGGCTCAGGGGTTAAGTCTCCGCCTTGCAGGCGGAAGGTCCTGAGTTCGGATCTGGACCCCACGTATAGACGCCAGGCAAAAGCGGGGGGGGGGGCCTGCGTTTCTGGTCCTGGTGGGGCGGAGCCTGTGAATGCCCGGGCAGAGTAAACAAGGAGGAGGTGGAGGCGTCCATGGTGGTTCCCAATTCGTCCATGGTTCTACACACACACACACACACACACACACACACACACACACGCACGATTGAATAAATAATAAAAAAAATTTTAAAAAATAAAAAATAAAAACAAAACCAAAAAACTAATTATGAATGAAATAATCTCTGTGACTGCCTGCAGGTCCTCCAGACTCAAGATTCCAATGGTAAAGAAAAAGATAAGTCAAATGGGCAGAGGTGGAAGGAGCCCTGGGGAGGTAAGCCAGGGCCACTGCCCACCACAGCGTGGAGAGAAGGCTGCTGGGAGCTACGCAGGATGCTTAGGACAGACACTAGAGGCACTGTGTATAGCTCCTCCTGGCGCCATATGCAGCACTTCCTGACACTCAGGCACCGTGCACAGCACCTCCTAGCACCCAGGAACTAACTGTGTACAGCACCTCCTGACATCGGGGCAGCCCAAGGTCTTAAAAGCAAGGGAAGTCCTTTCTAAGACCTTGTAACTTAGAACCTCTATAATTACTTCTCACTGTTTTTAATAAAAAATATCTTCATTGTGTTGGATTTATGTTCTTCCAAAAGAATCAGTCAGCTGGATCCAGTTATTGACTAACACAAGACAAGCACGCATGGCAAAACTACAGAGCTCTGCGGCCAGACAGGGAAGAGGAGGACAAAGGCAGCGCCTGAAGAAACAGCTCCCCCAAAAGGAGCTATCCCCCTGAACGTACTGTTCCCCTGAAGGTGCTGTCCCCCGGGGCTGGATCTGCTCAACACCCAAGAAAGGCAGGCCTCCTGGAAAGGTGCTATCTAGAGAAGAGGGTTGGCACCCAGATACCCCCACAGAACGTGGGTGGGCACCAAGTAGAACCACACATCACCAGAAACCCTTAGCCACCTAAAAACTTATCATGAGGTTGGCAGACTGTGCTCTGCTCCCGCCCAGAGGAGGCAACTGACCATCAGATTCTGAAACTTTTGATTTGCAGTTTAAACGAAGTCTATGTTGCTCCAAAAACTGGCTACCGTGGGAACAGAGTGAAAAAAACTCCAAACTCCTTGTCCACCCCTCCCCTCCCATCTCACTTTCCACCCCACCACACACCCATGGTAATCTATGTACATGTGAACCCTCCAAATTCTTCACAGAGCTGAGGTGGGGTCAGAAAGTCTGGAACCATAGAAAATCCAGAAAAAATATATGCACTCATTTTGGGGGAAGCTGGGGAGGTCACGAACAGCCTAAGACAGTCAAACTCATTGTGGTGCCTCAGTGTGTGCATGTTACATGCACAGGAAAGAGCTCAAAACACCCCGTTACAGCCACACCCCTAGCCCAGCAACGCTTGGGCCTTGGGGGGAGGTCCCGCACCCCGAGGGTGGTCTAGGTGACTCTTCATTCCTGCTGTCCTGCGGGCCTGACCCTCCCAGATGCAGCCTGCCCTGCATCATTACACCTATGGGTGCCCTGCAAGGACGGGCAGCCAGCCGCTCTGACCTCAATGTTATCTTTAACGGCTCCGTCTGGAACTCAATTAATGGCCACCATCTCCTCTGCACGGTGGAATGCTCTGGGCCTTCCCGGAGTGACCAGGCTGACCCCTGCAGGCACACCCTGCTGAGCCTGGAATGTCTGAGCCCAGCATGCTGAGCCTCCAACTTGGAAACATGCCCCTGACCCTGGAGTCAGCCACACAGGCTCCTACCCACGACAGTTACCTCTCCTGCTCCACAGACGTATGGGGGGCCCTGAAAGGCGCCAACACCAAACGAGAGCCCTGTGGGTTAGCAAACAGGAAGGTTCCAGAATTTACACATACAGGGTGACTAGAGATGTCTGGCTGTTGAGCATTCTCTGCATAGCTGAAGGTTTCCCGCCCCACCCCCCACCTCCATCCGTATGTCCATCCAAGCCTTTCGCCCCACGAGAGAGGCTGCTGTGGTTTATCCCAGAGTGTTTCATTCAAGAGAATCGTGAACTCTGCAAACCGAGTGAGTGACGTCACCTGCCACGCTGCGCGAGAGGCTCCCAGGCTGCCATGCTGCCGGTGAATTCTTTATGACATATTGGGGTAACTGCTGTGGGGGAAGAGGGGAGCACCGAATGTCGCCCCTGGAGAAGCCAGGGAAGGCTGCTTCTGGAAGGGGCTACCTGTGTTCAGGAAGATGAGCAAAGGCAAGAAGGGAGGAGCTTCCCAGAGATCCCTTCACCTCCCAGCTGGCTGCCATCTTGGATCCCATCGGAGCACGCCTCTCCCTCCTCAAGGGCCCGCTGCCGCTCTCCTGCCCTTCATACCACATCCGCTGTACACGGCCCATCGATGCCTTCATTAGGATCTGACCTCTGCCCTCACTGCCCCCTGGCACCCTCGGCACCAGCTGGGCTCAGCTCTCTGCCGTCTGGGAAGCCATCTGCTGACTCCTGTCTGTCTTGCGCACCTTCTGCAGGAAGGAAGGACCCACCATCTTCGCCATGGGAAGAGTCGGCCTTCCCAGTTGTCTTCCAAACAGGTGGCCCTCCCGGTAGGGCCTCCAAAGCAGCACAGTCCTGAGCCACTCTTCTGGGGTGGGGGACGGGCCTGAAGCCCCCTCTCCCCCATCTGGCTGGGTTCCAGGGACACCAGGTTCCCCCCTCGCCAGCTCTGTCGCAGATAGGCCTCTACTCCTGGCCTCAGTTTCTAAACCTACCAAAGGACTGGTAATGGTCCCACCTCACAGGGAAGACCTGCAAGGAAGCCCAGGACCATGCAGGGCACAGAATTAGTTACTGCTCACGTACATGGTCCTCATGCGGCGCTGGTCCCCAGACACGGAGCATGCGTGTCGCTAAGGATCCCGTAAGAGCCCCTAAAGTCTCCACCTTGACTCAGGAAAACAGGCAGCCATGGACACCCAGTCCCCGGGCCAGCCAGGCACCACGTGCTCATGTGTTGAAACCCCTGCTGCAGATCATGCCAAACCTGAGACCCAGTGACATTTGTTCCAGAATGTTCATGGCAGTTTTTCATTTTTCACAGGAGTCAAAACCAAATGTCATGGTTTGAAATGTGTCCCCTGCAGTCTCATGTATTGGGGAAGGTCATAGCACCTTTGAGAGGCGGAGCCTTGCTGGAGGAAGACGGACACGAGGGGTGGGTGGGTGGATGAGTCCCACCCCACCTCCAGGAGAGTTCTGCCTTTGCAGCAAGCAGTCTGCAGCTCTCCGCCTTTCAGATGGCTGTGACGTAGCCTGTCTCCAGCTTCTGCCAACCAGCCATGTCGCCTCTGCCATGAAAGACTGTATCTCCCCTCTGGAACCATATGCTGAATAAAATTTCCTTTTCTCCCTTAAGGTATTTGACTTTGGGTGTTCTCACACAGCAATAGTTAAGAGTAACCGTTACAACCAGAAACTTCCGTTCCACCTGAAAAGACAAAAGTGAAATGAATCGTGCTACCACTTAGCAGTAAGAAGAGAGCCAACTACCAAAATGTGCAAAAGGCATGAATGAATATCACTGTATGGGCCAAAGGTCCTGGGCAGGAACGTGTGCTTGCCCTTGGAGTCCATTCGTGCAAAGTTCTGGAGCAAGTGACTTGTCTAAGGAAAAGGCACTAGGTGCTAGTGGAGTGATTTTAAAAAAAAAAATCTTAGGCCTGAAATGCAGCTCAGCTTGTACACTGCTTCTCTGCTGGATCAATCCCTAGTATTGCATAAACCAAGCACGGTGTGCATGCTTACCGTACCAGCACTCAGGAGGTGGAGGCAGGAGGATCTTGAGTTCGTGGTTACCCTGGGTTACATAGCGAATAGGAGGCCACCCTAGGCTATGTGAGACCCTATCTCAAAAAAAAAAAAAAAAAAAAAAATGACCCTCTATTTTGCCTGGCATGGCGCTTACGATATGCTGCTTCCAAAGTGATTGTGACACGTTATTATCATCTAATGACTTAAAATCAGAGAACTTCACTCTCTCATAGTTCTGGAGATCAGGGATCTGAAAAGGGTCTCACTGAACTAAACTCAAGGTGTGAGTAGGGCCCGTGGCTTCCGGGGCCTCCGGGGAAGAATCCATTTCCTACATCTTCATTCCTGCCTCAGGTTCTTTTCTAAGTTCAGTGAAGCTTCGAGACTCCCCTCTCTGATATCCCCGTGTCTCTCTTTCACTTATCGAGACCCCTGGCACTGTCTCAGCACACCCGGATGATGTAGAAGAACCTCCTTCCCTTCATCACACCTCCAAGGTCACTTCTGCCGTGTAAGGTAACATCAGGAATATGTTCCCAGGAGTTAAGGTGTGGATATTGGCTTAGTCCATTTGGGCTGTATTTTCTTGCAGCCCAGATGGACTGTATTTATATTATGTAAAAGTGAGTGGTTCATAAATGACAGAAAGTAATTTCTCAGTTCCAAAGTGAGAGAAGCCCAAGATCAAGACCCAAGCAAATTCAGTGAGTGGTCAGGGTTTGTTTTCTGGGGTGTGGATAGTACATTTATTCCATGTCTTCACATGGTAAAGAACCAGGGCAGCTCCTGAAGCACCTTTTATAAAGGCACTAACCCCTTCCTGAGGTTTGGTTGTCATGACTTAATCACCTCCTAAAGATTCCACTGCCTCATGTCACCACACCGACCATCAGTTTCAGAGAATGAACAGACCGGAGCACATGTCTCTGGAGAATCCTATTCTGCATAGATACATATGTAAAAACCCACCAGCTGTGTGCTTGACATTTCTCATGCGTATTGATGCATAAATTGCACCGATGATGGTAACAAAGAGGCAAGAGTCAGGGCTCCTGACGCTCTGCAGACACCCCATCTTTCTACAGCTTTGCCCTCACCCCCGGCCTCCCCACCCTGCATCATGACCCTGCCTCATGAAAACTGGGTCGCAGCAAGGGATAAACCCTCTCTTGCAGCCGGCAAGAGGAAAAGCTCCCTGGAATCCAAGCCTGATGACTCTGTGTGCCGCCTGCTCCCCTGGGGTCTCTAAAGTCCCCTACTGCAAAAGCCAAGGAAGCAACCCGAAGGAGAGCGGCCGAGCACTTGGCACGGGACATGAGGCTGTTCTTGGTGAGCTGCGCCAGCTCCTGCCCGGCTGCTCCTGCCACCAACACACCTCCAAGAAGATCCGTTCTCAGCCCAGCCGAGGGCCCCTGACCGCACACCGGCCTCTGGGGCATCTACTGGCCAGGAGCAAGCAGTGTTGGGCTGGACCGTTGTAAGCGGACCCAAAAGAACCAGCCCCAGATTCTAGGAAGAGAGAGGGCGCGTGGGCTGCTTTCTGCTCTGCTTGGTGTCCTGGGTGTGAGAAGTGATTTTCTTGGGGTCCGTGTCCATGTCACAAGGGGACGTGACATAGGCTCCAGGTCAGGGATGAAGAGCACGTTTGGGCTCATAAACCATCAGGCCCATGGTCGTCCTGTGGGCTGTTAGACGCGACCATGGCCACTCGAGTGCCAGCGCCCTCGTCTGTAAAGGAGGGCAGTGCCCCCCAGGGACGTCCAGTGACACTGGACACTGACCGCAGCTTTATCGCAACATCCTCAGCGAGACAGAAGCACCGCGTGCAGGAAGGGCAGGGCAGGGGATGCCTGGGGTGCGGCCCCCATCCTGCTGTTTCCTCCTTCCTTCCTTTCGAGTACATTCTCTACAGTGGACACGGAAGGGTCCTGTCATGAGAACCAAAGCTGACTTACTTTGCACCCAGGAGTGGCCCAGGAGACAGTGGGGAGTGGCGGCAGAGTGTGACGTGGACTTCTATTTTCACCTCCTGTGGTCTCCCGCCACGCCCAGAACCCGAAGCCTCCCCCCTGCACCTGGCCACGGGGCTGGTCTTCAAGCCTTGCGTATTCCCGCCCTTGTACCAGGATCCTGGGCTCCATCGCCCCCTAATGCCCATCTGCTTCTCATTCCCTGACAGCCCATTCTGGGCAAAGTCTCCACTGTGGCTCAGGCTATTTCTCAGCTCGGTCCTCCAGCGAGGAACCAGAAGCACAGGGAGGTCTGGGGATGGGGGTGGGGAAGGGACCTCACAGTGGGTCAGAGCTAAGGCTTGAACCCAGGACTTGAGCTGGTGTGTTGTGTCCCAAAGAAGGCCCGGGATGGAGAACTTTCCAAAGGGTCCTGTTCGAGATACTTTACGGCCTCTGGCCTCAACTGCCTAAATCCCCTCTGTAGGAAGAGTGGACCATCGCGGCGAGACAGAAGTCCTGCCATCCTAAGAGCTGGGGCTCTTCCCTTGGTCCCAGGCTGTACCCTGAGCCCCAGAACTTGGCTCCATTACTGGCCTGCGCTTGATGCTGGGTCAGAGCCCCATGTTCAGCGGCTGTCTTAGTTTCTCTTCTGTTGCTGTGCTAACAGCACAGGAGTGTGAGAGAACCCGTCACATGACCTTCACGGTCCAGGGCAGAGAGCAAGGAACGCACGCATGCGTGCTTACTGGTGGTTAGCTCTCTTTCTGCACTTATGCAAGGTTCTGGATCCGCAGCCGAGGGAGTGGATCTACCCACCGTGGGTGAATCGCCCCACCTCAGTTAACTTAGCAAAGATAATCCCCACGGGGATGCCCAGAGGTTTCTCTCTGGGTAATCCTAAATCTCATCACGTTGACAAGGGAAACTAACTATCCTAGTTACCAAGAACAGGGCTATCGAGAGCTGGAATGGCAGTGTGTCTAGGTTTGCTAGTGAACCGTCTCCCTCAGGCTCCTCCTGTGTTGGAACACTTCGTTCTCAGCTGAGAGCATATTTTGGACAAATTATGGCACCTTCAGGAGGTAAGGCCTTGCTAGAGGATGTATGTCCTTGAGGGCGACCTTTGAGATTTGATGATCCAGGCCTGCTTCCTGTGTTCTCTCTCCCTCCTCTTCTTCTGCCTGTCTGCTTCCTGGGTATGCATTCCCGCCATGTGGAGTGGATCCCCTCTGGAACCATAAGCCAAACATTAAACCCATTCTTCCCTTAAGTGATTTGGGTCAGAGCATTTTATCAGAGTAACAGAAGAGTAACTGGAATGCAGTGTATACGGATTGACCCCAGCATCCCGAGGGGCTCCTGAGAGGAGGGGTGAGGGGGAGGTGTGTGGAATGTAAGTCACTACTGGGAGCTGATTTATAAGTTCTCCCTGAAGAAGCCAGCGAGCAAGTCATGGTCTGATGTAGGAAGAGTTTCCGGAGTCAGGCAAGGGCCGCTGCTATCTCAGGACCCAAAGCCCTGACACTTGGAGAATGACAAGCACTTATCACAGGACACCATGGCTGTGCTTTGAGCTTAGGCTTATGTGTGCAGTTTGTCCCGCCTGCCTGCTGAGGTCTCCTCCGGAAGTGTTTTCTCCCTCCTCTCCTGTCCCTCACACTGAGATTTGGGAGGGCAATCTTAAAAAAAGGCCTATAGCAATCTCTCGGCATGGCTGTACGCTACCTGCTATTGAGTACCTGACTCCTTAGAAATCCATCTTCCTTTACATCTGGCCATTCAGCGAGGACATCAGTTTGAACTGTCCGAACATTCATTGAACTAACAAAGTTTAGATCCCAAGAATAAACCAAGCAAGACAAGTTGACCTCTGGCATTCAAAAGCTCCTTCTTCTCAGTAGAATCGATGTCCATGACCTGCCACATCTGTGGGTTCTGAATAAGTCTCTTACAGGCATTTTGCTACAGTGATGGAAGACTGACACAGGCTAATGCCAAGGTCCTGCTGGCTTCACATTTGCAAAAATCCTATTGGCAAAAGCAATGTGCATGGCTGAGTTCTGAGTTCAGGTGAAAGAAGACTCAAGAAGACATAAGATTGTGAGTCCTTTGGAGATAAGATTTATCACATGGCCTCTGGATGTAAAAATCTACTACCAGGCCATCTGTGAGGGTTCCTCTTCATTATCTGCTTGACTGGATTCAAAATCCCCAGGAGACAAACTCGTGGGTGTGTCCAGGTGGGCACACCCAGATAAAGCAGGTGGGTTTAACTGAGGTGGGAAGAAGCACCCTGAATATGGGCTATAGCAGGCCAGGAGCAGGTCCTGGACTGAATAAAAAGGAGAAAGCCAAACACCAGTATGTCTCTGTCTGTCTCTGTCTCTGTCTCTGTCTCTGTCTCTCTCTCTCTCTTTCTCTGCTTCCTGGCTACAGACACAATGTGACCAGCTGTCTCACATGCCTGCTGCCGTGATGGACTGTTCTCTCAAGCTGTGAGCCAAAATAAGTCTCTCCTTCCTTCCTTAATTAAGTTGCTTTGGTTAAGTATTTTGCCCAGCAACTAGAGAAGTTACTAGCACACTCTCGGGAGCTTCCTGAGTAGAGTCAGTGCTGCTACGTGGAAACAGACTCCCCAGCCATCAGTGTCCTCACAGACCCCTGCAAGCCTCGCTCAATGAGATCCAAGGCTGGTGACTTCAGCAATGACTTCACTCTTTCTTCAGGACCAGAGGTGGCTACCAGGGCTGCTTATCAGCGCGGCCCTTGGGGAAGCTTCTTTCTTATGAGTCAGTCTCCACACAGGACTCAAGGCTACTTGTTCCTGCTTTATCTGCTGAGTGGGTGTTTCCTTTGAAAAAAGGACTCTGGAGAAATAATGCTCAGCTGACCCAAAGGAAGGTGGTGCCCGGCCAAGTCTGCATGACTGACAGACAGACACCCCGCTTGCTGAGACCTACTGACAGCCTTTCTCCAATTCTTAACCTACTATGTCCTGGGGTCACCCTGTTGTTTCCTCTGTGTCAGGCAATCAGTCTCTTGGGACAAGAACCTTACATACACTCTTTATGGCTGGGAAGTATGAGCAAAGGTGGGGGAAGAGAGAGAGAGAAAGAAAGAGAGAGAGAAAACTAAAATCCCCTTCAAGGGCACATCCCCGATGACCTACGGGTCTCCCACGACTCTCCTGATAGTGCCACCTGGGGGACCAAGCCGTGAACACACGTCACCTTGAACAAGATCCCTACATGTTTCTACTCTGAGTTCCGGGGTTCTCAGCCTCTGGAAGCACTGCCCAGCTCAGTGCTTACCTGAGAACACCTGCAGACTCCACCTCTCCCTTCTCCACAGCCAATGAGGAACAGGCTGGGAATGTCCACTGCAGCCCCCCATCAAGCCCCTGGCTGTAAAAGTCTCAGGACACAGGCTGTGTGGACAGGACACCCTCCCTTACGGAGCATGGTCCAGACCTTGAGATCTTCTATCATCTCAGGCTGCAAATCAGACAGAACCCTGTGAGTCTATGATTTTATGCCAAAATCCTCCCAAGCTAGAAATATTCTATGCATTGAAGTAGGTTACATAACTACCTTTGTCAAAACCCCTGGCGTCATACCCCTAGAAATGGCATCATATACTAAGAAAGCGTGTCACCTGATGTGACTTATACCTCAGTAAACTTAAAAAAAAAAGGACCAATCTTCCCCAGCAGGGCACCCACCTACTTAGCCAGCTCCGCCTCCAATTGGAAGGTTCCCAGATTAGGCTGAGAACTGAATGCACAAACTTATGTCCAGGTCAGACTCTTGATGCACCTGACCTCTTTCTAGTTCTTAGGACCACCCTGGGAAGTGGTGTAAGTAACCAGTCTTCAGATGAGATCACAAGGTTCTGAGAGGTGGAGTGACTTGGTCAGGTTGGGTGACCAGCACATGAGGGGGACATCCTACTGCCACTAAGCCTACTCCCCCCGCCAGGTGCTCACCTCATACTGGCTGTAGCAGGCTGCTTTGAGGACTTCTTACACTTGCTCAAAGCCCAAAGAGGCTCACTAGAATTTCCACTGTAAGAAACCACACCAGAATTTGGGCCAGGCACTGTCTGATGCCAAAGCCTACTCCATCTCATTGCTCTTGAAGGTCTGGGATCCCATCTACTCCGTTTCCTTTGTGGACTCTCTCCTCAAGGATGGCCTGGCCTGCGGGGCCTCCCCTTTCCAGTCCTGTCGTATTCCAACCCCACATGTCCTATCCAAGACCACCAGAGTCTGCTCCAAAGGACTGAACTCTCTCAATAACTTCAAGGGATCTTGCCCAGGCTGGTCTGAGGCAGGAAGACCCAGGGTCCATAGGTAAGGGTCTTCAAGAATATCTCTGCAGTGTTAGAAACCTGGGCTAAACCCACCTGGCTGAATGCCCCACCCCTGGAAAACCTGACTCTCCCCTCCAAATCCACAAGCTCTTCCTGCATTTTCTAAGAAAAAAACCATGGAGTTGGGGTGGGAAGATATTGCACCTGGGTGTGGCCTGGCTCCCAGCACAGCCTTGTTCCCAGATCTGTTCCTGTGTCCCGCGGTGTGGGGCCTTTGTAGACACAGCCAAAGAAACATCCTCAGTTAGCCTCCCACAGATGACCCCCCCAGGACAGTCCTTGAGTCAGTTCTTGAATTTAAACAGAACCGTCGGCGAGAACAACGCAGTGGAGAGTGAATTTGACATCATCACACAAGTGATGTGTCCCCTGCACTCCAGCTGCTGGCCGGGGGAAAAACACGGCTTGACCTGAATGCCTGGGTCCCTTCAAACAGGGCCAGCTGGCCGGGGCTGTGTCCGTGGACCATGGCCCAGCGTGCATCTCGAGAGCACGCAATAGGGCTGTACCTTAGTCTGCACTGGAAGGATCCGGTGGCCATTTAACCCATGCAATGTGAGACCATCGGATGATGAAGAACCAAAGAGCGAACTTTACAATGGTTCTCTGTGTGTGCTGGAACATCTGTCCTGCGCCTGGCTGACCTGGCTACCAGTGACCATGGTTACAGGCGATGACCACTCTCTCACCAGTGGGCAATGTGCTATGCCCTCAACTCTCTGCTCACAGCAAAGGGAGCCTGTCCTTCGGCCGGGGACGTCTGTTCCAGAATTAGTTACCCAGCCATCCCTGGACTAGAATCTGGAGTGGGGAGAGAAAGACAGGACAACAGGCCCGTGACAGCTCTTTGGCAGGGGCACTTGTGGTAGCCACAGTGGCCCTACAGTTGGGGAAAATGTACAGCGGGCCTGTGGAGAGGAGGGAATCGCTGATGGGCAGGGCGATACGGAAGAAAGGGTGGAAGGACAGCTGCCAAGAGCCTGTCGCTGTTCACACCCAACACAGTGTAATCCCGGATCCTCTCTCCCGTCACCACTAGGGCCTCTTCTAGCTGGGGAAAGCAGTGGCCAGCACCTAACACGCGAATGAAAGTAATGAATGGTCTTTCACGAAGAGACATTCTGTCAAGGCCCAGACCCAGAGAGACTGGCCTCCATTAGGGTCAAGAGAGAGACTACTCTGCTATTGAGGCCACTTTTATTCTCAGCCGTTTGATTTCACACCTCATTCCTCTGAGTTAAGCTTTACTGCTTCAAACACCATTTTAAAATGTAACGGCTGCAGGGAGAGACGACTCATTAATCTATTAGTGGCAATGAAGGAGGATGCTCGTGCCACCTCTAGTCAGTGGCGGCCGGATGACTGCTATGGTAGAGGAGTCTAGGGACCTGGGTCCCAGCTGAAGGGCTACAGAGGGGAGGTGGGCACATTGGGTTCTGGCTCTGGTTACAAATTTTCCTGAGCAGTTTGTTCCCACGTCAGGTTGGTTTGCCCACGCCCTGAAGCTAGAAGATCTGCTCCCACTGACCCGGGTCATGGGTCTGTTTTCTGACGTGTCTCCACTTGGAGAACAGGATTCCTGACATTTGTGACATTCCCCAGCTAGCAGAGATGGCCCCTCGCGAGCAATGAGAAAAGGAAAAGGAAGGAAGGAAGCCACCAGCAGAAGTCAGCCTTGCCTTTGGAGCAAGGACATCAAGGGGGGACTCGGGTCCGCAGGCTGGTGCCCAGATGCCCACATCTTCTTTAACTGTATTTATTATTCGGAAAGAAAGACAGAGATAGAGAGAGGAAAGGAGAGAGAGAGACCGAGAGAAAGGGAGAAGGTGTGTGCATGCGTGCTATGGAACGTGGGTGGAGTCAGAGCAGAACTTTCAAACGTCAGTTCTCTCCTTTCACCATGTGGACTTCCGGAACTCAAACTCAGGTCACCAGGTTTGTGGGCAGGCACCTTACGGACTAAGTGCCCATGTCTTATGTGCCAGAAGGTTCCAAGTGCCCATGTCTTATGTGCCAGAAGGTTCCAAGTGCCCATGTCTTATGTGCCAGAAGGAACCAAAAGACTGGGCACAGGAACTTCTGGCTTTTGTCACAGAGAAACCGGCAAAATCCCGGGGACATACATTACTGGCAATTCATAGGAGGCAAAGGTCACTGGGAGATTTAGGGTACTTGTCGGGGAGCAGGGTTCACTGAACAGGAGCCCCATCTAACGGTAGTTACTACCTTCCTAGAACCTCGGTTTTCTGACATAAAATCAGAACACTGTGGACCTGACTACCCAGCCCATCTTGTGATCAAGCATCTTGGAAGTCAAACAGTCTTCAGAGACAGAGAGAGAAAGAGGGAGAGAGGTAGAGAGGGAGGGAGGGAGGGAGGAAGAGAGAGCAGAAGCTCCTCTGGTTGGCTAAGCTTCCTAAAGTCCCGCCCCTATGCACTTAGCCCACATCATGTAATCACAATCCTGTCTGCTATGATATGATACAATACCATTTCCTGAAAATCTTCACATTTGCAAAACCACACCCTAAAAATTGCACGATTCCATATATTGCTCGACACCTATTAAACCTTGATACTAGAACCTTCTCCAAAACAGTCAGGCTGTGAGCCAAACAACCTAGGTGACCTCCCTCCGTGTGAAGAAGTGGGAAGCAGATTACAGAAGAGACCCCTGCTTTGGTCTTAAAACCAGTGAGACTCGTCTTTGGGGCACATTTCTGATCTCCCTGAATGTAAGATATTAAATTCAGGTTGTTTTAGGTAAGTGTGTTTGTGGTCATTTTTTGTTACTTTTTTTTTATTTATTATGTATTCAATTGTGCGTGTATGTGTGTGTGCGCGTGTGTGTATGTGTGTGCGTGTAGAACCACGGGTGAATTCGGGAACCACTATGAACCGCCTCCATCTCCTGTTTACTCTGCCCCAGAATTCTCAGGCTCCGCCCACCAGGACCAGAAACGCAGGCCGCCCCCGCTTCCGCCCGGCATCTATACGTGGGGTCTAGGATCCAAACTCAGGACCTTCCACCTGCAAGGCCTAGAGGCTTAACCCCTGAGCCACCTCTCCAGCCCCCATTTTTTGTTACTCTTTAAATTTTATTCTTTTGTGTTTCATATATAGATGAATTTTGTGAGTTCATGATATTTTCATACCTTAATCTCCAATTCCATTCTTTCCCTATTCCATTACAATATTTCTATCAGATTCCCTCCTATTTTCACATTTTTTTTTTGGCAAGTATGGTCCACTGGGTTTCATCTTGTTTGTCTTTGTTGGTATATGCCTGAGTACTTACTTGCTGGAGTATGAATCATGAATCAGTGAGTTACCACTCAAGAAACCCTCTTCTCCCATCCCTACCCCATCAGCATTAACCTTCAACGGTTTGTGGTCATTTTTAAAGAATAGTTTCCTCTGGCCTAAAAGAATGTAACTTGTGACTTTAACTCCTAACACTCACAGTCAGGAATATAAGTCAAGATGCATGTAGTATTTACTTTACATCCAGTGTAATTCTAAGAGCTGTGCTTCAATAAACTCATTTAATGCTCCCAAACTCCAAGAAGACATTATTAGAATCCACACTGTACAGATGGAAAATATGGAGAACAGGTAGACCACAGAGTATGTGTAGATTTGAGCACAGGTCTCCGGGCCCCAGTCACCCTAAAGATACCAACAACACATAGTCATTTCCTGCCTGACATCTTCACAGTAGCTTATGCCAAGCCTTTTCTGAACGTCCTCTTCATTCCCCCAGCACTCCAGGGAAGTGGGAATATTAACCACTAGAGTAGAAAGAGACAAGGTTCGGCCCTATTAAACCCACAAGTGTGAGTTCAAACCAGTGCTTCTGACTGCTTCCTCCCATCCAAAGCCCAGATGTCTGAGAGGAGAACAAAGTGGGGGGAGGGAACAGTTACATGATTCATCTTCCAAACAGGGACACTTAGAAAGTAAAATGAGCCACTGCTCATTTCACTTGGACAGGAGGGATTCAGTAGAACTAACCCAAGACACAGGATCAGACTAAAGATAAGAGCACTAGGGCTGGAGAGATAGCTCAGGGGTTAAGATTGTGCCTCACAAGCAGAAGGTCCTGAGTTTGGATCCCAGGTCCCACATGGAAACAGCAGTAGCTCGCACTTCTGGGAAATCCCAGAGCCAAGCAAAAAAGGGGGTAGAAGCCGTCTAGGAGAGTCCTGAAGTCACCCTTGATCTTCCATAGGGACGGTGCCCTCTGATGCACTTGTGTGCAAAACAAAATTAATTAATTAATGTTAAAAAAAGAGCACTAAAACTGTGGCCCAATCTCTGCAGCTCAGGCTATCCCAGAATGGTGGCTTGGGACACCGTGGGACAACCTTGGCTGCCAGTCAAAGTCAAGGCTGGTCAAGAACAGGTAAGACGTTCTAGGGCTGGGTTTCAGCACCGTAGGCTGAGTTAGCCTGCAATGCTCCAGGATTGGGTTTCAGCAGTATAGACTGAGCCTGCCTAGGGTGGAGGCGGAGCTCCACCGAGGTCAGAGGCTAGGCAGCTCTGGATAGAGTCCAGGGGTGCCACTGGCTGCTGTATTCAGAATAACTAGTGCAGAGCTGGGAGGCCTGAGCGAAGGCCAAGCGAGAGCCTCCAACCAGCAGCCCGAGACACCCAGCTTTCTCCCAAGGCTCTGGGTTTGCCAGACAACACCCTACATGGTTCATCCTTATCTAGCTTCAGGGTCTAAGGCTGCCTGTTTTCCCCTCTGAACCTTCTGGGTGGGTAACATACACCTGCTGACACCTACCCTACCCATCCCCCTTGGGATAATAAATAACAATAGCAACTAACAGTAAACATAAACCTTGTGCCAGGACTTAAGAGAGATCTGCTGACTTAGACCTCCCCGGGCCAGCACCCCGTCTGGGGCCCCCTGTCCCTCACCCTAGGGGCTGAGATCTGCTAAGTTTTGAAAATGAATGCCCCTACCAGCTCCTCTATTAGAGGCTTGGATTCCAGTTGATGGGAAGTGGTTAGAACCAGAGAGATCTAACCTAAGCTGAAGGGATTCATAATTTGTAGACATGTTGGGAAGTGGCAGACCCATGGAAGGCCGGACCTTATGGAAGGAAGGTCACAGGAGCCCTGTCTTTGACTGGTTTCTTGCCCTGGTCCCTTCTGTTTGCTCCTTGCTCGTCCACATCCTGCTGCGAGGCGGGGCCTCACTGCAGGTCAAGAATCCTGGGAAGCCAAGATATGGAACAAACTTCTGAAACCATGAGCCCAGATACATCGCTTCTCTCTTAAAGTTACCCACCCTCCCAGGTGCTTGTCACAGGCATGAAAAGTTTGACTAGCACAGGCCCCAAGTCTGACACCAGATGTGTGGGACTTCCTGGTTGGCAAGGTGGCCGCTTATTGAGAAAATGTGAATGTGACAGATTTGGGGCGAGCCTGGGCTTCCCCACCAGGTGATTCCAACCAAAGAAGCGCTTGGGTAATTGACCTGAGGAACGTCCCGTGGCTACCTACTAACAGGGGCTTTCATTCCAATTCCCCAGGGCAACCTTCTAGCTATCATTATGCCTACCCCCTCAGAGTGGTGTGTGCAGGGATGGGGGAACCTAGGGGATCCCCCACGCCATTTTCAAAGCACTAGTTTCAGAGAGCAAAGTGCTGTGGAGCTAAAGGAACCAGGACTGGACCGGGTTCCCACATGGCCCCAAGCCAGACAGAGGAGAACAGAATCTTCCCTTCTCTTAAAGTGCCCAAGGAAAGCAAGCAG
Source organism: Typhlomys cinereus (assembly GCA_023101885.1). Classification (NCBI taxonomy): domain Eukaryota; kingdom Metazoa; phylum Chordata; class Mammalia; order Rodentia; family Platacanthomyidae; genus Typhlomys; species Typhlomys cinereus. Next base: position 595,698 of record JALPQD010000557.1, on the reverse strand, counting down.
CCTGACCCACTACCACAGCACAGGAGAAAACCCCAGTCCAGGCAGGCAAAGGAAGGAACTTAGCAGCAAAGAACTCAGCAAGTGAGGAAGCCATTTCCTGCCCGTCCCTTATCTCTGGCCTCTTTCCCCCCAACAGATGCGGGTGAGCATCATGCATTCCCGCTACAAATCTAGGAAGGAAAGTCTAGTTGGAATCTTGGGCCTCCAAGACCCTTGAGTTTCCCAATCCACCGGGGATTCAGTGAGGGTCACAAGGCCTGATGAGCATTTCCGTTCCTTCCTGGGGGTCTCCTCTGCTCACCTGCCCTCTCCGAGGAATGCCCAGGTCCAGCATGCCCATGGGGGCTGGCACTCTCCCTGCCACACACAGCTCATTCATTACCAGCCCCTGATTCCTCCCTGCCATCTAATTATGCACAGCAGTCATAATGAGGCTTTCTCCCTTACCAAAGAGGCCTATTTATAAGATGGGAGAGTACTTCGCCCCCACAAGATTGAGTCGTCGCTTAAAGTCTTGTTGGGATCAAAGCCGCATCTCTTCAGAGATGCCCAGAGCCCTGCCTGCTTGCCCCCTCCAGCTTGGCCCACTTCTGAGCATCTGTGTTTCCAGAAGTACCTCTACCCCCTGGGCTGAGTGGGCAGGATGCGAATGGCACTCCTCCAGAGCTGTGTTGACGCACAGGCAGGCATTCATTGAGCACCTACTGTGTGTCCTCACAAAGAATCATGGAAATGAAAAACATGGTCTCTGCCCTTATTGGGAGAAGAACACCAAGAGAAAGAACACAACTGTGAGGGTCCACGATGGACGCACAACCCTATGCTGGCATCCACCATCTGGGCAAGTGACTCAACTTTCTGGAGCCCTCGAACTGCATTATTGGCAAAAAGAGATAATAATAATACCAACTGCAGTTGGACGGCAGACAGCAGACAGGCATATACAGCTGGTGCACTGGGCGGAGAGATGGCTCAGTGCTTAAAGCCTTTGTCTAGCAAGCAAAAGGACCTGAGTTCGGATCCCAGATTCCACATAAAAATGCTGGGTGGAAAGAGTGGAATCCTGGCCCTGGAAGGTGGAGCCTGGGAAACCCCAGAGCAAAGCTATAAGGAGGTAGAGCAATCCAGGATCACTCTTGGCCTTCTAAAGGCACGCACATTCAAATGCCCTCTTCTATGCGCGCGCGCACACACACACACACACACACACACACACACACACATATATACACACACATTAAAAAAAAGCCAGTGCATTGTAGTCACTCAGTATGCGCATGCTGAAATCAGCAACAGTTAAGTACCAAAGGCTCACAGTTCCACACGTGGATTTTATCCACTTGCGTGCACCATGAAGGTTTAGCTCTGAAAGATGACTAGGAGTTTGCTGAGCCAAGGAAGATGCCCCACCTGGGGGAACCAGATGAACCAAGAGCCGAAAGGGATTACAAGACCTTGGGGGATGGAGGAGGCAGGAAGACCACCACGTGGGAGACAGTGCTGCAAGGCTCCCTGACCAGAACCCTAAGCTCTGACACCAAGAGCTTGACCTTCTCATGGGGCCCGCTGACCAGAGACAGGGCGACACTCTCACTATTAACGCCATACTCATTCACTCAGACACAACGTCCTAAAGGCCCACATCACGCCAGATGTGCCGGGAGAGGTTGTGCGGCCTGCAGATGGACAGCTAAGCCAAGTCCCACAGCCGAGGCGCTGTGCTAAGTTTCATCTGACCCCCTTTCCACAGGGAACCACACACCTGTCAGCTTACGCCTCTGGAAAATGGCACCATAGCGGACTCGCTCATTGAGTCATCCATTCACCAAATGCAGCCAAGACAAAATGAGATAACTATTTTCTCCCTAAATCCTTGATAAATGTCAGTGTTTATTTTGATTAAGATTAACTGCCAGGATGGAAAAGAATCCCGACTCCAAAGCTTTGTGGCGGAGCTTCTGGAGGCGTGGCTTCCACAGCTCCTCTCCTCCACCCACACCTGGAGAAAACACCTAGGCGTTTACTGCCCGTGCCCACCCTGACTCACTAAGCCACCTGTCCCCATCTGAACCACCCTGTGCCCCGCCCACGCATCTCCTTCCACCGCTCCAGATGCCATAACTCAGGTCATAGGGAGGGGCAGGACTGAAGGTCAACTCAGCATCTGCTAGCTGACACTCCAGAGAAGTAAGGTGGCCCTCAGATCTTGTAAATTATCTGATTAACATCCAATTAAGGAAACTTGCAAACACACAAACTGAGTTGCAGGGAACCTGTCACCCACTTAACCACCAGCCCCACAATGTTTCTGGCCTTTGTGCCCCCTGCGCAGCTGCCTTCGCCCCAGCTTCTCAGGACCTTTCCCCTCCCCCCTATCAACAGAGCACAAATCCCGACAGGACCCCTGGCTGTGGCATTTACTCATTTGCACCTCGCCGTCCTGCAAATAGTCACCTGGAACACAACCATGTGGACATCCCTGGTAGGAAAGGCTATACCGGGGGAAGATTCTGGCCCTGCAATCAGACGGCCTGTGTCCGGATGAAAGCGTCCTAGAAGTAGAACCTAGGACGGGCCATTTGATCTGTTTCAAGTTCCCATCAGGAAAAGGGATGGATGCTGAGAGGTTCAGCGTGGGACTTAGCGACAAAATGCATACTCCCTGCCCAGCACAGAAGATGCAATGGTGACACCTTAGAAACAGATGGGACTCTCCTCCATGAGATGCTACTACTACCCCCCCTCCCATTTTGCAGATAAAGGGACGGCAGCCCAGACCCGCACAGAGCGCGGTTATGATCGCTGTGTCCCGGTCTCTGCATCAAAACTCACGGAGCAGAAACAAACCCAGGCGAGGGGTGGTAGGGGGCCCAACATGTTCAGCATGTGTTTCCCCATCCTGGGCGGGGAATACCCCCAGCCGCGTGTGTGTGTGCATATGTGCGTGTGTGTGTGCGTGTGTGTGTGTGTGTGTGTGTGTGTGTGTGTGTGTGTGTGGTAGGAGCTGAATGTGATTTTACAAGATGTAAATCTATTTCTGATTTGACAAGTCTTGTACCCAATCTTATACTCCACGCAAGCACCCACTCTTTATCTCAGCGTGAAAAGAAACTGGTTCACTAACTCAGGCTTTAAGCAATTCTGAGGCCCTTCAAGACCATCTTAATTTTTTTCCCCCAATTCCAAGAGAAAAGGTGGGTAAGGAAAAAAAAAAAGTCAGTTGGTTGCTGAGTGATGTTCAGACAAAGACAGTTGGAGAGCACGGCTTATGTCTGCAGCCAGAGGAAGGTCAGGACACAGGGACACATGCAGGGTGTGTGTTTGGACACCAGCCTGGACTCTGCGTCGCCCCTCCTTCCCAGGAGTGGGCCTCGTCAGGATCCCCCAGCCCCCACCCTGCGCTCCCCAACCACTGCAGTGCCTGCCGGCTGGGGAGGCACCTCCCAGCTCCGCAGGAACAATGGGCTGGGGAGGGGGGCAGGTACAGCTCGGAGCGCAGAGGCGGGTGGGGGCTGCGGCCACCCACAGCAAGATGAGGAACACACAACTGTCAGTTCGGGCTGCCGGCTTTGGAGGTTTGGGGGGGTGGGGTCCCCTGAGAAACACGACGCTCTTCTTTCTCACTAGGTTTTCCATTTGAATTTCCTTCTGGCAAGGCAGCAGCGTGCTCGGAGCTGCCGGGAAACAGGCTCTGGCGATTGCACGGGCCAAGGCCCTACAGGTTAGGGACGCTCGGCACCTCCAGCGCCCAACTTTCCCTACTTGGGATTTGCGAAAAGGCTGGGATCCTGTCCAGCCCGACCCCTTCGCAGGCGAAGCCTTGATTTACAGCTCTCCTCTTCCCCAGGGCTCCTTCCCTGGTCTTCTCCAATTCTTTCCATCTGAGCCCTAATCATGCTTGGTCAAGGCACCTGCCCTGCCACACTTAGAGCCAGCGATTCGAGCGCCCGTCTTCCGCGTGGGATCCCCCACCACATGCAAACCTTTGGCAAAGAGGAGACAACCGAGCCCCCGCAGCTTCCCGCTTCCCGAGCCCCAAGAATCCTTGGGAATGGGAGGAGAGGTTGATTGGACATCATTTGGCTGGCGACTGTGGCTCTCACTCCCGCCGCGTGGGTCCGGCCAGGACGGGGTGGGGCGAGGGGGACAGATCCAAATCTGATTTCTCCAAGGTTCCCACCCCCACCACGCTGAGTCACGGAAATAAGAGTCTGGGATCACGGGCCGCGGCTATTCACCCGGCCAGCGAGGGCATCCCAAGCACTCGGCGCGGAGGATGGACAAGAGGGGTTGGTTGTCACCCGCACTGGTACCCAGCCCTGCCGAAGGAGCCACCGCAGGCGGGGACAGCCAGGAAACGCCAGGCGGCGAGGGAGAAGTGAGGGGTGCAGACCCCGTTACAATGTCCGCACCCTGGCCGGAACGCAGCACGTGATCGGCGGGCAGCCTCTAGTCCCCCGAACCCCAGGTCCCACCAAAGCGCTGACCCTGGTCTCGCCCTGGAGGTCAGGCTAGGCCGAGGGCGCCCACTTTTTCCACGGGACAGAGCGCGCCCCATCCCTCCCAGCCCTGCTAGCCGCAGCTGCGGCCGCAGCTCAGGTCCCACGCCCAGGGCTCACCTCGGGGTCCCGTGTCGCCGCCGTCGGCCTCCTTGTCCGCCATGGTCGCGCAGCCCCAGCCCTGGAGAGGAGCCTCCGGCGCAGCGTCCGTGCTGGTGCCCCGCGAGCCCGGGTCCGCGTCCCCAGCGGCGCTCCGGCCGGATCTGAGCCTCGGGGTAGCCGAGCACCTCTACGCCACGGCCGCCGCAGCCCCGGCTCCTCCCCGCGCTCCTCCCCGCCCCGCCCCGCGCCCCGCCCCGCTGAGCCGAGGCCGCCTAGGGAAGGCCGGGAAAGACAGGGGGTAACGGGCTCCGCCCCCCGAACTCCCAGTCTGCGGATCTGCAGCCGCCCCTCCAGGCCTCGCCCCTTTCCGACCCGTAGCTTGTCGCAGCGTTGGAAGCAGATGGTGACTCTGGGGTTCAGGCAGGCGCGCACAAGGACTGGTTTTGGGTCCCCTCGGCGGCCCCTCTTTGCCACCGTTCTATGCATGTACCCTGCACTCGGCGTTCCCTTCCTAGGGCGCCCACTCCTGTCCCCATCCATTCGCCTTGCCCCAGGTCCCCGATGAGCAGTCCCAGGAGGGGGCAGGAGCCAGGACGCACAGGCAGGACGGATGTGCACAGGGCCGAGCCCTAGGCAGCCGCGCGGGCGGCCCTTTCCAAGCTGCCTGCAGGGCTCCATGGCAACTCGGGACCCAGGGAGGCCTTGCTGCAGAGGCTGAGCCGCGCCTTCCATACATAGGATGCGACGTCCGGTCCCGTGAGAAGTCTGAGAATAACGACATTAATAATGCAAGCCCTCCACGATGAATGATTCACGTTCTCTGTCCTCTGGCTTACACACACACACACACACACACACACACACACACACTTGCCCCATGTAGTGTGTGCCTCTGGCATCTGTCAAGGCGTGGCCAGGCAGCCCCTGGAGGGGCAGTACCCCACCCTGTCTTGAGACAAGGGCTGTGTTAAGAATCTGCTGACCATAGTTAGGGGATCTTTCCCTGGAGCCTGGAACTATATGTCATGCACTGGAACTATGCGTAGGGCACATATATCCTCTATATATTTTTTCATAGCGGGACCATTTTGCATATAAGGAAACTGAGGCATGGCAGGTTTAAGTACTTTGATATCACACAAAGTGAGTGGCCGGGCTGGCATCCTCACCCAGATGATTAGCACCATCCAGCCTTCACTTCCCGGGACAGGTAGCATCTCTCCAAGGGGCACCGTGGCAGTTCAAGTTGAACCTTTGGGTACACCTACAAAGAATTTTGTTGTCGTTGTTGTTAAGGCAAGTCTTTGAGCAAGCCTCTAGATGGGCTAATTGGTGTAGGAAGATCCAGCCCGCGGTGGGTGGGACAATTTCCTGAGCAGGTGGGCAAGGCAGAGGTCTGGTTAGAATTTGGCAGACTGGCAAGGTAGAAAGTATGCCCCTCTGTCTGCTCTATCTGTGGATATGGTGAGACCGGCTCCTTCAGTCACTGCTAGTATTTTCTGTCATGACAGACTATGCAACCAGACTCCTAAGCATGAATAAACCTCTCGTTCCCCTAAATTGCTCAGGTGGTATATTCGTATCAGCAACTGAACTAAGACACGCACCGTGAACGGCCTCATTATAAAAGCTTCCAAAGGCCACGGAGGAGAAGTCTCTGCTCAGAAAGTGACGGAAGGAAGGGAAGGACGAAACTTGAGGGAAAGCTCAGTGGTAGAACTGCCAAGCAGCATTCATGAAACTTACCCTCTGTCTGCAGTAAAACATCTCAAACCCATAATCCCTGGCTGTGTGTCAAGCTCCACAACCTCATCTGAGAAATGGTTATCACAGAAGGGAGGACCATTCTCAAGACTGAAGAGGACTGGATGAGACGATTGATGTATATAACCTGCCCAGCTTGGGGCCGAGTATATGACATGCAGTTGAAAAAGCATGAACTTAAGTGATGGGCATTTTCTTAATGGGGGCCTTGGCCAGTTGTGCAGGCCAGGGATAGTGTGGAGGGTGCACGGAGGACATCCCCAGGGTACAGAGCAGTGTGTTTGCACGGGGTACCCTCTCCTAGCTAACTCAGATTGCTTGTTGAGATGGGTTCTCAGAGAGGGTCCTGGAGACCAGGAGCACAGGGTAACCAATACTGAGAGGGGTCAGGGTGGAAGCAGTTGCCCTTGGCAACAGTCTGGTCCAGCAGGCTGAGGATAGAAAGGGGAGGGGGAGGCCCTGGCCCTTCACTTAACCAGCTGCTTTCTGGTCCTGTTTAGTCCTCCCAACTGAAGGAGCTAAGGGAAGCCAGCTGGACTGAGGCCACCTGGGCTGGCACTGTCCACTGAGTCCTGGGATCCCACAGACAGACACCTGAACATGGATGCCAGAAGACCTCGCTGTCCAGCCCACCTCTGCAGGAGGGCTCTAGAGATGCTGAGCTTCCCAGGCACCCCAGAAAAAAAGCCCTAACTGTGTTTGTATATTTCGTTTATTTTGTTGCGACGGGGTCTTGCTCCATAGCCCAGGCTGAGCTGTCTTCCTATGCTCCTGTCTCAGCCACCACATCCAGCCACACTCCAGCTCTTTAGTGCACTATCCAACCCTTTAGACACTAGTGAATTTGACCTTCCTCAATTAAAGTTTCTCTTTCCTTCACCATGGACACAAGCCACTTCTGTGGGGTCTAGGAGTTCGAACTCGGGTTCTTTTGCTTGAAAGGCAGAGGTTTTAACCCCTGAGCTATCTCCCCGGCACAAGCTATTTCTGTCTCCAAGTTTGTCACCCCTATGCTTCCTTCATTCCTTTACTAACCATACCCAGGCATCCTTCAAGGTCGCAACCCCACCATCCCTACGCACAGCCTCTCCTGGTGCTTGGCACACCCGCATGCCTTTGTTTACCTCCTCTACTCTGTGTCCTGGGCCTTGTTCTAGGAACCCAGATCTACTAGGGAGGCCCCCAGCCCTCCTCTCCTGCCCTCTCTCCTGGGGGGCAGATCTCTGGAAAGATGACCCTCTCTATGAGAGGCCAACTTCTGAGACCTCTTCTCCATCCTTCTTCTAAAATCTAGCTACCCTGCTCCATATTGCCTGCAGCATCGTATACCCTGAAATCCACTCTCAATGACGCCCCTGCCCTCTACATCATCATCTCCCACCCTCCGCTCTTGAATCCCTCCCTAGCTGTGAATTCAAAGATACCGACATAGGTCCAATACCTGGAATCACTGAGCTCCCTCGTCTCAGCACCACCACACCCTGGACCTCCCGATTCCCCAAGCTGGTCAGGGTCTGCCCCTCAGGGTCTTTATAATACCCTGGCCCTCCACATCAGGGACCTGGTCCTGGTGTCCGGGCATTAGCTTTGGCAGCCTGTCAGAGCCAGCAGGAGCCCTCACTGGCACCTAGCTGCAGCAGCCTAAGGGCATGTGAGCAGGAGGAGAGATGATTGGCAGGCCTGGTGCTGGCGCAGACATGTGGGCGGGCTGGTGCTGGGGGGCAGAGAACGCTGATGTTCAGGGTAGCGCGAAAGGCAGCGCGTGCTCTGCCGGCCTCATCCTGAAATTAAGAAGTACTCTGGTGATGGATCACGCGCCCCACCAGCCAATGCCGTGGTGGGCTCACCTCGTCCTGGTGATCCTCGCCATTCCACAGGAGAGAAAAGGGGGGCAGGCAGAGGCTGACACCCCTGCCATAGGCAGCGGGCCTGGGGCTCAAAGCTAGATTCATCTCCATGGTCGCCATGTTGTCCAACAGCTGGAAGGGGCTCCCGCCTCCCTCCCCGGACCGGCCTCGTCTGACCTTCGCGGCCAGTCAGAGACAGATCTCATCTCTTTTCTCCTAGCACATTGTTAGGGCTTGAATCTGAGGTGCTCTGGACGGGCTCATATTGCAAAGGTTTGTTAGAAGGCTGAGACACTATTGGGGCTCTGTGTGTATGTGTGTGTGTGTGTGTGTGTGTGTGCGCGCGCGCGCGTGTGTGGGGGGGCTTTTGGAAGGGGGTCTAGCTGCCAGAAGCAAATCACTGAAGTGGGGTGGGGGAAGGGAATTCCCTGGGAGGTGTGTTAGCTCTGCCCATTTCCTGTCCACTGTGATGTCATCAACCTCTGCGGCTCACTTTGGTCATGAACTGGGCAGCTCTGCCATGCCTTCACCACGACTGACGGACCGAAACCCTGAACCAAAATAAATCTTTCCTCCCTTAAGCTGCTTCCAGCCAGGTAGCTTGGTCACGGCAATGCAAAAGGAACCAGCGGATGGTACACGACTTGATGCCCAGTGGCCTTAATTCCTTCCGTTCTCCTGTCCCTACTTCCAAATACACATCGATGTTCTTGACTGTATTACATCAGCTCGCATCCTAGGGACACATCTTCTAGGAGACTCACGGGGCATACACCCTCCTTAGCTTTAGAAGAGACCCCTTTCTCAGATCTTGCCATAAATGTTGGAGCCTCACTGTCTGGGAATGAACCCCCACCCCAACCCCACCAGGCTGTGGCACTCTCTAAATGCAGAACCTGGCGCCCTGCAGGGTCTCACCAAACACTGTCTGCCAGACTGGCTAGTCACCAGCCACGTAGGGGCGTGGGGCCTTGGGCTGGGCAGGCCCAGCTGCCACATAGACATTCTGGCTCATGCCAGCAGCTCACGGCCCTCTCTGCACCCCCAGCTATTCGGGGTGTGCTCAGGCCTGTGAGATGCTGGTATCTCTCAAGCTGCCCCCACAGACTCCTCCTCCTCCCCTCCCTGTGTGCTCCCTGCAGCCTCTCTGTCCATCTCCTCCCCCTCCTGTGCTCCCTGCAGCCTCTCCTCCCCCTCCTGTGCTCCCTGCAGCCTCTCCTCCCCCTCCTGTGCTCCCTGCAGCCTCTCTCTTCCCCATCTCTCCGAGTGGTAGTGAGAGAAGCACGCGCCACTCTCAATAGTTACACATCTCTGGGCACCTGAGCAGTCCAGCCCAGAGCCAAGTCCCCATCTCAGTTTACTCATGCCGGTCACTCTGGCCTGATGGGCCTGCTCTCAGGTCCCCAAAGAGCCGATGCCACCCGTGGGAGCCTGCTTTCCACTCGTTGTCTTCTTCAAGTCTGGCTTGGATGTCACTGCCTCCAGGACACCACCTGACCCTCTGGGACGGCACCAGGCCCTTCCTCTGACCTCTCTGCCCAGCCCCATGCCCTGTCCCAGTGCCCACCACAACGCTGAGGCCGACATGATCACCAGCCCTATTGTATAGAGGACAAATCTGCGGTCCTGAAAGGCCACTGAGTTCAAGAGCTGCCGAACTGAGATGACACTGGGCTAGAGCCAGGGTCTCTCCAACTTTCAGTTGCTCAGCCCCCTCCCTGGCTGTAAGCTTCCCAAAGGGAGCCAGCCATGTCTACATTAGTAGCCCCCCGACTCTTGTACCATTGCTGCTCCAGAGAGCAAACACAAAGTCAATAAATGGACCCTGGGCTCCTTTCCCACGCTCTCTGACCCTTCCACCTCTCAGCCTAGACAGCCCTCTGCCCGCAGAGTCCTCCCAGCCTTCACCCCTAACAATGGATACTCCCACTCCAGCATCAGCCCGCGCACACAGACGCCAGCAGCTAAGACCCAGTCACCTACACCAGCGGTCAGAACACCTCGCCTGGACTAATCCCTCACTGTGGACCCAGCCTGATGCAGTGGATAAAGAAGTGGATGGAAAGATGGCTGCGTCCCATAATCCCCTGCTCAGAGAACTAAGGAACATCCTTAGCTAGCAAATCCTAGGGAAGCATCAGGACCTGGCACAAGGAAAGTAGAGAGAAAGAGAGAGACAGAGAGAGAGAGAGAGAGGTGGAAAGCCGAAGGCCAGCAGAATCTCTAAAACTTGGGGGTCACTCTAGATCAAGAGACTTCGGAATATACCCTCTGGGTCTGGATTTATTGTTTATTTATTTTTGATTGTTACTTTTAAAAAGGATCGGATAAAGAAAATTTAGCTAGCTAGTTCAGTCAATTGGTGAGCTCTGGATTGAATTGAGAGACTAATAAAAGTGGAGAGAGATTAAAGAAGTCACTTGAAATCAACTTCAGGCCTCCACATGTTACATATGTGCATGTGTACCCATGTACACATGTGCACTCAGACACGTGTGAGAGCCTATACAAATACGTTCACAAACACACACATACCCCCACATATACATATGCAAAAAATTGCCTAGCAAGTAAAAGTAGCATTATTTTATGGAAGCTGATAGAAGCAAAACCTACTGAGTAAACAATTATCTGCATAGCAAGTATAGCCTGATATGTTAACTGAATTTATATATTCAGACCACAAAAAATACCTTTTCTTGCATATCATGAAGCAGATTTTTTTCTTGACTGATAAAGACACAGAAGATATAAAGGCAAGTCACTTTTCAAAGATGTTTACCCCCAAAAAATCTTTTTTTTTTTAAATTTAAGAAACGCCAATACTTATATAACTCTGAGGTCTTCCATAGGAAACTTCCAGATAAAAAAACCTGCTTTGGACTTTATGTTGCCAGAATCTGGTCCAAAAACCAGTTATCGTAGAAGTGACACCTCTTTCACAGAACTATTAGATGTGCTAAGGAGATATCAAACTCACAAGGAAGGCTTGGCCATGCGCCACACCCCTGACCACATTGGAGACACTCTGAAGACATGACCAGAGCTGTGTGTACCCTCAGAGACCAGCATATACATCCTCTGCCCTTCCCTTGGTTTGCACCCCATCTGGTGTGAATCCAGAAACACTTCACACAGATAACGTGCTGCCGAGTGACTCTTCCAGGGCAGGAATTCAAGGCCAAGAGGAAATGACCCCTTCAAATATCACAGGCACGCAGGCCTGCAATGTAAACTTTACACGTGCCTCCTCAGGTGACGCAGGATTGTCCAAATATTTTTCCCAAGTATTGCAAACAGCGGAGGGATCTGTGTTACTCTCTCAGAAACCCCTCAGCCCCCGGCCCTGCAGAGCTCCCGGCTGATGTAAGACAGGACATTCCAGAGGCCGTGTCACAAGGCAGGACCGTGCAAAGTGGCAGATGAGGCTCACGGGCGTGGAATAAAGAAATGACTATTTTCACCGCCAGTGCTGAAGTCCAAAGGCCTCACGCTGGGGGAAGCACTTCTTCTCCTCCAGCTCAGTGTATGCTGAGCTCGCAGCGGGCACTCAGAAAATGTTTGTGGAAGAAATGAATGGTTGATCCAGGGTATAAATAATGGTGTGAAACCTGAGGCAGAGAACCTATGTCTTGGCCAAAGTCACCCAGTGGGGGCAAAGGGCTGGAGCCAAAGCTCACGCTCTGCTTCCCACCTAGCCTGGGCTTGACTGTCTTTTCTGGAAGATGGTTTGTGCTACAGTCATCGCTACCCAAGGAGGAAATGGCAGAGGAAGAATGTGCCCTCGGGTACTGTGATCTCAGGGGAGCACCAGGCCATCTTGCCTCTGGTGCACAGCCTGTGCAGGGCCGATATCTAGCTCGGCACCTGGCACACGGCGAAGTGTGTTGGATGGATGAATGAATGAACCAACTAGGAGACAGAGTGACCATTTACGAAACACCCTTGCACCTGATATCCCCAACTTTCCTAAGACAAGAAAACCGAAGCCTCCTGAGCTCTCCCCCGCCCCCCAGCCGCTGTGACGTGAGGCTGTGGCTCTGGAGGCTGCTCTGCCTAACTTGTTTCTTTCAAACCTGTGTTTTGTTTTAAAAGTTTCATGTTGGGCTTGGAGAGATGGCTCAGGGGTTAAGACTCTGCCTCACAAGCAGAAGGTCCTGAGTTCAGATCCCAGGTCCCATATTAAAAAAAAAAAAATGCCATTTGAAAGGGTGTCAGCTTGCACTTCTGGTCCTGGTAGATAGAGCCTGGGAAACCCCAGAGCAAAACAAGGAGGTAGAAGCAATCCAGGATGATTGCTGAAGTCACCCTTGGGCCTGCACAAGGACACACACACACACACACACACACACACACACTTATATGTCCATTTGGCATTCTGTGCCACGACCTATCACGTACTTGGTTTTCAAACAAAGCTAAGATCTCAGATTATCATTAATTGCTTTTAAAATGCTGCATCATAGAAAACTGCATAGATAGGGCACAATAATGAAACCCAGGTACCATCACCCACGTAATTTCATTTTTTAAAAAACGTAATTCTGTAAGGAAAAGTGATTCAGAAAGAAACCACAGAGCCGGCATACACATTCTTCATGTTGGTTTGCTCGCTGCAGAAGGACACACCTGGAGAAGATGCTGAAGGTGGCAGGCGAGGTCAGATGTCTAGTCTGGAGGCTAGAAGGGCAGAGTGGGGTCACCTGGAAACGGCTCGTTCAGCTACCATATGTCCCCACCAAGGGCTCTGGAGGTGCAGGCACTAAAAGGCATCAATCCAAAAATTGATAGGTCCAAAATTTATTTTTTATGTATTTATTTTCTTTGGTGGTGTGTGTGTTACATCTGTGGGGAGGGGTATGCTTGCCCATGTGGGCATGTCACTTGTAGGAGTATCGGTGGAGACCAGAGGCTGAATTTGGGGTGTCTTGCTCATTTGTTTTTGAGATAGGATCTCTTACTGGACATGAAGCTCACAGTTTCAGCTAGACTGGCAGGTCAGCAATAATTGGGATCTGCCTGTCTCCACCTTAGTGCCGTGGTTACCCGCTTGGAGTTTCACCTTTTTATGTGCATGCTGGGGATTCAAATTCGGATCCTTAAGCTTATAAGGCAAAGATTTTCTCACTGAGCCACTCCCCTGGCTCCTGTATCTTTTCTTTTGAGCCTTTCATTTGCATTAAAATCACATGGCTTCTAGAAGCAAAGCATTTCTGAATGTTCATTCGTGCTCCCCCCCATTTTCCTCCCCTCAACCAGGCACATTCAGAAATCTCCATGTATGGAGTCTGTGACTTCATTTCTAGCTGCCTGCTCCTCATGGATTCTGTGCCTGGAGTCCATGAGTTCTCCGGGGTGCCTGCCCCTCATGGCACTCCACATGTAGGGTCCTTGAGTTCTGTTCTTTCTCTCCCCTAATAAACTGCACTTTAATGAAAGAAGGAAAGGAAGAAGGAAGGAAGGAAGGAAGAAAGGAAGGAAGGAAGGAAAGAAGGAAGGAAGGAAGGAAGGAAGGAAGGAAGGAAGGAAGGAAGGAAGGAAGGAAGGAAAGAAGAAAGAAAGAAAGAAAGAAAGAAAGAAAGAAAGAAAGAAAGAAAGAAAGAAAGAAAGAAAGAAAGAAAGAAAGAAAGAAAGAAAAGAGAAATCCTATGCTGTGCTGGGATATGAAATCTACCCGGACTTTGAGGAACACTACTTACTAGTCTTGGGGAAAAAGAGAAAAACAGACAGATATTAATGAAATCCCAGGCAGACTTCGACAGCCCTCTCAGCATGAGAAGTTTCTGAGGAAATTGTTCTATCCCGCACTCATCCTCCAGCCCTCCCTCTCCCCTGCCTCCTTCAAGAGGAAGCAAGGGTAGGAGGCGGTAGGGGTGGGGGAAGAGGACAAACTCTGTAGGCTGCAGAGTTAGATTAGAGACTTGAATCAGGTTCTATCCACTCCTAGCTGTGCATTATTGAGCGAGTCACCTACCCTCTCCATGTCGCTCCTAAAAGATAATGCCCTTCCAAACACCAAATCCTCTGAACATTCTATTAGATAACACTGGCCTCTATAATTGCTGTCACCCACAAGCACTCTCAAGAATGAGTCCCATCTGGCCCCGGGCAAAGCAGAGGCTTTATAAGTATGTGAACCTTTCAAGGCCCACAGTGATGTGATTCCTAAGGAGTGGGTGTTTTTGCTTTGCAGAACCGGTGATCAAACCTGCTAGGAAGGTGTTCTGCCCCTGAGATTCATCCCCTGCCCTGAAAGGTTTTTCTTAAGCAACCTCTTCTTAGCACATCTGTAAGTTTGGGAAATAAGTTCAATTTGGAAAAAAACAGAAATATTTCTCCGCCTCCCTTCCCTCCTGGGCTGGCCCAGAGACGCCCGCCGCATGTGTACGGAACAATTTGCCAGTCCGTGGAACAGACACAAGGACACCCTGTTGTTTCCCAGCTCAGAATTGGCACTTTGGCACACTGGCACACATTCTATGATTCTGCAAACTCACGGACACTGGGACTGGGAAACCAGAGGGGGGTCTGTGGGTGTTGAGTGGGCCCGGTCCCATCTAGCCTTGCTCTGGAGTCTCTTCTGGGTGGACAGGCACCGAGGGGGATCTCAGAAGGACACGTGACACCCAGCAAACCTGGCGCTACCTCGGTAGAAAACACTGGACCTCCAAGACCAGGCTTTTAGACAGGTCGCCTCTCTCATGTTCAGACTCCCCGCTGGACGACTGAGGATAAAATCATCCTGACGCTTCCTGCTTTACCCTGCAGGTGGAATCCCAGGTTTGCTGCCTTTTAAGCCTTACCTTTCCCATCTGCAAAACGGGTCTAGTGCACACCCTCCAAGACCACTGTGAAGACCTACATGTAGACTGGTTTGCAGTCTGGACCATAATAAGTGCTCAGTGACAGATAATAGATGTCTTATGGTAGAAAGCAACTGTATTCTTGAGTTTAAGATCAATATCATGCTAAGAACCAGCTTCCTTCTCTGCATGCTCATTTATGAAGGGCACTAAACCAACCATTCAGCTTCCTAACTTACTTCCCCAAGAGAGGAAACCACATGCATGTAGTGGAGAGATCCTCTCCCAGACCGCATTTTGTATGTAGGCCAACAGCTCTGTCATGGTTTGAAATGTGTCCTCCACAGTCTCGTGTGTTTGGCAAGGTCATGGCACCTTGAGAGGTGGAGCCTTGCTGGAGGAAGGCAGTCACAAGGGGTGGGCCTTGAGGGATGAGTCCCACCCTACCTCCAGGAGGAGTCTGCCTTTGCAGCAAGCAGTCTGGCAGCTCTCAGCCTCCAAGATGTCTGAAGTGACATAGACTCCTCCAGTTTGGCCAGCCAGCCATGCCGCCTCTGCCATGAGAGACTGTATCTTCCCTCTGGAACCGTAAGCTGAATGAACCTCCCTGTCTCCCTGAAGATGCTTGACTTTGGGTGCTCTCTCACAGCAATAGTTAAGAGTAACCATTACAAGCTCTAAGTTCCACTCCTTGAGCCAACTACCTTCAATTCCATCAGCAAGAGCTGTGCTATTGCTGTAGCAGTAATGTCTCAGATATTACCAATAACCTTCTGTAGCTGCAGGTGGTAGGGAGGGAAGAAGGGAATAGACTTCTCCCCAAGCTCCTCCCCAAGCTCCTCCCCAAGCTCCTCCCCAACCTCCTCCCCAAGCTCCTCCCCAACCTCCTCCCCAACCTCCTCCTCCAGCTCCTCCCCAACCTCCTCCCCAAGCTCCTCCCCCAGCTCCTCCCCAACCTCTTCCCCAACCTCCTCCCCAAGCTCCTCCCCAACCTCCTCCCCAACCTCCTCCCCCAGCTCCTCCCCAACCTTCTCCCCAACCTCCTCCTCCAGCTCCTCCCCCAGCTCCTCCCCAAGCTAGCTTGTGCCTGATAGTCTTCACCCATGAAGTGAGCGAAACACACAGGTTTCCTGGCTCGCCGTGAGGCTGAGAAGGGCTTAGCTCTAGACAACAGTGAGAGGGCTCTAGTTTATCCCCAGAAAGGTTCACCCCATTTACTTTTCTCTTCTGGGCGAAAGAAGAATTTAAAGAATCAAAGTTAAAAGTCTGAATGTCATAATAAGCTTTAGCACGTGAAATGTGATGTTCTGGTAGGGGATGGGAAGGAACACTGACAAGACTGTATGACGTGACCACGTGTGCCTCAAAGCCCAGAAGCTAAATGCCCAATAGTCCCAAGAAGAAAAACCAACCACTAAACAATATGTGAAAAAGCGATTCATTTCCTGAGCAGCCGACCTGTATACAGACAGCTAAACACATGTTGAACACAAAGCGAGTGATAAAAGCAAAGAATGTCAGACAAGAGCAAAGGTCCCATCTACACGCAGATGCAGATTCTACCATGCTCAACGATGACATCTCACACATGGGGAAATTACGTGGTAACATTTTCAGTGCTGGGTCTGGCGGTGCCCACGCATGACCCCACAACTTAAGATGCTGAGTCAGGAGGATCTCAAGTTCAAGTCCAGGCCGGGCTCTATAATAAGACTAAATTTCTAATTAATTAATTATCAGTCTTCTTGCATATGTATTCCATGTCAAAAGAAACTAACTACACGATGTTAAATGTGGACAACTGAACGAAACTCTAAATCTAAACAAGAAGGTGGTATAGCAATATAGGCAAATGCCACATATACTGTTAGGTGGAGAAAAGAGAAATGAAAACTCAAATATCACACCTGTCCAGGGACAGGAGCAGCCTGCAGGATGATCGAACAGCTGCTGATTCAAGATAGTGGGGTCATGAAGGTTGTTTGTCCTGTCCCAGCTCCCGTTAAAGACCTCTGGCTCCAGTCTCCTCCTCTCTGGAAGCTGAGGCTGTTCACCTCTGGACAGGGCTGGGCTGTATCTGACACCGTCGTGTCAGTTGATTTGGTTTCTAAATGACTTGGGTGATTCTTGAAGCTGTAGTTCTCAAAAAGCTGACGTGTGTGTGTGCTCAGAGACAAACATGCTCCAGAGAATTCTGAGGATCAGAGCAACCACATTGCTGGGGCCGAGGAAGGTCTCCCTTGGATGTCAGATGGCGTCCCCACAAAGTCTCTCTGAGGCTGGACAGTTTGCTCAGAATGGCTGCCCTTCCCAAGCTTCCTTTCTCGGGCAAACAGGGACCCCTCCCCCGGGTCAGACTCCATCTTCCCAGACCCGCGGCCACTTCTCAGTCTGCTGTGGGCCTTGGGTCCCTTTGGGACACTCATACATACTGACTTTGCCAACTATGTTGAAGGGCTCAGATCTCTGTGGCATGGCCGTAATCAGTCACCTACTTATTGCACACTAAAAATACACATAGGTCAGGCACTGACATACGCCAGGTCTGGAGGATATGACACTATGAAAATGGCCCCTAAGAGACACCATAGTCTCTGAGAGAATTCAGCTTCCAGTGCATTGAGGCTGGGCCCGGTATAAAGCTGCATCAATGTCCACAGCTGCTATACTCAGCACTTACTCGCTGTCTAACATGGTTCTAGAAGTTCTCCACCCAGTAGGTAGTAGATTAGTGTAGATTCGGTGTAGATTAGGCAAATGTCACTTACTGCTCCAGCCACTCTAGAGAGAGGTGACAGCGCTATTCTCACATTACAAGAACAGGATGCGAAGCTTCGAGAAAGGTTCCTTGACCTGCCTAAGGATGGTCAACAAGATGCGAGGCCTGGGATTCTGGACACGCCCATTCACTCCAGAACTCAGGCCGGAACCAGGCGGCTTCGGTCATAACACGGCGCAGCGTTGGGAAGAAAATGCCATCAGCAAACCGGGAGGGGGACTCCGGACTGCTGGGATCCTCTGTGGGCGACGATTTGAATCTGTTCTGCTCCCACCAAAACTCATGTTGGAGTTCAGCTGCTCTCCAAGGCCTAACGAGGGTAGAAACTGAATGTAGAGGCTGGAAAGATGGCTCAGAGTCAAGCCTCTGCCTCACAAGCAGAAGGACCTGAGTTCGGATCCCAGATCCCGTGTAAGAATGCTGGGTGGATATGTGATATCCTAGAAGGCAGAGACTGGAAAACCCCAGGGCAAAGCCAAAAGGAAGTAGAGCAATCCAGGATGATTCACACACGCATGCACGCACACACATAGAAGAAACTGAATGCACTATGAGGTCTAGGGAGGGAGGGGGGCTTTGCATGGTGATTACACTAGTCATCGGGGTGGAGCCCCACTGCTGAATCCTGATTGCTTTCTAGAAGGAAACAAACCTAAAATGAGGCTCATTTGCATGTGAGCTTTGCCGTCTCAGGACTCAGCCAGCAGAAGGCTGTCTTCCGGAAGAGGCCCCTCGCCTTCATCCAGAACAAGAGATAAAACAAACCCCTTTCTTTCACAACATGCCCTCGTGGGGTGGTGTGCTGGGAACAACCATAAACAGATTGAGCGCTGCGTGGACTGGCACACTGTGTTCTGTATTCCGTCTTGTGAGCTGGGTGACCAGCGTCCAGCTGAGCCTCAGGACTGAGAGGCAGGGGTCAGGCCCTCAGGGCTGAGGTTCAGGACCATACACGTAAAGCCATAACCAGACACGCCCACATAAACAGCCAAGTCCACCTGCCTGAGTCACCTGACCTCTCTCTGAACACCCCTTCCATTTGCCAGCAAAGGGCCGGGTTAGCCTGTCTGAATCCACGCACTGCACGAGGCTGGGCGTACGCAGGTGGCAAGAAAGGGTGGAACGCCTTACAGGTTGGCATGAAGACAGAAGGGAGGCCATGTAGGTCAGAGTTAAACTGGCCCCAGCCCAGTTTCCTGCCACACGACTCTGGGCACATGGTGTCACATAACTTTCCCAACCTATAAAATGGGGATGAGTCCCATATCTGCCTCACACAGACATCATAAAAATGAGTTAAGATGTGTACGTGAAAAAGTGGCTGATACAGAGCAAGTGTCAAAAAAAATGTTGCTCTGTTGATTCTAGACCAAGTGACAGACAGACACAGCTACCTATTGACCTACACATATCCTATTAACTTCTAATTATACAATATATGCATATTGGGGAGGGGCACCTTGCAATCCCGTTACTAATGAGGCTAAGGGGGAGGGAGAATTGGGGCTTTCAGCACAATCTGACTACTTCAGTGAGGTCCCCCTCAATCTCTAAGCAAAGAAATAAGTGAGAAGGAAACATGCTAACATACTAAATGTACTAACATTGTTTTTCTTAATTTTTATTTCCGTGTGTGTGTGTGTGTGTGTGTGTGTGTGTGTGTGTGTGTGTGTGTGTACAAGAGGGCACTATGTATTGGGACCCATCCTGATTTGCTTTGCTGTGGGATTTCTCAGGTTCCACCTTCCAGAGCTAGAAGTGCAGGCCTCTACCATTTCTCCCTGGCATTTTTATGTGTGATCAGGGATCCGAACTGAAGTCCTTCTGCTTGGGAGGCGGAGTCTTAACCCCCGAGCCATCTCTCCAGCCCCAAATGTACTAACATCTTAAGGTCGGTCATCGTCCCTCATAAGACTGAAGTTTTTTTTCTTTATACATATTCTCTGGGTTCCATTTCATCATCAGAGCAGAGCTGACAAATACCTCTGTAAAGACCAGCGACAGCTACCTGGCCCCACATGATAAAAGGCCCCAAGATATGGGGTGCCGTCCGCTCGCAGTCCTCCCAGAGATCTTTTCACATGGACACCCACCTCCTTCTGAGAAATGCCCCCACCCTTGCTGACCCTGTGCCCGCACTCAGTCCCCTTCCTCCCTGTCTGGGTTTATTCCTCTTCTGGGCTTCTGATGGCTTTGCACAGACCCCCAACTTTACCAGAAGCTCTGGGCTAGCTCACATTCCAAGGGACTCCTGGTCCTGAGGGCACAAGCGTTTCCCAGGCCTGCCGGCCCAGAGGCAACTCGGCTGAAGTTCTCCTTCAAGTTCAAGGTTCACCTTCCAGGGTACAGGGCATGTTGGCTGTGGTCTGGGGCCGGGCAAAGTGGGGTCTGTCTCCTGGTTAGAATCCTAGTCTGGGGATTATCTGGGTGTGAGCTCTGCAATTTGTTTCTGCATGTGTGAGTGTGATTGTGTTTGGGAGAGGAGAAAGAAAATATATTTATAAAATGTTATTCAAAGTCCCTAAGAATAGATACAACACATGGACTGACTGGCTCAGGTTTTTTGTTTTTTTTTTAAGAATCACAGAAAAGACCAGAAAACAAATAAGATGAGCTCAGATGAGCAGCAAATGGGAGAGACTGATGTTGGGAATGCTTTGGGACACAGACAGACCTGGGTGGATTCTAGATTATCGTTCCCAGCCACAGAATCCTGCAAGTTCACGATCAGAAGGAGTGTCAAGAGTGGGGATGTTGAACCCTCAGCCCCACACAGGAAGCCCTGCGTCACCCCGACAGCCAGCTGGCTTCAGTGTCCCCTCCATGCCCGGGTGAAGTCAGCAGCTTTTCCCCTCTCAGCTGCCCTTATGTTGGCCTTGGTTTCGTCCCAGCCATACAAAAGGAAAGCCGCCCTTTTGTCCAAGAAAGCTTCTGTGGCTATCGGGTCCCATCAGCCACAACTCACAGCAAGTAACTTTACAGAATGCCTCATCTCGAACTTTCTGGCCTTGCCCAGTTCCACCACGGGCTTGACCACACGAGAGCAACAGGGTGACTGTTGAGCCCTGTAGAGTCAGGAGAGTCCCAGGAGGAAGATGGGAATATCGACTCATCTCTCATTGGCTAAAACTAGCCCACATGACCACCCCCCTGGGAGAGGATGGCGGGACTATCAGAATAGGTTGAGATAAAGCTGGTTTTATCTCTGAGCTGATGACAGGGGGCTCTCCCAGGAGAGTGAACAAAATCAGGGTCTGTCAACAAAGAATGTGGGGACATGGTTGTTGAGTGAGCAGCTGTGGTTTGGTCTGCAGAGCAGACAATGTCTCCTCGGGTTGACGGTGTGGCTGCTGAGGTCCAGCAACCATCCCCCCTCTGCTGCGGACCCCGTCTGATTCAGAGGCGTCACCTCTCAACCAAAGCAGCAACTTATCCTCTCCAGGGCCTGGCTGCCAGCTTCTATAAGCTGCCTGCATCCTTCTCGTACATTCTTTTTTGTGTGTGGATTCAAAGGCCAGCATTGATCCCTGTGGCTTACGGTCAAGTAACTTTAACTGTTCATTGGATTCAAGAGCTCTGAGGGTCCCCACGGTCCACTTGACTGAGGTGATGGCAGCTGAGGATAGCGCGTAGAGCCCTGCGGGCTACAGTCCAGGATAAGAGTCAGAGTCTGTATCCTCAGCCATCTTCTCACTAGCTGTGTGGCTTCAGAAGAGTCGCTCGATAGTTCTGCTTGGCCATCCATTGACATGCCCTTGCTCCTGGCAGAGACGGACACAAGTAGATACAGATGTGCCCATCCCATTCAAGAGATGCCACCACAGTCACGACTCATCACAATAATACGTCACACAGACCATCCATTTGCTCAATGAATTATCAAGTTTTGAATCACAGACTCCCTTCAATGGTTTTTCTCTTTTATAAAATCGGGATACTAACAGTATCACAGTTTTTTTTGATAATGACACAGATCTGTGAAAGCACGTCTTGCTCACAATGCCATGAAATTCAAAAGACTGCCGTTGAATCTCTAGGGGAAACGCTGGCTCATGCACTCACATAATAAAAAAATAAAATGGTACTTAAAAATATATGTGTGTGGTTTATGTGTATGGGCGTCTGCATGTGCACACAGGTGTGTAGGTGTATGCCCATGTGGAGGCCACGGGGTGACACCGGGCATCCTCCTCTATTGAGCTCCATTTTACTTTATGAGATAGGGTCTCTCGTTAAACCTGGAGCTCATCTAATTGGCTAGAATGGCTGACTAGTAAGTTCCAGGGATACATGACAATCTCTGCACGCAGCGCTGGCAATCCGGATGTGCGCCATCTCACCTTTATATGAACTTTGGTCCTTGGGCTGGGGAGATGATTCAGTGGTCAGAACGCTCTCTAGGCAAGCAACAAGACCAGAGTTCAAATCCTCAGTTTCCACCTAAAAGGTGTGGTGGCTGCCTGTATTTCAGCTTTTGAAGACAAAGACCAGGGTCCACAGAGCACGTTGGCTCGCCAGAGTAGTCTATCTCTGCCAGCTCTGGGCTTGATTAGAGACGAAGACCCAGCCTCCAAAGAGTAAGGTGGAAAAGCAATTAAAGATGATTCCCAGTATCAGGCCATTACATGCATGCGCACACGTGTGTACCAACCCCCCAATACACACATACACATGCACCCACACACGTGAACACATGCACATACTCCCTACAATGGAAATAAGAAAAAAGAACTCTGGTTCTCATGTTTATATCACAGGCACTTTGTAAACTAAGCTATCTCCTCAGCCCTGAGAACAAATGGTATTAGGTGATGGATGTACTCAGGCTCCCTACTCCCTGCTTCTCAGTGGAAACTTCTGTGCACATATTTGGCATTTGGGACTCTATGCTATAAACACAGATAAAAGACAACACCTACACAAACACATGTACAATGGGAAAAGCCCGAGGCCAGCTGAGCATCAGTCCAAAGAATGGTCATGCTCAGGAATATTTAAAAAAAGAATAAGATCAAGATAAATAAATGTTTAAAAACAGCCGCCAGCGTAAAGGTGGATATGGAAATGGAAGAACAATTCTAAGGAGAAAGTTTGTAAGTGTGGATGGATTGAAGAGAGAGACTAGAGGTGGTTGCTATGGAGATGAGAAAATGAGATGTGGGGCCGAGGATGTCAGGAATAAAGGACTTTTTAAATATTGCTGCTAGGTGCCCCCTGCGGAATTTTAAGAAGGTACAGAAAACTTCTGATTTTCTCTCAGCTATTTTTGGGTGTTGTACTAATGCTTATTTGAATAACATGATTGCCACTTTTTGGCATCTATGTGTGTGTGTGTATCTGTGTGTCTGTGTGTATCAGAGAGCACCGTGTGTGTGTCTGGGAAGATGCAAGGTGACCTTGGGATTCATCCTGGACTGCAATTACCTTCTCTGTCTTTGCTCTGGAGTTCCTCAGGCTCCACCTACTAGGACAGGAAGTGTAGGTCACAGCCATTTCCCTTGGTGGTTTTAACGTGGGATCCAGGATCGAATTCCGTACCTTCTGCTTGTGAGGAAAAGGCTTCACCTCTGAGCCATCTTTCCGGCCGGGTGCCTTTTTTTTTTTTTTAATTAAACTGACTATTGTCCATGGGCACGCATGCCACAGAACGAATATAGAGGTCAGAGAACAACCCTGTGAGGAAGAGTCTCTCCTTCCACCGTCATGCGGATTCCAGAGATTGCACTTAGGTCGCTGTGAACCCTCTACGTTCAGATTTTCATGAAGCACCTCCTATGTTCTAGACACTGGGCCAGGCTTCCAGCCCCTCAGCCTCCATCACCCACGGAGCTGGGGACACAGCATAAGGTACCTGGCCTGACTCCCCCCCACTCCTGCAGTCGACACCTTCCAGACACCTGGTCCTCCTTAAGCCACTGTCATTTCTGTCCTGATGACTCTTTCCAGGCCTCCCGGCTCTAGTCCCAAGCCCCCGACACAATCCATTTTTTTAAACCGTTCTGCCAAGTGTTTTTTAAGAAGGTGCAAGTCAGATGACGCCTTGCTCCTGCCTTATATCCTGACCTCCTCCTCCCTTCCTGCATTACACCATCATACTGTGACCCGTGACCCAACTCACACCCCCTCCCCAGCCTCCACGCCCCTGCGTGACCCCATCTCCACACTGCCTAGAGATCACCTACCCTCCCTGACCCTCTTTTTTCCACTTCGAACACTGTTGTGAGTGTGTCTACGGGTGTGTGATTGTGTCTGTGTGACTGTCAATCTCTCTCCACCTTACTTTGCTTTTTTTTAACTGGGTCCCTCACTGACCCTGGAGCTTGTCTCACTGTGTGCCCCCAGCGCTGGGTTACAGGCGCCTATGGCTGCTCCTTGCTTTTTGCATGACCGCTAGGGATTAGAACTTCGGTCCTCACTGGCTGAGCCCTGACTCTCGCCTGCAAGGCTCTTTACTGCTCCAACAAAGCTCTCCTGGCATGACCAGGCCCCCACGGAAGCCTTATCTGGAAGTCTTCACCCTCCACGCTACATCCAGCGAGGCCCCCCCTTCCCTGTATGGACCACGAGCCTCTTTGACTCAGCAGTGACTTCTTTGCATGTTCTCCGTCCCTTTCCTGCCATCGTCTGAGGGGCAGGACCGCAGCATGGCCACCTTCCAACACAGTTCCGGGTGTGTGCAAGATGCACAGGGAAGTGGTATCGCAGAGGGTGGCAGAGGTGCCAGGGAATGGTGACACACCTCCAACTTTGAGGGGCAGGGCATGTGGCACCACCAACTTAGTATCAGCTGGCACTCACACCCGGTGGAGCATGCTGCTTGCGCATGGATTGATTTTTTCCCCCTAGCTCTTGGCACATGTAATCTTTTCACTACCATTTTTTTTTAATGAACCAGATTCCAATGATACTACCATTCCAATCATTTTCAAACCATAAGGACAAAATGACATAAGTGCTAAGACGAAAGTCAAACTCCCTATGAACACACCAGCCAGCAGCGGCGCAGCGACGCCGTGATGTTGTTTCTGCAGAGCTCTTTCCCATGCATGTATCACATGTTTTCCTCCTGCACCATGAATTCAGTTTTTCCATGACCACAGGACCCCATCTTCCTGGAAGTGGGTGGGAGGTGCCCCCAGTACAGTGGGACAGAGGGATCCAAGTCGCAGGACCTTGGTCCAGGGCAAACCCACAGCTGGTCACTAGCTTAACTTGAGGCCACCTCCCAGCCAAGACAAAGAGGCCATTTTTCTTTCCCTCGCGTACAAAATGTGCTCTGGATTGAGAGATTTCCCGAGTTATGAGATTCAGCTCAGTGAGCAAGAAAGCATCTGAGCTTTTTCCAAGAAAGTCAGACTTCAGTACAGCATGGATGGAAGCTTTATTTCCATCCAAAATAACCACGAGCTATGAAAGCCATTGTCTAAGAAGCCAGGAGAACACTAGGCTTTTGTGGAGAAAGAGAAGGCAAGATCTAGATGCTGATGGGACTGCTGGGTTCCGTGGGGGCTCAGCGGGGCTTCCCTCATGCACCTGCACCCTTAGGTAGGGAGCTGGAGGCTGTGGGTGAGCTCTGGTCAGGAGTCACCTGATGCCAGGCTGTTTTGCAGAATCCATCTTGCCCCCTCCTCCCCCACGTTAATCTCCTTTAAAACCCACCGTGGAGAGAGCTCGTGGGCTGAAACCACAGCCTGATGGTGAGCACCGGGTACGATCCACTCTGACCAGCAGGCGACAGCTGCAATCTACCCACAGACACGAACACTGATGCCAAAGGTTATCCTTGTGGAACGATAGGCAACTGAAAGGAAATCTATCGGAAACAGCACAAATGGCCCTTTGGAGACGCGAGTGTCAGCTATGGCAATTCCATTCAATCATAGAAAAAAGAAGAGAATATTTATGACTTGACAAGGAGCAATGTCCAGGGTGTGTGTGTGTGTGTGTGTGTGTGTGTGCACGTGCGTGTGTTGTATTTACTACTTTTGGTTGTGGTTGTTGTAGCTTGGGTTATGGTGCACTATGGTGGGGAAGGCATGGTGGCAGGAATGTGGGGCAGCTGGTCGCATGGCATCTGCGGTCGGGAATCAGAGGGAGATGGGCGGCTGGTACTCAACTACTTTCTCTTTTTCCCTGCAGTCCAGGACCCCAGCCCATGGGGGTCTGTCTCCCACAGTCAGGTTGGGTCTTCCCACCTCAGCTGATCCCATCTTGAAGATTCCTCATGGCATACCCAGAAGTGTGTCTCCTAGGTGATTCTAGACTCTGTGAAATTGACAGTGTTAGCATCACGATTATGAAATAAGCAAATTGCTTTAAAAAAAAAAAAAAAAAAACTAGAGAGGGTGTTGTAAGTGTGGTCCCTCGTCTGGGAGGAAAAAATGGCAGTTGGCATGGAGAGAAGTCGAAATGTGTCATAAAGTGAACGCCAGGCCTTTCCTGTGTTACTCCTGTCTGACCCCCGGCCTCCGACCCCCCAGCTGCTCCAGCCCTGAGTTTTCTAGTGGTCCCTGATCCCTTCTTGGAAGCATCCAGAAGCATCCAGGCTCCTTTTCTTCTCCATCAGTTCAATCGGTGAGGTGGGCTCCCGGGACCCCCCCGGTCTTGTAATCAAGCTTCTCTTAGGAGCAAGGACCGCCATCCACGCGGCTTCTATTCCCAGCTCCTCTCACTTGATGCGGCCTCCTAATTTAGTAAGCCAAACATTTCATTGGGAGACTTCTTTTCAACAAAATGCCAGGCTGGACCTTGGGATTTCTGGGTTTACATCTGCCAGTCAGTCCCAGATAGATGCATCGGGTTGACAGCAGGCTGTGGGGAGCAGAGGGTGGCACGTGTGACCTCCGGATGGGCAGGTGGGGAGTGGGGGCTGGATGAGGGTTCTGATCTGACTCTAGCAGGTCTGCTGAGTGCCTTCCACGATGCTCCCTTCTCCCCTGATTGGTTGGAGGGCACGGGCCGGAGGACAGGGCCCCGGATGTAGGTTTGGGGCCTCTGCCTAGAAGGGGCAGAGGGCACACAGCACTGCAGCGCTATGTGTCTCCCTTCTGCCCTTGGCGCCGCCCCGCCAGGCAGGCAAGGGACAAGCAGCCTGCCTCTGGCAGAACCTTCCTCTGGGCAGGGCAGGCAAGAGGACAATGTTTCTGGTGGAGTCACCCACCGCCTTCTCTCCCGCCCCAGCCAACGCTGTTCCGCATTCCGGCTGCCAGCAGCCTGGGTGGAGTACCATGGTTACGCTCAGGGAGGGGAGGCTGTCAGTAACCTTTGCCCTTTGCCGATGAATGAGGTCACTGCAGAGAGGCAGAGACAGCACCCAAGGCCAGAGTCACTTCTGGAACCGTAGGAGGGATTTAACCTAAGTCCCAAGGGAGACCCCTCTGCCTCTGAGGCCCAGGGGGTGGGAGCTTCCCTGCTTAGGCCCCCAGGGTCCTCCACCCCCCAGCACGCCCGTCCCTTGCACTCTACACACTCACAATCCTTTCAAAGAGAATAATCACCTCTTCTAATCTCTTACCTATCCCCAAATTTTAGAAAGTAGCTCAGAAATCCAGCCTGGCTTCAGAGATAAAATGATCAAATACTCTGAAGCTTCAGAAAAATCTAACTTTACACAGTAACTTGTACATAAGTGCTCATAATAGTCCTATCCATGGTAGTCAGAAGGCCATTTGCAGATAATGGGTAAATATAGGCCATACAAGAGAATATTATTCAGCCATAAAAAGGGATGAAATACCCATATATGCTGTCACATGAACACTGAAAAGTACTATGCTAGCTAAGAGAAACCAGACACAAAAGAGCATATTTGCTTGTAATGATTTCATTCACAAACCCATAGAAAAGCAGCTTAGTGCTGCCAGGGGGTTAAACAGGGAGTGAGAACAAAAGGGACTATTAATATCAGCTGTCTTCTTGGGATGATGGAAATGGTCTGAAATTAGTGGTGATGGCTGTAGAATGTATTCAACATACAAAGGCTACACTCGGTTACATGCTTTATAATAGTGAACTTCATGTCACAGAAATATGTCTCAGGGTTGGGTAGACATCTCAGTTCATAAAGTGCTTGTCATACCAGCGTGAGGGCCTGACTTTGATCCCCAGTACCCATGTGAAAAGCTGGGCATGATAACATATACCTCTAGTGCTGGTGGGGGACCGGTGAATCCCTGGGGTTCTCTGGTCAGCCAAGCTAGCCTAACTGGTAAATGTCAGGTCTCACTGAGAGACCCTGTTTTGAAAACTATGAGGTGGGTAGCCTCTGAGAAGACTGACTTCTGACCTACACACACACACACACACACACACACACACACACCATGTCTCAGTTTTCTTAAAAAGCAGTTTGCTAGAAACGAGAGAGCTTAGTGGGTAAGACACCTGCTCTCAGACTAGGTGACCTGAGTTGGATCCTCAGAGACCCACATGGTGGAAGGAGAAAATTGACTTCTGAACTCCACCCATGCGTCCTGGTATGCATCGTCTTTCCCCCATCATCCATGGATCGATATGGACATAAATATATTACATAAAGAAAAAATACATTTAAAAAAAAAAAAAAAAAGCAGCTTGCTGGCGCTTCCCTGATTTTGACCCCAGGTCCCGGCTGCTCGGATGGCTAAATCATCTTTGCTCCATATTCCTGCTTCCCTGACTCGCCCTGCACAGTACTGCCCTCTGCTGCTTTGGGGCCACCCCATGTCCCCACAGGCCTGATCCCCGTATTCCTCTGCGCGGTGCAGTTATCAGGGTAGAATTGGAGGGATGACATATAATTCAGTCAGACTCCTCAGTGCCTCTGTCCTCTGTCCCTCACCCCGCCCTAGCCCAGGGAAACCCAGTGAGCATGGGTGGGGGTCTCCTGCACAGCCCCCTGTAGACGGCATGGCCAGGTTGAGGCCTGGGACCACCCAGGTCCTAAGAGCGAGTCCTCAGGAGCTGTGTCACGCTGTCTGATCGTGGCTTTTACTTGGAATGAGGCTGCCGTTAGGGTCTGTCTGGCCGTCCTGACCACCGCGGCCACCGTAAGCCTGGGCATGCGCTTGGTGGGGCTGTGTGACCAGGCGCAGGCTTGCATGACTCTGTGTGACTCAGAAACATGCTAATTAGGTTTGGGCAATAGAGCTCAATAAATTAGGGAGAAGCGGCTATTGATTTGGTTGCCAGTTCCCCTGGGGATGCACGAGGCAACGCTCACAAAGACTTTGCAGAGAAATGAACCAGAATCTCAGAACTCGTCTGCTCTTCATGGCATTGTGTTAAGAAAATGCAGGCCAGCCAGGAGATGTTAATGGGTGCAGGCCTCAGCTTCTCATGCTTAAAACTCCTTCCATCCTCTGCTCAAGCTCCCGCTAGAGTACCAGCTCTCCAGAAGAAAGCCACAGAACTCTGGGGTCACTAGGGCCATTCATTCCCCTGCCTTGGGATGAACACAGCTGGGAACCCTCCCCTTCATCCCCCCAGTACACCCCTAATGTGCACACTCAAAGCCAGACAAAGCAGGACATCCCCCATGCTGGGCACTCAGCACGTCCTGTCTCAGTCCATCCTCAAAAGACCCCGATGTTAGAGCACCGTGGGCTGCTCCCTTAGTTCTGTGAATGCGCCCCAGCGGGCTGGTGCGTTATACACTTGGTGACCAGCTGGTGGCGCTGTTTGTGGAGGCTGTGGAGCCCCCGGAAGGTACCGCCTAGTTCACAAGAATGGACCACTAAGAATGAGACCCGCTTCTGGTTCTGACTCTGTTTCCTGGCTGGCCAAGCTATGAACAAACTGTGTCCACGAGCTCCTGCTGCCGTAGACTCTTTCCACCATGCCTTCACGAGGCTAGTTGAATGACATCGTGAGCCAGACCTCGACTCCGCGGGGACTGCCAAGCCTGCTCCCCCTTTATCTGTGGAGTCATTGCCCATTTCTCCTCCCGATATTCTGTTGCCTGATATTCTGTCAGTGATAAGAAAAGGAATAATCCACTGGTTTTGCATGGTCACAAAGCTGTAGAAAACAGCAGTGGGCCCCGTCTCTCTGGGAACTACCGAGAATCGGTGTCTGCAGACCCCGTAAGCCCAGCTGGAGAGGGTCCCTGGGTCCTTCAAAGTAAGGCTTGCTGCAGACTGTCCACACAGGCAGGACGTGCAGACTCGGAGGGGAGGGGAGGACCGAGCCCAGATGGACACTGTGGTCAGAGATCCAAACTGGAAACAGGCATGCGCCTCGCTCGCCTCCAGGTCAGACACAGGCAGCTCCCTGGGGCTGTGAAGTGGGAAGCCATGGGGTAAGAGGAGCCTCTGAGATAGTTCAGGCTGTGCGAGGGGCCAGGCGGGGAGCCTGGATCTGAGTCACTTCCGGGCTTGGACAGAGGGCTCCAGGGAGGATGCTTCCAGAAGGAAAGTGTCTGAAAGGATAGGCAGTTGCAAAATCCTATGGGGGGGTTAGGGGGCCTCCCTCCCTGCATGTTTACAAGGCTCATGGAAAAGGAGGAGAGATGGGCGATGACTCCACAGATAGAGGGGGAGCAGGCTTGGCAGTCCCCACAGAGTCCAGGTCTGGAGAACCGACTCGGAGAAAAGGACTGGGGTGCCCAGAGCAGCTCAGAACCGAGAAGCTAGGGGGAACGAGACCACCCCCCCACACCAGCACCAGGTCCAGGCCAGGCGGCTACTCCGGGGACGCCGGTGTCTGCCCAAGCAGCACCTGGCTCTCCCCACCTGTTTCCCATTTTCCACCTGTGCACTGGACCGAGTTAGTGACATGTAATGTGACAGAGGACAGAGCTCCAGGAAGAGGCTGACTCGGTGCTGGGGTGAACCAGTGGGGGGGACCCCAGATCACCCCTGAGACGGGCGGGAGCAGCAGCAAGTGGATGAGGGTGGACCACAGTGTAGGAGAGGGGGAGGGACCGTACGGCAGCGAGCAGAGGAACTAACCACACAGGACAGAAAAGGGCCCAGCATTCAAACAAGACCGCAGACGAGGCCCTTGGAGCCCCCTGTTTATTCCGGGGAGCTCGGCAGAGCTCCCGGATCCTGACACAGCGCACCAGGCTCCTGACACAGTGCTCTGGCCATGCACAGGAACTCTCTGGGGATGTCTGGTACAGTCCCTCTTTGCAGATGTTGAGACTCAGAACCAGAGAGGTTCTATCACGGAGAGTAGGCAGAGCAGCAGGAGCCAAAGCTGCCTGGCTCCAGAGCCTCAAGTTATCCTCCCCCAGGCCACAGCGGGGTCTGTGGTTCAGCAGGGACCGAAACCCCTGGCTAGGCTAGAAGGGCAAGCGGACCAAGACCACCAAGCAGCCCGGCTGTCTCGCCCCCCACCCCAGGACTTCCTTTTCCTCCCTCAGGCGCAAGGCCTGCATGCCCCAAGGATCCCCCCATTCCCCCATGAGGCTTTGGGCCCTGTCTGAGGTCCCACCACAAGCACAGAGTACCAACCAGTTAGCTACAGGCGTCAACTTGACAAGAATTGAGCCCTTAGACACGCCTGCGAAGAGTTTTGTTAAGGCAACTCCCCAAAGAGCCCATGGGAAGTTGTCTAATTGATGTGGGAAGATCCAGTCATAGTGGGGAGGCCCATCCCCTGGGCAGGTGAAAAACGTGCAGAAAGAATTGGCTACCTGCCTTTGCACAACAGCAAGCTAAGAAGTCTATCCCTTTTTCAGCTTTTCCTGTGGATACGATGTGGGTAAGCACTCTCCTGCCGTCATAATGACTATAATCAGAAAATAGGGACCCAGCTGTTTGGGAAGAGAAAAGCTTCACCCAAGACTTTGTCCAGCTGAGCCTCTCCCGACGGTTACAAAATCAGCCCCAGCACTCAGAACATGCGTCTCTGGTCTGGGACCACCTGGCGGAGGAGGCCTTAGTCAGCAGCCTGAGAAAGAATTTTGCCCAGCCAATAGTCAGAAGGTCTGGGTAGACCCAGGCGCTGAGCAAGGAAAACACACAGGGAGGGCCGGAGAGATGGCTCAGGGGTTAAGACTCTGCCTCACAAGCAGAAGGACTTGAGTTCAGATCCCAGTTTCCATGTAAAAAATGCCAGGTGGAAATGGCAACAGCCTGTATTTCCGGCCCTCGTGGGCAAAGCTTGGAAAATCCCAGAATGAGGAGATAGAAGCAATCCAGGATGATTCCTAAAGTCACCCTTGGCCTTCCATAGGGACATACTGTGCTCTCTGATACACACACACACACACACACACACACACACACACCAGCAAAAAATAATTTTTTTAAAAAAAGGGACCAACAGGAACTTTTGATGAGGATGATGGTGATGATTAAGAACGTGAGGAAGACTTGGAACCACAGACCTGCTATGACTCTCAAACCTTGGGCAGGTGGCTTGCTCGCTCTGATCTCTTTTTTAATGTGTAACGTGTTTTTTTGCAGTTGGCACACAACCTAAAGGGTCTCATGAGGACATGCCCGTACATAAGGATATTATCAGTGTACCTTTGCCCCCTCCTCTACCTCCCTCTTCTTCCCTCCTAACAGGTAAATCTTGATCCTGCAGGTGAGAGAGAAGAATTTATCTGTCCTCTTTGACCTCGAGCATCATCGGTGGTGCCATGTGTGACACGTGCCCGGAGCACACACTGAGAGTCCAGGAGACGCTGACTCAAGGCGTGGCGTGGAAGAGGAGCAGCAGTGGCAAACGCAAGTTCTCAGGCCCACTACAGACCTGTCAAACCAGGAACTCAGGGTAAGGCTCAGTGACGAGCTCTGGGCACCTTTACCAGGGCCTGCGTACCCTGGGAAGGAGAGAGGCCATTGGTCCTGTCTCTGTGCTCACGTCGGGAATGTGCATCCCAGATAAATCTCTCAGGAAGAAAGGCTTCAGGGGGGTCTTCTGTGCGCCCCCAGTCCGTACCACAGAAGAACCCTGCTCCAGCCTTGGAGGGTGTCCAGAGCCCATGACGGATGTTGTTCCTGGTTGCTGTCCTCGGCAGCTCCTCAATGCTCCCTGCTTCTGCATCTTTGTGACCCTCCTTTGGGCTTCATGGTGGACATCTTGGAGCTTGTCCCCGACTGGACACTTGGAAGTCCCCCTTAGCATCGGGCTAGTTCTCCAAGAAGCTGGGGTGTCGCTCACTCTTGCAGCTCTGGCCACACCTTCTTGCTGGCCTGGTCACTGCAAACCTCTCCCAGCAGGGCGGAATGCTCCCCTCCCCCTTCCCTCCTCCGGTCACGTCCACTGCACTCCTCGTTCCTTCTATTTATAGCTTATAGTAAAACTCTGGGAGCAGTCAGTCAGCATGAACTCATCCTATTTACAGGAAAGCTCCGGAATTAACCAACTCTTTTGCCTTCTTAACAAAGCCCAATGTTTGCCAAAAGACAAAACAAAGTAAGAAAAAAAAAAAGCTTAATTTGATGGTCAGAGCTGAGCGATAAATTTCTGATTCTTCTAGAAGAAATCTGCCCGTTCCCTGGAGTGTTTAAGTCATTGACCACGAAGATGTCGCAGAGCTTTAGAATTCAAGGGCAATTAAAAATGCATGAGGTTTACTCTTCAAGATTGTCCTCTCTACACGGGACGCTGAAATTCCAAAAGGTGGCGCAGCATGGGCTTAATGTCATCTTAGGTGGAACTGTTTAAAATGAATTTGTTTGGGGGGGTGTGCAGTAGATTACCCAGGGGTGCAGGAGAGCATCGTGGAAATTGCTTCGCGGCTAGGCCAGGAAGCTGGACTACGTTCAAGATCCGACGTATTGGCAACTTGGACTTGGTCCAACTTTGCTTTTAATTTGATTTACTCCTGAAGCCTCAGAGAAGCAGAACAGGGGGCAAACAGGAGCGGGGAAGCCTCTGGGTGGCCCACGGAGCCCAAGCATCCCGCCACGTGGCTCTAACTTCTGAAGAGCCGGGGACGCCGAGCTGCAGGCTGGTTCCTTGTGTGAACCCCCAAAGCCCAGGGTTCCCCCTAGGGAACGGGCACCCCGACGTCCCCACATCCAAAGCTGCACTGCGTGCTTTTCCATAACTCCCTCCCGAGAACTCTCCATGGGCAGCTCAGACACGGCCTGCCACACCCGCAAGCCCCTGAATAAACCAAACAATAAAAGAAATCATTTAAAACACTATCGATGCAGGCTGGGGAGAGGGCTGAGCAGCTGGAAGTTCCTTGCTGCACAAACAAATGAACTCGAGTTTGGACTCCCAGATCCCGTGTAAAATGTCAGCTAGGTGCAGTGGCCCACCTGCAATTCCAGCCTTGGAAGGTGAAGACTGGGAATCCCTACAGCAGACTGGTGAGCCAGACTAGCCCTATTGGGGAGCTCTGGGTTTGTTGAAAGACCCTGTCTCAAAAACTCGATGGACGAGCACTCAAGGATGATTCTCAGTATCAATGCTGGGCCTACACATGATCACAGATGTGTCAGCACAGTTGCACATACACATGTCCCCCCATCACGTAGCACAAAAATATAGCACACACCTACCTGTACCACACACACACACACACACATACACACATACACACACGCACAATTAAAGTAATAATATCATTTCAAATAATTATTACCTTTTTCTTTGCAAAATCTGCATTCTTCCAAACATTAGGGGTTCTCAGGTGGGTGGGACCCCAAGACAACTACTAGTCTCTTCCCCCCACCTCTTTCCCTCCCACCCAGTGCCTCTACACTTGATTACAAGGAACCTGAAACCCAGGCTCCCCTATCAGGACTGGACAAGTATTTGTCACAAGATGGGACACTTGCAGACAGGAGCCGGTTGGTGCCTGCTGGCTGTCTGTCTGCTGCGATTTCTACAGAGGGTTTGCAGATTTCTGTGGTGTGCAAACACATTCCCACCATGGCCCATTGTACGCTGACATGATATCGCCAGATGAGGAGTTATGAGGAGCTGGCATGTGTGATTAATGCTCCTCTAATACATCTGTTAGCTACAACAGACACCAGACATCAATAACCTTAAGTGCTTAGCCAAGAAAATGTGCTACATTCATCAGTGTTGAGTCTTTGTTACTACCTTTGGTTTTACTAAACACTCGTTCAGTTGTAAAGTTATGTCCTTTAGCTTTCAATTATGGCAGTAGTCAACAACTGCTTGCAAAACTTGCATGTTAGCTGCTTTGAGTGGCTGGTTCTATCAGTAAGATGATACCCCCGCCGCCAGCCGCAAGATGACATCACGGACAATTTAGCCTTCACGCATGCACATATTCAGTGGTTGTTGGAAGGTTCTGGTCCCTTTCGAATGTTCTTAGGGGCTGGAGAGGTAGCTCAGGAATTAAGATTCTGCCTCGCAAGCAGAAGATCCTGAATTCGATCCCAGGTCCCACTTAAAAACACCAGGTGGAAACAGCTGAGGCCTGCACTTCCGGCCGTGGTGGGCAGAGCCTGGGGAATCCCAGAGTGAAGCATAAAGAGGGTAGAAGCAATCCAGGGTGATTCCCCAAGTCACCCTTGGTCCTCCACAGGGACACACAGTGCCTTCTGACACACACACACGCACACACACACACACACACACACACACACACACACACACGGAGTGAATTAACGAGAAGGCTCCCTGACTCCGGTTACAACCCGGACGCTCTAACAACCGGTTTGCTCCGCGGCCTTCAGAAAGCAGTTCACGCACAGCCACGGTGACGCTGCAAGTGGGGCTGGCTGTCAACATATGGACAAGAGATTCCTTCTTCCTTCCTCCCTCTCTCCCTTTCTATCTTCCTTGCTTTTTCCCTTCCTCCCTCCTTCCTTCTCATGCTTCCTGTTTTCCCGTGTGTTTGTGTGTGCACACGCGTGTGGCACATGGCTCCGTGTGTGAAAGCAGGACGCCAGCTCTTGCGTCCTGTGCCGTCGGAAGACGTCGTGGGTGTGGCTCTGCACTGCTGCCTTGCCACAGGGTCTCTGCTGTTTTTCCTGCTATGGCCCCAGGCCGGTCTCCTGTCTCGACCTGCTCTCTCCTTAGGGGCGCTGGGGTTACAGACATTCAAATTCGGGGTCCGGCTTTTACTTGGGTTCTGGGGATCTGAATTCCGGTCTTCACGTGTGCGCAGCAAGCATCTTTACACAAGGAGTCATCGCCCCAGCCGGAGACGCCTCTTCTGGTCTCGGTCCTCAAAGCAAGCCTGGCTTCATCAGCAAGGCCACACACAGCTCAGGGGCTGGTTCTGTCAGAGTGACAGAGTCGTGCTACCATGATGCCGGTCAGTTAGCATCTTCCGAGTAAGACGATTGTCAAGCCATGTAATGGCGCATGGACCCCAAGCCGTAGGGGCTTCTGCAGCCGGTGCTTCCTTTGCAGCTCACAAGGCACCACGCCGAGGGTGCTGCAGCCATGAGTCACGGGATCCCGCACGGTTTGCACCTGAAGTGCTTCTCTTGCTCCAATCCAACACGAGCGCCTGAGGTGGAGCGAAGCCCTCCCTGAGGGACCAGCACAGGCAGGAACTTGAGGAATGGACAGATTTCCCAGTCGGGGGGATGATGTGGGGAACCTCAGAGAAAGACATCCCTGCTCTGTTGGGCTCAGATATGGCCACGTGACTCTCTCGGTCCAATGAGAAGAGAGCGAAAGGTCTACGCAGTGACTGACACTATAATCTGGTTCTGCTGTGAGGGGACAGCAAAGGTATCTGGGTGGAGCTGTTCTGTCACTGTCCCAGGGGAGGACGACAGGAAGCATGGTTGCATCTGCCCACGTGGAGTCCCCCAGCCTTTTCTTAGTCGCTTCTGGCCAACATTCAGCAGGTAGATCATGCCGGGGTCCTGAGGAGAGGCACAGAGGACAGAGTGGGGTCTGGATGTCCAGGAACCGGGCTTTCGGCTCTGTGTTCTCACTGCCACCCCTTTGCACACCACCCGCTCAGGGGGCTGCAGGAGCGGGCTCCCCCAGAATATGAGCAGTGCCGGCCATGAGTCCTCCCTGCAAGACGAGAGTCCTCCCTGCAGGAGGAGGGTCCTCCTGCATCCTCCCTGCAGGAGACGAGTCTTCCCTGCAAGAGAGTCCTCCCTGCAGGAGATGAGTCCTCCCTGCAAGAGAGTCCTCCCTGCAGGAGATGAGTCCTCCCTGCAGGAAGAGTGCTCAACCCACACCCGGACCCCCAGCCTTGGTTGTATACAATGTGTTGTTTGGCACCAGGAAACCTGTGCAGCCCTCCTCCAAAGGACATGTAAACGCATAAAAATAAACTCCGTGGATTACCAAGGAAACTCTTCTCCAATCACTCGCTTGAGTTGTGTGGGATGCACTTGTTCGTTAGCAGCATTTCATAAAACAAAAACCTATCCAAGGATGTAACTGCCGGAACGTCACAGTGGGTATTTCAAAAATCTCTATAGACAAATGTGAAATAAAGTAACAAGGCCTTCTGCCACCAGCAGGTCACGCCCACCGCTCACCTGGTTTGCTGCCTACGGTCCTAGCCGATGTCTAGGCTCCATCTGAGCTCACCAATGAAGCCCATGCTAGATTTCAGGCCCACCAATGAAAATGGGGGTGTCCATTTTTCCTGTTCAAGTGCCCCGACAGCTTGGGAGAGCCCCTCTGCTCTGGGCTGCCGTGGCCCACCCTCTCACATCCCATCAGTGATCTGCAAACCATCCTTGACAGCATTATCAATGCCGCTCTGCCGACCCCGGGTGGACGCGCTACTGCACATGTGCAGATGGCTCTAGGCGCTCCATCCTCCATCCTCCACCCTTCCCGGGGAAAGTGACGGCTCGGAGGAGTGGGGGCGGGGTGGGGGCACAAGCCGCCAGATCCCGAGTCCAAGATGAAGCCCAGGGCAGCCTCTCTATGCCCATCTCCCGTTCTCCCAGTCTGCGCAGAGCGTGGGGTTCACGGTTACTAAGGGGATCATCGATTTGAAGCACTCAGCCTCTCTCTCCCTCATTGTCGGGCTTTTAATCCATCTCCCAGCTGTCGGCCACCCTGAGAGCCCTGGGGGTCTACAGCTTTCCCTGGAGTCCACCTCCTCCTCACTGCTAGTTCTGCAAGCCGACTTTGGGGCCCAGTTATTAAATGAGTCATCACAGACCCGAGTCCTCAGAGGAAGAGTCGAGAGAAGCGAAACCACGAGGGGAAGACAGGTTCCTCCTGCTGGTGTAAAAGCGCCAAAGTCAGCAGGCCAGGCCAGAAGGGTAGGGTCCTCGGAGACGGACTCCTGGCCCCTGCTACCATCAACGAGGAAGGACGGGGTTCAGAGAGACAAGCCGGCCCCCAAAGCACTGCTTAGGGGCTAAGACTCTGTCTCACAAGTAGAAAGTCCTGAGTTTGGGTCCCAGGTCCCATGTAAAAATGCCAGATGGAAAGGCAGTGAAGTGTAATTCCAGCCCTGGTGGGTGGAGCCTGGGAAACCGAAGAGCAAAGCAAGGAGGTAAAAACAATCCAGGATGATTTCCAAGTTACCGTTGGTCCTCCACAGGGACACACAGTGTCCTCTAATACACATACTAAATAAATAAATAAATAAATAATCAAATAAATAAATAACCAAATAAATAAATTAAAAAATTTTAAAACATGTGGGAGGTAGCCAGGTGGGGTGGGCATACTAAAGGCTGAGACCAGAGGCCTACATGCTTAAGCCCTCCCCCCCATACTACACAGTGATTCCCTGCCACACAAACAAGATGTGAGAATTAAAAATGACCAGACGCCTCCTGTGTCCTTTCTGACTGGACAAAAGCAAAGAGACAAGTGAAAGGTACAATTCTGCATCCAGGCCCTGTAACTGACTCAGCTTTCTAAGGGGAAAGTCATCAAACCCTAATGGTTTGTTAAAGACATGTGAACTGTGGCACACATTCCACTCTGGGCACATCCTGGCACCTGGGTGCCAGGCATAATGCAGAAAGCCAAGGCGGAAGTTTCCTAAGAGGGAAAATCCAGGAGGAGGTGAAGGCTTTGAATGGAGAATGCAGTCAGCCCACAGGTTACAGGGCATTAGGGAGAAACTGGCTGCGGGCACGTGGCAACGATGGCGGGGGACAGAGCCGCAGGTCACTGTGGAAGGCAAGCCACGTGACCCCATTACCATCTGGCTGAGCAAAATCCTGACAACTGATAATAAAAAAAAAAAATCACTGTTCAGATAAAGCTTGTGCATAAGCCGTCTACTGTGTCTTTTTTTAACCAGGATATACTCGCCACACTGCTCAGGATGGCAGCAGTTGGTAGGGGAGTGGGGGTGGGGGGAGGGGGAGGTCTCAGAGGCCACAGGTCAGGTGCAAGGGACTGGTGTGGGAAGACATAGAAATGACCCCATTCTCCAAGGGTGGGAGAGGGGCAGACAAGTTCTGCCGCGTGCCCCCACCCCACGCAGTCTGCAGAAAGCACATGTGGACGAGACATCCACCACATTCCGCACAAGGTCGGCGCTCTGCGTCTCAGACAGCCTGTCACGTCCAAGGAAAGTGCATCTGGGAGGTGCTGGGGCCGAGAGACCTCGAGCCCAGGTCCTTCTGGCTACAGAGATGGTTCTTCCCCCACAGCACTGAGACGACCAGGACAGACTGGTGATGAGGTGACTTTTGAGACAGAACTTCAAGGACAGGGAGGAGTCTGTGGACAGAGGAGGCCTATGGACTTGGTTCCCAGGGAGCAGGCAGCAGCCTGGGCCAGGGCACGGTGCGTGGCACAAAGGCTGCGGCTTCACTCACGAGCTTGGGCCGGAGACGCTGAGCTGACGGTCTGTGAAGGGAGAGGGAAGGAGCTTCCCCAGGCACGACCTGCGCCTGTTCATCTCTCTGCGGGAATCGAGGGCATCAAGGCACGTCCTGCCCCAAAGTGTCCCTGTGCTCGCACTGACTTGGGAGGACTTGTGATTAGCACAACTAGGACAGCTCTGAACCCCCAAGGCCCAGTGAGGACGCGAGGGGCTGGATTTGAAAGATGTCTGCTGGCCTTTGGAAGGGGTGTCTTGAGAACCCCCAGAGCCCCGGAGCTGACTTGCCCTCGCCTGCTCCATCCCAGCCCTGCCACCAACACAGTGCTCAGAGCACGGCGAGGGGAGAGTTCTAGAACACTGTGGCAGAGGATCCCACTCACACAGGGCCAGTCGCAGCTCCGGTGAGCCTGGTACTAGGGAGAGGACAGGGGGACCACCCAGCTCAGCACCACGGCCTGGACCAGGTCCATAGGCCACACTGCCCCCCATTCCCTGCAGGTGTTAGCAAGGGCCCAAGGCAAACCCTGTTTTCTCCAGACATTGCCCTTTCAACCCCAAACCCTGCCCCCTCATGCTGACAATCAGTCCAACCCCAGGGAGCTTGGCCGGGCGGACATCAGAGCAGCCCCCAGGGAGCGTCTTGGGTTGTTTTGCAGGTGATGGGGCTCTGGGGAATAGATTCCAGTGGTGCCGGAGCACTCGCACGCCTGCGCAGGTGGTGGTGGTGGGCATAGAGCTGCGGCGCAATCAAGACCCGAATCACTGTTCTCAAGGATAAATGTTCATCTTCATTCATAATTAAAGAAATGTACATTTCAATCAACGAGGCATTTTTCATCTGTCTCCATAGCATCCATCTGTGCCTCGTCAGAGGATCTTACGGGATAGTGCTTATGTGCTGTGGCCAGTCTTCTTCCCTACACACAGAGACACCACATACACCACACACCACACACACAGACACGGAGACACCACACACAACACACACAGACACAGAGACACCACACAACACACACACACACACAGACACGGAGACACCACACACACCACACACAACACACATAGACATGGAGACACCACACACAACACACACAGACACAGAGACACCACACATAACACACACACAGACACGGAGACACCACACACAACACACACACAGACACGGAGACACCACACAACACACACACAGACACAGAGACATCACACACACACCACACACAACACACACAGACACGGAGACACCACACACACCACACACAACACACACACAGACACGGAGACACCACACACAACACACACACAGACACGGAGACACCACACACACCACACACACAGACACGGAGACACCACACACAACACACACACAGACACGGAGATACCATACACAACACACACAACACACACACATACACAAAGACACTATACACACCACACACAACACACACATACACCATACGCACTATATACAGACACACCACACCCTCACACCATACACACCGACAGAGACATGCCACATAGACACACAAAGAGACACAGATACATATGCACACATAGACACATAGAGACAGAGACATCCTACACACAAAGAAACACCATACCCAGAGACACACACACACATATACCATACACATAAACACACACAGACACACCATACACATAGACAGACCACACACAGAGACACACACACACACACACAACATACACATAGACACACACATAGACACACCACACACAGATACACAGAGACATAGATACACATGCACACGTAGACACATACAGACACAGAGATACATCCTACAAAGACATACCATACACACATACCATACACACCACACACACAGACACAGAAATAGATATAGATACACATGCACATGTAGACACATATAGACACATGCAGAGGCACAAACAGATATACACAGATACACACAGACACACACAGACATACAGAGACACAGACCACCGAGATACACAAAGACACATACAGTCACACACACACATATACACCATACATATAGACATACAGACACACAGATACGCACCTTACACACATAGACACAAACAGATGCACATACATACCATACGCACATAGACACATATATACAGACATACACAGATACACAGAAATACACATCACATACACATAGACATAATACACACATACAGTCATACGCAGATACACATACACACATAGACACATAAGACACACAGAGATACACACGGATACACGCTTATACACACATAAACAGACACACGACATGTGCAGACACGTCAGCTCCCGCGTTGGCTGCTCTGGCGCACGCAGCACTGGACAGGAATCTGTGTCCTCAGAAACCTTCCTGTGACTGTTGCGCCCAGCAAACCACGGCGGCCAGCGGCAAGGTGAGAACACAGAGAATGTGGACAAAGAAACTTTGGATCTTCAGTGTCCCCAGTGTCCTGCGTGCTACAGGCTGGATGCCACCCGTGGTGCTGTGGGGAGGTGGACCCAGCGGGAGGACGACAGGTCTCTGGGGACAGCCGCTCTCACCTCTTTACTTCCCGGCTGCCAGGAAGTGAGCAACCCTTCGCTGCAGGATCCCATGATATCAAACTGCCCCACTACGGGCCACAGGCAACGGGGCTAAGTGAGCGTGAACCAAAACTGCTGAAGCCACGAGCCAAAATTAAACCTATAAGTTCCTATAAGTTGATTCTCAGGTATCTTGTTACAGCAATAGAAAGCTGACGTACACATATCAAAGCTAAAACTGTCCTTACCCTCTGACCAGCAATTCCTCTGCTGAGAATGTTGTGGATCTCGCCTAGGGGCCCTAAGGTCTATACACGGGATATTCATTGCCCAGTGCTCATAATAAGCAAAAGATTGGAAAGAGACCAGGAGACCTCAGCGGTGAGTGGCTAAATCAGGCACAGTGCATGCGCATAACACGATACTTTCTAGTCAGTCAAAATGATCCATGGTCAGCTCTGTGAACTAGGTGGAAGGTTCCAGCACCTCAGGAAGAGCACAGACAGGGTGTGGCTGTTGAACACACCAGTGCGTATCTGCTCTTAGACAGCTTCTGGATCTCTGGGGTGATAGATATTTCCAAAGCCATTTGAGGGATGGGGGTAGGGGGAGGTTGATTTTTGCATGAGTCTCCCATTGCCTCAGGGTCTTCCCCCCACCTCAGGTCAGACCCTGGAGGACCCAGTTGGCAGAACCCAGGGGGGACATGGGCTGCAGGACCCAGAGCAAGAAGACCGGAGGGGGAGGGGGAGTGGGAACAAATACTTTCCTTCTGCAGGGTCCACTGCAAAGGTGCAGTTCAGTGCTACCTAGAAAGCAGCCGCAAGAACATCTGCAGCTCAGCACAGCACAAGCTGGAAGCCCAAGGACCCACATCAGGGTGCCGGCTCTGGCCTAGCTGGCCACAGCTCACCCCAGGAATCCTGGCCTTGGCTCAGGAGCTGCTGCCGGAGGTAACCCGCTCGCCGCGGCCTGCAAACACCGCCCTCTGGTGGTACTGCTGGTGAACTACACGTAGGCCCCGGCCTGACCTAATGGAAAGGTAAGAGAATCCCACGCTGCAGCGCAAAAAGACAGGTCTGGGCAAAAAGCTATGCCTCAGATGTAGCTCCTGAACATTTCTCTAACAAGATCTTCCCCCAAAATAAAGCAACTTGGCTTTTCTCCCTGTAAAATACATATTCTTATTGTAAAATAATAAACAGGGGTGATGAAGAAGAATTAAAAAACAGGAAGAGAAAGAGGAAGAGGAGAAGGACTAAAGAGAAGGCTTGCATGCATCTCAGGCTGCAGTGAATCCTCCTGCTAGTTTGGGGTAGTGAGCATTTCTCCAGCCTCTAAACTCCAGTGTCTACATATGCAA
This sequence comes from Typhlomys cinereus, assembly GCA_023101885.1. Classification (NCBI taxonomy): domain Eukaryota; kingdom Metazoa; phylum Chordata; class Mammalia; order Rodentia; family Platacanthomyidae; genus Typhlomys; species Typhlomys cinereus. The sequence continues at coordinate 552,383 of JALPQD010000557.1, read as the reverse complement.
ATTTGGAGCTATACACTAATACATTTTTTTCTATTTTGATTTTTTTTCTTTCTTACTAATATGCTTTGGACTGACAGTTTTGCAATAAGCACCCGCTACACTAGCTTTTTTTTTTTTTTAACATCAGGGTTTTGTGGTGCTATAGTTCAAACCCAGGGCCTCGTACATACTGGCAAATTCTCTACCACTGAGCCCTGGCCCTTTGGCGTTTCCTTTTTGAGACAAGATCTTGAGTGGTTTCTCAGGCTGACCTTGAACTTGCTCAGGAGCCAAGACAGGCCTGGAACTCACGATCCTCCTGCTTCACCCTCCCAAATAACAGGCCTGTGCCACATCTGGTGATTCTTGGCGTTTAAGATTGCAACAGTTATGCTTTGGGAAATGTGCCCGTCTATTCACACACACACTTCAGATGAAGAAAACTCATAGGAGCTGGCGGGTGGGAGATGTGCTGGTAACGGGGCTTCGCAAGGGTGAGCGTGTCCCGGAGGACTGGGAGCAGCCACAAAACTGACTTCTCCTTGGGCAAGGGATGTGCTCGGTGTGCAATGCCAAGCTATGCAGTGACGGAGGCCTAGTGAACATCTGGGGCCATGGCTCCTACCAAAGTCCAAGGCAGCCTGCCCGCTAAGGCCATGGAATCCACGTGGTGCTGTAGCCCCGGAAGAGTTAAACCGATGACCAGTGACCATATCGACAACAGTAAACTGGGTAGTTATGGCGCACATCTGGGGAACTGCATCGTGTGACTATTAATCTAGAGTGTTCATGTGGCACTATATCAGAGATGTCAGGTCAGGAAATAAATGATATCCTAATAACATATATGTGGAAAGACGCTGCTTTGACTTACAAAAACTATTCATGCCTGATAATTATATGTAAAGAAAAATACATGCCCTGCACTTGAGGAGACACTGTATCTACGCACGCATGTACATGACATACATGAATGCAGATGCCAGGGAATCTGGAGGGGGTACGGAAGCCAAAGCCCATTCCTAAGATGCTTTACTGCCTACTTTCCTTTTATGGCCTAGAACTTGCTAGATTAGGCCGCTGGGATCTACCTGTCTCCTCCTGTCTCCACTTCTCCAGTGTGAGAATTATAAAATGCAAATTACTGCACTCAGCTCGCCGCGTTACCTTTGACTTTATTTTGCCTCCCCACTCCCAGCATGTATGTGCGTATATATGTATGTGATGTGTGTTACATGTAGAGAGCATGGTGTGTGCTCTTCTGGAATCATCCTGGGTTGCTCTATCTCCTCTTTGCTTTGCTTTAGGTTTTCCCAGGCTCTGCCTTCCAGGGTTAGGAGTGCTGACTGCCACCATTTCCACCCAGCAACTTTACGTGGGATCTGAGGTGTCAACTCGGATTCTTTTGCTTTTTTTTTTTTTTTTTTTTTTTTTTTACCATACAAACAATTTTAATTGTGTAGTTACAGTCAATAACCACTCCTAATCAGAACATTTCTGCATAAAGAAAACTGTGATACACTTGGATTCTTTTGCTTTTGAGGCAGAGGCTTTAACCCTGAGCCATCTCCCCAGGCCTGCCCTTGGATTCACATGGATTCTGGGAGAACTCAGGTTCTCTGCTTGCAAGGCATACCCTTCACTGACCAACCTATTACTCCAGCCTCAAGAAAATATTTCTTGAGGGATACCCCAGCTAGTCTCGCTGGAGCCAGAACTGTCCCTGTTGTCAAAATACCTGGAATAAGCCAGTCAAGGGAGGCAAGTTCTCCTTGGTTTCACCGTTTGGGGAAGGTTTTGAAAGGTCCATGGTGCTGGGCCAGGTTGTCGTGGCAGCTGCAGTGTGTGCCGAGGGTAGACTGTTCACATCATGGGAGACAGGAAGCAGAGCAAACGCAATGGGACTCGGTGGCCAGGTACAACCTCCAAGCCCCCCCCCGCCCCCCAGCAGCGACCACTTCCTCCAGCTAGGGCCCACCTCCTAAAGGTCCCAGCCTCTCAAAACAGCGCTGCCATCGGGGACATTGAGATATGAACCACGGCAGTGCTGTTGAGCACGATCACTGCCCGTGCTGGGCTGTCTTCTCTGTAGGCTCGAGTGGGACTGGCTGTCGGCTCTGCCGCTGCTGCTGGGGGCTGGGGTGGGCTGCGGATACCCCCGCTTTGAGCATGCTGAGCCACAGATCCATATCCCTGAACCCGAGGCCAGGTGTGTGTATGTGTGTGTGGTGTGTGTGTGTGTGTGTAGCAGAGGGTACTTGAGTGTGTGTGCCTGTAGAGGCCCAAGGGTGCTGTCAGGAGTCATCCTAAATTGTCCAGTCTCTTTATTGCTTTGCTGTAGAGTTTTCTGGGCCCCTCTCTCCACGAGTGGCCCTGCAGGCCCCTGCCATATCTGTCCCAGCATTTTTACATGGGCTCTGGGGCACTGACCTCCGTCTCTTTGCTTGTGCCGCAAAGGCTTTGTACTCCCTGAGCCACCTCTGCAGTCCCCAGGTCAGTTGTGAAACATGCACGCTGTCCGAGACACTGGCCATCGACAAACAGACGCGGTGCCCATCGCAGATTTCCCAGAACTAAGTCTGTGAGTGGGCAAGTCTTAGGCACTGGCCACGCCAGGACCCTCCCTGGAGGGTCAAGTTCACCAGGTCTCCCCCCAGCTACTCCTCCCCCCTTGGGCCTCTTGGCGAGACCTCTGTGTCTGTCGCGCCCTCTGTCCCGGCCCTTGCTAGTTTGGTCTTGTCACAGCAGCTGATACGAACCTTTCCCAGCAGACACAGCTCGCACCCCACCTGGGGGTTTCACTCATCCCTGAATCAATCCAGATCCCACCACTTACCACATATTGGGAGGGCACACACCAGCTAGCTTGCTGTTCTGAGCGCACTCTATGCAGTTCCCCCTACCTGGACACCGATGCTCTAGTCAGGAGCCTCTTTCCCCGTCGCGGGTCAAGATCTTACTCCTCTCCTCATACTTTCCACCATCCTGCCACAAAGGGTGGGCTTCCCCTTCACCCTCAGACACCACCATTTCATTACCCAGGGTCCTTCCTCTCCCAATCTCATCGTCCACATCTGCATGTTTAAACACGCTTGACCATCCCACCTCCCGCAATCAGAAGTCACAGCTAGACCACACGGACAGTGCGCTGCCCGCGCAGTGACCACAGGACCCTGGTACAGACTGACTGTAGGGAGAGTTTCTCCCAGTGATTACAGGATGAGGGCCGGGGGGTCGAAATTGTCTTTTTCCTTAGGTGGAACTTTATCAAGAACACCTGAAAGAACCCTTTTTAATGTACTGATTTGGGGGGAAAAAGTGCAAATAGCTTATTATTCAGGGTGGAAAAAAAATACCTTTCCTTCCAACGGGAGCGGCACGTCTACCCACGGTCCTCGCTTCTTTAGAGAAAAGCAGAAAGGTTAATATCGCCCCGTCAGAGTCAAGGAGCCAATTAGTGCGACTGTGATTCGGGAGAAGAATGGAGGTTAATTGCTTGGAGTCCACATGTCTCAAACGCCTAATGCTATATCATTATTTTTTAGCTACATATTATTCATTTCATACACTTAAGTATTCCACCTTATTACTAATTAGTAATTCCTTATCCTCAAATTTTACCCAATTCGGGCTGTCATCATAGGGCCCTCCTCAGCCCCCGTCCCCTCCCCCAGCCCCAAGATGGAACAAAATTGTCGAGAAGAGTTGGCACCCCCTATTCCCTGCTGCCACCTCCAGCCCCCACCTCCGTCCCCCAGCTTCACTGTCTCCTCTTCCTGCCTCAGCCCTGGGCTTTGCCCCTCTCCTAGGACCCCCCGGCACCGCCCAGGGTCCAGGAACGGTCCTGAGCTTATCCATCCGCTGGGCCAAAGACGCAAATTCTCCAGGCCGGGGTCGCCTTGTTCTTTCGAAAAGACCCGCCACGCTGGCCAAGCGAACGGATCAGCATTCCCTGGTAGTGCACTGGTAAGTGATACGGAGAACAATAATGACTGGCTGCATGTGCTTTTTGGGTGTTTTGGGCTCCCGGTGGGATGCAAGTCTGAATCCACATGAAGCCATGCACGTGTGCATGCGCTGACTGCATGCTTGTCCAGCCTCACGTCTGCAGCCCCGCAGGGCAGCAGGGTCTGTGGGTACCCCCGCTTCCCCCCTCGGGTGCTTGTTATTTGAAGCCACTGTCCCGGCAAAGCTCCACCGGCTCTCACGTCCTCAGAGCCTGCAAGGTTTTCTGGGCCCCTCTCCTCCTTTTCAGTGGGCTTTGGGGAGACTACAACTGTACTTTTCGAAAGCTTCCTCAGATACACGGAAGATGAAAACCAGCCAGAATCCTGGGCCTTCCGTGGACGGCGCTAGGACATGACGTCACTGGGCTTCTCTTGCAGAACAGAACAGCGAGTCAGGAAGAGGCTGCGGAGCCCGTGTTGCTCCTCTGCTTCCTGGCAGAAAGATCCTCTAAAAAGATGTTGGGGGAGGGAGGGGCCCTTCCTTTGGGGGAATTAACAGTCATAGATTATAAATGAATTCTGTTCACTCAATGAGAAGCTTGGACGTGTGTGTAGAGAACAAGATGCTATGGAGGAAGAATAGACAGACGTGAAAAAGAAAGAACTAGTGGGGCATAAACTCCACCCCTGCAATCTCAGCGCTTGGAGCCGGGGGCAGAAGGTGGAGTCCAAGGTCAACCTTGGCTGCAAACCTACTTCCAGGGCAGCCTGGTCTACGTGAGGCCCTAACCCCAGCCGATCCGAAGATGTTCTACAACTAGAAAGTATATGATTAAAAACAATCCCTGGATAAGAGAATCAGTACTTGGAAGGACGCTCCAAATGCATCCTGTAAAATGCAAACGGTGGTTAAGAGATAAAAATCGAGGGGTCCAGGAGGAAAGCTGCAAATGCTAAGGGGAAATCAGAAGAGCTGGGGCTGAGATTCTTCCAGAACTGGCCTGTGCCTCTCATCCCTGGGTCTGAAAAGCCAACAAGGCGAATAAAAGGTGAACGTGGAAATTCACATGATCGTGAAACTGCTGAGCACCAAAGACAGAGAGAAGATTTTGAAGGCTGGCAGAAGAGAGCTGGCCCTCAACGGAGCAAGACTTGGCAGCTGAATGGAGCAGAACAGCCACTGTGCTGCCGGCTCTGTCCTGTGACACCCGTCTCAGAGCAAGGTGAAGTGTGGATATTTGCAGATCAATAAGAACTAGAAGAATCTGCTACTGGGAAGCCAAGGGCAGGCAGAAGAAAAGCAATCCTGTTTCTAAGATCCACGCTGTAAGAAGATATAAAGTCCCTAGAGCGCGAATAAACATTGACTGTGCCAAACAATCACAAGAATGTCCTTTGCAGTTAAAAGGAAACAAAATGTAGACAGAAGGCAAACCAGGAGAGGGAGATGGTGTGGAAGCATCCAGAGATTCTTGGACAATGCAGAAGGAAGGATTGGTATGACCATCTGGACATTCTGGTATATTAAGTTACCGATGACTTACCTGAGTCGGTAATGATTTAAGGGCAACCACTAAAATAATAAAACATATCCAGTCTACAGAGGGCAACAAGGAAATGAGGAAATAATGCAGAAGATGGGAAGGGAGAGAAGGAGGGCAAAAAAGAGTGTGGGATCAGTGTCCAGACAGGCCGCTGTTACAACAAATGTAAAGGGACCCAGTGCTCCCGGGAAAAGACCAAACTTCCAAGATTATCTTAAATCCAATCTATTTACAAACTCACAATAAAAACTTACTGATAGGGAAGGTAACGGATTCGATGAAAAGTTGATACGAAAGAGATACAGAAAGATAGAAAGCTAGAGTGAGAAGCAGAAAAAATAACAAAAATTGTGGGTGTATTAGACTGAGAAGCCAAATGCTACGAGTTTCAAAGGATGGAAATACTTTTTCTGATCGCAATCCTTACATCTAGAAATAAATATGAAGACAAAATGATTTAATTTTAAACTTCCCATGTTTGGAATAAAAAAAAAAAACGTGTCTTCAAGGCTTCCTTTGACCCTAGAAGAAATCATAAACAGAATTAGGAAAATATCTAGAATTGAACAATAAAAAAACACTTCATGTCAAAACCTATGTGACATAACTAAAGGAGTGGGGAGAAAATTATAGCCTTCATAAAGCTTATATTTTTAAAAGAAGAAAATACTGAAGATTTAATGAGTTTAGTGTCCATTTCAGAATTTGCATAAAGAAAAGCAACATAAAGCCAAATGTTCTTAAAGCAGACTTTTATAAAGCCCAGCTTACCTCCTCACTTTTCTCTCCTCACGGCAAAATGCAAAATGACCTCCTAGCCTGGCAGGGTCACTTCTATTTCTCATGAAGCATTTGTTCAGGAATAAAAGGCAGACCGCGGTATGCAGTTAGTTCTTAATTGCTCTTGGGCACATAGCTATTTTAATTTAAAACAATAGCTTTCTCTTAAGACAGGTAATGCTAACTTTCCACTGCAAACAGAGGCTTCTCTTCAAACTATATTCAGTAAGAAGGCAGAAAACATGAAATCAATACTTGTTTTGTTATATTTGGCAAAAATACAAACCCTTTAGGTTTAAGATGCCGATAGTAGGAGTTTGCGTCTTGTAGTATTATTAAGTGGATCAAAGAAGTTACAGGCAATATAAAATCAAACTTCACAGGTTAGTAGATTGCTTTAAAAGTATCTGAATTCAATAAACATTAGTGCTGTCATGATCTGTTAGCAATAGTTCTTGGAGAATTAAAATTGGAGAAATGATTCAACGAAGGCTCTAGACATAAACCCTGGATAAAGGGCTAAATCCACAGGGCAAAGTGCCGGCAGAGCAGGCTAATCTTTGACCCTCCCATGATGCTCAGACCCTCGTTGGCTTGGACCACACACACCGTCCTGCCTCTCACAGCCCCCATCCGAACCACCCAATACAGACGAACAAGGAGCATAGGGTGGGACTAATGGGACGCTGAAGACTGGATCCCCTTCCCCAAAAGTCTCGCTCAGGAGGGAAAAAGTCTCCAACCCCCACCCCACCCCAGCTCTGCTTGTATAATACCCTAGCTGAGTGAAGGGCAGAGGTCTGGGGACAAGGGGTCTAATCTCCGACAACTGGTCTCCTACAGTGGAATTTCTCAGCCCGGCCCACCCTCTGCAAGGAGGGAGACCAGGATCCCTGAGCAATTTGACTGCAGCCTCCCACCGAGGGTAATAGCTCTTGAGATCTGGGATCAGGAAACCTTTAATCTGTTATTTTCAAACCTTCCCCCTTTTGAAGGTGGCTAGCAGCGAAACGTACATGGAGTCTTCTCTGTGGCAATATTTTTACTTTGCCTGCATGTGCCTGCCTTTGGCGGCTTGTCCTGGGGCCGTCCCAGGACACCCCACAGAATTAAAACCCACTAGGGTGGGGTTGCTTCACCGGCCCAGAACGTGGAGCCGAGAGCACTGACTTTCTTGGGCCACTAGGGGGAGCCACAGCTTTCTCTTCCGAGCAACCAGGTCCAAGGACTTGAAGTTCTTGTTGCAAGGGACAGACAGACTTTGGAGGGACTCCCCTGTGTGGATTCTCTCTGCTTGGCGGGTGCACAGGGCAGACCGGGCCTGGCTGAGGGGTGCTTCCTCGTTGGAAGGAAGCTTTAGATTGTGGATCGGGGTCCTCAACCCCGAAGGGTCTGCAGTCTGAATGTGGGGTGGCAGGGAGATTCCCCAGGGCAGAAACCAGGTTTGTGGGTTCCTCACTGCTATTCAAGCACGTGCTAGGATGGAACAGGCACTCCCACAGCCCAAGCGGTCCAGCACATGGACAAGCGTAGCAGAGACACAATACCATGTGACCGGTGCGAAGGGAAAGTCTGCCGCGTCCCTCCTGGGACTGGCTTCCTGGAGGACCAGGGGGCAGCTGGTCTCATCAGAAGCCCAGACAGAAAGATAGCGAAGGGGATGGTGCAGCCTCTGTGGGGAACACAGTAGTGGACACGGTGGAGGATGAAGAGGAGAACAAGTGGAGATGAGGAAGTCGCCATGATCCATCAGGAGCCCTTGCAGGTTCTGTGGGCACCGGCACAACCCAGGCCCAGGACAGAAGGGCCGACCAGGCCTTCAGACTTTCAATTAAAAACAAAACAAAACAAAACAGGGAAAGCGGCAGGTAAACAGGGCTGAGCTGATCTTGTGACTGGCCGCTGGCACAGCGAGGGTCCCATGGCTGACCACTAGTGACTTGTCTCTCTCTCCTGACCCCAGCCTTTGCTGGACACTGCCCAGTGAATGCATCTGGGATAAGTGCAAGAAGACAGACCTGCCATCCCAAACCCAGCCTCGGCTCCACACAGGCACAGCGCATGTGACAGCCAGTGACCTGGGGTGGGGGGGACAGGGTCCCAGGGGCCTCGAGGCCGCCTTCCTTTGTTGAGTTGAAAGCGGAGTGGAGCCAAATCAATGCTCTGGTTTAATCGCAGAGGACACGAAAGAGAAAGTTTAAACCCGCGCCCAAAACAGGCTGCCTCTTTGAACTGGAACTAAAGCCATACGGTTTTTCCAATTATTGTCTTGGAATCAAATCTAATCCCCCTATGAACTGACCTTGAACCAGACAGTCATTTCCTTCTGCTTGAGCTCCTGCCTAGCCAGCCCCATCCGTGATCCCCGCTTCCACCTGGACCAGCCCCATCTCTGTGACCCCCCCTCCCCTGCTTCCACCTGGACCAGTCAGGGTGAGGAAGAATGGCCAGATGACCGTGGCACCTCTGAATCTCAGTGGGCCCCGCTACCCTGGGGGTCTGCCCAGGAGGCCTGTCTCGCTGTGCCAGGCGCAGCAGCTCCTTCCCCACTTTTGGGCGTAGTTTGATTGATCATATTCTGACCCCAAGTCCAAGGGTCATCTTCGAGCTTTGACCAGGCCTCATCCCCTCCCCACCCCCAAAGCTAAGTAGACGGCTCTCAGCTCCCTTTCGTACCTGCTTAGGTGGCCCCTGAAAACTGACCTCAGCCACTAGACAGCATCTTTAAGTCCCAGCTGGTACATTAAATATCTCATTGGGAGGTGAGAGATGTGGGTTCAGATTCTAGCTGCTGGGTGACCTAAGCAAGTGTGTCTACACACACACACACACACACACACACACACACACACACACACACACTTTCCCTCTTACAGGATCTGCTTTATAGAAAAGAAAACTAGGGGGGAGAGGAGGGGAGAGAGGGAGAGAGAGAGTAATCCTGAGCTTTCAGAAATCTCAATGCATACATGAGGTTTTGCCCTCAAGAGGGCACTATGAACACCCCCACCCCCACCCCGCAGTCCCCCTACCCTCCCTCTCCTGGGTTCTGCACGATCATAACCACTGCCCTCTGCATCCCCTCAGGACTGAAGGTTCCAGAAGGGAGGGGCCGTGGAATAGAGGCCGTGGAAGGCAACTTACTAGAACTTACTACAAATATCCAGGCGAACAGAACAGACCAAAACCCCTCCCTGGCTGGCACTTAGAATCCAGGGGGTAAGAAGCAATCAGCTCTTGTTTGATAGCTTCCTCCTGCAGGAGTCCCATCTCTCTCCCACGAACCACAATGGAAAAGGGTGTGAAGCAGAAATCCACTTTTAAATATAAAGAGGTGACTCCGGGGGTGGCGGGATTCCTCCTTCCGGACGGTTCTGGGTTGACGTCACAGCTGTCCCTCGACTCGGTGCTGGCCAAGCACATCCCCAGGGACCAAATGACTGTAGAGGAAACAAGAGCTTCTGTGACAGCCCCAGCCCTGTCGCCTGCTCCCCCCAGCTCTGAGAGCTGACCACCCCTTGCCAGACTCGCTTGACCATGGAACAACTCAAGGAGACTTGGACATGTCGCCATTACAAGGCTGTGGTTGGTTCTTCTGCAATTCCTAGACTTGCCGGGTCACCCCCCACCCCCACCCCCGGGGAGGGGGAAACCTCTGTTCCTCCTAGTGGGAACTGAGCTGCCCAGCTCTACCTGGCTTTCCAACTCTCCTGGGGCACCCATGGGTGCCTGGGAGCATGTTGCACTCTCCCCTCTTCTTATTTGGGGGCCAACAGATAAAGAAATTCAGAGCTGTCTTGCACTCTGCTCCCCCGATGAAGGAGTCTCCGTTGGCTGGGGTAAATAGGGGAATTTACAGAGCGTTCTTCAACCAGTAATCTCAGGCCGGTTGGGCTCCCGGATGCTGTCACCTCACAGGCCCCTAGTGCGTGCCAACACTTTCTCCATCCAATTGGCCGGCCTCATCAACACCCTTTCTAAATGCAAACTGCCAGCCGTGCCAGCCAAATAAGCAACTTGGAAAATTTCTCATTTCATTCCTTAGTGCAGCAGAGGGGTGTGTGGGAGGGGCAGGCAGGCATCCAAAGCATGCTAGGAAAGCAGAAAGTCGCATTTCCATGATGGGATACTACCAGCTCTTTCTCTCCGTTGCAGAAGCACGAGAAATCACGGTTAAATACCACCAAATAAACAGGCTATGTTGTGAAGTGCTGTAAAACCTACAATTTTAAAAAGGTTTGATGCAGTTGATATGAAATTGATTTCCCCGCACCCCATTTCCAGTCTGATGCTGGGTTCCTTCAGCAAGAACAAACGAATAGCTTCGTTATACCCTAGACTCAGTATAAGCACAGACACATTTATTTCCTAACTCTCTTAATACAGCAAGAGGTGTGCTTGACTTCTCAAAGATTAATTTCCTGCAAAGTTTTTCAAGACATGTCCAGATGAGGTTTCCAGGTACAATCACTCAACCCTCCACCACCACCCCCCCACAAGCACAGAAAACTGCCTTTGGAGCATCATTTCCATGTGCTCCCTGATCAGGCCAGGGGGTATCCTAGGTCCTGGAGGCCCATTTTCAGTATGCCCAAGGGAAAGCTGGAGAATTAACAGCACCTCCCCCCGCCCCCCCTACACACACTCAAAAATTGACAGGCTGCCTGTCTGGCCCTGGATCAGGCGCTCCCAGGATGGTAACGGCTCAGAAGGATGCAACAAACATAAAAATAACTTGCATGGTTTAACAGGTAAAACCCCTGCCACATAAACGTAGGATGGGAGTTTAGATGACTAGGATCCACAGAAAAAACCCCTGCAATGCAAGTGTGTGGGAGGCAGACACGGGGAATCCGTAGAGCAAGCTGCATGGCCAGACTGGTCAAAAACTGGGCATCCCCTGGATTGAGTAAGAGATTCTACTGGATACACCAGGTGGAAAATAATTGAGGAAGGTACTCACCATTAGCCTCAGGCCCCCACAAGGACACACATGTACACACATGCACACACACACTACACATTCATATAGAAAAATAAATTGCAGAGAGGAAAACAAGCTTATTTTTCATTGAAGAATCTGGTCTCACACACATCCATATGCTGTAATGATTGGATGCATCCGCCAGCTTAGGCGCTCTTCTCCCTTAGTGGATCCCCAGCAGGGTCTGTCCTTTTAATCGGGGTCCCAAAGGAAGGAGCCTGAGACACAAAAGTCATGGCCAAGTGGCCCCCGCCAGAGCGAGGACAGTGAGAAAGAAGGCGTTGACTGGGGCAAGCTGCGGAGAGGGAGCGTGCGTGCTACCGGATGCAGAACATGTTGAGGAGCGTGTCATGCAGATCAGGGGCTGAGGAGGTGGGGATGAGCATTCGCCGAAGTCACACATGCAAAGACTGCTCAGGACGAGGCGTCACGAGGATCTCTGGGGACACCCTGTCTGAACAAATTGGGGAGTTCCAGCTTCAGAGAGATGCCCTGGCTCAAAGAAAAAGGTGGGAGATGGGAGAGATGATTCAGGGGTTACAGTCTGCTTCACCAGTAAGGACCTGAGTTATATCCCTAGATCCCACATAAAAATGCCGGGTGGATATGGTAGCAGTCTGCAACTTTAATCTTGGAAGGCAGAGCCTGGGAACCCCAGAGCAAATCAATAAGGAGGTAGAGTAATCAAAGATGGTCCCCAGTACAGGTACACATACTCAAGTACCTGCTTGCATATGTGTATGCATGTGTATACGTGCGTGTGCACGCACACACACCCACACCCACACCCACACACACATACACACAGAAAGGTAGAAAGCAACAGAGGAAGTATGCACATACTTCCACACACACATGCACCAAGTACATAAAATCCAGTGAAATTAAGTCACCCTGGGGAGAGGCAGCACCAGAACTTCTAGCATGCTGTGATGCTTCAAGAAAGCAAAACCAAAGGTGAGAAATGTGTCCCATGATTCCAGAAGAGAGTCCCCTTGGTATAGCAGACGTGCCCTCCCTGAGCCCCCAGAGTTCCAGGCCTGGGTACCACAGCCTCACCAGTCTTGCCCCTGTCAACCTCAACTCCCTTCCCTTCTCCACGCGCAGGTCCACTCACTCCTCAGGCCACACAAGATCCACCCCCCACACTTCCAGCAGAGGCGCCAGGCCATGGTAGTGGGAAGAAGTGTTCCTGCGTGTTCCTATGCGACAAAATCTAGTGGATGTGTAGGTGTTCCGTGATTTTACAAACTCTCCTCCTTGGTTGTTATAAGATTAAAACCATTTTCTCCCTCAGTAAATGGTCCCCTTCAAATCCCCTGGAAGCTCATAATTCCCCAGCCCATTTGCGACTCCTATTTTCTTGGGGCTGGGAGGAGGGGGCAGGCAAAGGAGGCCGGGTGGTCGCAGTGAAGTAATGTTTCCATGACAGCCCTGATCAGCACTTCATTTACTCTGAACTTCGGGAAAGACAAGTGAGCATTGACGGTCCTCTTAGAAGGCATGGGGAGTGAGTTTTGACATAAATTACTCTCTTCTCCTTGGTAAATTTAATGGACGTTTTCATTAAAACTGTGGGGGAATTTGAAGGCAGTTCTGTGCCCATTTTAAAACTATCATTGAGGTGTGTTTTTCTTTTTTTTTTTTTCAATCCCCAGATCATTTCTGCTGCTGAGAAATCTAAACACTTTAACCATGTGGTCCATTCTGTTTTCTTTCCCAGCGATGAGACTCAGGGAAAACACTCTATAAGCACCCACAACAGATCTCCACAGAGGAGAAGATGAGGACAGATAGTCTGGCGGATGTGGAGTCGGGGAGAGACATCAACCTGTGTCTGTCCTTGACAAACCGAAACCCACCTGTCACTGACCCACCTCGATGTCAGAGCTGCATCCGCTGACAGCCAATGGGCCCCATTTGTGTGACTGTTTACATAATTACACGTGAAACGCTTGGCTGCTCTGATTTAACACATACTCTAACAAGTCCTGCAGCATCCGTTTCTATCATCAAATCAAGTCTTTTCAAATTAAAACGTGATCAGAACAGGTGTCATGATACCACTGTGATCTTTCGCTTCATGAAGCGATTCCAGCATCCCTTGGCTGGAAGCATGAACTAACTCAGGATGTCTGACTGTGAGCATCTGTTGGGATCCCCGGGAGGATGCCCAGGACGCCTGTGTTAGGTCCTATGTGAGAGGTGAACCACCATCATTGGACATCTCTGTGATCCACTCAGAGCGAAAGATGAACACCTAAGGTGACTCAAAAGAGCTGAACAAAGCCACGGCTTTGATCTTGAATTCAGGTACCAGCACGTGTGTCAAGGCCCAGAAGCAGTGGACACTAAGCTTCTAGAGAGACATCCAGCCTGCCCTGCAGTTAGGTACAGTACAGTGGGATGCCAGGGGGTCAACTATCTCAGGCATCCTTGAGCGCCAGGCTTCCTTTTAAAGTTGTGAGACAAGCTTTGTAGAAGATGCAAGATTTGGGGCTGGAGAGATGGCTCAGGGGTTCAGCTTCTGTCTTGCAAGCAGAAGGACCTGAGTTTGGATCCCAGATCCCAGGTTAAAAACACTGGGTAGAAATGAAGGTGGCCTATACTTCCAGCCTTAGAAGGCAGAGCCTGGAAAACTCCAGGACAAAGCAAAGAGGAGGTAGAACAATCCAGAATGATTCCTGAAGTCACTCTTGGGCCTCTATAGGCACACACACTCAAGTGCCCCTAATAATAATAATAATAATAATAATAATAATATAATAGATGCAAGATTTCCTTTGTGAAACAAAGGAGCACAGGTACCACCACCCTACGCCATGGGCACTCCCAGATAAAAGAGCTTTACTTAGAGCAGATAAGCTGAAGAGTCCACAGCCTTGTGGATACAGATGACTCCCTCCCATCTCCACACCTCAGTAACAAGGTCAGGAGTGAAAGGTCGTCTAGTGAGTGCAGAAATAGTTACTCTGCTCAGAAAGGACCTTTGCACATGTCATTCGGTTAGCGGCTGTGAAGACTGGAGTGTTCGTTCATGTGTTTGAAAACCTGGTCCCCAGCGGCTGCTGCTGTTCTGGAAGATGGTGGGATCTTTAGAGCAGGGGGGGAAGGGGAAAGTATGGTAATAGCCTGGAGCTGCTCCCAGCTTGCGATCTCTGCTCTTCGATCCACCACGATGTGACCAAGACATGCCACACACGGCCACTGCTTTGGCCCAGCCCCAGTCGACAGAATCATAGTTTATGGGAAAAAAAAATCAGCCAAAAGAGACCCTCTCCTTACATCGCTTCTATTAGGTATTCTGTTATGACAAGGAAATAAGTGGGACCTCAAGAGGGGGAGGTCATCCTGGACCACCTGGTCACTAACCTCAATGACAAGTGTCTCTACAAAAGACACGCAGGAGACACAAAAGGTTCAAAGGGAAAGGTGACAGAAGCTTACAATGTAGCCTTTGACTCCACTTGTAAGCGCTCTCCTAGTGGAGGTGGCAGCAAAGGTGGAAGATCCTTGCTCTGGGGGCCAGTAACTTCATATCCACTACCAGGACAGACATCACTAGCCAATCACGGCACTCCTCCAGGCTGAATCCAGACTTCATCAGCACAGCTCTCCGAAAGGCCAAATGACAGGACACAAACTGCCAGACAAGCATGTCCTCCGAGCTACAACAGGCCTCCCTGAGGAGTGTATCAGGTGGCTGGAGTTACCTATCGTTGAGGGGTTAAGCTTCTGCCTGGGACCCAGAAGGCCCTAAGTTCAGATCCCAGATCCCAAGTAAAAACACCAGGTGAAGATGGGAGCAGCCTCTGCTTTTGACCTGGGAGGGCAGAGCCTGGGGAGCCCGGAGCAAAGCAAAGAGGTAGAGCCTTCTTCCGTACACACATATGCACACGCGCATGCACACACACGTGTACACGCACGTGCGCACACACTCTTCTATACACACACATGTACACGCCACTCTTCACACAACACATACACACATACCACTCTTCTGCACACACGTACACACCACTCTTCTAAACACATGTGTACACACCACTTCCACACACATGCATACACACCACTCTTCTGCGCGCACACACACACACACACGTACATACCACTCTCTACACACATGTATACACCAGGCATCTCCTCTGCATGACAATACTTGAGGAAAAAATACACCCTCACAAACCATCATGGGGGCCACTTTAGCGGCCACACCCCCATCACACACCATTTATTCTTGTGAGTCAGACACATCTGAATTCAAAGCCAGATCCTGATCTTTTTAGCCTGATGTTGATCAACTATCTTGGAAATTTAATTTTCTATTTCTGAAACTAATATTCTCACTTAGTGCGGTGAGACTTGTCCTTACCAGACTCAATATGCCCTCATAGACTATCAAGGAACTTAAGAGAGATGGGAACGTACAGTGTAAACCTTGGGGACTAAAGCTGGATGAGTGAAGGGAAATGTTCCTATCGGTGGGGTGGTCCAAAGAGAGGCACCTTGGTATGCTACAAGAAGCCTGAACCCCCATAGGAGCATACAAGCCAGAGGGAATCCTGGGGTCCACAGAAGCATACAGGCGGGAGGGTGGGAGTGGGATGAACTGATGAAAGGAAGGGAGGGGTATGGGGAGAGGAGGAAGAAGAGAAGGAGAAGGAGGGGGAGGATGAGGAGGGGGAGGAGAAGAGGAAGGAAGAAGGGGAGGGGAAGAGGAGGTGAAGGGGGAAGAGGACAGGGAGGAGGGGGAGGAGGAGGGAGAAGGGAGGAAGAGGGGAAGGGGAGGAAGAGGAGGAGGATACATTTGGCAAAAAGAAATCAATATTGTCTTCCCTGTGAGTTGATATGAGAGCAAGCAGAAAACATTTTTAATAAATATTTTGAAATTTTAAAAGTAGCATTCTCAGAATATGTTAATTAAAGAGCAGAGTCCAGTGAGGCGAGCAGAACACACCGACACCAGTGCCTGGTTCCTGGCCATAGCTTGCTCTCTGGCGCCTCTGCAGGCCTGTAGCCGCCATGGCATCTTCTTCAAACAAGTGTATGGAAAAGTCCTCTTGGGTTAAACAGAGCAGGAAAGCACTGAATAAAGAGAGGGACAGAGGAAGCAGCTTCATAAAACCTCACATGGCTTAAAGGCTGGTGTGAGGGGACACACGGGGGAACACCAGTTGGTTTATGGAAAGACCCCGTGGACCAGAGAGGTGGAGAGCAACTGAGCCCCTCCAAGAGAAAACTGAAGACCATCAACCCAGCCTACTTGGGGGGCTCTGTCCCCCTCCCCCCTGGCGTGGGCTCCAAACTTCTCTTATTAATTGTGAGTCTCTGGCTTTCCACTCTGAGGACAGTAAGACTTGGCTGATGAGAAACTCTCTCTCTCAATCCCCAGTTCCAGCTATCGCCTCACTTTCCAGCACGGTTCAGCACCGGTTCCTGGACCAGTTCAGCGCCGTGCTGGTTCCAGGCACTTCGCTGGCCGGACCTCTTGCCTCTACAGACCCCATGGACAGGTCCTAGTCCCTCTGATGAGTTTTTGTCTTTCCCTTTCTTCCACTGCCTCCCCCACCCTTGTCCTTTTGCAGGTCAGGTTATGTTTCCAAACACCTCTTGCATGGTGTATACAGAGTTTTCATAAACACACTGCATTCGCATGCATGATGTCACTCACAGGGCGAGTTAGAAATATGTGTCTGAAGGGGGCTGCAGATGGTCTAATGCAGGAGTTCTCAAAGTGGGACCCCAAAATGGCAGCATCAACATGACCTGGAAATGCATTTGAAATGCAATTTTCTACTTCCCTCATCACTCAATCAAAAACTCTGGCAGAGCCATTGGCTGCCTCCTGCTTAGGCTTCTAGGCGATTCTGACACATGCACAATCAAGGCTGAGAATTCCTGTGTTAATCACATTTCCTCCATAGCGCCACGCACCCAACAGACTAGAACACTGAGCCCCGTGGTAAGGTGGTCAGTGTTGCTCATTCACGCATTTGTTCAATGAGAATGCAACAGAGTGGCGGGGATTAGGGAAACCTTAATGAAAAATGCAAGCATAGCTCAACTCTGACGGGATTCCCATCAGCAAACCCAAAACGAGGAGCTAAGAAGATAATTCCAGGCCATGATTAGTGACAGTGAGGAAACAAACAAAACTGAGACAACTGTAAAAGACCCCTAGGGACAGGGTGGTCGGGGGCATCTTCCTGGAGGAGGTGACATGAGTTCAGCTGGAGGTGCAGGATGACTGGGCCGGACCTGAGCCTGGGCAATGCCTTGGTGTCCACGGGTGGAAAGCACCGAAAGGAAAACCAAGACTCCAACAGATGTTCTCAAGGGCAGGCTAGACACAGCCAAAGGGATCAGTCAATGTGGCAGACATACTCACACGGAACCAATGGCGAGGAAAAACATGCAAAAGGCAGGAAGGGATCGGGAAACACATATGAAAACATTTCAGACAGAAGTGCAGACCTGAGTTTACCTCTGAGCCGCTCCTTTGCCCGGCTCACCTGTGGCATCTTTACAAGTCACAATCCACTTGTCCCACCGGAGCCACAAGTAAGTGTTCTTTGCCACTTGACTTTGCACCAAACTCCAGTCAATAAACTGGAATTATCTCTCCTGGCACTGCCCACCCCCTTCCCCAACCACACACACACATGCACGCACACACACACACACACACGCACACACACACACACACACACACACACACTAAAGGCCAGACCCGACTGCCTAATGACAAAGGACATTCCCAGAACCTGTTCAGAAACCACCAGAATGAATACCAAAGGCCGCTGTAAAGGTTCTCTGCTTTTGTTATCTTTTACCACCAATGCCTTCCTGCTAAATCCTAGTCATTCTCTTGTTCTCTACCGAGAAAAGGTGACTGGTTGCAAATTTGCTTTTAAGAACAGAGACGTGTAAGGGAAAATTAAGTCTATGTCAACCAGAGCTGAAACCTCATTTCCTAAAACCCACCCCATGAGCATATGCAAGGAGTCTTACCTTCCAGTAAACTGGGATGAAGTTAACCCTTTGCACACAGCTGCGTTTTATAGTTACACAGTTGATTTATGCAGCTGACTCTGTGTGTGTGTGTGTGATGTATGCATGTGCACTACATATGGATGCATGTGCCTATGTGTGGGGTCAGAGGAGTCTTCTCAGAGCTGGCATTACAGGTGTGTGCGACTACACTGTGCCCCATGTGTGTTACATTGGCATCAACTCTTTTCACTCCGGTGCCCACCTCTATTGCCCCCTGCCTCACTTGCTTGAGACAGAGACTGTCACTGGAGCTGGGGTTCTCCAGTTTGGGGCTGCTGGCCACCAAGCCCTGACAATCCTCTTTCCTCTGCCTCCCACAACTCTGAAGGTACAAGCACACACAGCTCTAAATCCCAGCGCAGTTCCTCGTGCTGTCAAGGCAACTGCTTTGCTTTATCCACAGGGCTGCCCCCCTTCCCCCCTGACTTGTGAACCTGAGTACAAGACTCTACATTTACTGCTACCCGACAGGCTTTGGTTTGGTTTGGCTGGGACGGGGATTTAGTAGGTAGTTCAGGCTGGCCTTGAACTTTCTCACTCCATGACCCAGACTGGCTTTGATTACATGATCCTCTGGCTTTAGTCTTTAGTGCTCAGTCCACGGTCTGTTAGGTGAGCAGCAGCTTCTGTCATCTCAACTCTGAGTCGCATAAATGTGACCAGAGTGGATTTCCTTTGTCACAAGCCCACCACACAAGAATAAACAAGCAATACCCTGGCGCCTTCTTTTACACAACGTGAAATGGCATGGGTGGGTCAAAATCAGGGCACGCAATCTCACTCATTCTCCCACCTAAGCTGCCGCTCACAAATTTCTTTTAGGTACATTCTACATCAGTGGATGAGGCTCAAAACCCAAAAGAGCTTTCTGCTTAGAAGGACTGTGTTCCTAATGTGTGAGACACAATGTGTGTCCCCAAAAGATTACATTTCTGTTGCAGTTCGCCTGCATGGTTGCTGATAAATGACCATCCAACAGCTTAAGGGAACAAGCGGTTTATTTTCTTACTGTGGTTACAGTCTATAGTGTAGCTTGACCAGGAGAGCACGCACCAACACCAGGGCCAAGGGAACTGGCCACATCATCTCTGCGTAATGGCTGAGAGAGGGATGATCCTTACTTGCCAGGCCAGCATGTGTGGCCAAGTGTACACAAGGATGCCAACTTCCTCAACCAGCTCTCTGTATTTTATTCACTTGTTCAGGGCCTAGTCCCGCCCACCATGGGCTGGGCCTTCCCCATCAGCTAGACAATCTCCTTCAGGTTCACTCAGGGCTCAACTCAACTACTAATTCTCCACAAATGTGCCCAGAGCTGTCAAGTTGACATCTGTGCCCGACTATGACAGCTTCTGACCCAAGAAGGAAGGAGTCAGCTCTTCTGATTGACATGCATCCAACATCTGTCGGGTGTGTCTCTGCAGTGCTCGTTTCTGTCCCATCTCAGTCAAACCCCCTTCGCCTCATTTCTGGTGGTGACAGTTCATCTTCACGGTCACCTTGACTAGGTTTGCAGTCACCGAAGAGACACACATATGGACATGTAATGAGAATGTTTCCAGAAAGGTTTAACAGCAGAGGGAAGACTCAACCTGAGAGCAGTATTACATGAGAGAGAGACAGAGACAGAGAGAGAGAGAGAGACAGACAGAGAGAGAGAGAGAGAGCGCCAGAGCCGGCACACCTGCTCTCTACTTCTTGGTTGTCTCAGATGTGAGGAGTCCAGCCGTATGCTCCCCCCACCTGAACTCTACCATGCCTTCCCCATCAAGATGGATTGAACCTCTCAACCTATGGGTCGAAATAAATGCTTCTTCCCCTACATTGCTTTCTCGTTGGTCACAGCCAGGGTGAAGTGATGCACGCGGATGGAGACGTTGTGAAGCAGGACCCTGGGGCTCAGCGAGGTCACACAAGCTACAGGCGGGGCCACAGACCTGGTGGGAGTCACAGCCCACCAGGAGAAGCAGCCACCGGACTCTGGCACTGGCTGTCGCACTAAAGCCAGCGGTCGCCCTGCTTGCAGCATCTCTCGGCCCCTTCTAGCTCCAAATCCTCTCCTCTTCCTGTCACACGTGTATCCCCAAACCCGAGCCCAATGCAATTGTATGGTCCTTCTCCCCAAACTGTCTCCTGGCTCTGCTGCCACAACCAGAGACAGAGGAGGCCCTGTATCCCCCACACAGAGCAAAGTCCGTTGGCCAAGTGCCGGGCTGGTGACGCACCAAATCACAGCCTGCTCCATGCACCTGAGATCTTTCCTCAGAGGCGCGTGAGTTTGTAGCAGCACCCACTTAAACCTAAGCCACTTCCCTGAAGGCGCAAGGGGAGGCGCTTGGCGCTCACACCGCTGACTTACTAACCCCAAGCTGGCAGGCCGTGCAGCTGCTGCAAACACCAGCAGAGTCTTCCTGCTGGATTCTAACTCTCCTTTTCTCTACCAAGAAAGGAGCCATCTTGCTTGCATGAAACAAGAGCTGATTCAAAGGACCTGAGCTGCGCCCCCCTCAGGGGCTAACTATACACTTTTAAATTCTTTGATTGTGTGTGTGTGTATGTGTATGTATACCTGGGTGTGTGCCTGTGCACGCATGTGCAGACGCCGGAAGTTGTCTTTTACTCTCCACCTCACTCCTTTGACACAGGATTTCTCACTGAACCTGGAGCTAAGGTGGAAGCCAGTAGGTTCCAGAGATCGCCAACCTCTGTTCGACAGCACTGGGGTTACGAGCGCATGCATGGCCACCCTCGGCTTTTCCCAGGAGCTAGCAGGGACCTGAATGCTTGTGAAGCACATGCTATTTCCCATCAAGTCATCTCTCTAGCCAATAATGTTCTATGTCTCTGTAATCTATAAAGAACTCTTAAAAAATCAAAAAGAAAAAAAATCACGCCAAGTTAACAAGAAGCAGAGTATCTGATTAGACATCTGTATCCAAGGGGCACACAGGTAAACTACATACATGACATACGCGCAGTGTCACCCTACACCCACGAGGAGGATTAGCCCTCGTACGCTGTAACGGGAACATGAAATGGTGGCGCCGCTAAGGAAAATGGCCTCACAGATCCTCACAAGATTAAACAGTTACCATGTAACCCAGAGAAGTGAAAAGACGGGTCCACACAAAACCTCATCCGCATCAATATTAGTCATGACAGGTAAAATGGAAGCAAACCAAATGCCCACCAAATGACTCGTAACAGTATAACAAAGCCTCTTGTTGCTATGACTAATGACTGAGAGAAGCAATTTATAAACACTTATAAAAAAGGTTTATTCCAGGCCAGTTTCGAATGTTTCGGCCTATATCTGCTGTCTCCGTGTTCTTTGGACCAGGTTGAGGCAGAACATTATGGCGCTGGGAATGTGAGGCAGAGCCCTCCTCCCCCCTCATGGCATTCTGCAGGTAGGAGCAGACTTGAAGAGGCGGAGACAAGGCTCACCTCTGACAGACCGTCCCCAGGGACCACTCTGCCCATCCAGCCCCCACCTCCCAGTAGCCCATTCAGCTATGAATTCTCCCCTGGATTAAATGAGTCAGCACCTACGGGATCCAGTTGCCTCTCAGTACCACTCCTAATTCAGGACCAAGCCTTTAAAACAGAAGCTTCTATTGGTGGTGGGTAGGAGGAACAAGTCGTATCCAAACTATAACACAGATGAGCAACACTTTTATATGTTATACATATACATATGTAGGATAGAATATTACTGGCAATAGACCCACACTACACTGCGAATGAACTTCAGGAGCACATAAAATGGAAACTGACATGCTACAAGGCTGTAAAACTATATGAGGGGCTGAGACTAGGCAAATCGATAGATGCACTAGTGGTTTCCCAGGACTTGATTTTTGAGGAGGAATGAGAGAGACTATTAGTGGATATGGGGTTTCTTTGAGGGGGGATGATAAAATATTCCACTATGGATTGTGGCTACTAAGCTGCAATATGCGGACGCTGCTAAAACTACACACTATAAATGAGTGGACTGTGTGGGATACGCATGATTGCTCACATTATAATTCTGGCCACAGTAGGGGTAGTGGAGGTGAGGGGACATACTGGCAATGGACTATGAAACCAAATGCCAGGGGAAAGCTGAGTGAAAAGAAGTCATGCTCACAGCTCGAGTGCTACCACATACAAAGGGAACTAGATGCCCAGTAGCCCTAAAGCACTCTGCCCCCCTGCTTATTCCCAGCCCACACCCCAGAGACCCATCATATGAGTCAGCCATCACCTGCCAGGGAAGCTGACCATGACACCCCCTGCCCTTGCCTTGACTGGACATTTCACATGTCCCTTGCCCCCAAAGCCCTCCCATTTACAATGATTAAAATTGCTCCTCCTTAGATGGAATGTGAAGACGTCGCTCGACTACTGGTTCCACCAAGGGACCCCAGTGATCTTGTCTCACCCACCACTGTCTCCCCAGAACATGGTTGTTGGATGAAGCGTCAATGCTGGGAGCCACAGCCAACAGGATGTGGAAGAGCCATCTGAGAACCAGGGCATCCACAGATGCCACCAATGGACCCTTCTGGGCACAGCTGGCCCTCCCTGCTCTTGAGCTGTTTCAGTACCCAGGACATGGGGGGCACAGGGCCTTCCTTCGGTGGCACCCGCTGGCTATGTGCTCCCTCGCACTCGAGGCCATGGAGTCGGCTCCTCGAGGGCACACGGGAGCCACCGCTTCGGCTGGTGCTATGGCCACCACACAAATGCCACCAACACTGCCAGCACTGGGCTCACTGCTGCCACCGCCCAGTGGCGAGGACGAGTGAGTGGCCTTTGTGGGTCGTGGCTCAGGTCCTGCAGGTCTACAGGCAAATGGAGATCAGGCCAAGTGGCAAGAAGCCACGAAGTATAGTACTCCTCCAGTGTCGGGGGGACCACTTCCAGGACCCCCTGTGGATGCTCAAGTTCCTGACAAAGAACAGCGTAATATTTGTGTGGAACTGCTCTAAGTCACTTCTGGATGATGCACAATACCAAATGCAATGGACATGCGATGGAAACAACGTCACTCCATCTTGCTCAGTGTGTGTGTGCAGGGTAGACCAATACGAAGGAAAAAATGGTGCGTATTTGGTACACATGCAATTGTTTTTCCCAACCATCTCCCAGCCATGCTTGGGATAATCAGTGGATGTGGATTCTGATCACCCCAAGAGCCAACTGTACTCAGCATTTCCCCATCACCTGGACCACCTTGTGGCTTCCACAAGAGGCATTACTAAGTCCCTCTGGCAATCAAATGAGATTCTTGAAAAGCTCAGCCCATGCCTAGGGTATGTGGGCATCCTTCAGGGTTGACAGTGGAGGCCACATGGGACCACACCCTGCCCCAGCTTCTGCGCCCCTGCAGCCAAGCATGTGTTTCTTTGTTCTGTACTTGGAAGCTCAGGGCCACGTTTGCCACCATCTTTTGAGCATCCGAAGAACCAAATGGCATGCAGTCGGGAACCGCAAATCCCTCGGATGTGCTGGATTAACATTCAACCTGTTTCTTAACAGCAACTGTTGCTTTGTGTGTTGGAGATTATTTTGTTCCATGTTTGCCTAGAAGTCCCTTATCTCGGGGTAAGACAAGAAATCATATAGATAAAAGGAAGAAAAAGTAGAGGTGGAAGAAAAGGAGACAGTGTTATGCAGAGCACATTCTAAGAAACTCCACTTTCAAGCCCTAAGTGTTTCCTTAGTGACTAACCCCCCCCCCCCGCAAGTCTTCAAGCAAGCAGGAAATCTTGGCAAAATGATTTGATAGTTCTACATGAAACCCAGGACTGTCAGAAAGCGTTGCTATGTGTGTATTATGGGATGGCTATTCATCTCCTGTCCTTGGTCAGGAAGGACGAGCCAGGCATGGCTGACCCTGGGCAAAGCTGGTATTCAGGCTCACGTGCCTGACTGACCCTCCATTCTCCACTCCCTTCCTTCTCCCTCTCTCTCTCTCTCTCTATATATATATATATATGCATATATATCCGTGCATGCGTGTGTGTGTGTGTGTGTGTGTGTGTGTGTGTGTGTACATGTGTGCTCACATATGTGAAGGCCAGAGCTCAGTACCCGATATCATCTTCAATCGCTCCCAACTTCGTCTTTGAGACAGTGTCTCTCTCTCTCACACTAAACTTAGGTCGACTGACAAGAATGGTTGGCCAGCAAATCCCAGAGATCCTCTGTCTCTATAAAACCCAGGGCTGGGATTCCAGGTGCTCCAGCAGCCCTAACCCCGAGAGCCCTGCTGGGCTGAACGCAGGTCCTCATGCACACACAGCAAGCATCCTCCTGACGGGCCACCTTCTCAGCCTGCCAATCTCGCTTCTCTTTTAATATCTTCTCACACTATTCTTTTAAAATTATTTTATCATTTATGTATTTATTTATTGTGTGTGTGTGCGTGTGTATTTATGTGTGTGTGTATCAGAGGGCACTGTGTGTCCCTGTGGAGGCTCAAGGGTGACTTCGGGAATCATCCTGGATTGCTTCTACTTCCTTTTTGCTTCACTCTGGGATTTCCCAGGCTCTGCCCACCAAGGTCAGAAGGGCAGGACACTTCCGTTCCTGCCTGGCATTTTTATGTGGGACCTGGGATCTGAACTCAGGACCTTCTGCTTTCAAGGCAAAGTCTTAATCCCTGAGCCATCTCTCCAGCCCCAGATTCCCTTCTTAAAGAGCAGCTGGTGCCTCATGCTGCCCTGGCAGGATGAGACAGACCAATTCTCAAGGGAGTTTCAATGCCATCAGTCTTCAACGGGGAGACCCAGTGCAAAATGTAAGTGCAGGGTCCACAGTGAAGACACTAATGAGTTCTAGAAGGGGAGAGAATGTAGGTCGTGGCAGGGAACCTTTAGTTCAATCCGTAATCTTTCTCTCTCTCTCTCTCTCTCTCTTTCTCTCTCTCCCCCCCTCACACACACACACACACACACACACACACACACACACACACACACACACCTTGAGCCACAGGACACCACTTTTAAACAGAATGCCTACAATCTGCCTTCCTCGCGGGGCAGCAGGCTCAATGGATGGGCACGGACGGCCTCGTGCTTCCTGCCACCCAGCGGACGCACAATAAAGACAGCTGTCATTTTTGCTAGTACCGTTATCCACGATTATCAGTAAGAAGAACACAAAGTTTGGTGGGGGCAGAGGACGCAGGAAAGGCACGAGTAATGTGGGAGGCCACAGCGTGGGGTCGAGTCCTTCCTGGGAGCAGGTGTCTATGGGGAGACCTGTATCTCATCAGGACCTGGAGCCCTGTTCAAAGTCAGAGAGGACCCAGGGCCAGATCTGGAGGAGACACGCTGACAAGCCTTTAACGACGAGGTTCTCATTTCAGACAGTTCTGCGGTGACCCATCATCCCAGACCCCCCCCCCAGTGGAGGTGATCCCCACTGGATCCTCCTCCTGTGCACACATCTTTGAGAGCGCGGTGTTTGTTTTACTTTTCCTAACTAATTGGCTTAGTTGTCCATGCTGATTTAGATGTCGGGAGGAAGGTTTTCTTTGCCGCTAATCCCTCCTCCAACGATTTTTAAATACCCATCTTCCTAACCAAGCAGACTCTTAAGTGGCCACTTTCTTCACACTTTACAACAATCGCTCGCCCTCAGAGGCGGCTGACAGCAATTGCGGCTTCGAGGGTCAGGGTTGGGAGATGGAGGTGGGTGTGGGAGGCAGAGCCCAGAAAGGGTTCAGAACTGTTCTTAGAAGGCAAAATCACACCCAGGATAAAAAAAAAAAAAAAGCGAAAGGAAATAAACAACAACGGTCCGAGCAGCAGAGAGACGTACAAAGAAGGTCGCCTAAGAAGAGGGCAAAGAATGCACAGCTCAAAGGGTCTCCGTCTCTGTTCAACTGCTCCCTGGCTGGCAGGCGGAGAGAATAAGCTGTGGCCACAGAATGACATGTGACTTCCAGCCCCGAGGGACCCAGGAAGGTAGGGACAGGACTGGGCCATCACTTCTGAGCACCTCGTGGGAGCTGGGAACCCGCCCAGAGGCGCTCCTCTCTGCTGTCTCTTTCAATCTTCACAACCGCCTTTGACAGGATCAGCAGGCTCCAAGTCTCACTGTCCACCAACGAGAGAGACAGAAGCAGCAGGTAGGAGAGAGGGGGCTAGAGAGCAAAGGGGGTTGGAACCCCAAAGCTCCAGATGTCTTTCCTTTCTGGACTGTCCCTGGCTCAGCTCTGGGGTGTTCAGGACACACTGCTCTTCCCCGTTCATTTCACGCATCTCCCCTTGGCAAGGCGCTGCTCCTAGATGCCCACGTCACAGGCCGGCAGACACCCCGCGTGTGCGCGTGCCTGCTTGAGAGTGTTGCTCTGATCCATTCAGACCCAACTGGCGAGTCCATCATCCCTGCCAGTCTCACCAGGGGGATGCAGTTGCTATAGCTGGGGTACCTAGTGCCTTTGCTTATTTTGTCATTAGAATAAACAGTCGAACAAGACAGATCAACCCGCAATGTAGGGACTTGAGGTTCGTGTGGACTTTAGAATCTATTGAGATCTTCACAGAGCTTGTTAGTGCCAGTGAAAACAAGCATGAAAAATAACAGATATGTGTTTCTCCTGAAGACCAACTAAGCACCTACTATGCGCAGGTACAAAGCAGCCCACTGAACCTGATAGGAATTCCTCCTACCTCCCCACCTCTATTCCTGCTTTCTTTCACATACTGAAAGCGATGATCATGGTGTTTTGCTTGTTTTCTCTTTAAGCAATTTTATTGGTGGCGACATATCTTTGGAAGTTTCACACTCTGCCGGCTACTCAAGAGTTTTCTGGGAGGCGTTTTGCTTTGTTTTCTTCTCATTATTTATTACCTAAAGCATTCTCTCCCCCCACTTTTCTCTCTGATTTTTAGGGAGGAAAAAAAAAAACCTAGCATCTAGGTCTGGGCCCACTTGAAATGTCTGGACTGGGACCACTAAGGACCTCCCAGAGATAAGCAAAGGGCTGATCCAGCAAAGCCTGTTCTTGACCTTGACCCAAGACAAGACAGTCAAAGGGGAAGGATGCAGGGGGGCGGAGTGAAAGAAAAAGGCCCCTGCAAGAGTTCAGATCTCGCCCAGCCCCCTCCCCCATTCGGCAAACACCTGGCTGAGTTGGAAAACATGACCAGCTCAACCTTCCCATTGGCACCAATTGAAGCTGTCAGCTCTGGCTTGTCACCAGTGGCTCTGGGAGGCCCCTGGGCAGCCACAAGAGCCCTAATTAGGCAGAAATGACACTTCTACAACTGACCTGCCAGGACCTTTGGCAAACCATTTAACATCATTAGTTAACATTTTTTAAAAGTGTGAATGTAAATGAACAGCCAGTGGCTTTCAATGGAGACCACAGGGGCATCTCCCCCTCCCGGCTCGTTCTTTCTCTTTCTACATGAATAGTCCGCTTGTTTTCTCCAGAATTGGAGGGAGGCCTGAGGAAGGAGGAGGAAGAGGACCAGTCCTCTGGGCAAAAAGGAAAAAGAAAAAAAAAAAAAGTTGAGAATAGAGGAGAGGCCCATCTCTTCTGGCCTCCATTTGGCATCAATCCTACACAATTTCCAAGCCCACCAGAGCAGTACAGGAGAACAGCGAAGGCCTGGCAGGGCAGGTACAGATGCCAGCCCTGCCTTGCAAGGTATCACTGGTGAACATGGCAGGGAACAGGCCGCCTGAGCCACGTAGCTCAGCAAATCTCTTTGGCAAGCAAAAAGGGGGAAAAAAAACCCTCCAGTTTTCAAGGTACCCGCATCCCTCTTAGAAGGAACGGAGTCTTAGGGGTAATCATTTCAAAAGTCGGGCGAATACTTACACGGATTAGTTCATTTCCTACCTGCAGCCGTTATTTCCCACCTTGAATCGCACTTCATTTTGTTCTTTCCTTTGCACCCACAGAATCCGTATACTCCAACACTCTCCATCTGCAGAAGGGAGGGGAAGAGTTTCACAGTGAACGTCTCACTCTGCCTGTTTCCACGCCTGCTGCCTGACATTTGAAGAGTCTTCGAGGAAGTGGGAGACGGGCAAAGGTGTGGGGTTCCCGGGTACCTTGGCACTTGGCAGGGTGCTTAGCATGAGATGACATACTGTCATCTGTCAGACATAGATAAAATCTCCACTGCCTCAAGTGGGAAGCAAATGGGTAGAGGTGCCAGGAACTGGGGCCTCAATACGAGGAGCCAGGAACGGATAGGTGATGCCCAAATAAGCAATCATGCCACGTTTTCATTGTTCACTTATCTTGGAGAGATGGTATCAGGAATATGTCCTGCTCCGAAGGCATGTTGGACAAAACCTCCAGCACTCCCTGCTTTCCCCTGGGGGCCCTCCACTCCGTCTATTCCCCAAGAGGCTTTAAATAGTGTAAAATAAAAACATGGATGCAAATGTCTCCTGTGACTTTATGAGTCATTTATCACCTCTGCTGGACTCTGCATAGACAGGAAGGAAGCGGTTCTCCTTTCTATGTCTGAATTTTGGAAGCCCTGGAAACAGTACCCAGTAAACGCTCAATTAATGTGTGCCAGGTTGAAATTTAAGGGTGCAGGCCCCAGGTATGGGCTCAGGGTGGGGGACGGACACTTTGGAAAGACCCCAACATTGATCTGAACGTTGGGGTAGCTCTGCCTGCCATGGCAGATGAGTGAAGTGGAGCAGGAGGCGCGTGGTGGGAAAATGTCTGTCGCCGGCCATGAGGAAGAAACAAAAAGACAACAATCGGAGTTTGGCATAAGGAGAGGAAAAAATCCTTGAAAATGAAAATGCCTTAATAACCCTAAATGGAGAAGGAGGGGGTAGGAAAACAGCTCCTAGTGCTTTTAAGCTAAATACCTCAGCATATTAAACAAATAGAGAAAAGCCAGCTAGAAGATGTCATCCAGTTGAGCCGTGCGGGGCTCAGAAAGCATATAGGAGGTGTCTGGCTTGACCCCCTTTCCCATCACATGCCTGGTCCCAGCCCAGTTGTTTAGTATTGCATCTCCTCTCCAGCTGTGCAGCTTATTGAAAAGCTCTTGCTCCCCGCCTGGTTTTGGCACATTTTCTACAGGTGCCTCCTACTGTGGCCACAATGGACTGCTCCGGAGGTTCAGACCTGTCAACAGCTACTGGGGAGGGAGGGGGCTCACGGAGGGCGGTGGGGGAGAACACAGGCATTGTCTTAAAGGGCCAGTGACATTGGACGGCTCCTCCCAGCCAGATCCTGCGGCTCTGGCACCTGCTAATGAGATGAAGCCTTTCTCCCACTCTCTTTCTCTTTCTAATGATTTAACTTGACCGCTTTGGCTCCTTTCTGGAAGGGGAATTGCTCCATTGATCATATAAAGCAATTGCCTGGAAAACATTGCTGTGCAGCAGCTACTGGTACTTTCCTGGCTGAAAATGTCACAGCAATTGAAAAGCTCTTAGCCCAGTCCACTGATGAGGTGGCTACAGAGACCCGTCTTTGCACATAACCCCAAGGACTCCCCCAGTCATGAGCCTGCAGCGTGACGGGCGAGTTTTTATGACAGAGACTGCCCCTCTTAAGGCATGGCCCGAGTTGTGCAAGCGACTGAAAAACCAACCAACATGTTTAAAAATAAAAGTTAAAACTCCTCAACTCTAAAATCTGGTAGGATCATTCAGAGAAACGACTTTGTGAATTCCTCATGACTCTTTTTTCTCGGAAGATCCGAGTTCGGCAGGACACCCACAGAGGTCTGGCATGATTTAGGGAAGAGAAGACAAAGCCTTCTCCCAGGGACCCCAGGTTTTGGGGGAGGTTCCGGCCGCTCTAACTGCTCGGGGTTTGCTGGTGTTTCAGACCCGTCACTTGGCGGCGGCATCGACACACTGTGGAGACCACACACTTGAGTTTTCATAAACAGCTTTTTAGAGTAATCACTGCCTCACCCACCTAGGGCAGCGATTCACCTGGTGGTGTGGGGGGAGGATGTCTTTGTCATGGGTACGTCTGTCAGTGAAATAAACACGAAACCCTGTTAGTGATAGTTTCATTTGCCTCTGATGGGCAGAACCCTGTCTGGATGCTAAGCAGGCAGGCAGCTCAAGCATCACTGGTGGGGCCCCGCTTGCATGTGGCATGCTTCGGGGTACAACCTGGGAACAAGCTTCAGGTGATTCACCTTTCCTCACAATGTGCCACACTTTTTTTTTTCCTTTTTTCTTTTTATAGCTGATGAACAAGGAGGATAGATCGTGACGGTGCCTTTTTTTTTTTTTTTTAAAGCAAAAGCACCTGCCAACTGGCTAACAAGGAACAAACTGAGCTGTTAGACAACTGCTTGCAATTATAAAGAGACTTCTCACACCTAAATCTCAAAGGTCAGGGTGGAAGTTGTCTACTGTGTGTAGGTGCGCCATATTCATTTATTTTTCCCCTTGGGATTTTAGATCTTAAATCTTAATGTTACCAGAACATACAAGAGATACTCAATTATGGAAATTGTATTCATTATACCATAATGTGCAGTATATATTCAACAATATATTTTTGTAGCTGATGAATAAAGGTGTTTTTTATATAGTGAATAAAATGAAAAAAAGACATTCCTTAATGCTACGTCTATCAAGTAAAATGATTTTTTAATATGAAGACCTCTCATGCAAGCCTTTACATAAAAGTTCAGATATTCTTTGCTTACATTAAAAACTATTTAAAATTTTTGTTGGTAAAATGAGACAACTGGTTGGGTATCTAATTAGATGACTAATATAGAATTTAAATTATGATATAAAACGCTATAGTTCAAAGGTTCTGTCAGGCTCTGAGACCCTTACCTTAAAAAGATTTGTAGGCAAACAGGCAGGAGGGTGGGAGGAAGTGGATGGATTGATAAAGGGAAGGGAGGAGAATGGGAGAGCAGGAGGATGGAGGGACGCAGGGACAAATACTCAAAATGCTTGTAAAACTAGAAAAATAAAATAATAAAAAAAGATTTGTATCAGTACCAAGGTTGCTTCCAGCAGCTTCACCTAAAATAGGTGATCCGGACAGGAACGTGAGCTTAGTTGGTGAGGACCAGAACACAGGAGCCTGGGGAGTTGGGGAAGGGACCCCCTTTCTCCCCCTGCCCCTCAAGTCAAAGACCAGGGCAAGAGGAGAGAATGCACAAGCGGAGAGTCTGTCGTGTGTCACTGGTTCTCAAGCTGTGGGTTCCCTTGTATGAACCCCCAGACTGTGCTGTGGTTTTAGCATGATTTCCTTGTCTTTCTGGAGAGAGGGGGAAAAAGATTTCAAGAGAAGAAAAGTCCCATAAGCAGCTGGTTCAGAGGAATGAATAGAAAATCTGCTAGGGCCACGCCCTGCCTCCACCTGCCTGCTAGTATAAGGTACAAGAGGTGAGCCCACAGTTCCAAAGGTCAGACACATGAAGTCCTGCCTGAGGGCTACCTCACAGGGATCTCCCAGGCACCTTTCCAATGACCTGCGTTATGAGATATAAATTAACATTTAAGTCTTGACAGCTGATTTACCACCACCAGGTTTACAAGGTTGCTAGGCATGCGCTTAAAAGCCAAGGAACTCACTTAAAATCTCATAGCATTTCTGTATCAAGAGCAGGTCACTGATTTCAGCGCACAGAGTGCTGGAATCACCTAGAACAGCACTGTAATCCCTTCCACCTGGACTCACTTGTTTACATTTGCTGCCAACTCATGCTGCAGTCACTCAAAAATGCTGAGATCCTTTCTGCTTAAACACAAAGCTACTCTCAGGTTCAGTATTTAGGGTGTTTGTATTTTCCAGTTAGAAAATGAAGTTGACTGAATTTCACTTTACGGTGCCTGAATTAATACAGAACCAGTGGCTAAGGGAAGATCTAGGTCATGACTCCCCAGAACACAGGAGGCCATTCTATTCATTCTTTGGGGGGCAGGTACATGTGTTATGGAGTCAGTCGGTCCTGTCTGTCCGCTATGAGGGACGCGGGGCACAAACTCAGGTCACCAGGTTTGTACACAAGCCCCTGCCCTGCTAAGCCATATCACTGGCCTGAACTCATCATAAACAAACAGCACTCAAAGTCTTTTCCTGTATGTTTGGTTTCCTACGATTTTCTTAAAATTTTGTGGACAAAGTTGCCCTTCTTTCAGAAGCTGGCAAGGGGTTTCTTGGACTCCTGGTTATTCTCAGTTGTCATGGTTAAGCATGGGTATCAACTTGACTGTTGAGGGTTTGAACTCTGGGCACAGGTGTAGAGAGTTGATGGTTGACTTAAGCCTAGAGCAAACCTCAAGGAGATTGTCTGGCTGATGGGGAAGACCCAGTCCCTGGTGGGTGGGATTAAGCACTGCATAAATCACAGAGAGCTGGTTGAGAGAGTGGGCATCCTTGTGTTCACTTGGCCAGACACGCTGGTCTGGCAAGTAAGGATTGTCCATCTCTCAGCTGTTACGTGGATGGTGTGGCCAGTTTCCTCGGCCCTGGTGTTGGTGTGTGCTCTCCTGTCAAGCTGGACTAAGAACTGTAACCAGGAATCGTAAGAGAATAAATCCCTTGTTCCCTTAAGCTGTGTGATGGTCATTTATCAGCAACCATGCAGGCTGACTGCAACATCAGTTTAATACAAATCACAGCTTCTTTCCTCATCACATCCTTCCAGACAACCCCTGATTATCATGGGTGCACTCTGGTAAACAACAGAAGCCAGACGCCCTGAGATGGGAGTGGGCTTATGCCCACCATAGGCCAAACCTAAAAATGGTGACTACATGCTATCTCAAGTATAGATGACACGAGAAGGCAAAAGGGGCGAAGTCTTCGGGTATAAATTGAAGAGAAAGTGAGTCCGTCACAAACATAACAGAGAGCAGATGATCCAGATGTGGTGTGTGAGTCTCAGCCACAGAGGTCACAGGGATGTGTATGACACAGCTGAGCACAAACACACATATGCTATAAGGCACAGAGAACACACACACACACACACGGGGTGAGGGGTCAAGGGTGGAAGAGGATGATTTTCTTTGTTTTCATATAATAAATACTATTTTGAGATAAAAGTCTATGGGAAAATTAAGTTTCAAAGAGCTTTTAGAATTTAGAATTCCTAATTTTGGTCGCATTTCCTGCTTTTATAGACTTATAACTATGCTCTCCCTGCAAAAAGGCAGCTAATTTTCCAGAATTAACCTTATCAGAAGTTTATAAGAAGCTATTAATTGAACAGGTAATACTTTTTCCTGCCAAAGGTCTTGGCTATAAAGGTTTTTTTTTTAATTTTTTTTATATTATAATGTGTGTGTGTGAGAGAGAGAGAGAGAGAGAGAGAGAGGACACTTATGTGTGCTTGTGGAGGGAATCATCCTGCATTGCTTCTACCTCCTTCTTGCTCCTCGCTCTGGGGTTTCCCAGGCTCCGCCCACCAGGACCAGAAGTGGTGGTTTGCCTGGTGTTTTTATGTGGGACTTGGGATCTGAACTCAGGACCTTCTGCTTGCAAGGCAGAGGCTTGACTCCTGAGCCATCTCTCCAGCCCTTGGCTATAAAGTTTTAATGATGACATTTTCAATGAGGCAAAAAGCAATGACACACAAATCAATATTTATTCTAACACATCTTACTTGTTCTGTAATGTTAAATACAATGGTATGAATGCCTTGATTTCTAGCCTAAAAACTAGAATCTTGATTCGGTTTTCTCCAAAGTAGCCCGGCAGCCTTATGTTCCTGTCAGATAAGAAAGACACAAAGAAGTGAAAAGACTTAGATCTGAGACAGCAACTCTCTGACTAGATTCATGAGTTAAAATAAATTCCAGCAAGTGTCAGCATAGGATAATTTTATACCAACTCCCCCCCCAAAAAAACCAATCTGATCTTTAGTCCTTCAAACAGGAGCGAGCTTCTAAAATTACAGAGGTACAAAAATTCTTTAGTAGCTACAGAGAGCTAAAGTTAGCTGACCCTGCTCTCTTCTCAAAGTTCTCTGCCTGAGAGCTAGCTCTCCAGTCTCATTCCAAGTTCTCTTTGAGTCTAAAAGGCTGGAGTGCAAACACTTGGCTGTGTATCTTAAGAATGAGCTAGGATAGCCTTTAATTCCATCGGCTGCTCATAAATCAGCCCTGGCTTTCCAAGAGCCCAACCGTCCGTCCCTGCTGATCAAGGGGCAACCCCTTTAGGGGCGTTAAAGGATGGGATAGGGGTGGGATGCTCCTGAGACTTCTCTTGGCCCTATCACTGGGCACACCTAAAGAAAGGGGGCTCAGGATAGGCACGTAAATGCTTCTTTCTATCTCAACCCTCACTTTTGTCTCTATAATTAGATGAAATTTTCTCAAGAAGTACCAAGTACACACCCACTCTATGGTTTTCTGAGGAAGAGCTTGGGAAGTCCTCCCGTACCTTTACCACAGTATCTGGGCCACCATGACATAGGTGGTATCCTGACATATGAGCTGCATTCTCCTCTGTAGAATGATTTTCTAAACTCTTGAGGATTCGTGGAAACATTTTTTTTCTAGGAAAATGATCCAGATCACTAACCAGTGATTCTACAATATGCGCTGCAGATATGCGTGAGCCCATCCACTTAGAGTGGCAATTTATGGACTCGATTATCAGGATCAATTACACAGTCTTTGTAAGCATACAACACAATTTAATGTATTTTTTAAATCTGCTGCTGAAATTTATTCTGGTACATTAGGGATTTGCATGTGCCACCTGCATTCTCAAAGTCCCTACAGGTCCAATGATAACTTACACGTAATCATTCTTTCTAGAAAACATGAGCAAATCAGCACTGAGAAGTAAAATAATTAAATGCACTAAAAGTCTTATAATTTGCTCCCCAAAATCTATCATTCATGTCTGCATTTGTGATTACTTTTTTTTTTCCCAAATATCCAAAGAACTAGAATTTTTAAATTTCTTAGCAAGGACAATTTAGGAGGCATTCTTCAAAGATGATCCTGACCAAAAAAGCGGAAAAGACAGCAGCAGCAAGCAGAATGAGGAACACTTCAAATCTCCCCCATGATTCTGGAAGCTTCACCACTCGCTATCATGAGGTACATGGCCAAGCCTTCAGAAAACATGAGAAATAAAAACAGAAACGTTCTTTTGAGTCCGCTCATAGGAAACAGATCAATCTTCTGGAGCAGATGACCAAGCACAGAGGAGTTGAAATCCTCTTCCGGGAGATTCTTGAGTTGGATGACCACAGTCCAACAGCACATTAACCTCTCTAGCTACAAAAGTGCTCCGCCCAGAACTTGGGGGTGAGGGGGGTGGGAGGAGGCAAGAAATAAACCTAATGAATTACCTTCAACTGTATCACAGAAACATTACTATACAACACCTAACTGGTCCTCTCTTAATGAGAGGGGTTCTTTCTCGTTCTTCGTTGTTACCCCCTATGTGGGAAACATACAATGTAAAATTTCCTCTGCCCACAACAAATTCAGTGGCTATATTTACTTTGCTGGTTGTCTTATCAAGCAAAGAAGCACAAGTTAGAAAATCTAGCTTTGTGAATGCTTTTGGTGTATTCCTTTGCTTTAGTAGTCCTGAACTTATGTCACAGATACCCATAAGTTGCATCTATTTCTATTTAGTTAAATATATTTATAATATATAGCTTAAGATAGCAAAACAGCTTGCTTAAAGAATTTCTTCGGCGCCATCTTTTCTTCTTTACAATTGGAACTCACTGGATAATTCCTCGCTTCTGCTCACATAGAAGCTGCATGTCTATTCCCTGAAAGATACCAATTAAACTGCCAGCCATGCATCTCCAACAGAATCCTTTGGTCTTCTATGTCAGGGACCTTTGAACCAATGACCGGAAGGCTGGACTCAAAAGAGCCTTTGACAGGACGCCAGTGCTGATCGCCCACATTGTTGAGACTCCAGCCTCCTGCTCCACTGCAAAGTGAGCGAGAAATGGCTCGTCCACTTTACAATCCTGAACAGTGCCAAAGGTTAAGACAAAAGGGATAATTTCCCAGGAGACTAATCACTACAAAGGTCACTAATATTGTTTTTGAAGATGGGAGTGCTCCTCTTTTATTCGATTTGGTCTGGATTTTGATAGAGAGCAAATCAAGGTTTTCAACCAAATACTACAAAATTGCTGTGTTTACCTTCCTTTGAATTTCCCTGGCAATAATAACATGGTTTCCATAAGTTTGGACTAAGAAGCCTACACAGATTTTTATTTAATCTCATAGTGAATAGTATGAAATTAAAAATACTAATCAATGAATGGGCTCAGAGAAGCGAGGTAATCTGTACAAGGTCACGTCGTTGGGGCCTGGAAGAGCCGGGAATTGAATGCAATCTGAATGCAGTTCTCAGAACTTCTGGGCTTCTTGACTGAATTAGTTATCAAATCATTCATCAGTGAAGACTTAGCTGTTCTTTTCTTCAAGAAAAATTATCTATCTATCTATCTATCTATCTATCTATCTATCTATCATCTACCTATCTATCTATCTATCATCTACCTATCTATCTATCTATCATCTACCTATCTATCTATCATCTACCTATCTATCTATCTATCTATCTATCATCTACCTATCTATCTATCATCTACCTATCTATCTATCATCTACCTATCTATCTATCATCTACCTATCTATCTATCTATCATCTACCTATCTATCTATCTATCTATCATCTACCTATCTATTATCTATCATCACCTATCTATCATCTACCTACCTATCTATCTTACATCTCTACCTACCTATCTATCTATCATCTACCTATCTATCTATCTATCATCTACCTATCTATCTATCATCTACCTATCTATCTATCATCTACCTATCTATCTATCATCTACCTATCTATCTATCTATCATCTACCTATCTATCTATCTATCATCTACCTATCTATTTATCTATCATCTACCTATCTAGATCATCTACCTACCTATCTATCTATCATCTACCTACCTATCTATCTATCATCTACCTATCTATCTATCTATCATCTACCTATCTATCTATCTATCATCTACCTACCTATCTATCTATCATCTACCTATCTATCATCTATCTCATCTACCTATCTATCTAAGGCACACCCTATCAATCTATCTATCTTATCATCCTACCTACCTATCTATCTATCATCTACCTATCTATCTATCTATCATCTACCTATCTATCTATCTATCATCTACCTATCTATCTATCTATCATCTACCTATCTATGAGAAAGGCAGGCAGACCCCAAGAGAGGGTATGTTCATGCCACTGTATACGGACGGAGGCCAATGGGCAACTTTCAGAAATCAGGTCTCTCCTTCCACCATGTAAACCCAGGTCACCAGATTTTCAAGCAGGCGCTTTACCCGCTGAGTCATCTTGCCATGGTCACTGCCAACGTGATTCACAGAAAATCTTGCGGAGAGGTGGTTCCCAACCTTGGCTGCATATTTGCTATTTAAAAAATACTAAGGCGTGTGCCGCACCCTTCCTCTCCAGCATAGGGTTTCAAAGACCCTGGGGAAGGGCCCGAGGTTAGTGCTTTTCAATACCGTAAATGTGAACTACTAGGGGGAAAAAAAGCCTAAATTCCAACAGTACTTAGGAGAATCTAGTCCAGCAGAAATCCCAGGAGATTCAAATGTGCAGCTCACAAAAGAGACATGATGATCAAGCAATCCACGTGACTCCTCCGAGTCGTCCCTCCGAGACCGCAGTGTGAGCAGCTGCATGAGCCCCTCTGCGCAGAATGCAAGAACCCACCACAGCAGGAGCAGAGCATGATGGGATTGCATGAGTTGGAGCCCTGTGGGTCGCATTTCTCCTCTGCTATTCGTGAACTGTGGCTCCTGGGCCGGTCACTTACCTTTAGCTGTGCCCGTGCGCAGGGAGGAGGCTAATGTGACTACTGCAAGCCCAGCAATGACTCAGCCAAAGGCAGCTGCTGTGGTTTTTGACGCTAATTCTACTATGTGATAATGATGACTGCCAGGAGACATTGGTAAAGAAAAGGAGAAAAAAAAAGGAAAAAGAAAAAAAGCTTAAAAGCTTTTAGTTGTTAGTCAAATCATTTCTATTACTTACCATTCAATTTCAGCTACTTATATTTGCTGTTTGTTTGGCAATTGTATTTCTCATTTGTAGCAACTAGGGGAGGAAGGTTAGCATGACTGCTCCCATTTTCTAGATGAGGAAAAAGCACATTTTCTATCTATCCTGTGCCTGGCTCCATGACTCTCTGATTAAAGGAACCAGCAATTGCATTCATTAGTCCCCTGTG
The DNA here is from genome assembly GCA_023101885.1 of Typhlomys cinereus. Lineage (NCBI taxonomy): Eukaryota > Metazoa > Chordata > Mammalia > Rodentia > Platacanthomyidae > Typhlomys > Typhlomys cinereus. The sequence continues at coordinate 513,856 of JALPQD010000557.1, read as the reverse complement.
ACAATGATATTCAACACAGATGTCAAATGCAGGAAAAAAAGAATTAACAAACACTTGATAGCAACCTCCAAATAGCATCTAAATAATCACTTTGGAACATTGAAGTCACAGTGAAATAAGTTCCAATTTAAATGAAGGTGGCAGACAGGATTAGGGAAAAACGAACAAATACATTTGCCCCCATCCTCGCTCATTTAGGAAATGACTGGCAGGGCTTAGAAATCCTTTTGGAAATGAAAACTAAAGGATGACTGATTTCCTCAATGAAGAGTCTTCAGCTAGCAGGTTCAAACAGAATAGCGCGTCCTGATGATATTTTCTCTTGAATGGAAACCACCTCAGGATAAAAAGAATCCCAGTGGTTTTCAAGTAAGATCACCAGAAAGTCCCTGGATTCCACGCAGCTCCAAACATGTACCATGTACTTCCCAGACTACACGTGTTGTCTTCCATATGTGCGCAGTTTCCATGCATGAATGATGAAAACCTATAGGAAGATCACTGGATTCCTAGTAACTGTAGGTGGAGTGGGCGGGATTCCCATTATTAAGTCCCTATACTTCATGGGGTTAGCAAAGACTATGGGCCCAGATCTTTCTCTCTCTGCACTGAGAGGCAAAGCTCTTAGGGACATCTTGGATTTCAAGCAGGTATTCTCATTCCCAAATTGTCCTTGACTCACACCACATGTTAGGATCCCTGGTACATCAACAGTCCTGGCTTTATGTCCTCTCTCCTGATCAATCACTTCCTCTTTCTAAAGGAAGAGCTGGGTTGGAGAGATGGCTCAAGGGTTAAGACTGACTTGAAAGCAGAAGATCCTGAGTTCAAATCTCAGATTACGCGTTAAAAAACAAACAAACAAAAAAAAACCTGCTAAGGGGAAATGCAGTGGCCTGCACTTGCCTAAAAGGACAGAGCCTAGAAAATCACAGAGCAAAACAAAAAGGAGGTAGAAGCAATCCAGGATGACTTCCGAAGTCACCTTTGGGCCTCCACAGGGACACACACACACACACACACACACACACACAGTGCCCTCATACACACACCCTAAAAAACAAACAAATAAATGTTAAGGGAGAGCAGAGTCCCACCCTCTGTAGGTACCTCCGGGTCCCCTCTCAATCGTCTGGGCCCCTCCTGAGCCGGTCCATGCCTTTCCTTCCTTCCCATCCCCAGCCTCTCAGCCTGGAATTTTCAGTCACCCCACACTAGCTCCTTTAATGCTCCACTGCTTGGGAGTGAATACCTAGTGCCAAGAGGAAAGATCATCATGGTATTAAAATAAAGAATACGTGAAATTTAGCACAATTTGCATATGCAAGGATGTATGCATTTTGCAGTGGAAACCCCCAGTATGGTACTCCTAATATCTGGAAAATAAGAAAAGGAGAATATTTAGGAATAGTCCTGACTTGGATCTGATTGCAATAGTAGGTGGTTAATACGTCCAGAGATTATCAACTTTTGAAAAAAGCTTTCAAGTCTACTGTTTTTTGGCGTTTGGTGAATCACATGATTGGAAGTGCTATGAGGGTATGACTGCTGCCAGGAAGAGAAGAAATGCTACAGATTTTATTCAAAGTTCTAGGCCAGTAATTGGCATAGGGCAGCCATTCAAAAAGTCTTTATTGACTAATAGAAGTGGAACAGGACCGGAGTATATCTAAGTCTCTTTGACAACACGTAGTTTAATTTTAGAGATGATGAAATAAGTCTGTAAAGAACAATTAAGTTCCAAACAACCTTTTCCTAACTGTAGGTCACTTTTAATTTCTCTTTCCTTCAAATATACACTGTTGTTTTTCAAAGTAATACGGGTAATTCATTTGCCTGAAGAAATCATAGCCCAAGACCAATGAGATAGATAGATCGAAGGGTAAGGCGACTGTTCGAAAACCTGGCAACCTGAGTTCAGTCCCCAGAGGTTCACATGGTGGAGAGAGAGCGGTTCCTTCCACAGTGCTGGGGTCCCACTTCAACAGGACTTCTGCCCATTTCCCTCCTGAGCATGTGTCCACTTACTTCAAGATGGCTCATTCGTTCCACTTCTACATTGCCCTGAACCTTCTTTAGTGTCCCAAATCCCATCTGCCCCCCAAGCCTATCCATCCTTCCTTCCCACTCCATCTTAACCATCTCTGCCCATTGGTGCCATTATGGTTTAAGCTGTTAGCCTACATCAACCAGGTCCCTTGCTTTGGGTTCAACCACAGCTTCTGGTAACCACTTCTCTCTCACTCATGCTATACTTAGACACTCCCCATTTTTACAGAATGGGAACCCAGATCTCTCATAATCTGACTTCAGGCTGGGTTTTCTCCCCTCCCCCTCCATTTCCTGACCATAATATTTGCCCAACATCAAAACATTGTTCAGTTCAGTATTTATTAACCATTTACTATGTATGAAGTCCACTTGTTCATCCAATAACTCTTTCTTGAGCATCTATTCTATCAAAGCAATGTATTGGTGTTCTCAGCACAGTGGAGAACATGACAGATTCACGCCCTGTCCCTGTGGAACTTGGAGGTCAGCAGACTGGACAGGAGGCCCCAAGACATAGTGGGGCCCAGGGTATTTCAGTCTTTCATTAAAATCTCAAATGAGGTCTGGAGGTGTTCTCAGATAGGAGAGCGCCTATTTAGCATGCCTAAGTCCTGTATTCGATTCCCAACATGGCATAAACTGGGGGCATGGTGATACATTAGCAATCTCAGCATTTGGGAGCTAAGATAGAAAGATGAGAACTTTTAGGTTTTCTGCAGCTAAACTGAGAGTGTGAGTTTGCCTGGGATACTCGAGACCTTGTCTTAATAAATAATAAATAAATATATGTCAAATGAAGGTTAGGGGGCGCAGTTCAGTGGTTACATGTGCTAGGCCCTGAGATTCAAACTCCAGTACAAAAAAAGAAAAAAAAAATAGTCAAGTAGGTCAAGATGTCCCAGAAAGCTGAGCTTCTTGGCCCTGAATGCGAGTGGGGAAAGAGTTCAGAAAGAAAAAGACTTTTGGTTGGAGTATAAGGTGCAGCTTCTTTGAAGACACAAGGCTCAACCTGGACATTCTGGAGTGGTGGCAACAGTGTGAGCTCTGTTTATAGGATGATCCCCTCAACCCACACAGCCAGTCGAGTCCGCAGTATGGGCCGGGAACATGACTCAGCCTTAGCTCCCACCATCAAAGACTTCCAGCCAGGCAGGAGGGCAAGTGCCTGACAATATATGGCACCACAAAGAGACGCAGAAGACACCCGGGGAGTCCACAGACAGGAGGTGCTTGCCTGGGTTACATAACAGTACTGAGTGTATCTCATATTTTTAATTCGCCTACATACTGCGGGACATCTATGGTATGGAAAATAACTGTTGGAAACTAGCTTTCTCCCTGTCGCAATCATTTGAAGCAGGCAGAACAGGTAAGTGTTATGTATAATTTTTTCCCCAGCTCAGCCAGGGACACAGCCCAGACAAGAGCAGCCGCAAGCCCTGTCCACCTCTGAACCACGCCTGCAGAAGTGTCCAGAGCACAATGAGAAGTTGTCTAATGCCATATGACGCTTGGCTGGCTGTTGGGGCAGGATGCAGGGCGCCTTCTACAGAAGGATGTGTCCCCAGCACCTTTCTCCATTTCCTCCACCTCTCCAAAGTCTAGTATCACCTCCCTGCCCCCACCCGCACCCCCACCCCCGTTCTCCCCGGTGGGTCCGGCCAGCGTGACGCCGCTTCGCTAACACAGAGCAGGTTGCCAACAAGCGGGTGAATTCCTACATCTCCAAGGACTGGTAAGGGTACCCTGGGCTCCTGCTTCCCTCATCCTCCCCAACTCTCACTGGCAACGCAAAAAAACCGAGAGGGCCGACTAGGGGGCCGGATGGCCCGCGGATTAACTAACGCACGCCACCAGGGAGCCGCGGGATCGTGTCCCCCAAACTGGAAATCGGGACAAGCGCTTCCCGACTTCTGCAAAACGCACTTCAAGAGGTGGTTAAAATTTTTCCCCATCGGGGAAACTGCTGGAAGAAAAGCAAACACACAGGAGGCCGAGCCTGAGCCCGAGACCCGTGGAGAGGCGAGGGGCGCGCGCGGGACGCACACGCGCGGGTCGCGAAGCCGCGCATCTTTGGGCAAGGGGAACCTAAGGGTGAGAAGCCTCGCGAGATCTGAGGGGTCGGGGAAATCTCGTTGCGTTGCCTAGCGACCGCAAGACGCTGGCGGGCCCCCAGACTTAAACCCCGCGATCACCTTTAAGTCTCCTACCATGGGGGAAGAAGGCGGCGGCCGCGGCAGGAACACCCCCAAGACCCTGCAGAAGCTGAAGCAGCAGGCGCTGGAGTACTACCGGGAGAACGACGTCCCGCGCAGGCTGGAAGAGCTGCTCAACTCCACCTTCTACCTCCAGCCTGCCGACGTCTACGGGCACCTGGTAGGGACCTGGGCCGCGCGCCCGCCCCCCGCGCCCCCTCCCCCGCCCGCGCTGCGGCAACGCCACGCGCCTGCGCCGCAGAGTCGCGCGTGCGCGCCGCGCCCGAGGATGGCCGGGGTGGTGGCGTGGAGGGGGCACTCGGGAGACTGGCTGCCCAAGAGATCTGGACCGGAGAAGGTGGAGAAAGGAAGTGGAGAGCCAGGCGGGCCCAGAGCCTGGCCGGCTTCTTGAGCAGCCAAGGAGCCTGCCTACCTGTGCTTTCGTAGGTCTCCGACAGACCTGACGTCTCTCTCAGCTGCTGGCACCTACCCGTGGTCGATCGCGGGATGAACAGCCTGACTTTTGCTACGACTTGGCCGCAGCCGGTCCTGGGGTCTCAGCATCCTCTCGGATTTCAGCCTCAGCTTGCTGGCACGCTCTGTGCGCCCTGCTGGGTACCCAGACTTACCGAGCCAGCCCCTCCCTAAACTGCACATTCAGTAGCAAGCCTTTCTCACTTCTCCCTGGACCGAGCGTCCTTGAATGCCCTAGGGCATGCCCTTCTGCCACTGTACTCTTAAGGCAGCTGGTTAGCACCCGGGGCGCAGAGGGCCTTTGTACATCAAAGTCGAGTTTTGGAGGCGGGAGGGATGCATAGCGTTCGCTGAGACCCTTGTGCTATGGGTTTTATCTCCATAGAACCACGGCAAGGTGAAAAATAACTCCCGTGTCCCAAAGAACCCATGTTTTAGGAGTCTAAGTGATCTTTTCCAAAAGACACTGGATAACGGGGGGTATGTAGAGACACCCTGGAACTCTCTGAGGGGCGAACACGGATTTCAGCTTTTCTACTGTTTCTTGCTAGAAATTGAAAGTGGTCTGTTCTCATTCTGGGGGAAAAAGACTCCAGACCTTGGCTCACAAGTGCTTAGTGTAAGCCTAGAAACTTCTACCATTGTTCGTGCAGCCAGAACTCTGGTTTGTATGGCTCTCTTGGGAGGCTAAGTACCTTAGGGACAAATACCATTTATTGCATAGCTTTTCCTTCGGAGAGACACAGAATTGCCTATTTATCACACATGAGCTTCAGTCAACTAAAGAACTGATTCCACTGAAATAAATGAATTTATGGGGCTAGTTATATAAACACCAGTGACTCAGACAGCTGCGTCAGCATAAATGTATGGGCAGTTTATGCACCAGCAATTGTTTATCCCTTATAGCTTCTGGGCAGGGCCTCCTTGCTCTACTAGAGGATGTTAACAGGCACCAATTCCTGAGGGCCACCTGCCTGTGCTCAGTCTGCTCTTGACTCAATACAGCAAAAATGGCATCTGCTCAGGACTCCATAGGGCAATGATCACATCTGACCGGGAAGAAACAGATACATAGCACCAAACTGGAGTCCGAAATACAGTGGTACAGGATTGTGTGCTAAGTGGAGGGACACGTCCCTATTGCAGCCACTCTGCGGCATTGCTGGTAAGTTCATGACAAAATAACTTTATGGGAACAAGGTGTTTTATTTTGGCTTACTATTGGCTCTTTGTCCAGCGTGGCAGGAGAGCCCACGCCAACGCCAAAGGCCAAAGGAACTGGCCATACCACCTAATTTCTCACAACTGTGCCTAGAGCTCAGAGCCTTCAGTTGCCAAGTGGATGCCAGTATCTAACCATGACAGTTTCTATGCCTATTGAATGCATCGGGAGATGAGGAGACTGCGGCAGGCTGTAAGAGTCTGGAAAGCTTCAGCGTGGACCAGGAAGGATGTTCAGGAACTGCCCTGACAAAGAGGCAGCCTCGTTCCCATCTTCCAAGTCGGTGCCCAGGGCCATCCTGTTGGGTGTGAACTCTGGGTCGTGCTGCCATCGATAGTCCTAGTACTCAAAGTCGACCATAAGTCCCCTGCCCAGAGATTCCCGTTTGGTCCCCCTTGCCTGTTGAGATTGCCACCTTTGTGCATGGTGTCATCCCAGCGTCCTGTCACGGGCTCATCCCTCTCCACTTATTTACAGGGACCATTTACTGTCCCCTAAATCCAGTTTCCTGCTCCCCTTTACTTATTCCATTCCCTCTATCTGAATCATCTGCTCTCTATTTCTCCCCTGTCTGATAAAATGCGCTCCATTTCCTCTCTACTGTTCAGCCCAAATGCCATCTCTACATTTCTCAGACATCAGAGGATTCAGGAATGGAGAACATTCCTGTGGGCAACAACAATTCAATGGCTAAGAGAGGCTCTCAGCTCTGCCACTCAGTGGCCACGGGAAAAGGCTAGTGGACACATTTGCAATGTGACTTTTCAGGAAAATCCCACCCACGTTGGTTGGCTCTGGACTCAGCATATGTCTTGCTTGGATCTCCAGGACCTTGGCAAGTGTGATCTAAGCATGATCCAAATACAGACTTCTTAAGCGCTGGCATGTGCAGGCTTGTCCTCTTGGAAGCTAGTCCTCATGCTGTAAGGAAGTCCAATTACCCTGCTGGAGAGGGAAACCCCACCAAGAATGACAGATGTCAAGCTGCTAGGGCACCTGTCAGTAAAAGAGATGTACAGCCAGTCCCTGCATCAAGCCTTCAGATAATAACATCCATGCAGGAGACTCCGGACACAACTGGCAAAAGGATGTCTCAGTTAATCCCACCTTAGATGCTAAACAACTTTTTTTTAACCACTAAGTTCCAGGATGGGTGGTTGTTTGCAGTAGATCGTAAGACACTGGCTATGTGATTTTTGGACAGTTTGCCTCCTCTGTGGAATAGAGAGTGTGCACTTACCTTATTCATGTTAAGAATTGGGCCGTAGGGCTGGAGAGATGGCTCAGGAGTTAAGCCTCTGCCTCACAAGCAGAAGGTCCTGCGTTTGGGTCCCAGATTCCACATTTAAAAAGTCAGGCAGAAATGGCAGCGACCTGCACTTCTGGCCCTGGATGGTGGAGCCTGGGAAACTCCAAGCAAAGCACAGAGGAGGTGGCACAATCTAGGGAGATTTCCGAAGTCATTCTTGGGTTTCCACAGGCGCACGCAGTGCTCTCTGATGCACACAGACATACAGAGATACAGACACACACAAAAAAATACTAAAAAATAAAAAAAGAATTGGGTCACATAATGTATGCAGACATTTCAGAGATCCATTTGACACTACTTTATGCAGGAATTCTGTGTGTGGGTCCTGTATGTGGTGACAGTAAAGACATGATGATTCTTTCAAAGTAGCAAGCCTTTTGTTTTTAAACATTTTTTATTATTATTTCCGCTCATACAAACTTAATAGGTACACCAGTTCCCTCCCTCCCTCCTCCTCCCCCCGGCCCCCCTGCTTCCCCTCCCCTTACCCCTCCCTCCCCATCCACCAGTGCCTTCCCCCCCCCAATCCCCAGAGAATCCTTTAATGTGCATGCCTGACTCTCCTCTGGGCCCTCCTCTCCAATGACGTACAAGGACCCAATAGCATTTCCCTGAACCCTTTCCTGTGTTCCCCTTAAGCATAGGAACACTACTGTGGCTGTTAATCCCTTGCCTCCAAGGATCTTGGTGCCTTTAGCAAATGCTAGACTTTGTGGGGTCAATAGTGTGTTGGACATTGTGCAGGGCATGCAAAGTCCAGTTATGATTGCTTCTGCCCTAACTTATGTGGTGTATCTTGCATATCATAATAACAAGACTTTCAAATACTAAGCCCTTGAAAAACATTAGTTCCTGTCACCTCCTGACTTGATATCTGTCATGTGTGCATGTGGTAGGTCCAGTTATGGAGGAGAGCTAGTAGTGTCAACTTGGCCTTGCCTCTGGGCATATTTGTAAAGAATTGGTAATCAAGCTCTAAGAAAGCTTGCAGAAGATTGTCTAATTGATAGAGAAGATCCAGTCCATGGTGGGTGGGACTAATTTCCCTGGGCAAGTGGACAAAATGGAGGGAGCTGGTTAAGTAAGTTCTTTGGCATATTTGGACAAATGTGCTGTCTTTCAAAGGAAGTTTTAATCTCTCAGCCGTCCTATTACTACCGTGTGATGAGTTCCCTCAGCCTTGATGCTGGCATTAGCTCTCCTACCAAGCTGAGCAAGAAACCGTAACCAGTTTCTATGTGTTTTATTTATTTATTTATTATTATTTTCTAGTTTTATAAACATAATGAGTGGTTGTCCCTGCCCTTCCTTCTTTCCTCCCTCTCCCTTTTCTCATCTTCTTCCTCCTTCCTCTCCCTCCACCAATCCACCCCTCTCCTCTCTGTCTGTCTACTTGTGTATGCCCCAAGTTGTCTGCTCTAGTAGGGGCTCAGACCTCCGTGGCCGATTAAGTGGCCCTTCCTTGGATAGATCGACTGTTAGGGACACTCCACAGTGACAAAGAATCTTAAGACAAGAATAAAACCCTTTGTTCCCTTAAGTTCTTTGATCATGAATTTATTATCAACATACAGAATAACAGCAAAACCAACGGAACTCACCCCAACACATAAGCCACATAACCTTTTACATCTCCCAAGCTTCCAAATGCACTTACTCTGTCACATACAAACCACCATCCTGAAATACAAATGGCTTGAAATTTGGCCTCACTTTGACTGGTTCATTGGGCTGGGTATGAAATGGCCAGTAAAGGCCGATGTCCCTGGATCTTGAACCCATGGAACAGAAACCTGGTCTGCTCGACAGAGACAAAGAGTCCAGTCCTCTGGTACCACAGAGGGCCAGGACAGGTTACCTCCCTCCCCTGTTCTACTTTCTCCTCCCTCCTGCTCCCGGATGGAGAAGCCATCTTGAACTCTCCTACATAGACTGTCTCCACTTCATTCTTGTACCATTTCCAGACCTCTTTGGCTTTGTCACCTCAGTGAAATCGCTTGTGGCTAAGGTTCCTGACAAGTCACTTTGACTACACAGTCCTGTGCAGGAGTCTATGGTGAGATGCATTTTCTGCCTAAGTCTTCACCACTAAGAAGCCTCTGGGAGGACTAAAAATCAGCCCCCTTTGGGCTGCCTCACTTCAACGACATTAGGGTTGTAACTGTCTTGGGGTCAACTTGTGACATTAAGCCTGTAGAGTGACATTAAGCCTGTAAGTTAAGAATTAGATCCGCATTTCTGCTGAGAGGTCAACAGCACCTTGCTTCATGGGCCTGAGACCCTCATGGGGTGAAATCCAAATCTCAGTCGCAAGAGCAGGGCTGTTTCTGCAGAGCTGCTGAACCAACCTGGATCCGAAAGATCACTCACGGAGAGGTCTAGTGGCATGGCACAAATGTGCACGGCCTTTGAGAGAGAGTCAGTGTGCTGCTCTGATTGTTGTGTTTGTGCTTGTGTGTTGAAGGCGAACTACTTTTCTAAACTGGCAAAACCTCCTACCATCTGCAAAATAGAGGGGAAAATTGTCCTCGATGGACTGGGGTTTCCAACCATACGAGTGGAAATACACTGCACCATTCAAAACTTTCCCAAGGTATGAAACAGTTGAAGTATGTTCTTTAATACGTGACTCCTTCCCTGCATTTATTAGCAACTTTTCTCTCTACATATGTACATATACTCTTCATCCATAGGTAGTCACATAAGCTTGAATCATACAATCAACAATAAGGGTTGTTTTATGTTTAAGTGTAATTTTGATATAGACGTGACATGCTAACATGAAGACTATCCAAGATGGAGGAAGAAAATGTGGAATAAAACATTTAACAATCTGGCATTGGGCTGGGGAGATGGCCCAGCCAGTGAAGTACTTGTCTTGCAAGCTGGACATCCCAAGTTTAGATTCCCAGATCCCACATAAAAGCCAAATACAGAGGCATAAGCATTGTAATCTGTAGTGTTGCCTGTGGGAAATGGGCAACAGAGACCCCAAGAATCAAAGACCAGCCAGCCTGGGTTACATAGCAGTGGTGAAGAAACCCAGTACCAGAGAAAACAGAAAGACAAGGAACAACACCCAAAGATTGTTTACTCTGACATGTATGTACCCACACTTCCACACATGCACCCCCCACACACAACATACATGACCTACCTCTCTCTGACATGGCAATGATACAGGTTTTATGTATTTAAGCCACGTAGACTCGCAGTTTAAATAAGTCATTCATTTAAATAGTTCTAACAGCTGGGTGCAGTAGTCCCCATGAAATCCCATCACTCAGCAGAAGGGTCAAGAGTTCAAGGCCAAACTCCACCACCTAAGCCTCTTCAGAGCCAATCTGGGCTACATGAGACTCAAAGAAGAAAAACAGATAAATAAAATCATTTTAGCTGTTCATTTTCATTCACATTGTTTTACATATTTATTAGAAGTCATGTTGCTACAGCCTCCGGGAGTAGAACAACTATGATTCAATCTACTGAGAGCTTTATAGTTATTTATTGGAGGAACTGGTAGACAAAGGTCAATGCAGAAATTCATTAGAGGCATTTGAACAAGGTCATCATTTCGAATGTTTAGTGAAGTTGGGTTTCACAGAATTTCAACAGCTGTGAAACTATTCAATGGTTTCCCCATTTTGAAGACAGTGACAAATGTAGAATGCATACTGAAAGCGAGATTAGATCAATTTTTGATTTTTCTGTGGCTCGCCTTTGTCATCGCCAGCACATGTGCTCAGTAATGATGGCCACGCACTTTGACGTCCTTGAGAACGCGTTGCCTGAGATGCTGGATGCGGAGTAGCTGGAAAGGAACCTGGCAGTGAGCGCAGCTGCTCAGTGGATCAACGAGGCCATCACGGAGGAGCTGTGGGGCATGGTGCCCTCCAACCAGGCCGAGGTGGACCTCACGCTCAGGTACCATCTGTGTCCAGCACGGATACTTTATCTGCTGTCTTTGCAGTTCACTAGCCAGTGGAGTAACATGGCTTGGTAGACCAGGGCTCCTGAAGCCTGTTCCAGGCCCAGAGACATGGTTCAGCAGATAAACAGGTGCTTGCCTGTTCAGACCTGAGCTCGATCCCTGGAGCCCACATAGGGAAAGAGGAGCGCCAACTCTGCAAGGTGTCCTCTAACTTTCACAAACTCATGCACTCACACAAATAATAAGTAGTAAATAAGTATAATAAAAAAATAACATGAAAACTTTTTCCATCCACATGATCCCAAGATTTTTTTTTTAGTGTGTGTATGTGCATGTGTTTATACATATGTGAGTAGGCACACACATGCATTTTTGTGCGAAGGTCAGAAGTCAATGTTGAGTGTCTTCTTCGGTCACTGTCCACCTTGTATTGTGAGGTGAGGTCTCACACTTTTACCTGGACTCATGGATTTGGCTAGACTAGCTGGTCCACATGGACTCCCGTGGGATTCCTTTGTCTCAGCCTGCACATTGCTGGGGTTAGAAGCAGGCGCCACTGAGGCTGGCTTTTGATTGGATGCTGGGAAGGACCTCAAGTGTTTGTCCTTTGCATGGCAAGTACTGTACTGACTTTGCCAATTTCCCAACCGCCCCCCAAGAAACTTCTACACAATCCCGGGCAACTGTGTAAAATAGGTGTCCATATCAAACATTTATGGATAATAAATCACACATTTATTTTAAGACAATTTTATCAATGCATGCATACACACAATTTTACCATTTGTTAAAGTCAAAAGCAACTTTGCATATTAATAAGGATGTGCTTATTTATTTTTACATATAGAATTAATTCTTGGTCGAATATTTGATACTGCAGGACATAGAAAATCTTCAATGTTTTTCAGAGTTGAGCAGTCTTTTGATCTTATAATAATCAAAGCTGAGAATACCATTTTGGTAAATATGTGATACCAAATGGCAGAAGTACATGCGTGACTAAAATTTGTCCCAGACCGAAATACACTTAAGGACTTTGTATGAAAATCAGGTCAGCAACTCAAACGGCAGTTTTTAAAGTCAAACATCCAAACACAACACAATCTCAGGATAAACTAGTTTGCTACTGATATGCTGAGGAAAATATTAGAAGTTGTCGTTTTGATTAAATGATTAAACCATTATGTTTCCTTAAGACCAGGAGTGTTGTACGTACGACAAGCCCTGGTGCTTTGAGTGGTGCCCTCAGATGTGGTGTGGTGTGGTAGCCTGTGCACAAGACACATAAGTTGTGTGTGCAGAACCACGGCCTCCATGAAGTTCCATGATGCCGCACGGTTGAGCACCTCTAGAACACCGCAGATCCGTTACATGCCTGATTGTGGGTTAACTTTTGGTTGTTGTGCATTCAGAAACCCTTTACCGCTGCCAACTTTTTTTTTAACCACCCTCTTCCCTCCCCAGCATTTGGTTACATGATCTCACACCGGGGTTGTGACTCAATGTTTAAGAAGCCGCGTGCTACGCTCTACAGAGCTGGGAAGTCAGCGTAAGGAACGTTGAAGGCAGCAAGTTGTACATGGACTTTGTTCTTGCTTAAACTTACCGTGTAAGGCTACACAGAGCCAGTTGGTTTCTTTTTATAGCAAATACTTCCCTGGGATTCATCAAAAAATTTCTCTGGAGAAGGATCCAGTTACAAATCCTTATAATGACGTTTTCCTCTCTTCCTCCCTCTGAGGCCACCTGTGAGCCGGAATCCTTTCTGTGGTCACCGTGGCTGTGATTACATTCCATCCTTCAGCCACAACCAAGTCTTCCACCCTTAGCTCTTGATTAATGTTTTCTAACTCCCAAACTAGAAAACCAAGGGAGAACTTTCTGGGGCTGTGGTAAGGATTATCTGATGCCACCCTAAGCAATAGACAGAATTACTGTTCGTGCCAACTTAATGCCTCATTTCCCTTGACCAGTAACTATATTCTCTTTCCACGGGTATTATTACTTGCTTAACTGTGTAACATCATGTTTTAGTTTGCCTCACAGTTGGATCATGATCTTGGTTTAAACAAGACTTTAAGGATAGTTTTTTGTTAAATTTTCCTTAGAGTTTTTAAATGTGACTCCACATCCTCTTGGTAGTTGTGTTTGATGTGTTTCTCTTCTGTTTCACTACATCCTTTTTACTTCTGGAATTTTCCCTCTCATCTGGACTGGTTCCTTTCTAGCCCTACTATGGAGATATCATAAAGACTTCTTTTCCTCCTGCTTCTAGAACCTGTATTTTCTTCTTTCTGGATCTATTGGATTATGTCCTTTAAAAGCAAAGATGAGAAAGAGTATGTGGAATGTAAGTTTTCTGAGTTCTTATGTGAACAGAAGTGTGAGCGTGATCATGGTTGATATAGTTTAGCTGAGTATAGAATTGTCTGTTGAAATCTGTTTCCTTTAGTTTTCTGAAAGTATTGCCCCCTTCCGGGTCAACATCATTAATAAACCTAATGAACATTTGATCTCCATGAGTTTGGAGGGGTCTGTGTAAGCTTTTCCCTCTTCTCTTCTTTTTATTCTGAGGGAAGACTGAAATTTTGTGTACTTGTTCCTAAGTGAGACAAAAGTTTTTATAAGTTCTCTTTTTAAAACAACCCTTCACACACCCTTATAATGCTTTACTTACTAAGGATTCTTGAGTGTCATTTATCTGAAAAAGAAAATCTAGTAACCTTTCATCAAATTATGTCAATTTTATATTTGAAAGTATAAAAAGAGCTCAAATTATTAAAATAAGCACCACAATTCCTCAAAATTTATTTCCAAAATAAATTTCAGTTCTCGAAAAAAAAATGGGTTTAGCCACATTATTACTCTTTTTAGCTTTGGAAATTAAAGCCAGCCTGTTCTTAAGTAGCTAAAAAAAAAAAAAATCACAGTATTGAACCACATTGGGGTTGGCTTTAAAATATGATCAAAAACACAGTGGCATTCCTAATACTCCATCCCAAACCCATATGTTCTCCCCACTAAGGACGTTCTTTGAAAATAAAGTACAAGAGGACAAAGAGAGGAAGGAGCTGGAGAAGAGTATGGAAGAGTCGGCAACGCATTCGGGCACACCTGTGCCCCCTCCACCGCCCCCTCCACCGCCCCCCAAGAAGAAGGGGCAGAAGCCAGGTGAGCAGCTTCCCCCTGTCCCCAGCACCTTCAGCGACAGGCACGTGCGGAGAAAGGCTGGGGCTTGGAAGGTCCTTTAAAGCAGCCTCGTGGGGTAGCCAGGGTCTGATCCTACCCCACCCTCATCTGTATTTGAAAGACAAAATGACTTTCTCATCCATAGGTGAGCACTTGTAAAAGAAAATGCGTTCACCAGTGGCATGTGGGATAGCATGGGGGACCCCCCCCCCATGTTCCCATTAGGTAATTAAAAAGGCCACTCCCTGTTCTGAAGAGTACGGCTGAATACGGACAACCAGCATGTTCTCAGCCCTGTGCCGGGTACAAATTTAACCTTTGTTTTACAAAAGTTTGCTATTGAGGCTGGAGAGAGAGCTCAGCAGGATAAGGTGTCTGCTCGCCCCCTGGGGACCTGCGCTTGATCCCTGGAAGTTTGCCCATGTGGTGCAAGGACAGAGCTGACTTCAGAAAATTGTCCTCTGACCTCCACCTCTGCCATGGCTCTCTCTCTCTCTCTCATGAATTAACATAGATTTTCTGTTATAATTGATATTAATTATATCAATTAATTCATATATAATTGCAATAATTGCTGTTGTCATTTCAGTCTGCCCTCTCCTCCATCCTTCACACATGCCTCCTTGGTCCCTCGGGCATGTACATGCTAGAGCTGTTCTAGTGCCCTTGGTGTCTTCATGTTTGCGGAACGTGAGCATCCCCCTAGGCTTGAATCATGCTGGATTCTACTTGCCGTCCTTGCCCGCATCTAACCTGGCGCCTGGTGCCTCTGAACACCCAGTAAATGTGGAGTTCATTAAATGAGAACAAACAGGGGCCGGAGGCAATAGAGAGACCCAGGGAAGCAAGATCCTGGACGTTGTTGATTCTGCTTTTGAGGTCCAGAGAGCGGAAGAGAACTGACCAAGGCAAAATGATTGTTAGTCTTTTCTCTAGAGAGTAAGAAGACCACTGCTGAGCTTGTGGTAGAGACCACCGATGAATGTGCATTTGACAGTTGGCTTTTGCCTGGCAGAACCTGGACTCTAGGGAAAGAAAATCAGGAGTTAGAGACAGGAATTTTTTGTGTGTATACATGTGTGTGTGTCATCTGTGTGTGTGTGTGTGTGTGTGTGTGTGTGTGTGTATCAAAGGGCACTGTGTGTGCCTGTGGAGGCCCATGGGTGACTTTGGTAATCATCCTGGATTGCTCTACCTCCTTTTTGCTTTGCTCTTGGTTTTCCCAGGCTCCACCTTCCAGGGCCAATTATGTGGGATCTGGGATCCGAATTCAGGTCCTTCTTTTTGTGAGACAGAGGCTTGACCTCTGAGCCATCTCCCCAGCCTGAGACGGTAATTTGCTCAGTACTTAGTGTATGTTGGTACTGACACAGGAGGCTGGAGGCTGATGAGGAGCTCTGTGGCTCCTGACCAGACAAGGTGGTTGAGAACGGCCACAGTGAAAGATGGGTAGGATCTGGGTGGAAAGCTGGGTGTGGGGGGCATTTATAAAGACGGTAACTGTCCTAGTTTCTTTTCTTTTGTGATAGAAATATTCCTATAAAGGCAGTTTAAAGGAAAAGCGACTTGAGCTGGAGAGACGGCTCAGGGTTTTAAGTCTCTGCCTTGAAAGTAGAAGGTCCTGAGTTCAGATTCCAGATTCCATGTAAAAACGCTAGGCAGAAATGGCAGCGGCCTGCACTTTCAGCCCTGGAAGGTAGTCTGGGAAGTTCCAGAACAAAGTGAAGAGGAGGTAGAACAATCCAAGGTGATGTCGAAGTTACCCTTGTGCCTCCACAAGCACACACAATGCCTTCTGATTAACACAGATGCACAGACACACACACACGCACACACACACGCGCACGCACACCAAAAGAATAATAAAAATAAATAAAAAGTGCTGGGTGGAAATGACAGCAGCCTGCGATTCCAGCGTTGGAAGAAAGGAGGAGGTAGAGCAGCCAGGATGAGTCCCAGTGCCACCTTTGGGCCCGCCACAGACACTCAAGTGCCCTCCTCCTCCTCTACATACATGCAAAAAGAAAAAAAAAAGATTTATTCTGGCTCACAATTCAAGGCTAGAGGCCATCACTGCGAGGAAAGTCACGGGATAAGTGCTTGAGGCAGCCCGTCACACTGCAGCCCACGACAAAGCAGCAGGGAGCAGTGTATGAGTGTGTGCCACGTGTAGCTAGCGGTATCCTTTTTATTCGGTCTAGAAAACAGTGCCACTCGTGAGGGCGGGTCTTCTCACCTCAGTCAGCCTGATGAGGCAATCCCCAGAGGGATGCCCGGAGGCTCCGCTTCCAGGTGATGCTAGACCGAGTCAAGGACAGCGGAAAGGACAACTGCATTGACCAAAGAGGAACAAAGCATTACTTAGAGATTCAGAAGAAGGTCGGTGAAATACAGGCAGCAACCGTGAAATACAGGAAAACGGAGAATTTGGAATTCACGATCTGTCTAAATCCTCGCCTTGTCTCCTTTAACACAGTAGTCAAATCTCTCCACCACTAGAAGCCTCCGTTTATTTCGCTATCCACATGAGAATAACAACATCTACCTCAGATAATTGCTGGGGTTCCTAGTTAATAGCCTAGACGTGATTATGCAATTATCTGTGACTAAGGTGATTAATTGCCCTCAAGTGAACCGAGAACTTCTTGGAGGTTGAGGAGGTGAATAGGTCCCCACCCGTGATTGAATACCGGGTCTTCCCATCTGTCCCGGCAGCACTAAAAAATAATGCGATCTTCTTGTTGTGCGACGTCCTCAAGAGGGATCTTTTTTCTCCATGCCAGGACGGAGGGACACCATTCTGGAGAGACCCATCATACCCCCAGAACCCCCTGAACCGGTGCTCAACGGCAGTATGGCTATAGGAGCCGTGTCACTAGCTGTGGCCAAAACCAGCGCCTTGCTGGCCAGTATTCCTCTGTACTCACACATTGCCTTCCTGAAGCACGGCCAGGTGCGTGACTTTATTCCCCAGCGAGGAGCCCGGGGTGTGTGGATGGGAATGAACTCAGTTTGCGTCTCACTTTCCTTCGCTTTCCCTGCATTTCAGGAGCAGCCGGAGTTGCTGGCTATGCCCTTACTGATGGGATCTGTGCTCAGCTGTGGGAAGTCGTCACCTGGGAAGCTAAATTTAATGAAGGAACTGATTTGCATCCCCCATCCTGGATTAACAACCAAACAAGTACCTTGCGTCAGCTGTGACTATTTCCCTTAAGAAACGAACCAAAACAAAGCAAAAACCTATTATTGCTGAATTTCGCCACAGTACTCTTCTGATATCACAGGGAGTGAATATAAGGAAAGATATTTAGATATTTTAGGAAATTAAGGAAGTAGAAGGAAAGCATTCCCCCCCCCAAAAAAAGAAAACTGACTATCTTACAGATATGGTTTCTCATTCGTACTAGTGCTCACAGGAGTAATTCTGAAGGTCTGAGTCTTTCAGGAGGGTTATTACCTGGGGGAGCCAGAGGGATTTTGTTTACTGGTCTATGCACTTTATTCCTTGGTAGGAGTAAGTAGAAGACCCACTCTGCTAAGTAAGAACTCGTGACTAGCCCATGGCCCAGCACACATGAAGCATTGAGTTTGTATTTGTGGAGTGAATGAATCCTAATGCACACCTTCTCGGCGATGCATTGATGTCTCCTCTATTCTCCATGGCCAGAGTCAGTAGATTCCTTTAAATACTTGGTGAAACATTCTGGCAGCTAGTTATGCACTAGCAAAACTAATGGGTCATGTTCTGTGGTAGATGCTTTAGAAGACATGTAAGAAATCCCCTTCTCCATAGAGTGATATTTTTCTAAGTTACAGGAAGTAAATTGAAAGGAAAAAACCCAACCAACCTCAGATGATAAAGACCTAAAAAACACAATCATTATTACCTCACAGTCCATCAGATGCAGAAGAGCAGCGTTTGTATGTGTACTCACCAGCTGCCGGATCATAGTCACGTCCTGTTGCCAGGATCCTGCTGCGTTGCTTGGGTCCCAGAGCGTCCTGCCCGCGCCATCTTTCACGTACCTTAGGGGACAGATGACACCTCCCCCCCATCAGAGCACACATTCTAGTTCCTCTGCGACAGGGCATTGCTACCCATTCGGCTACTCTAACCCAACCACCTGGGTGAGCCATGACATGTATTGCAAAGTTGCCCCACTTGGACCAGAGACTATGCAGTAAAGGCCAAAGTTACCTCGGCCTACGTCATGGAATCAGATAATGCTAAACACAGAGGAGACCAAAGCAGAGCCTCTCCTTCGAATGTAGCCAACTGTTAACGGGGGCCGGAGATGGACCTTCGTTTCCTTGAGTCCGAGGACCACACTATGACTAACTGTCCACCCTCAGGAGAGGCGCTATGAATAGTTAGGAATAGCCACACTACTGGGGTTTTTGTGTTAAAAAAATCTCCACAGTGCAGCCGTGGCTCATGGTTGTTCTGCTTCTAGGCTATGGAGCTGCTTCTGGAAATTCAGAAACAGGTCAACAAAGCAATGGAGCTGGTACGTACAGCGAGTCTGTGGGTAGTTACTGACACTGCTTACCAGCCAGCTTGTGGTTGGCTTTTGGAATTAAATAAGCATTGTTATTGTTACTGCAGAAAAACCCCTGTGTTTGCTGTGGGCTTCCCATCCAAACCAAGTGCATGCATTTGCCATTGCTGGTGGATTCACTTCTAAGGATACTGTGCAGTCTCGTTTTGATTTCCAAGGCAAAGGGCTCTTTACTAAGGTCATCCTTTTGGATTCTCCTGGGATTTAATGACCTTTAGCTGTTTCCAAAATCAAATCCAGCTGTAGTTTTTACTCTGAGAATATTGGAATAAACGTGTTGAGACTACAAGGCAAATCTCATGGTGGCAGATAGTATTCCTTAAAGGGTAGTATTCCTTAAAGGCAAGGAGGGGTCTTTGTATCCTCCTGCCCAAAAAGAGTATGTGTGCCAGGAGTTCATGACATATGCAAGCTTTATTTATATTAACAGAAACACACGGATGTGTAGACGCACACCCCACAGAGTGATGGGACAGAAGGAGAGGACAGAGCACATGCACCTGAATTTGGGATGTGGTGTGTGTGTGCATGCGTGTGCATGCGTGTACGTGTGTGTGTGTGTGTGTGTGTACATAGGCATGAGAATGGGTTTGCGTTTTGCTGAGTGATGAGTCCGCTCCCATAAGAGGCGCAGGCCATGCACCTGTCATTGTGTTTGCTGCCTCAGCTATGTCCGGAAATCCCATGTGATACGTTTTTATCTTCTGTTCCACAGCCCCCACCTCCAAAACCAGATACCAAAAAGGGGCACGATTCAAGTAAGAGGGGTCAGGTGAGTATGTGTTCCCCACACCCCTGTGGGACACTGTATGCACCCTGATCCCTTTTCTCTCCCGAGGTCAGGCTGCTTCTGGGATCAGGAGGAAAGCGGAGGGGAATGTTCTGGTGTTCTGGCTCCTGGAGTGCTGACTGCGGCTGGGGGCTCCGTCCTCTGTCTTTCTGGCTGCAGACAGCCTGCCAGCCGTCGTCAGCCAGCTGAAAACTCAGGGAACAAGGTAACCCTCATGACTCACAGAACTGAATTTGACCTCTCAGGTGAAGGTTAGGACAGACAGGCAGAGAGACAGAGAGACAGAATCTCTCCATAAGTGGCCAAGAGGCATAAGATAGTCTAGATTTTCATTGTCCCCCTACCAAAGAGAGAAGGAAAAGGATCAAAAATATGATCTTTCCTTCTGCCTGGTCCTCAGAAGGCACCAGGACAGTTTCCAGGAGCCCAAGTGGGAACTCAGTTTGCCAGGAGGGTCAGGCGGCATCCCTTCTTGTGAAAAGGGCCAGGCTGTACTTGACCAGACAGGTACTTGGGCACTTGTAGGTGTGGCGGTAGATGCACCTGCCATATGCCTGACCTTCCAGAAATACAAGGACAACAGTCAGTGAGAGTCTTAGCAAGAGCTGGGGAGACGACTTAGCGGTTAAAGCTGAAGAGCTGGAGTTCAGATCCCCAGATTTCCACTTGTAATTCCAGCCCCAGAAGCCAGATGTTGGGAACTCCCAGAGGAAGCCGACCAGCCAGACCAGCCCTATAGATGGGCTCTGAGCTTTCTTGAAGACCCAGTACAGTGGAAGAGCAGTCAAGGATGATTCCTGATACCAACCTCAGATTGTTACATACACTGCACACACATGAAAAACCCACTCATGCACGCACAAGGCATGAACATTGGGAAAGGTGGAAAGCCGGCTGTCATGGCCTGAAATTGTGTGTGAAATCTTCGTCTTGGGAGGCTGTGGCAGCTTTAGGAGGTGGAGCCTTGCTGGAGGAAGATCAATCACCTGGGGCAGAGCTTCAGGCCAGTTAGCCCCACCCAGTCTGCTCTTGTAGTTGGCAGCGTTGAAGCCTGAACCTCCATGATGGACGTGACTCAGGCCACCTCCAGCCTCTGCCAGCCAGCCACGCCTTTTCCGCCATGATGGACCGCCTCTCTCTGGAACCGCAAGCTGAATAAATCTCCCTTTTTCTCCCTTAAATTGCATTGGAGTCTCAGAGCAACAGAGAAGAATAACTGGCCCTTGGCAATAAGGAGATAGGCTGGGGTGGCTCTCATCTGTAGCACACACCATCCCTTAGCAGTCGCAGCTCTCCCACTCTGAGGGCAGTAACGTCAGAGTCTTTTGGAATAAAAAGGCAGGGGAGGGGATCTGGTGCAGAAAGTAGAGGACTGGATAAAGCATTAAATTTCTCATCTGGATTAGAAGGGAAAATGTAAGTAAATGCAGTAACATGTAGGACACTTGGCAGTTGTGTTGGGTGGAATGAACACAGTACCCATGAGGCCTTGGAAGAGGTGCGGATGGAGAGCTGGTACTGTCCCTTTGTCACCAAAGGTTGTCTTACGTGTAGAAACTTAAACTTACCAGTTCATTCTCCTCCTCCTCCTCCTCTTCCTTCTGCTCATTTTCCTTCTCTTCTTCCTTTCTTCCTCCTCTTCCCCATTAGAAACAGACTAGAACACAGATTCTAACTAGAGTTAAGGGCTCTGGTGCTACCCCACCAGGTTTCAGCTTGGTGAACCAACACATGGTGATCTTGGTTGTTCATGTCATGATTTCCTCTTTGAATCTCACCTGGTAGATTAAAATTTCTTCCATGCATTCCTTTGCTTGCTAAATAGAAGCATCCTCACATTACATTGAAAGTGTGGGTTCTGGGAGGGGCAAGGTGACTCTGGGTAAAAGTACCGCACTGCACACCAGATGACGTGATTTTGAGCCTCAGAGCCCACATGGTGGAAGGAAAGAACCAACTTGTAAAAGTTCCCTCTGGCTTCCATGTGCAAGCTGTTCTCTCACTCTCTCTCTCATGCACACGTTTAAAATTAGTAGTATCATAAGTAAAGGCAGAATATTTTCACCTGGGTTCATGGGTGCTCTTGAGTTAATAATCATATACCTTAAGCCCTAGATCCACTGACAGGGCTTTACTCCACCTCTACAACTAGCATAGCAAATTACCGTGAGGCACACACCAAAACTGACCTTGTGTAGAGTCATTTGGCTGCCTTTCCTACATTTATAAAACTCCATCCCTCCTTTTAGCTGAAATCTCCAATCCTCCTAAGAAGAAAACTTTTTCTGCAGGAGGATTACATCTTTGAAGGTCTTGACAATTACATCCACTTGGAGGAAAATACAACATCAGAAAGAGCGGGTTTGGAAGAAGAGGACCGGCCGAGTCAGAGACCCGGAGTATTTACAGGGTTGGCCCAGGGGTCGTGGCTCAGCCTAGTGCCTGGGGACAGAACAGAGAGAACAGGCAGCAGAGAGACAAGCCAGGTGGTATGGTGGTGTGCTAATGTAGAAGAATCATATCTTTGGAGACCCGTATCCAGGGAGCTCCGTGAAGGTTAAGGTGCTCTGGTGACATCGTGGACCAGTTACGCTCCTGTGGCTGTGAGACAACACTGAGACTCAAGCAACTTAAAGGGAGAAAGAGAGATTCATTCAGCTTCCAGATGCAGAGGAGAGGCACAGCGCTTGGGATGGAAAAGGCCTGGCTGGCCGGCAGAAGCTCGAGGTGGCCTACGGGACGTCCCGTCCATCAAGGAGGCTGAGAGCAAGCTGCTAAACTGGAAGACTTCTTGAGGAAGCCGGGTGGGCTAATCAACTTCAGGTCCACCCCTTGTGACATGCCTTCCTCCAGCAACGTTCCACCTCCTAGAAGTGCCATAATCTTCCTGAACAACTCAGGATTCGAACACATGAGCCCATGGGGAACACTTACGTTCACACAGCATTTTCCTTTTGATCTTGCAGCAACCAATCACTGGCAAGATGTCCCATCTTGGCTGTCTAACCATTAACTACGACACCATAGAACAACCAGTGCTTCTCATACAGGGAATCTGTTCAAACCTGGGGTTGGAGCTGGGGGTGAGTCTGCACCTGGCTATCAACTGTGCCGGGCACGACCTGATGGACTATGTAAGTTTGATGTGAACTTCTTGCTAAGGTCTGTGTTTCTTTCAGGTTACCACTAGAACTTAGCCAGGTACGTTCCAAACAGATGCTGTTTTATTTACTGATGGAGTCGAGAAGGCCGTGTTAGCTAATGTCAGGAAAATAATAGGACCATATAATTTATTTATTCTTAAATATTTTATTTATTCATTACGAGAGAGAGAGCAAGAGAGAGAAGTTGCATGATATGATGCACAAATAGAGGTCAGAGGACAACTTTCAGAAGTCAGTTCTCTCCTGCCACCATGTGGGCTTCCTGGGATCAAACTCGGGTTGTCAGGTTTGCAAATAGGTGCCTCACCCCCTGACTATCTCGCAGGCCCTAAACTTAATAGCAGAAAGGGTCATAATTATTCATAGAAATTATGTTTTTCAATATGTATGTATTTCAATAAAGTATCAAATTAAGATGGAAAATGTTTAAAGAGAAAAAAGTTTAAAGGCATTTTATGTATGGACTTCCTAAGGAACATGTCCACTGTGTTACTTCTGTTGGCACTCATACAAGGGATTAGGAAATAACTGAATGGATAATCTGATGTTTTGTGAGTAAAATGGGTTGATGCATGCTGAGCGCGTCAAGGATAAAAAGCAGGTCAGTTGTAACAATGATACAATAGGAATCGAACCCACAGCCTCACACATACTGGGCAAGTGTTCTGCCATTGAGCCACATCTTCAAGTTATAGAAGAAATATGGTTTCACTTTACCAAGTAGAGTCAAGCTTGACTGCCCCCTCAGTGAGGACACAGCCCGGGCGATGAGATGACACCTGTCTATCATGTCATCTGTAAAGAGACATATTTTTAAAAAAAGAATGGAAATAAAGCTCTTTTAAAAACTATTTCTCATTCCTCCAGGCTTTTGAAACAATTACCAAAATACCTGTGAATTGGTGTTAGGAATCTAGTAAAAGTTTTACACACATGCACACGCTTCCAATTTCAAAATGCAAGCCCAGGTTGTGCAAACCATCCATCATAAGGATCCACAATTGGGCTGACTTAGTTCTTAATGTCAAAACCAGGGGAGGCAACAGAATAGGATTTTACTTAACTATTTTCACCGTGCTTCTGACTTGAACTGCAAAAGAAATTCTGAACAGTATAGGAAAGCCCTAAGTTTTGGCTGGTTTCTGGAAGTTCTTTTAGTTTCTGTAGAAACCGAGCACATCAAGGGATGTTTAAGGTAATTTCCTATTCTTCACATAATGATGGTTCCCAGGCATACCATTAAGAAAAAATAATTGCATGTTTTCATCAGCAACGTATATCCAGAGCGACGTACTAACTGCAGGTACTGACTAGAATGGATATTTATTGCTTATGTTCAGTAAAATGTATTAGCTTGATATCAGATAATTCTTACAATAATGTTAGCTCAAAGTCATTAGCATTCTCTTCTTGACAAGATAGGATTTTAAAGCTCTGCATTATAGAAGCTGAAAGTTCAGGCTGCTAAAATGTGAAGGGGAAAAAAAGTAGAAAAGCCTTTAAAGTAAGACTTCTTAGGCACCTGGTTTGTTCTGGTGGATTCCCTTCTATTAATTGGAACAGCAGGAAGGTTATTAGCAAAGCAAACGGCCCCTCTGCTGGGTCTGCCTCCCTGCTAGACCCTAAACACACCTGGTCCCAGGTTTGAAAGCAGAGCTTCTTGTCTAACTGGACTAGACTGGATTCTGCAGCCCTGTTGCGCTCTCTCTCTCTCTCTCTCTCTCTCTCTTTCTCTCTCATGCCAGTAAATTTCCACAGACTTCAGATGAATGGACTCACCCCAGGACCCTCCCTTCCAGGGCAGAGTGGCCCTGCCCTACTTGTCCTGTCGGGCCTCGCTACTCCAAAGTCCAGCGCTGCGTTCAGATTTTAGCCTATTTGCAGAATTATTTGTTCACCGTGAGGCCTACAGCAGCGGGTTCTAGAGAGTAGGCTGGCTTTGCTATTCCATTTGATTCCTGGCTTTACCACACCATCCACCTACCCAGGCAGCTGGGAACCTCGAACTACCTTATCATAAAATCTAAACAGAAAACCCTTCTCCGCCGACGCTGTACCCAACGGCTTCTTTGTGTCGAAGGCTTCAGCGGAAGCCAGTGGGAAGAGCTCTGTGGGGGCACCAGGAGAAGCAGAGCACGAACCCCAGGATTCATGTTTTAAAGCTATTTAAAGTAAAATGCATAGGGAGAATACGGCTTGAAAGGCTCTGTTTACAGTCTTGGAAATGAAATAAACTGTAATTAGATGGCATCTTTACCAGCCAAAGAATCCATGGCTGATCATTTACCGCTCTCCTTCCACACACCAGACCAAAGGGAAGTATGAAATAATGGTAGGCACCTACAAGAACGCGGGCGAGATGGTGGACCTGTATGTAGACCTGGCCAACAAGTACCCTTCCATTATTGCCTTAATCGATCCTTTCAGGAAGGAGGTAAGTGGGACCCACCTTCAGACCCACAACATATATTTTGCATGCTATAAAGTAGTAAGCAGTCTCACCTCTCACATTTTATAACAAAGTAGAATTTAAAAAAAAAAAACCCTCATTCTTTGGGGTCTGTCACTGGGAATGTGTTGTAATTTGGGCTGGGGCTAGGTTGCTTTATTTTGGCATTAGGAGAAAGGCACTTGCTAAGCAAATGAATAGCAGAAGCACAATTACCTGCCAGGGTGCCTGTCTAGGGAATCAATCGAACCATTCAGGAGGACCTAGTGTTTCCAGGTAGCCCAACGGATAGAAGCTGTCCCCGCTGAGCCAGTCTTTACGTCAGTAGGTTAATCACATATTCTTTGTGCACACTCGTGGAAGCAGGACTTCTACCAGGCCAAATATTTCCTAACCTACATCCAGTTACTATATAGGCATAATGGCAGCAGAGCCATGCTTCTTTAGGGCTTTGAGATCTTGATCCGTTCCAAACAATGCGAGACAAGGATCGTCCACGTGCCACCGAGACCAGCTCCCACGTGGGAACTCGTGATCTCGTATATTAAACATCTGTATATTAAACAGATGCCCTCTCTGGATAACAACTCAGATTCGGGGACAGTAGGAAGTCTGGACCTCTTTAGGTATTCTGGGACTTCTTGGTTCCACCTCTCCTTTCCTGGGCAAGGTTAGGGACACATTCGGAAGACACAACTGATGTCCAAGGTAGAGGGGCCCTTGTGACGACAGTCCCGAGATGTTGAACACAGCTTTGTTAGTGTAAAAGGACCTTCATGCACAGGTCAGCAGTAATAGAATGGATGACTTGTGTGTATGTAGGTATGTGTGTAATGAATGAGTGTGTGTGTGTGTGTGTGTGTGTGTGTGTGTGTGTGTGTCCTTGGAGGACCAAGGGTGACTTCAGAAATCATTCTGGATTGCTCTCTCTCTTTTTTGCTTTGTTCTGGGGTTTCCCAAGCTCTGTCTTCCAGGGCCAGAAACTTGGCATTTTTATGTGGGATCTGGAGTCCGAACTCAGGTCTTTCTGCTTGTGAGGCAGAGGCTTAACCTCTGAGCCATCTTTCCAACCCTAATAAATACTTTTTGAAATGAGCATTTCATTTAATACGATAGTCTTGACAATAAAGGGTACTTATAAAGAGGGCCAAGACTCCTATATGTTCTGGAAAGCCCTCTGACCAGCCAGTCTTTCACAGTATTGTGGGTGAAATGGCTGGCAGTGAGAAATGTGTGTAGAGAACTCAAGTCAACGTGGGGAACAGTCTTAAATGCAGCCACACCCAGCCCACACATACAAGATCTTTAAACTCAAATTAAATTATGTGAATTTTCCTCTCCATGAAACTTGCTGATTTGTGTGATGATGATATGAGGGTATTCAGGCAGGATGCTAAGTTTTGTGTAACTCCAAGAAAGCATATGATTCAATTCTGTGCTGATTCCCGTTGCTTTGGATTGTGTCCAATACACTCTAATGACCATTTCCTGAACACTTGACCAGGACGCCGAACAGTGGGACAGCCTCTACAACGCTCTCGGCTCCAAGTGCTACATAATTGCAGGAACTGCATCCAAAAGCATCCAGAAACTTCTAGAGCACAGAAACGTCGACACTCCCAGGTGCCACGGGCTGATCATAAAACACACAAACCAAACTACCATATCCGACTTGGTGGAGGTGACTCATCTTATGGAGGGTGAGTAAAATACCACCCCGAAAGGTCTGTGATGGCGGGGTTACTCATGGAGCGCCCACCCTGAGTCCTGCTGTGAATAACAAACGAGGACTCAGGCTTGAAGGAAATGAAAACTCAGCTCTCGTGGGGGGTTGAGTGCAGCTCACTGCTTTGCTTCACGGTCTTCCAGTGGCGGCCCGAGCTCAAGGCCATCTTCAGTCAGGAGGGCTGAAGCCCAATTTCCTGAAAAGCCATCTTAGTGCATCTGTTTGCTTTAGGCCCATCTAGGGTTGTGGGACAGTGCCAGAGACAAGAAAGTCCCAGACTCCTACTGCTGAAGTACAGGTCTAAAACTTGGGGGTTCCCCTCTCCCCTGCCCCTCAGGGAACATCTGGTACTTTAGCCATGTCTCTAATAGTGCATGTTCAATCTCAGGAGAACTTGGTATTCAGAGAGACATGGTACCAAGCGCCATCTGGGAGCAGAAGGACCAGATGTTTAGTCTCCAGCACCCGCCGGAGCGTTAGAATTCTCTGTATCACTATCACTGTGCTTCAGAGTCAACCTGGGGACTGTGCAGATCGTTGGGTAACAGTGTTTTCCTTGCAAGCGTTAAGACCTGAAGTTAATTCCAGAACCCAAGCACAAACACCATCACTATAGTCGTGGGCTTTTCCTTCACAGACCTTGGCAGGTTTCAAGGGTTTGGAGACCCTCAAATGATTATATTTACTAGCTGTCAACTATCCAGAGGTTTCTTTGAGTAAAAATTCTCTATAACAAGGAAAGCTGCTTCATAGACTGGCTGACTCGACTTGCCCTTGAACTTACTGCATTCCATTGGCTCGGAGATGCACATTCTTCTGAAAAGCGTCGAAATTGAATCCCGCCTTCTAGCTGGGGTCTTAGAAAGAAAGGGGTCCAACTGATCTGAACACTGTCTCTCAGTGAATGGTGATAGTGCTGCATCTGATAATCTTTTTTATTGTTGTTTTGCATGTGTGTATCTATCAGAGAGCAGTGTGTCCCTGTAGAGACCAAGGTTGACTTGAGGAGATCATCCTGGATTGCTTCTACTTCCTTTTTGCTTTGCTCTGGAATTTCCCAGATTCCACCCATCAAGGCCAGAAGTGCAGGTTGCTGCCATTTTTCCACCTGGCGCTTTTACATGGGACCTTGGGACTTGGGATCCAAACTCAGGACCTTCTGCTTGTGCAGCAGTCTTAACCCCCGAGCCCTCTCTCCAGCCCTCTGATAATCATTGCGTCTTAAATGTGACAGAACATGTTTAGCATGCGTATGTGGGAGGGGCGCATGCACCCACAGGTGTGCGTGGGTATATGCTTGTTTCATGAAATTGGGTAGGTGCACATGTGGGTGTGGGTGGGGATGCACATGCATGTGGAGACCTGGGGGTGCTTTCGGGGATTATCCTCGATTGTTCTCCCTCTCCCCCCAGCCCCTTGCTGTTTTGAGGCTGGCTCTCTAAACACAGAGTCTGCTGCTGGGACTAACCTGGCCTCGCCGGCTGGCTCAGAAGATTCCTGGGTTCCCCCTTCCTGGGCTGGAACTTCAGATCCTCCTCTCCACTCCCCCTCCTCGCCCCGCTCCATTTTACCTGGGATCCGGGGATCAGAACTCTGGTCCTTTTTGCCTGTGCGGTAAACACTTTAACTGTTGAATCTTCTCAGCCCTGGTTCATATTTTTGATATTACTGATTAGAAGGACTAAGCAGATAAGCCCACGGCAAATGTCTGGATTAAGGTAGTCAAGATAACTGGTTCTTCACCAGAAACTTTTGATGCTCTGGTAAAGTTCTAATTTTGGCCTCAGAGGCTCTGTCTATGTGACCCACGTGTCCCACGCATACTGATGGGGCTGCTCTCCTAGGCAAGAAGCACCTCGCTGTCCTGGGAAGCACAGAGGGAGAGACGTGTGATGACAGCCTTGTGGATCTGGTGAGTGCTGAGAGGCAAGTCAATTGCAGAATTGCCAAAACACTGCTTTTATCACGAATTGGTATTTCAGAGAAATGCAGTCTTTGGAGGAGAGAATCATGTAACCTTTTATGAAATAGACTGCTTCTTCCCAGACAGCTGCTTTTTTTTTCCTGCAAAGAGCTAATCTTTGAACTTTTAAAAAGAGGCAAAATTGAAGTCCAGGGAAAACGAGGGGCATGGGGAAATGACTGGGTGGGCACTTGCTCTCTTCCCACCTAAAAGGAGGTGGGAAAGGCCAGACCGTTCTCGGGAGGAATCAGAGCGCTTGCAAGACTGGTATCGCGCCTGATGGACGGCCAGTCACACCATCTGTTTGCCTTTCAACACTCAGCTGGTCAGTAGTCCACTTGCTCCCATCAAGACAGCAAACCAAATTACAAGAGAAAAACCCCAACTGGTTTATTACCACGGTTCCTTTTCCCCTCCAAGGGCCCTCTGTAGCTTAGCAGACAGATGACGCTCCCATTTAAGATAAAGTATTTCCCCACTGCAGGCTGTTGGACTTGGTGTCCGGTTTATCAAGTTGGGGGGTCTCTCTCGAGGAGAACGGGTGAACAAATACAACCGCCTTCTTGCTATCGAGGAAGAGCTCATCCAGAACGGAACACGGGGTACGTACTGCCTTCTTGCTTTGTTTTCGCTGAGCTGTGAACGCAGGGACAAAGACGGGCAGGAAGCGAATAGAAGCCCCCAGCAGGAGGGCGGGAGAATCCAAAGACAAAAAGTCAGTGCTGACAAACCAGGATGGCACTTACCACAGTGCCCATTGTGGTCCTAATGGACTATCTATTCACCTGAATGTCTAGCACTGGGCTCGGCTTCTGGGTGAATAGGCTGTGTGGTGCTTTTCCAGAGAACTGACTGATTGGGCTCTAAGCCTCCTTCTGTGACCGCCCAGATTACCCTTAAGGTTTCTCTGCATGAACCCTGGAAGTTAAAGGCAGATGTTTTCACTGCGGCTGTTGGAAGCAACTCGTTTTGCTTAAAGCAAGTAGGCAGCATGTCACTATAACACGGGACCCTTGGAAAACTGGAGTCCCATGAGAAATGAACCAGCCAGTTACGGGAGCCAGACTTTTATAAATCTTCTTTGGGAAAGCTCTATGGTGACAAACTTACCGAAGTGTATATTTTTATTTTTTGCATTACCGATTTTGGCTCAACATTAGCTTAAGCATAGCTATAAACAGACCAATAGAAATTGTGAATTAAAAACATGTTTAACAGATACACAGGGATCCTGAAAAACACTCTTGAGATTCAGAGGAAATAAAAAGGTGCTCAGGAGAACACTGGAGTCTGTAAAGGCAATCCAGAGTGAGTCTGCGTTGCTTATTGTGTGACACAATGGCTGGCTTGTTGCCAGTTGGTCAAACAATTACGTTCCCACTCCCTCTGCTTACCTTTTGTCATCCTGACTTGTGGGGGGCCTTGAGTGACCTCACCACGGCCAGCCAGACTTCCCAAGAAACTCAGCTGCTTCAGAGCATCAAAAAGAACCCCAGTGCCAGAGGCCAACCCCCCTCCCCCAGTGCTGTTCAGCATCCCCAATGGTGTTCCGGAGTGGATTAAGAGATTTTTGAGAATTCCTCGGACACCTGTTGTAAATGTCTATAAATGTTGCGGTGAAGCAAATAGCCCCACTAACAGGCAAAATCTAAGTCACCAAAATATGGTTGTTCCATATATACGTGTGTAGGCGTGCATGTGTGTGTGTATGCATATGCATGTGTGGATATGTACATGTGTGTAGACATATATGCACCTGTGTGTATATGTGCATGCACATGTATATGCATATAAGTTGCGTATATGTGCGTGTGTATATGTATAGATGTGTTTATGTGAATATACGTGCACACATATGTGCATATATGCGTTTATTTGTACTGTATATACACGTGTCTAGGTGTATATATACATGCATAGATGTGTAGATGTGAGTATATGTGCACGTGTGTGTGTATGCGTGTCTGTGTGCCTATCCATGTCTGCCATGGTTCCCCTTGGCACTCCTGGCACTGGTTTGCATGTATGCACTGTGCCCTTGCCTCGGTACGTCAGACATCTCCAACTGTCACCGTAGCACACTATTGGGGACTGGCCTTAGGTTGTTCTAAGAGGTCTGGATCCTTTCTGGATCCATCAGAATCAGCACCCTGGAGTACAACCGCCAACGTCATTGTTGTTTTTAAACAGGTTTCAGCAGAGAACACAATTTTTCTTACTTCCTTGAGGAGACTGAGACAGCACTGGAAGACCCGGCCGTGATGGCCGAGGAGCTGCTTGGACCCACGGACACCATCTTCCCCACAGAGGTCGTGGAGGAATCAGACAAAACATGAGTGAGGTCGGGCCCCAGGGCACAGCCGCACCAGGAACGTCAGGCTGTTCTGTGCGAAGGATGTCCCCACGTCGGCTGTTCTTTACGTCACCAGCTCACACGCTCTTTTTTATTCCAGTTTCACTGTTCAGTAAAATATCTACCTGGTGGTTCTACTGAAACTCTGTGAACTTTGTCCTATGCGTTGGGACACCGGCTCTCCTGCCACTCGCCAGCGTCCTGACCCTGCTTAATAGAGGCCAGTAGAGCTTGGTTGCTCAGTTCACACTCAGAGCATCTCCAAGACCAGAAGCTGGTTCCGCGGGCAGCAATGGTGCCAGGCGCCAGGCCCTTGCGCGGAGAAGCAGATACCTGCTGGAGGCACCTTGCATCCCTCCCCCAAGTGGGCCTGTTCCAACCAATGCCAAGCGGTCTCCTCTTGGGTTCCTATTCTTGATGTGCTTTTCCCCAATCCCTTCTTCTCACATGTTAGTCTTTCCTGTATTACTTTCTTTTAGATGCTTTTTGGAACAAGAATGGATGTACATTAATAAGCACACTGGTAAATGACATTCTTACGAATATCAATGACCTCTTGTTCACACTACAGGATAAAGCAGCAGTCGGCAGTGGGTACCAATGAGCCAGAACCCACGTTCTGTGAGCCAGTGCTGGGGTCTTAGCAGAGGGGTTTCAGAAAGAAACTTTCAAACTCGGAAAGGTAATAATGTTGAACTTTTTACCAAGAGGAGCACTGTGTGTGTTTCCTAAGGTTATATAGATTGCTACATCCTGACCTGGAAGGGAATTGACTGGGCTTCAGAGATTGTCTACGAATGTTTCTGTACCATCCATTTTGAAGAAGGTGAACTAGGGACATCACATCCTCAAAGTCGATCCACCTTCTTAACAAAAACTACAACTTGACATTGGCAGACTCCCAGAGCATGGGGAGGGGAATCGGCTAGTGTCACTCATGTGCGGTTGTGGTTGCCACCGACTCTCCTGATGCACCGCAGCACAATGGGTCAGAAGAGACTGGAAAGAAAATCCATCCCATCCATGTTCAAGGCAGGGTGGACATGTGCACACACATGCAAATTATGAGGATACCCTGAAATGCATACAAATAGTAACTAATGCAACAGCAGCCAAGGTAATGAACTAAAGAGGTGATTCATTACCCTAACCAGGTTGACACTTTAGTATCAACCCAGAGCACAATCTGGGCACATTAACCTCCCCTGAGGACTGTTCTGGCTGAGACAAATGGACTGCTACTTAGAGGTCTAAATACCATCCATGTGTGTCTTCTCTTCTAAGATACATAACATTATTTGTGAAGGAGATGACAGAATAGCTCAGATTAAAAATACTTGTGGTGTGGGAAAATGTTAGGACCTACAAGAAACACCAAGCTGCCCCCATGCACACTAAGGACTGCTCGAGGCCTCCTGAGGTCTTTGACAATACAGCTGGTCACATGGTCAGACATCCTCCACAACCTATTGACAAATATGCTAACATGGTTCCCTGGGGAAGCGATGATCTGTATCTGTGTCCTCATAGAAACACTCAGGTGGATATGAGACTGATAGCAGGGATGGGTGCCAGCTCAGGGGTTAAAGCTCTTACCCTGCAAATAAAAGGACCTGACATCGGATCTCCAGATCCCACATAAAAATGCTGGGTGGCCATGGCGGTGGCCTGCAATTCTGTCCCTGGAAGGCAGAGCCTGGGAAAGCCTAGAGCAAAGCAATAAGGAAACAGAACAATCCAGGGTGATTTCTAACATCACGCTTGGGCCATCCACACAAAGCATCCTCTTGCACGCATGCACACACACACACACACACACACACACACACACACACACACACACACACACACAATGGCCATCACTTGCTGACACCTGAAAGTGTCCTGGAAAGGTAATAGTCATGTCTGCTGTGTTTCTCCTTTTCCACCAACTTCTTCCTGTTCACAAAGGCAAGGAAGGAGGCGCTTCTGCTTAGAGCCAAGCACCCTCTGCTCCACTCGAGCCAGACTGGGCTAGTGCTGGTCACCCCAGTGACCCCTGCCAATCAGATACCTTGGGCACTGGAGAACTGTTAAAATGCCCTTGGACAGGGAATTTATGTGGGACTTGCTCAGATACAGAAGGGCACAGGAAGTTTAACGAAGTCTATATTTTTTTGCAAGAGAAGAAAGATCTCTTCTTTTTCTGGACTCATCCACACACACACAAGGCCTCTCTGCCCTGCCTCGTATGATAATAATATATATACTGGGCTGGAGAGAGGGCTCAAAGGTAAGACTCTGTCTTGAAAGCAGAAGGTCCTGAGTTCAGATCCCAGGTCCCATGTGAAACCGCCAGATGGAACCGGTGGCAGCCTGCATTTCTGCCCCTGGTGGGTGGAGCCTGGGAAATTTCAGAGTCAAGCAAGGAGGTAGAAGCAATCCAGGATGAGTCCTGAAGTCACCCTTGGTTCTCCATAGGAACACACAGTGCCTTCTGACACACACACACACACACACACACACACACACACACACACACACACAAAAGATAAAATATATTTTTTAAAAAGTATCAACATCAGCCAAGAAAACTGTAACATAGAGACTTAAGCTATGTTTCCAAAATATTTTTTTTAAAAAGTATCAACATCAGCCAAGAAAACTGTAACATAGAGACTTAAGCTATATTTCCTGAATAGAAGGAAAAAATGCTCCGCCAGAAGAAACGGAATGATGTTGGTCTGCTGGACCTTAAATGGGCACAAATAGAATGCTGAACAAACAGCCAAGCGCGTACCTTGAAAAGACACAAGGGGAGACTGACAGTCACCCCAGCAAGGGGCAGGTCTCAAAACTGAGGCGAACACGGGGGAAAAAGCTTTAGGGGAAAAGTGAGCAGACGCCTGCACCAACCCCTTTAGGAATAACAGCGCAGTGCTTGGGCCCGGAAGGGAAGCATGTGGGTGCTCTCCACATGCCAGGTGCTAGTCCAGCCAGCACTTCCCACCAGCTGGTTAGCTTCTGCTGGGAACGAGGCTGCTTTTAAACCCCACTATTTGTCCTCGTGTGTGATGGAGATGGGAAGGCAGTGTGTGTTTCCCTAGTCCTGATGCACGAAGCACGCAGGCAGCTGGATGGCAGACACAGGAAAAGGGTCATCGGAAGACACGTGGGAGAGATGCAAACCATTTATGGATCACAGAAACATGCAGAGGTCGTCAGCGCTGGTCACTGGTCTATTACGGACTATCAAGATGGGCTCGCTTCGGAGGATTAGGGAGGGGCTGGAGCTGAGCTGCAGAACGCATGACTAGCATGTGAAAAGCAGAATTCAATCCATATCATGGAGAAGGAAGGAAGGAGGGAGGGAAAAGAAGGGAAAGGAAGGAGAAAGGGAGGAGGAGAAGGAGAGGGGAGGGAGGAGGGGGGAACGGGAGGGGAGAGGACGGGAAGGGAGAAAAAGGGAGGGGAGAGGAGGGGAGGGAAAGGAAAGGGAGAGGAGAGGAAAGGAGGGGAGGGGAAGGAAAGGAAAGGACAAGAAGGAAGGAAGAAAAGGAAGGAAGAGAAAGGAAAGGGAAGAGAAGGGTCAGGGAATTAAACCATGTCAAAAACCACAATGACCCTTCATGAGAAACTGGTGTGTCTTTTTTAATAGGTTGTGGCGAGGACACTTCAAATCACGGCATAACAGAACTCTAAATGAATTAGTCCATTAGTTAGCGTATTACCTAGTTAGGGAAATGCACGGTTGAGAACCATTACATTTTAATTCCCCAGTGAGTAAACGGATAGGGAACTGTAAAATCGGCACTGAACAAACATGGAATCCGTGACGCACCTATAGAAAGATAATAGACTCGACTTGAAGTGCACACTCACCCGCCTCCTTGAGTCTATGTGAAGCCCACGTGCAACACACACAATACAACACAACTACTGCAATTATTACTATCATTTGCCTGTGCCTTTAGGTGGGGGCCACCTGACAGCCACATGCTGAGTCATGCGAGCAAAACTAAACCTTCACTTTCTTTAATAGTAAAATTACCATGACTGAATCACTGTCATAAAAAGTGCATTCAAGTACATTACCACTTATTTTAAATAAACACCAATTTGGAAACAATCAACTTCGAAAACCTGCATAAGTTGTTTTTTTTTTTTTCCTTAAATCCCTGATTACATTTCTATTTATTCATGGTGGTAGCCTGAAACATTGTATTTTTAGGAACTACCACTTAAGTTCTTAAAAAAAGAAAAAAGCATTTGTGTAATACAGTGTGAGTACAGGCCGAACGTGTGCTTGTCACTTGGCTCCACCGCACGTGAAAACTGCAACAACACACGGCATTTGTGCCATGCTGGTGGGTGGGGAAACACAACTAGTTGGTGGGACAGCATATACGGTTCACAAATTCAAGGCATGGACTCTTAATCCAGTTCCCTCTTCGGGCCACTGGAACATTCCCCCCGAAGTCCTGGGCAAGCTCTGGGCACAGCTGCACGGGTTGGTTTCCCGTCTGCACAATAGGTAACTACAATTCACTCGCCCTACGGGACCCTCCAGCTTGGTGATTACGCCTGAGTTCTAAGAATGTAACAGGGATGCCATAGGACCTGCTGGGTTCTGTGCTGTTGAAGTTCTCCGCCCAAAGAAGACTGGACCCCAAACAAAAGCACCCCCCCTCCCCTGGGGTCTCCCTATGTGGCCTAGACTAGCCTCAAACTTCAGGCTCCAACAATCCTCGTCTCAGCCTCCTGGGTGCTGTGACTGCCTCTGTGTGTGGCCACATTGAACGTGGGGGAAGGAGCT
This sequence comes from Typhlomys cinereus, assembly GCA_023101885.1. Taxonomy (NCBI): domain Eukaryota; kingdom Metazoa; phylum Chordata; class Mammalia; order Rodentia; family Platacanthomyidae; genus Typhlomys; species Typhlomys cinereus. Next base: position 477,679 of record JALPQD010000557.1, on the reverse strand, counting down.
TCTGAGATCATTCAACCTGGTGGATTCACTTTATCTCATTGTCCACAACTACCTTGAGTTTTCAACCTTGGTGAACTTGATGAGTGGTATGTACGTTTCCTACAAAGATGTTCAACATTGTCATTTTCTAAAAGAAGTCATACTTAATATAAACAGGAAAAAAAACTTATCCCTATGAAGATCAAAAACTACCCCAAATATGTCTTTTTTGTTGTCCTTGTTGTTGCTAAACAGCTTACCTATGTTTACAGTTGCTACTTACAAAAGTGACACCATGACAGAACATGTGAGGTGAACACAGCGACCAGACAGACAGAATGTCCCATCGTCTCGGTGATACTCTAATGAACCCTGTGCTTATGGGAAAGGACTTCCAGCAGCTGGCCCGGGTCTGGATCAGCAGTTGGAACTGTCCGTCTCTTTTGTTCGCTCACCGCTGTCTTCTTTGCATTCCAGTGTTGCTCCTCCTTCCTCTGCCTCGCATTGACTTGGATCTTTCTCAGCGGCCTGGTCTTTGGTTTGGGGTCCATGTGTGGAAGCAGGATCTAAAACTACAACTGGTTCATCTTGTTTTTCGCTGCCCATGCGTGTTCTCCTATATCCACCATTATTGGGAGGCCTATGGGATGAGGGGTCAAAACAGAAAAATAACTGAGCAGGAAAAGAGAAAGACAACAATTGTCTTTCATAGTTTTAGATTCAAACCCTCCCTCCCCTCCAAAAAAAAAAAAAAACCAAATAAACCCAATTGTTCTAAGTCTAATCAACATGCACTTACAGTCTTTCAGATGCCAGCCATAAAAAAAAAAAAAAATGAAGCTATCAGATTACATAATAGGAGCATGAGGCCAGAAGGCAGAAAGCAGAAAAAGTCAAAGCGATTAACTACGGAAGTGTTCAGAAGCCAAAGGCACCTACCTGCTAATTGCAGGCTCCTCTCAGGAAGGGCAAGGCCCACACTCCCAAGCCAGCCCCTGCCCTGAGCCCTGCCCAGCAAGGAGTCTGTCTGCGCCCCCTCCCCAGGGCAGCTGGCTGTAGCTTAGTGGCAAGGAGACTGCACCTGGCTCACTGATGGACAGGTGACAGGGGCAGTCAGCTGTGCCCATCACAGCCATTACTACCCACGGGGAGAGAACCGATCTCAGGAAGTAGAGGGGAGGGGGAGAGGCAGATGGGAGCGCCCAGGGACAGGCTCTGACCCTGAGTGGCCGGAAACTCGCCTAAATGAGAGAACCAGTTGCTTGAGGAATTTTGTACTAAGTTTTAGAGGAAGTTTCCTTTTCCTTGTTGCCTCTCTTTGGAAGCAAGAAACTACTGCTTCCCAGGCAGGACAGGTGGCTGCTTCCAGTGGGAACCGAAGTGTCCCTGTCGGGCCCACTGGGCCAACTCAGAACTCACAGTCAGAACCTCCCTGGGGAGGTTCTGATGTGCTGAGCTTGCCCAGAGGGAGGCGGCAGCTGTACTGGACTTTTCTGGTTCTCCTGGCCAATTCCAGGATGAGGTCTTTCATCCCAGAGAACTGAGTGTCACCACCAGTCACAGCTCTCTCCACGTGGGCTTAGAAGTTGCTGGCCAGCATCTGCCCAGCTTCGGGCCCCTCTAGGGACTGATTCCTGCTGCCACTGAGCTCCAGAGAAAGCCAGATCTTCAGGTAAACACCCTCCCACCCAATACCCTCTCTTGCTGGACTTACCACAGAAGGACTAGATACTGGTAACTCGAACACCCAGGCGACCCAGACTGTTCAGTTTTGTTTACAATTCTATCCCCAGCATCCACTAAGGATCATTTGTAAACAAAGGGCTAAATAAACAAAGACAAGCCAGGGCAGATTTGCAGCGAAAGCTTCCATGTGAGTAGGTTTGCAAGTCTCTCTTTACAACAAGCCATTCAAACTCTGCATGACCCATGTGCAGCTGCACAAGAACTAAAACCCAACGACTACATTACATTCACCACTTTCTCACCAGCACTCCCAGCTCTGTCCAAATGCTTGAAAGTTATTTTCTGGTAGCTGACGATGTTAAAGGCATAACTTGGTTTATCAACTTAATAGGACTCTTCATAGAGTCACGTGTTGTTAAAGGCATGGCTTGGTTTATCGCCTTATGTAACTCTCCATAGAACCACATGTCTCGGGGGTGGTAAAGGAGATTCTCAGCCATGTGGGCTTCGAGGCAGATGGCCTCCTGTATCTTTATGAGAAGCCAACATGGCATCGCCACCCACCTTAACCAAGGAGACGCTTCTCGAGACACCCGCTACCATACTGCTCAGAGAAGGACAGTGCCACGTGAGATAAAGGAACTGAGACGGGAAGTAGAACCAGGGTGACGGAAGACCTACCAGGCAGATCATGGGAGCCTCGCCACGTCTACATCAGGAGACCAGTGTTCTGATAGCCCGAGGGAAGGGTGTTGACAAGTGACCGAGGAGAGGACAGATCACAGATGCACCTGTCTCCCCCAAGGGCCCATCCAGTTGATGCACCTGCCCAGCAGGACAAACGGTTCTTCCGTGTTAAGAGGCGCACATGCAACTGGCCTGAGAGGGACAAGCTGAAAAGAGCCGGGAGGAGCAAAAGGATTGATCGATCCATAGGTCAGCCCTGCCACATGCCAATTAGGTGAGCCAGCACATCAGGGTCGCCTGCCATGCATGAGCTATCACCAAGGCCGCCACACAGAGACCTTACCAGGATTAAACAACAACGACAAGGTTTTTAAAGGATTACTACTTCACTTCTGCCTTGCAGATCTCATGCAAATTCTCTTATGTCTGAAACAGGTGAAGGAATCCTAGAAAGTGAGGCTGCAGCCGGGCTGTAGGTTTTAGAGAAAGTCACAGCGGTGTCTGCAGGTCAAGTTCAGCTGCTTTCGCGAGCTAGCAGGTGAGTCCACGCTGCGGGCAGCCAGCCTGCTGGAGGCATGCAAAGGGGTCTGTCTCATTCTGCCATTCGAAAGGAGCAATCGCCACGGGTCCGTACCAACCTTCATGGCTTTTGGCTGAACTACCGTGGCCCTTCTCGCAGCCCCGCGTGCCTGCAGGAGAAGGGTGGCCGACGCCTTGGAGAAAAGGCTGTCTCCATCAGCTGAGGGCTAAACACTTCCAGGAAGTGCTCTCCACGTTCCACCGCAACACACGGGCTGATTGAACTGAAAACTCCGAAACCTTGTACCAGCTTAAATTTGTTCTGGAACTCTCTCTGTCCCCATGGCACTGTTCATCTGTCCTGAAGTGAGCTTCCCGGTTGCAGGGTAACCTAAGAAGTCACAGCTGTTAGGACAGGTTGAGAACCCCTTTTTGGACGCCCCTGGACTAGGCAGAGCACGCGTGCGGGTGGGGGTAGGGGCGGGGAACTATGTGGGAATTCCTGTGTTGAAGCAGTGACTGCTTTTCCGAGGGCAATGACCACGGCCTTGGAACCCCAGAAGGTCAAAACAAGAGTGGTCATCTAGTCCAAACTGTCCTTGCATAGAGTGATGGTGATGTGTGCAGAAGGAAGGGCCTGGCCTGACGACACGTGCACAGATGGAGCCGTCTCTCTCCTCGCTGCCTTCTCCCCAGGCAGTCTCTAAACAGCTGTGACACTAGTGCTGCAGACTCTTGGGGGCGACGTTGCTGACTTTTTCCCCTGGGAGTCTCACAGACCCAAAAGGACAAAGATCTAGCTGTCCCTGGACCCGCATTCCCCACCCCCTCTGTAATTTGTAGCTCCTCCTGGATTGAGATCCTAGGTCCTTTTCTGGTTCCCCTGGGAAACTGGTCAAGGCTCCTTCTGGAATTTGCAGCCTTCCTTCCAAGGCTTCCATCTATCTCTAGTCCCATCCCGTGGAAAGCCAGAGCCCCTTCAGGGACAGTGCTGAGAACCCAGGGCCTTGAAGGAGGTCACAGGGGCAGATGTCAAGAGGTTTAACTCCAAAGCTTCTCCCCAAGGGGGAAATCCTACAGGTGCTCAAATGCACCCATGGAATAGAGTTGGGATGCTACACTACCATGCACCTCTCAACTTGAATACAGCACGTAATCACGGCAGCTCTTCTCTTCACGGGGCAAAAAAATCAGCAAAACTAAAAAAAAAAAAAAAAAGCAGCAAAACTGAAATGCTAAAGAGGTGTCAGTAAAGAAGATCGGAGTCCTGGGACACTTGGGGCCCAAAGAGATCAGTGATGTGAGCTAGCTAACCCTTTTCCATCAGATGATTCTCAGCACACAATCCGTTAGCAGACGTGGGATCAGAACTCTGAAATCTTGGCCAATGTTTTTTTTTTTTTTTTTTGCCTTAGCACACTCATAAATATATAAGTCAAATGGATCGCTATAGACCTTGTGCTCAAAGATCATCTCAAGGCACAAACAGAAACTGACGAGCAAAGCAAAACTAGGACTCAATCCATCCATCCATGCAACTCCATGATTCCTAAGGCGCTGAGTAACTGTATAGAAGACAAACATTCACCGTTCTCTGATTGCAGGCGAACTAGAATGTGGGGCTCTGGCTGGCAAAAGGAAAGACCTGACTCCAACACGGTCCAGTGCCGGAAGAACTGGAACCTTGGTGAACAAATGGTTGCAGAGCTGAACTTGAGGAAGAGATTCGATTCAGTAGTTTCTCAGCCTGTGTCTCAGGAGACGGAAGTACAGCATTCTAATTTTTAAAAAGTACGCTATTGTTTGCATTCAGTAAAATTCCTTTCAAAAATCAACTTTCCACATCCCAATTATATTCAACAACATTCTAGCTAACATTTCGGCTGCAATTCAAATTAACTAATGCCCCAAAGAGCCCTAATCGACATGGTTCTGAGCTCAATTGAATACAATCAACGCTCAGGAAATGAAGGGGAAATGCTTATTTCATGCAAATTCCGCATATCGCTCAAGCTTAATTTTACTGATAATATAAAGGTGGGGCGTTTTGAACATTACAGTGAATGAAACTTTTAAACGCCGAGAGTTATTTTATAAAATGCTACCTCTGAAAAGCTGATTGCCAAACAGTAGAAAAATGGTTTGCGGCATAAATGCCAAGTTCATTTCTATTTCACTTCTGAGGTAACTATCTTTCAAATCGCAACAGCTGGACTATTTAACACAATCTGGTGAATCAAAGTATAGCTCTTCTTTGCTCTCCCAGTAGGATGCCTGCATTAGTATGTGGCAGCCCGCCAACAAATGA